>CM033790.1:34806104-35406104 GCA_019656835.1 Rhododendron ovatum
GAGTACAATAAGCCAGCAAGAATTATATATCTCACGTAAAAAATGGCACTACGAAGATCCCATGCATAGGAAAGCCAAATGTAGATCATTTAGACCTAACCAGGACAAACCAGGTCAAACTTAGAGATTCGTAGACAGATTATAAACACAATTTGAATTGAATCTGAGGCAAGTCATGTAAGATATCATATATAGGTAGTACATTTTATGTGTGTATTTTTTAATGGCCTCGAAGTTTTTTTTTGATAAGTAAATGGCCTCGAAGTTGCACCACCACATACCTCAACTAATATCGCAACCCTAAAGTTAACGATCAATGCAAACTCTCTAGTGGTCCCAAAAAGTAAGTTCTCTCTCCCAAATTCGAGACAACAAATGCATGACTTTAAGGACCCACAATATTTCTATCTTCAATTCCTACCTCAAATACAAAACAGCACCCAAAGGCGATTTGGAAGCCTATACATAAGTTGAACCTAGTCCTTATCCATATGGTTATATATTTAAGCCAGGACTTGTTTTTGTTCTCTTCTCTTAAGCATGTACATCACAGGAGGGAAAATATCTTTTTAGCTATTTTGGAAAAAAAAACACACAAAAAAGAGATTGCACCAGATGAGATAAATGGGGAGGTAAAATAGATTTTTGAACCATGTCTCTCCACTTTTACCGATGCACTGTTCACATGCATTTCTTTTTTTATTATTTATTTCTCTCTCCTCTCCTCTTTTCATCCTGAAATCCAAAAGTGATTTTTCTCTCTACTACTCTCTCTCTACAAAAACCCAACCCAAATCAATTTTTATCGTGAAACCCAAACAAAAAACGGGCAGTTTCGAATAGTGGTTTTCAAACCCAAACAAAAAACAGGCTGCAACAATGGTTTTCGAACGATTTGCAACGAAACAGTGGTTCAATTTCTCTCTACGGTTCGCCGAAATTGATCTCGACAGAGGTCTTCAATTCAACGAAAGTCTGGCGACCTCGATCTCACCTGGTGGCGACCTTGATCTTGACGGAGGCCTGCAGTATATGAACGTATTATAGATATAGATATAGATATATAGATATGCATATATACTGCAATTGTAGGAGTGTTTTCTAATATTTTATGGATGGAGAGGAAATTATAAAAAGGCTAATGTGGTATGAAAGTAAAAAAGTGAGTAGGTAAAATAGAAATTGTACCTTTTTGAGTAGGTATTTTACATAGTAGCGGTGTACATGCTCTTATTTCGTTAGCTTCTAGCTAACTTCCTTTTTGGTTCAAATTACACGAAAAAGATGATGAAAGCCGGACGCAGGGGCTCTGCTGCCCACCATGGGCAGCAGCCTCTGCCCACACCTCACACACACCTCACACAGCACCATTTTGGGAAGGAAAGAAAAAACAAAACTCTCCGTTTGCAATTCTATGAAGCAGAAACGTGACTATGAAAGTCATAGAGTTAAAATTTAATTATGTTTCTTTAGAACAATATGATCAGAATAATAAGATCTTCGCGTCAATTCAAACGGATTGAAAATTGGAGCACTTAAATTTTTAATCATATTTTTTAATATATAAACGGTCAAAAAAATTAAGTGCGCTAATTTTTAATTCGTTTGAACAAATACGAAGATCTTATTATTCTGATCATATTATTCTAAAGAGATATAATTAATTTTTGTCTATAGGACTATCATAATCACGTTTCTGATCTACAAGATCCTAAGTAAAGAGCATATACTTAATTATGAGAGCTCTAGAGACAAAAATTAATTATGATACTTTAGAATAATATGATTAGAATAATAAAATCTTCGTACTTGTTCAAACGAATTAAAACTTGGCGTACTTAATTTTTTTTTGACCGTTTTTATATTAAAAAATATGATTAAAAAATTAAGTGCTCCAATTTTCAATCCGTTTGAATTGACACGAAGATCTTATTATTCTGATCATCTTATTCTAAAGAGACATAATTAAATTTTAACTCTAGAGCTCTCATAATCACGTTTCTGCTCTATAGAATTGCAAACGAAAAGTTTGGTTTTTCTTTCCTTTCCAAAACGGTGCCGTGTGAGGTGTGTGTGAGGTGTGGGCAGGGGCTGCTGCATGCCCACGGTGGGCAGCAGAGCCCCCGCGTCCATGAAAGCCATTGTTGCCAATTGTAACCATTTTCAAGAAAACGGAATAGAAGGTGAAAGACACAACATATATAATTAGGGGCAACAAACGAATCGAGACGTTCGCAAATAATAACTCTAGATTCGGCTAGTTGAGGGCTCAATTAAGTTCGGCTCGGTAATTAGTTCAAGATGAACCAAGCACACGAGTTAGCGGGACCTCAACTCATGTAGATATATATGTTTGGCTAGCTCGTTCATATAGGCTCTTTTAGTACTCGAACCGAGCTCGAGTTCTTAAATCCTAATCGAGCCTAAGCTATCAAGCTCAAATATTTGAGCTTGATATGAGCTCGGCCAGGGCCGGCCCAAGGATTTTTAGTGTCCAAAGCCTAATAAAAAAAAAAAGTGTGTCCTTAAAGAGTTAATACTTAACAATTTTTACAGCAACAATCACAATACGAGAAAGCCAAACCAATATAAAATTTTACTAATTATTACATACGAATACAAAATACAAAGTCTCCAAATATGTAAATATATATTATCTCAAGAACGCATGAATATCACTTAAATATTACTCATGTTGCATTTTTAGAAGCAAAAGTATCAATTAAATTTGGACTTATTGACATTTTAGTTCCCAATGTATTACTTGCGTGCCGTTTTGGTCCCCAACATACCAATTGTAATAATTTCGTCCCCAACATTCAATTTTGTGTTAAAAAGGTCTCTGTGGCTGAAGCCGTCGCCTCTTTCCGTTAAATTGGTTGGATAAATTATAAATATCACCTTTAAGTTTATATTTGCATTTCTTTGATTTCCGTCAACTTTTTTTTTTGGATAATTGATTCATCTCGACAAGAGAAATCCAAAGGTGAAAAATCACTATTGAAACTAATTTTTTTTGAATAAATTACAAATATCATATAGCAAAACACAAACGCTCGGCAAAACCAGCTCCAATTTTTTTTTCTTTGAACATTATCGACCTACAAGCACTTGTTGTTTTCCTATTGAGATGATTTTGCATGAGGCCAAGAGATTTTTTTTTGAAATTAATAAATAATGCGGATTGCTTGACGATTTCCTAATCCTAAATTAATGGGTTGCCCCAGGCGTAGGATGGAGATCGACATAACACAATACCCGGTAAAATCGGAGTTGAATCCACTAAGGACGGTGAAGTGTGTGCTATGGAACCTCAGATTTTAGTATTAAAATTAGCTTTTAGGTAGCCACCCCTTGTCTTTTAGTTGATTAATTAACTAATACTAACAGATAACTTGCTCAAATGATAAAAAAGAGAGGTACAGTCGTAGGAAATCCGGCGCTCGCTACCGGTCCCGGACTTATCTGCTCTATTTGGTGTTCTTAAAAACATTCAACTTTAGATTGAAAAAGATACTCTGCAAAATGCGAGACCCTTATGGTCGCCGTTTGCCCATGCGCAGTGGAGAATGAGTTTTGGACCCCCATTCTCTGGTTCACATGGGCTCCGACAATGTCCGAGTTTGTCTACGGAAAGTATTTTTTCAATCTAAAATTATTATTTTTTTATTGTTTGAAATAGGAGTAAGGTCCCTTCTGACCACGACGTGCTAATCACCCCGCGACCCTACCTAAACGACTACTCGCTCATCATAAAATAAGAAACAATTGAAACGTTAATTTGAAACATGCTTCTATTATGCGAGATAAAAAATAAACAAAAGATCTAAGTTAAACAAGAACCAACAAATAACTTTTTTAAAGAACAGAAATTAAAACGAGTTACCGAAATGCGAATAATTGAACAAAATTCAAAAGAAAAACTATTGAAACCAAAATTCTCGGCAGCCCCGTTCTTTTTGCCTCTCGGCAGCCCCATACGTAATAATATGCCGCCCTTTTTTCCTAACTATTGGAACCAAAATTCTGGGCAGCCCCGTTCTTTTTGCCTCTGGGCAGCCCCATACGTAATAATATGCCGCCCTCGTGCTTATACTCCTTTTATAAGCCACCTACCCAAAAAAAACCCTATTCCCAGGTTATGCCAAATGTTGAGACCATGGCCCCACCTTTGGTCCAATAACAAATACTTATGAGGCCCATTAGAAGATAAAGGTCTGCAATTGTAGATTAATTAAATTCAGCCGAACTCTTTACTTGCAATTCGGGTGGGCACTCCACTTGATTGAATTCAAACGAAGCAACTTCGAACACAATTTAATATTTTGACTTTGTGTTCTTTTTGTATCGAATTGTCCAAATAACTACAACTCAAAAATTAAGTATTAAAACGTCAAGTAGTAAAATAAATAGACTTAACGATGATAAATTATGAGGCATTTATGTGAATATTTACACGCCTATCACGGATCACTTGTGTGGAACATGAAAGTGGGTCTCATGATCCGATGGTCAATACCCATAGACGAGTTCATCCCAAATTATATTTGGAATAGAGGCGGAGAAATTGAATTGATTATGATTAATACGAAGACCTACATGACAAAATTACTATTTTTCTTCTCAATTTTTTTTTACTTCTTCATAAAAAAATTGCATTTGTTGGATTTGAGACAAAGAAAAAATCGCATCCTTTTACAACATATACAAATGTACACACACAACGATAGACTATAGATGAGGAAGGAAAACATGGAAATGGAGGGTTCTAGACTTCTAGGTCTATGAGGTGGTGCGTTGAATGGGCAGCTATGGTGGGTTGAAGTGGTCTAGACTAAAAAAATGGTGAAATTACACGGACACCCCTTCATCTATCTGGTTTGGACACGGACACCCCATAACCTTCAAAAACGTCCATACACACCCCATCATCTACTGAAAAGGAAAAAAAACCTCAACGCCATTAACGGAATGAACGAAATGTCAAATATACCATTGGTGAAATTAAACGAACACCCCCTCATCTATCTGGTTTAGACACGGACACCCCATAACCTTTAAAAAAACGTCAATACACACCCCCTCATCTACTGAAAAGGAAAAAAACCTCAACGCCGTCAACAGAATGAACGAAATGTCAAATATACCTTTTGTTATGAAATGGAGTAACAAGCATACGCCACACTTCACTCGATCAGAAATTTCTCTCTACCTTACTCGATCATGGCGCCTCTGTCTCTCTTCCTCTCCCTCTTCAACTTGCATTGTAGACCATGGCTAACCTTAGTTCGTGAAGAAAACCTAAGTTTCGACGAACATCGGACCATGTACACTATAGAAAAGCTGTTAATTATGGTCAACCCTAGATCGTGGCAAACCCTACTTTGGAAGGTATGTTTTATATGTAAAAAAATCCTAGATTTTCTTATTAAATGGCGCCAATGTAGATGTATATGGTCATATTATATGATATATGAATACATTAGGATTTTTGTTTGAAAATAATAGGGTTTTTTGAAAGGTGTTGTACAATGGTGTCGATAACCTTTAAAAATTAGGGCTTTTGTTATTTTGCATTTGCTTGTCATCCATTTTGTATTTGAAGTCCTCAAGGGGGTTTTTTCTCCACAACGACAGTAGGAATCAACTCAGTTTTGGGTTTGGTTGAAGTTGTAGCTCTAACTGAGAGAGAGAGAGAGTGAGAGAGGGAATCTCTAATATAAAGTGAGAGAGGAAATCTCTGATATAAAGTGAGAATGAGGAATGAGGTATGAAAGGCAACTGGGTATATGTTACCGTTAAAGGGCATTTTTGTCTAAAATTTGGCAAAAGTATTGACATGTTTCTTGCAACAAACGGTACTCAAATGGAAGGTGCTCCTTGGGTAACGGTAGAAGATGAGGGGGTGTGTATAGACATTTTTAAAGGTTAGGGGGTGTCCGTATCTAAACCGAATAGATGAGGGGGTGTTTGTGTAATTTCACCTAAAAAAATTGCATTTTTTTTTACTTCTTCATAAAAAATTGAAGGTGGTGTTGCCAGGCGTTTGTGTTTTGTCAAGTGATATTTATAATTTATTCAAAAAAAATAGTTTCGATAGTGATTTTTCACCTTTTGAATTTCTCTCGTCGAGATAAATCACCAATCCAAAAAAAAGTTGACAGAAATCAAAGAAATGGAAATATAAACCTTGTAGAAATTAAGTAGGGCTTTATTGTAATGCAAATATAAACCTTAAGGGAGATATTTGTAATTTATCCAACCAATTTAACGGAAAGAGACGATGGCGTTAGCCGTAGGGACCTTTTAAACACGAAATTGTTACAGTTGGTATGTTGGGGACCAAAACGGCACGTGGGATAATACAATGGGGACCAAATATGTCAATAAGCCATTAAATTTGTGTAATCCACCTCTTTCACCAAATCATTTTCAATTGATAATACAGATAACCCATTTAGTCTTTCTTGTGACATAGTTGATCGAAGGTAATTTTTGATCAATTTTAATTTTGAAAAGCTTCTTTCTCGCGTGACAACACTAACCGGTATAGTCAACTTGGAAAGGTGCTATTCGATTGTTTGGGGAAAATGATTTTGGGAATTTAGTAAGTTGGGCACTTGGGCTTATGAGAGAGAGGGTTGGGCTAACTCACACCTCAAATTGGGCATTTTTTTTCCTTTCTATTTTGGGTTTAAAAAGAGGAGTGCCCTTAAAATTTTGAGAAAATGACGGCTCATGACATGTTTTGATAATTAATATCTGTCAAGGACATACTAAAAATATTTGTTAATGCTGAAAATGTCCTTACCAGGTATTTAATTATCAAAACACTTCATTGGCCGTCATTTTTTCCCTAATATTTAGTATTTTTGGGATGTCCAAAGCCCAGACCTCTTGGACCTTAGGGTTGGGCCGACACCGAGCTCGGCTTGACCTCAAGTTCGTTGAGTTTTAAATAAGCCAAGCTCGAACATCAATCCTAAATCACCACTCGGCCGGTTTCATTTGCTCTCCTAAGCACCACGGAAATGAAGCACTAATACAATTAATGTAATGTTAAGGGCGCTTGGATAAATTCGCATTCGTCGCGATTAAGGTGGCGAAATGTGCATGCATGAATATTGATCGCAATTTTCAAACATCTATGACAACTGACAATGTTAATTAATTAGTACATTAATTTGTTATAAACTAACTTTATTGATCAAAACACAGCTGCTAACGTAATCTTAGGAGGTCCAAGATTTTCAAATTTCGAATCATTGTACGTACGGTCTCTATTGTCCACGTCCGTTTCTAAATTGGATTGATCCCAGCCCTGGATTTTCAATTTTCCAATCATTGTACTCGCGATTCTTGAAACGGGTTGGAGATCGATCGACATTTGGGTTGGTGTCCGTCTCCAGGGACTCTCCGAAAAATAAGTTAGTAGTTGAAGATATGATGGAAGAAGGAAATTAACTAAGATTTTTAGGCGGATAAGAAAACTAATTACAATACCAACCGGGAGTAACTCAGTTGATCAGGAATCATACATCTCATTAAAAGGTCAGGAGTCTGAATCTCTCCACCTGTTTGTGGGTATTCTTCCCTTAATGGCTTTTCATTTCTTTCTACCATACAATGTACTTGTTTCTTGTATTGGTTGAGTTGTTAGACCTTGGTTGTCTCGTGGACTCTCACAGTTGATGTAATATCCGGGTTCGTAATTTGTAGCAGTTCATATCTTATGTAAATGATCTCTTCTATCAATTGATCAAAAAAAAAAAACACTAATTATAATGGTGCCAGCCTTGTCCTTTTACACTCGTAGGTCAAGTGGAGTGTGGTTGATCTCCATCTAACGCTTGCATATTTATTTATTTTTTGGTTTTTTCGATTTGTGTGTGTCATTCTTGCGCAAGGATCACGCTAATCTTTTCTGTATCGTTTCAATTTTATCAGATGTCTATGAGGGGACAACGCTTGCATGTTCGTTCCTTTTCATAAAAATTGTTGGAGAAGGGAACGGGCAACGTACGGACGTTTCACTCCGGCTTGTCTGGGGATCCAATCCAGGCCGTGAAGAATTCTGTTGCATTGGGTTTCGATTTGGGTCCTCAGGGTTCCAGTCAAGCCCAGCTTTCTCCAAGTGGGTCAGATTAAACTCTCTAAAGCGTCATGAGGATTCTCTCAGTGAGAATCTTGCGAGGATTTTCATTGGATTCGAAGCGTCTAACTCGGTAATTAATGGTTCGGATTAAAAATAAACTCTTTTCTGAAAAAAGTTTATTTTTCAATTCGGATGATTGATTGCCGAGATGAACAATCTGGATGAAAACTCTCACACAGAGAATTCTCATAGAAGATCTGGATCCATTTATTTATGGAATCCTCCTCTCTAATTTTTCGTTCATTCTAATGTAATAAAGGTCACACTTTTCTTTACTTTAAAGAAATACAACCTCGTGTATTTTTCTTAAACCCCAATACCATAGCAGCCATCAAATTACACAAACAATACCCCAATCAATATTGAATAAATAAATAGATAGATAGAATACCCAAAATATCATAGGTACAGAAAACTTCTAGTGAGGGATCCCGAACACTATTTGCGTGCGAATTTCTAATTTCAGCAGTCGAAGCTCATCCGAGAGATCCGACAGCCGAGGTGCAACGCATTTCGACCGTCGAATGAGATCCGATAACTGAGATTAGAAGTTCGCACGCAAGAACGTGCGAAATCTCTCAATAGAAGCCGACTGTTGATAGGTATATCTGGACCATCTATCTTTGTATCCAATGGGCATAATTTTTTAGTAACTCTTTTTTTTTTTATGGACCCAAAATTGGACAGTTATTAATTGCTTAACAAAGACGGGTGTGGGACCATCATAGAATAGAAATGTATTCTTGTATTTTGAGTATAATTACAGCATAGTATAAACCTTTCTTTAATTTAATTCATATCTTTATGGATTTACTTTTTGCCTTTATTTTCCCCATGCCGAGGAATGAGGGGCCAAGTTCCCATGCTTCCACTTCAATCAAAGACTATTAAAGCGGACGAGGTGGCGCTTTCTGATAGTGAGATAGCACACGTGTGCAGCCAAAATTAAAATACGTAAAAATTAAGGTGAAGGTAAAATTTTACCAACTTTGTCCTTAGGTGTCGGTTGATACTTTATTTACTATCTTTTTTTTTAGCAGGACAGGAGTTTTTGATACGGAGGAATAATTTACTCTCTTTTTTTAAACAGGAAAAACCAAAAAAAAAAATATATATTTTTAATCGTTATAGAAAAAAAAGAGAGTAAATAAATTATCAACCGACACCTATGGACAAAGTTCTACTATTAATCTTTGACCCAATGGTTTACAAGAACAACAAATGGAAAGTGCTATAAAGTACAGTGCAGACTGTACTTGCTCAATACCCACCATCACAAATTATTAGAGAAAAACTTTTTAACACAGGGTTAAGTGAAACAGTTGTTTACGGAGGTGAATCGCGATCGTTCAAGAATGTTTTGAATGGTCCAAATGTGAATAAAACTTTTTCGGGGAAGGGTATCTCCTCCTCGAATAAGTTTCATTAACATCCGGGTTATTCTTTTCCGAAAAAGTTTTATTAACATCCGGACCGTTCAAAGCCAAAACGGACGGTCAAGATCGCGCAGCTCCATGAACAGACTATTTATAGCGGTTCCGTGAATAAGTCTATCATAAAGTTTTACTTTCGATGTGAATTTTGCTTATAAGATTTCGTTATAAAGTTTATCATTATACTATCTTGTTGATTAATGAGGTCAATTTGCTCAATAAGCATCGGTGGTTCTCCAATTTCTCGTCAATTTCTTCTCATAAAACCGGATAAATATTCTTAATGCTCTAATTTTCTCTATTACTAATGTCGTCGGTAACCTCTAATACTTCACTTTGCATAATTGCATGTTATTTTAACGAGGGATCCCATGAGACCAGACTCATTATATATTAAGTATTTTCAATCTTCTTCCTTATCAATCTCGATTGTTTTCATCGGTTTGTTTATGGTGAGCATCAAACTATATTTCTTGGATCCAATAGTGTTGTGCAAGAATTAATATTCTAGCTATCTTAATTTTGATATTGTGGATCCATGTACATTTATACTCATTTTATTCTTAAATTACGGATTTATTGATGTGAGTCCCACATAGCCTACCACATTTATTATTGTCAGTCCTGCAAATCTCGAATAATAACAGCTAACTAATTAATGCGATGGGTCCTAGTATTATCTCGCTCATTTCATTTTAGGTTATAAGTTTATTGATGTGAATCCCAGACTCATGGCTCACCATATTTAATGAGAAAAAGGGCATACTTGTCTTTTCATCTATGGAAGAAACCACCTGACTCCGGCTTTATATTGGCAGTAAACTTACTAACCGAGTTATTCCGACCATCGTATGCATACCATGAATAATTTTTGAGAGATCAATCTACCATTAACTAGCGATGGCTCGATTAAATGTCAAAACAAAAGACCAATATAGACGGCCTTTAAAAGAATCTTTAGCACTTAATTTCAGTTCAGCAATGACAAAGATGTGCAAGATTTAAATGACGTTGTAAATTAGGTTGCAAAAACTTATTGGACTACTGAATTTGTTTTTTTTTATTTTCTTGGGTTATACTATTTAGTTACTCACAAAATTTAAGGGACTTCCATTTATTTCGCACTCGCACGCGTGATCCACTGCTAATGATACTAATAAAAAATTAAATGTTACGTGAAAAATACTTTTTTAATGAATTTATTGAGCCGAGAAGGTTCACCTTTTAATTTCAAACCTAAAACCTTAGAAGGAGCACACTTCCGCGTCTCTAGTTACGAGAGCCATTGGGTTTTTGACTTTTTATCTTACTTATATATCACAAGTATCCCTTCAGACTTTCCTAAGTACCCACAAAAAAAAAAAAAAATTATATCCCTTCAAAAAGAAACTGTATATATATGAAGTATGATTGTTGGTGCTCTTTAGTCTTGCCCCTATTCTCTGCCTTATTTCCTCTCATACAAAATCAATCTCTCTCTCTCTCTCTCTCTCTCTCTGCCTTATTTCCTCTCATACAAAATCAATCTCTCTCTCTCTCTCTCTCTCTCTCTCTCTCTCTCTCTCATATTCTCATTGAGAGCTCAAAACCGGGTACAAATCAATATATTGTGGGTCTGAGTTGATAGAAGTTTTGAGTAGTTATGGGGAGACAACCTTGTTGTGACAAAATAGGATTGAAGAAGGGGCCATGGACAACTGAAGAGGACAAGAAGCTAATCAACTTCATCCTCACCAATGGCCAATGCTGCTGGAGATCTCTCCCTAAACTTGCAGGTCTCCTCATCCTTCTCCAATTTCCACAACCAACATTTCTAACGTTTGTAACAGAGAAATATTTTCCTTCTGTAAATTACTTTTTTTTTTTTTTTTTTGGGGGGGGAGAGTTTTCATAATCTGTTTTCTGAATTCATTTTTAAGAAGTGAACATAACTGGTTGACTGTTTTTGAAACATTTTGAAAAGAAATCCATTCTCTTTATGCCTGAGTATCAGGACTCGCTCACGTGCACCTTCTTTAATTCTTAGGCCTTGAAGTTAATGCTGCAAATTTCCATTTATGAGAGAACAACAAAATTTACTCCTATTTTGCTTTTAAAATTATTTGCAAAAATAATTTTGGAAACTGCCACCAACCAAAGGAGCAGAGGGATTATTCTCTCTCTTATATGGGATTTAACTTGAATTTTTGGGAAAAGTTAGCTAGTTTATGATAAACAAATTACATAAGGCATGTATTAGAAAAAGCTTCCTTAAAGATAACATTAAATAACTTGTAATGATACATAACATTGCAAGCTTCAATGCCGAAGAAATAAGTTATCTTCTTACTTCTTGTTTCTTTATATATGTATTTTCTTTGTGTATTTTACTTTTAACTTTTTTCGTTCTTTTTTAAAAAATTTGTTGGGTTTCATTGAATAACATTTTGGTGGGTGCAACCGCAGGATTGTTAAGGTGTGGAAAGAGTTGTCGATTGAGATGGACGAACTATCTCAGGCCTGATGTGAAGAGGGGTCTCTTGTCAGATTATGAAGAAAAGATGGTCATTGATCTCCATGCTCAACTTGGCAACAGGTTGTGATCTCTTCCAATCAATTCCTTTTATGATTTTTTTTTTCATATCGCCGTCTCTTGTTCCGCGATTCTTCTTACCAGTAACTCTTTGGGCCGCCTTATCCCCATGTGTAAGTATATGAAATGGTTGTGGGATGGGCTGTAAAGGGATCAGTACAAGGGGCAGAAACTGACCTGGAACACCCTAGCATTACCCAATAAGAAAAAAATTGTAGGTGTTTTAGCACGAAATGGTACATCGCCGTCATTCCGAGCATTACCCATTGATCATTGAAGACACGTCAAATGTCAGACACGAACGGAAAATTATTCAATATACTCCGGGGTATACTTTCTCTCCTCACATAACATGTGGGGTCCATATGTAAGCCCCACATGTTATGTGAGAGGAAGAAGTATACTCCCGGAGTGCTGAATAATTACCAGACACGAACACGGCAGGAATGAGTCCTATTTGAGAAAAAAAAAAATAATTCATTCATTTTCTACTTCAAACATACAAAGAAAGATTTGTAATTTGATTTTCATAAAAGTATTGAGAATTCTGTGTTGGGCAGCATTGCTCCATTCAAATTTAGCAGAGACAAGTGCTCCACAAAACATAATTCCTTTCCGAATGAGTTTTTTCTTGGTCCGTAGCTCATCTTGTTTCCATTTTCCGGATCGATTTTCGCAGATGGTCCAAGATTGCTTCGCATCTCCCGGGAAGAACCGATAACGAGATCAAGAACCACTGGAATACCCACATCAAGAAAAAGCTAAAAAAGATGGGAATCGATCCTCTTACCCACAAACCACTCCCCACTCCAACCGAAAATCAACCTCAAGATGAACAAAAGTTGGAAACAGAAACGTTGGTTCAGCCACTGACCAATGAGGCCAAAATGGAGAACAAAAGCATGGAAGCAGGCTCGCCTGAGTGCCCCATGGAGTTGGTCAACAATGGGTTTTGCACAGATGAAGTCCCATTAATCGAGCCCCATGAGATTAATCTGGTGCCTGATTACTGTGTTCCTTCATCATCAATATCTACAACAATAACCAGTTCTTCTTCTTCTACTTCCTCTGTTTCCAATGGTGGAATTTCAACCAATTTACTTCAAGATTTGGAGTTACCAAATTTTGACTGGCAATTTGATTTTGGTTTCTGGGATGGTGATGGTGATTTCAGCAGCAGCTTGGATTTGTTGATGAATGGAGATGGGAATGGGAATGCAATTACTATTGGCACTCCCCTTGCTCAAGAATCTTGGAAAGTACTTGGGCTGTTGTGATTTGGAGAAATTTCTTATCTGCAGGGGCTTCTTTGTAATTTGGTTTTGGTTTATATACACAGCTAATAAAATTTAAGACGGTGGGCAAAAAGGCCCACCGTTGTAATTTCTTTTCTTTTTGTGTGTACATATTTATCTTTGCGTGAAACAATCTTAGTTGATACATGAAAAAAATGTGTTCAAATGGATCATAGCATTCGTTGTATATACACCTATAGATAATCAATTTTTTATGTCAATTTTATCTTAGTAGAACGTTAACGATTCAATTCATTTGCCTTCCATAGTAGATAGACCGATAGACACACATCCTTCAGTTCTTCACCAGGTAATCAGGCTTTGCTTCTTGGAATTCTAGGCTGCAACTTGCAAATCCCATTTATTCGCTTCAGAGCAAAAGCTCTATATGGACTGGCTTACCACAAAAATTGATAGTACGTAGCACGCATGCGAGAGTCGAACCTCAAACCCAAGACTTCTGTTTGGCCCTTAATTATACAATGCGCCAAGTGCATTTGACGCGTTACTTACAAGTATAGGAATTCAACAAAAAGTCACAAATATATGCATAGTAGTTGGACCACACATGACACACAGTTTTTTTTGTATTGCTTAATTAATAATTATGTTTCTGAGTAGTTGATTAATATAATATAATTTTGACAACTTGAAGTTATGAATTTCTCGTGGTGGTTAATTATTATAAAATGTATTTGACTTGGAAAATTTTTAAACGATTGATTGGTAAGGGCAATATCCCATTGGTCCAAATATATATTAAATAACTGCGAACTAAATAGTTTGGAAAAAGGAAATGAGAATATTGGTGTAAGGAAGCCGACTAATCATTGATTTTCGACATAGATATGGTACAAACCACAAAGAGCCTGAACTAGGGGAGGATGATCCCCAAGTCTTCAAATTCAAAAATATGTCCCCGGCCTACTTGGATTAGGTTTATCTTTTGTTTGTGGTTTATGTGGACTTTAACCTACCCTAAAAAGGGATTTTAAATTTGTCAAAAACTAATTCGATCTATCACAATTTCTATGTAGAAAAATCTTGAGTTTAATTAGACTATCTCACCTTGATGATTCATCATTTGACAGATTTTGTGGATTTGCCTTTTGAGCTGATCATGTACTCTAAATCTCGAGCTGAGTTTGAGTTCGTATTATGTGGATATCCATTTTATTGCTTGATCATGCAATGAGCCAATGAGTTGGCAGTTTAAGTCCTCAAGAAAATTATAAGAAATAATTATTAAAAGCACCTTATTAGATATTGTGCTTCTTGTTTTAATATTCCATTAATTCACCAGCAAATTGCCTTGCATGTCATGACACTAAAAATGGCAACAAGCAAAATAAAAAAGCTTGTAGTAATAAGTCAGACCAACAGTTAGATAAGAATTTTTCAACACGTAAATGAATATTATGGAGTCAATTTTCAAACATAAAAAATCGTGGTTGCTTTCTTGCAAACTCATCCCAGCAGGCTGAATTGGAGAATGGTGTTGTGCAGTGGTGTGTCCAGTACCATGTGGTGTACCTCTGAGCCGTTAGATTGTGTATCCAACGGCTCGGATCTCATCTCGGCAATGAACGGCTCTCGATCCTTGGTTGCCGAGATGAGATCCGAGCCGTTGGATGCAAGGATGGGATTAGGGGGGTCTAGTAGCGGCGACTGCCATGACAAGAATTTTAAAAAATACAACTATTATATGTTAAAAAAAAAATTTTGCCCAACTTATATAGTCTCGCCAAATTTTTTTAGTATATATTTCGCCACTGCTACGGTAAAATCCTGGTTCCGTCCTTGGTTGGATACACAATCCGGTGGCTCGAAAGTATGTAGCACGATGCTACCTCACTGCACAGCACCAACCCAAAGTCTGGGGCCACCAGCAGTAGTTATGTTCTTCTACAGCTACAACTTACATATGCATATATGTCTGGGCATGCACGTCAATAAAATTATTTCCTTTATCTTGTAAATATCTCTTTCCTTGTAAACTAAAAAACGTAAAATATGAGTAACAGTGACAAGGGTCCAACCACACAATATTATTAAAGAAGAACAATTATGCTTGGCAACTAGCTAGCTAGTAATTCATGTTAAAAAAAAAAAACCTAGGAGTAATTCATTTGAGACATGGGTTCCGATTTTGGACTAGGCTGGATAATTCAAATCTGGACCATACATTGATATAATCAATAGTTCGGATGACTTTTACCTGTTTAAACTGTTAATTATAGTAATGAATGATACAAATTTGGACGATCTTCGATCCAAACTGAGGAAGGGAAATGATCTAATTCCCTGAGACATATATTAAATGTAAAAAAATCTATCTAACTTATTTGAAAGGAGAAGAAGAATAAATTTACACTGAAGCAACTGAAATATCACAAAGGGACGAGATTCTCTCAATTCATGCCACAGACACGCCTCTCGACCACTACTCTCTCATAAGCAGTGGAGTCTACAGATGTGTGGAACCCACTGCTTATGAGAAAAGAGTGTCTGGATAGCGACCGAGGGCGTGTCCCCAGCATTTTCG
The DNA here is from genome assembly GCA_019656835.1 of Rhododendron ovatum. NCBI lineage: Eukaryota > Viridiplantae > Streptophyta > Magnoliopsida > Ericales > Ericaceae > Rhododendron > Rhododendron ovatum. The sequence continues at coordinate 34,822,105 of CM033790.1, forward strand.
AATAATCTAGTTGAACTGCGTATCAATTTGACAGATTCAATGCTCATCCAAAGGGCAGTTATCTGATGGCTGCAGCCTGCATGGCCCCCCAGGTCAAGCTGGTGATCTTAGAGGTGCCATTAAGGTCAGTGTGACCTTGTTTACAGCAGCTTTTGACGGCACCCATATTGTCTCTGCCCTTTACTTGAAACCCTCACTCTTTTGTTTCTAAAAAATATTTCTGGATGTATCTCTAATTTTTGGGAAAACACCCATTTTTTAGAAATGCATTAAGAGTGTGTTTCCAAAATCCAAAAACTATTTGTCAAGAAATATAGAATATTGAGGGTTCTCTTGTTCTCCAAAAAACGGCGTTGTAATTAATGATTCTGAAAACAACAACGAAAGGCATTTTATTTTGGTTCACCGGTAGATATAGATTGACTTTTAGATGATGCCGAACTATATATTTCTTTTCTTTTTGCGTTAATGAGTATCAAACCTAAGCAATTAATGGAAAAAGACATGAGTTTTGACACATCGTATGCATGTGAACCTTGCGTGGATTGACTTTTAAATGAAGCCAAATTAGCAGTTAAAGTGACAAAACAATTTCTTCATAATTTATAATTAAGTTCTCCTCTTGACATAGTACTAATTATGCCACTCCAATGGAAGCAATTAAGTTGGTCGTGTGAACCAACGGCTAAACTTTTACGCCAATGTTTGAGTGATCGACCACGTTATATATGCCGGTATCATCTAAGGATGGAAGGGTGGCGGTCATCATGCCAACGGTTTTAAAAAAGTTCCTTACTCTACTCGTATTTTTCGATTTACCGCCAAATTTTGTAGGACCTTTGCCACTCCAAAAATGTGCCGAGCAAAAACAACTTTTAAAAGTAGGGTGAGATCGAAGTGTTGCATTGCTTGGAAACCCTAAAATGATCTATCCGTAAAGATAAGATGTTTTCCAACCATCATGGAAAGAACATGACACTAATTAGGCTATGCCTATGAAAATGACCACCAAAACATGTACCAAAATTGACATCACACGATAGACTTATTCATGAAGTTGCTGTAAACAAGTTGTTCATGGAGCTGCGCAATTTTGACAGTCCGTTCCGGCTTTGGACAGTTCGGATTTAGATGAAACTTTGCCGAGGAAGAGCTCAAAAAGTTTCATTAACATCTGAACCGTTTAAAACACTTTTAGACAATGCGATTCACCTCCATAATCGACTTGTTCACCGAACCTTCTATTAAAAAGACTTTCTCAACATCACACTCTTTGGGTTTTTGATTCACTTAACTTTGAAAAGGCCAAGAGTAATTTATCGCGGTCACGAGTAATTCTTTACAACTAAAAGTAATTCATCGAGGTCAGGAGTAATTATTTGCAGCCAAGAGTAATTCTTTGTGAACTTCTAATCTCAGCCATTGGCTTCAATGGTTGAAATTGAGTGTCTTTTTTTGTGTTCCCGGAACGCTTCCCTACGTATATATTCTTCAAATTAGCATAGAATCTTGAAAGTTTTGGTATTCTTCTATCTTTCTTTCTTTTTTGAAAAATCACAGAGACATTAATGTACTGTTGTTAGGAGTAAATAAACTCATACGGCAATTGTGTAATATGTGCAAAACAGTATGAGCACTTTATTGAAAGGAGAAGAATGTGCCTAAATCATTGGATCAAAGTAATCATCCATTGCTACAACTTGTCTTTTGTTAAGTATGGATGAGTCCTACACCCTTGTGTTATGTACTATAGAAAATTAAGTTAAATAAAAAAATTAACTCTAATACGGAAATACAAGCACATGTATTCATTCGTTGGCTTTCAACTTTCAACCTGATAAAAGCGAAGATGAAACTATGACTTAGAATCAAGATGCAACAAAATCAATACACTTGCTGCCACCAACATATTACAATGAATTAAATAACCAAATATATAATTAATCAGTTGTTTCCCCTCAATTACTTAACCAATTAAACCTTTAGCAATCTGAACACATTTTAAAAAATGAGGAATAATGGAGTGTGTGTGTGTGTATAGAGAGAGAGAGAGAGAGAGAGAGAGAGAAAGCGCTAAAGGTGTGTGAAAGAGAGAAATCAGTTTTGGATTCAAAATTTAAATCCGTCTTTGAATTAACATGTGAGGGAGAAAGAGACAACTGTTAGGAAAGTAAAGAAAATTCGAAAAAAGGATTCAGAATAAGATTAGAAAATATTAATTTTAGTTGTTCTTTCATCATTTTTCCAAATATTCATTATTTTCAAGTATATTTCTAGTCTTACTATCCATAAATCTCAGTTATAGAAAAAATATGTACAAATCGGAGAGTCCAGATATGACATACGGCCCTTCTAATAAAGGTGACCTTATTCTTGTAAAATGCGGACCTCATGAGTTTGACATTGTTCTCGATCAAATTTTGATGATCCAAACTATTCAATACATTTTACTAAAAACTATTCCGATCAAACCCTTTCCGGTCATATTTTTTGCCGATTTCTCGCTGGTACCCTTAAAATCACGTTTTAAACACATTGAACGGTTGCATTTTTACGAAAAAAACTATTCGGATCAAGCCCTTTCTGGCAGGGACGGATTCAGAAATGTCGTTTAGTGGGGGCACCTTGTTAATCATAGTAGTGAAAATTTATTTTTCTAGTTAACCACAATAAGATCATTACATAATTAAGGCATGTAATACAAACTTCAAAAATATATAACACATACTTTCACTTAAATTATGTAAAAATAAGCATAAAATCTTAGACAAAATTTGAGAGTATGTTTTTCATACATATCGACAAGTTTTAGAATGATCAATATAATTTTATTAATGATATAATTTTAAAATATTGCTCTTAGACGGTTAAAAATAAGTACAATTAAGAAAGAATCGATCTAAGTAGACAAATAGTTCGAAAATCAACAAGTATAAATGCATCATATGACAAAATTGAAACATAAAACTAGTTTTATACGTATTTTCAAGATATATACACTTGTTTATGTACAGTAGCACACTTAATTTTGTAATTATGCGAAATATACGAAAATATAACAAAATCATTTTAGTTTCGAGCGGGGCACGTGCCCCCCTTTCCCTCCGTCCCTGCTTTCTGGTCATATTGTTTTCCGATTTCTCGCTAATATCCCTAAAATCACGTTTTAAACACATTAAACGGTTCAGATCATTGAAATTTTATCGAGAAAAGATAGATCCGCATTTTATGAAGTTAAGATCACCCTTATTAGGAGGAGGAGACTGATATAAAATGGCACCACAATGAAAGTCGGTCGCATAACTATTATAGACTGTAATCATAAGCGAAACTAGGTCAAAAGAATATGAAGGGTACAATTCTCAGTTGAAGAAGGAAAAAGAAGGTTGTCCTTTACAATCATATCTTCCACACACAAAAAATACTTACAAATAGAAAAAGAAAGGGTAGTGGAAGAGTGACATGGAATGGGAGAATTGCATGACCCTAACATGAACATATTCGGAAGGCTTCTTTACTGGGCACGTACACTCGTTTTTTTTATAAGTCAGGAGTCCGGCCCATTTATGTACATTTCGACTATTCTTAGAGCCAATTCTACCGCCCACTTATGCTCATCTTGGGATGGAATTCCCCTTCCACTTCACTTGCACACGGGCTCGCACCGACCATAAGAGGCGCGCGCACATAGTGTGTGTGTGCAAGTGGTAGTCCGCTTATGCGCGCGTTAACCCGGCAAAGTTTAGCAAATGTAGCGCGAGGATATCAATAATAATTGTAGCAGTTATACTTTACACATATATATATATTTGTACAGACGCTTGCATAATTTGAGGGTCTCATGCAGAGCACGGTGTCGGTGTGAGAGCCTCAAAGAGTGTGTCGGTAAATGTTTCTTTCTACACTTTGCGGGGGAGAAAAGAGGTTGGCGAATAGAAAATGCAACTTTTTCAAGTCACGCTTCTTGGTACTTTTTTCCGCAGCTGGGAGGATAGGGCAAGGTGGCAGAGGACAATGTAGTATGGTACTGGTGGCAATGGCTTCAATGGGGCGGCGTGTCGGTGTCGATTATGTTGGCCCTTTTAGTGGATTTTGGGACCTCTCTCTCTCATCTGGCATCCCATCATCATGAATCATGTGTAGATAAATAGTAGTAGAATGAGAGTTTGTCTCCTCTCTACACAAAAGTACACCACCCAAAGCAGTAGCAATACAACGACCACTCAAAATCCAAACTAACCAGTTATAGTGGGGGCAGTTCATCGGATCTTGGCAATGCTTTGCTGTCTCCTCAATTGACAAATTAAGCAATATAATAAAAAGACACTCCTTTGCTGAAAATGAGTTTAGTAATCAACTTAAGGTGATGCAAGGCGCTGATTATTAAAAAAAAAAAAGGTGATGCAAGGCTAACGTAAGATTAAGGTAAGCTTGAGCTTTTGTTTTGTTTACCCATTTTGAGAATTGAGGGTAACATATGCCTCTTTTTATTTTTATTTTTATTTTTTGGTACAAGTAGTATACCAGGATGTGTGTGTAAAACAATATTGGGGACATAAAATAAGGCTGCTGATTTTGTCACTCCCTTTTTTGTTAACGTCACTCTCATGCAAGTGTATTTTGGTGCAAAAAATATACTTGCAGGGGAGTGGCGTTAACAAAAAAAATAAGTGGCAAAATCATTTCCCTAAAATAACCTTGATTAAACAAATTTCTAAGTTCGTTATACCAATCTTGAAAACTTACTATTGGAATCGAAAACCTCATGTCGTTTAAAAACCTATGCTACTCGAGATTTAGCTTATACTAAACTATATCCTCCTCGTGCGAGATCAATCCGATGATAAATAAGGTAAACTTTACATGATTTTTAAGTTAGGTGAGATTACAAAATATAAAGCCTCAAAATATTGAGTCAAACCCTCGGCCCTACGTAGTTAAGTGTTAATATTGTTATCATGGGCCTCATGGCCCTGAAGTTTGAGAGTGGTAGGTAAATGGAGCACAATGGAACCACAGTCCACAGATGTATCTCTGAGGCGATTGCCAACACAAACAAAAACGAGAGAACAGGATAAGTTTTAAAACCCCTCAAGGACAAGAATAAAAGGACTCACGCCCTTTAGTCACATAATCCTTCGGTAGAGTCATCCACTCCCACTTTCAATCCTCGCTGCGCCCACGTTTGCATTTTTCTGTTCTTGCGAATTTAGTAATTTAGAATGTTTTTGAGGAACGCTTTCATCCTCACGTTTCCGCTCCCGCACACTCATTATGTGATTTAGCTCACGCCACCACAACTATGTTTCCAGTTTTATAAATAGATCGATTCAGCTTTTGTATACTGATCCTAATCATTTTATTATGGTAGTGCTCCATCCATTTTTAAACGAGCCTTATCCTCTGCAAACACACCAAGCTTCTACAGAGTTCTTGACGCATGTAAAATTATCTAAGAACACGAAGCCCCACATTCTACATAGTTCTTGACGCATGTAATAAAATTAGCTAAGAACACAAAGCCCCACCTTCAGTCTGTGCTTTTCAGTCTTTCAATCATTGTTTCACACATCAATGTGAAGGTCAAGGCTCGTTTCAGAGTTTGTTAGGAGCAAAGCTTACTTGGCTCCTTTTTTTAATTTTTGGTTGGTGAAGCACAAGAAGGGGAGAAGAAGAAAAACTCACAATATTGTATCTTTTCTTTTGGATATGTGCTTAGAAAGGTAGTGTCCCATTTTTACTAAGTAACTACGATGCAAATTCTAACAAATTGAATAGGTTAACAAAATTTACCAACACCATACATATTGGTCTCATTTGATTCGCAAATTTAAATAGACTGAATTAACAGTCCTAGCATTGATAGTACCTGAACTATTTGTCTCAATACTAATTCTTTCCAATCCCATGTTTGATGAAAGCATAATTCCCCCAAAAGAGAGGGCATTTTTGGTAATTTTTTAGGGTATTTTTGTAATTTTTTAGGACTTCCATTGGCTAGGGAACATCCGAAGATATTGTGTAATTATTCATACCTCATTAAAATGAGTATCTCGCACCCTCTCCATCCAGCTCAATCTCACCTCCCACTGGGATTATATAGTACCCCAAGTAAAAGGATAAAAAAATTAATCCTGGAATGATTAATCCCAACTGCCGTTTCAAGAACCAAACATAAAACGACCAAAGATTAGATCCAGTTGGCCCTATATCAACCACATAATCCATGTATCAAACAAGGCCATAGTGTTGTATGAATACAACACATGTAGACAACCTTGTAGATAGTAAAAAGCTGGGTTGGGCTCTAACCCATGAAGTCCCATCAGGTGAAAAAACTCGTCCCAAGGTCAGGCCCAATTCTCCAATTTAGGAACCCTTCTGGGGTCAGCAAAGTTTTAGCTGTCCCAACAACTTTAGATCATGGACAGTGCAACCTAACCCTATAATGGGCAAAGGTTTAAAAGTAGTCCCACCCAATTTTACCTAATCATTAGTCATACTTGAACCAAATAGGTATCGCTTCAAACATGGGGAATATCTGCATCATTAACACAAAAATTACCCGTTCTGAAGGAGGGTGGGCGGAAGCAGACAACACAACAATAGCTGCAAAAGCCCATATTTCAACTAGAAATAATATTATCACCAAGTAGCGTGCTTTCAACAGCAGATACAACCGTATCCTTCGATTCAAAACAAGAAATCACCAGAGAAAGCCATCAGAACGAATATCTATGTTTCACCTATTCACTAAAGGAGTGGTTACTATCTCCTTTCAACTCGAGACCAAAAAGCCCAGAAACAGGAAAGTACAAGAGACGTTACGTTGCACCCAAAAAAAAAAAAAAAAGGATCCCATCAATAAAGAAAATTGTAGTAGAACCCAGCAGAGCTTTTAGAGTAGCAGAGACTAAATTCCCTACCAATACACGAAACGTGATAAACCAAATAGCAGCGTAAGATATCCATACAATTAACTTTTGACAGCAAAAGTGTTCGCACCAATTTACTAATAGAAGCATCACTTCCGGAAAAAAACACTAATACAAGCATCATTTTCCAGTTGTGTCAACAACGTCGAGCCATGAAATATGAAAATCGCAAACACTGCTTAATTGTCAAGGAACTATTAAAGCATTAAACCCAACACATGTACATGCATCCACCTAATAACTGCAACAAAATACTACTAAGATGATTCCACGATTCTGCAAGGAACACACTAAACCAAAGTCATGCTTTGTTTTTTGTTTTTGTTTTTCTATCATAACCAAAGTCATGCTTAAAATGTACGTCATATTTAACGAGCATATACAACCTTCTTGAATGAATCAACTAACCTCTAGGTTAGAGCTCCAACTTGATTTCAGGACCTTGAGCACCACTGTAACCTATAACCTTCTTTGGGATATCAGTTGGAACAATAGTTCCACCATTATACCCATTCATAAGTAACTTCCCAATCTTTGACTTCCACTCCGAGCTGTCCCTCTCATTCTTCTTGTCATGAACAACTCTGTCACAGTAGTTGAGCATGGTTCCCAAGCCAGTGTTTGGTATCCAACCATACTCGGTCAATACGCGTGCTTCACCTTCAGTCAAGTCCTCTCCAACCTTAATCATAGAGATACATCGTAAGAACCATAAAGCTGTTCTGTTATTCCGACCATAATATCTGCCAATTTTTTTCTATGACAAAAAATATCAATATTAACATCTGCCAAAAATAAAGACAACAATACAAGAAGTTTAGTAGTGGGTTAGAAGTCAGTTTATATGCCACGTAATCTTCCAATATGCTAATAGCACAACTATAGTAAGAGGCAAGTAGTGAACCGGAGGGATCAAATGAACAAACAGATCCATTCTCGGGCATTATTTGCACCACATGGCTGTCAAAAAAGCAAGCCTGTGTTCTCGCTAGCAGCTGAGTTTTCATCATTGCAATGGCTCAGGCCCTTTGAAAAGCACAACATTATACAAGAATCCAGAGATTTACAGGTTCTTTGAAAAGCACGTACAATAAAAAGCATGTCTATCAAAGGGAAGGCATCATTCCAATTAAAAACATCAGAAATAAAGAATGATCAATCCCAGAATTATAAATCAAATTACTATCAATAATGGTCAAATTCAGTGTCTACTCAAAGTGAACTGAACAAATGACGCTGTGCACGGCATTACGCCTTTTGTAGCATGTTCCAAACATATCAACATAGTTGGTCGATAAACTGGTTAATAAGGCAAAAGCTTAGTATTTATGAGGTCACTACATATAATAATTGCGATCACCACTATCCCCATTCATGTGAAGAAATACATATCTAGTCATTACCATTAATGCTTTATTCTCAATTAGTGTAACCCTGCTACAGCTAGTAAGCTTCATTGCAGTCACCAACCGCTTAATCTGCCAATGGATGGGTAGGGAATCTACCAACTCAAAGAAGTATGTTGCAAATCCATATTCAGGACGTTCCAGCACTATTCTGCATTTAAGAACCATGGGAGTAACTCCATAATCCAGAAGAACGAGAAATAAAAAATAGGGGTTAAAAAAAAAAAAAAAAACTGATGCTGCCTAATATACCTGTTATGTCTTTCAAACACAAATATAAATGACTGCAAGTCACGGCACCACCCCCATTCAACAGGCCATTTCAGGAATTGTAGATATCTTGCCTGAAAATTTCAGGAAGAGTGAGTGAAGAAGCATGAAAAGGAAGTTATAAGAACCAACAACTAGCAAGAATTAACAGGAAATGGAATTACATCAGTTAATTTCCTTGTTTTTTATAATATAAACTAAGGTAGAGAAACGATCTTACTTGCTCCACCAGCGATATTAAACAAGCTAAGCAATAACTAGCCTTCTCAGCCTTTGTGCACCGTAACGGAGGCAACTTCAATTGGGACTGGCGATGAGAGAAAAGCTGTTCCCGCAAAGTAAGAAATCAAGGTAACATCAGAAAGTAAGAACTAATAGTATCAATATGCACAATCCAAACAACAAATAACTGAAAACTAACGACTAACAGTCTCATTACTCATTAAATGCACACCATTGTGCTTCCCATGTGATGCTTGTTCAAAAATAAAAATTTTGTAACTAACAAGAATGATTTCTAAGATCATGCTCATTCAAAACCGATTTCTAGAACTTCTATGATTAGCTCATCCTCCTCCTATCCACAGTGCTGGGAATGAAATTAAAAAAACAAATGAATTTATATGCAACAATGTGATTTTCCAACTTTGTTTCTCGTAAGTTTACAAAGACGAAGACATGAGGGCAGTTTACAGAATAGTCACCAACCTTCAATATCACATCTTCAAGCTCTGAAAAGCTGTCTTCACTGTCATCAATGGCTTCACCGCTCTCGGGCTCTCCATAAAGCTTAATTTCGTTCACTAGCACCCCTTTCTCAATTAATACCTACAAACTGAAACCTATGAAGCCCCAATCACGAAGAAAACAACTGCCCAATTCCAAAAGAAAACACAACTATGACATGATAGTACCTGCAGAAGTCCAGGAGCATCTTCCTCCATTGCTGTTTCAACCGAATCACTGCAATCCAATGCAGGAGAAACCTCAAAATTGCAACCACGAAAGGGGTGGGGGGAACTCAAACCAAAAATATGCAGGAAGGTGTATTATAAAGCGGTTTATATAGAATAAATGCATATAGGAGATGTGTTTTAGGAGTTTTAATATTACGTGGCAGTTTTCCTTTTCTTCCGTGGACGGTTGATTCTTATAGGTTTAGCAGATTCAGATGCAATAGGATTGCAGTCTACGACACAAGGCACAGTCTTCTTCAAGCACTCGAAATTTCTGGAACTATTTAAACTAGGAGGCTCCCTGGATGCCAGCAGTTTAATCCTGTCTCGCAATAACATATGGTCTACTTCATTGCCATAAGATGCTTCAGGAATTTCCAGTTCACTCTTCACAGATACTACGCGATTAGAGGGGGAATTGTATGCAGCATCCTTTTCCAGTTTATGTGCACCACCATGATCCAAGGGTTCAGCTTTGATATTTACAAAGGTTGATGATAATGCTAAACACAGCATGCGATGAGGGTTAGAGGCAAAATCATGTCCAAATGATTCATTGGTGATGGAAGCCTTCTTAGATGAGCATGTCCTGTCATTTTCTGTTATTCCAGCAACTCCTGGTTTAGCAGATTTGGTCCACTGGCAAGACCGCATTGATGAAGAATGATTTAGTATTGTAGAGGATGATCCTGCAATAATACCGTTCGATTTACCAGATTTTGAAGTCATGTTAAAATCAGAAGCATTTATTGCTGGAGCATGAGTATGATTTCCAGCCACCAAGGATTCTGCATCACCGTTGTGATTCTTTTTCTTTGCTCTACTGATACTATGTTGAATCATGTCACCCACGACTGCGTTAGACAGCCATGAATTATTACCCTGCACAACATAAGCCAAGACAACTCAATCAGAAAGAGCTATAGCTTTACCTGACTCCTAAAACTCAATTTTCGCGTGCGCACTACAAAAAAATGCACAATCAACAATATGATTCATACATACAAAAGACAAGGGTTTTGAAAGAACACATCAAAATGGGCAGACAATATATTTCCATGTTTCTTTTCAAAAAAAAGTGCAATGTCATCTGCATGATTTCAATCAAGACAGAAACCTTAAAGCAATTGGATAGCAGCTTTTAGTAGTCAACAGAGAGATGTCTCCCATTTCCTGACATTGTTGAGGTTTGAGAAAAGAAAAACTAGTTGTCAAGAAAAAGTAAAAGTTAAAAAAAACAAGGCTTCAATGAAGGCAACAAGTTCAGTGCATAAAAGATTTGCAACTCTACAGCTCGAATAGTGGTCTATATAATGTCTAATCTCGGCTTCCATACTCAACTGAATACTAGAGACCATCTTTTACAAGACAAATGAAGGAAGAAGAATTACCTCCAACACTGGTTTTGTCAATTCCAACGACTTCCTGGTAAGTAAAACAGAGAATTTAGAAAGTCAGTAGATCCTGCACTCCCCAGTGGGTGACAGTAGGAAGATGAGAACAGTTTAGAAGAGAACAATCAGGATATCATTTACCTCCTTACTACCTGGATATGGATTTAAAGCATCTGCATAAGGACTTCATTCTAATTTTTTTTATGGGAGCTTAAGGACTTTGTCCAACTACTATCTTCTGCAATTTTCAACAAGGACCCCTAAAGTCGAAAAGAAATGCAATTCATCAAACAAGGAACAGCACCTTGATAGCAGCAACCTTCGCCTCTCTTTCAGAACAATATGATCAAGATCATCCACCAAGTCATCGGCAATCTGCTTCCTTAAGTTAACTGCTCGCAATTCGGTATTCAAAGCACCCTCCGCACCATTCCCCTGTGAAGTTGTTAAATTGTGATCTGGATAATCAACTTCTGCTTTGACATGATACATTGACAGCACTGAACATGGGGTCAAAGTGCTTGAACAGGCATCTACTTTCTCCACTAAAACAGTCACACCGTTAGCTTCAATAGATTTTATCCCGTTTGAGCTCACATTCTCATTCCCTTCAGTCCCTTGGGAACTTTTATCACCAAGCAAACCTGCATGATGTTCATTTTGGCATTTTATAATCATTGATGAACTAGAGTGCACTGATATTGTGCAGTAGCAAACTTTTAAATAATTTATCCATGTTCTTTACCAGTTTGACTTTGTTCTGGTGAAAACATCTGATTGCTCTCTTCCTGAGCAGAGAAAGCAGGATTGAAACCATTCATTACAAGCCCCTTATATAAGACAAATTGTAATACACAACTTCAAGACGAACAACACCAAACAGACTCGTAATGGTGAATGACACTTTGTGCTAGTGAAACGAAGGTTCAACCATATTTATCAAGGACAAACAATGGGCAGCTAAAGAAGCAGAATAATGCAGGGGTCTCACTAATGAAAACTAGTGTTGACACAACAGGCATTATCCCATTTGAGCTGGTAATAAGGAGAACAGAAACACGAAAAATAGTAAGTAGCAAAATTAGTGTCTAATATGACACTTTTAAAGTAAATAACCTTTCTGCAGCTGATTTCTCAATGTTCAATAACTCCAAAGTGTAATTTTATTCCCTTGACTATTAAATTAGGAGTACATTCCATAGACTACAATCAACGTACATGAAACCTTCAAACAGGCATCAGTACAGCCATTAAGAGTGAGTGTGCATGCATTGGTCACAATTTCTGCACTCACATGAACAAAAAACAAAAAATGCACCGTACTGTCAAATTTACATTTCAAAAATATTGAACTAAAGAAAACAGACCAATATTCTATCAACTGAGCACAACGTGAAACAACAAGAGTCAGCATAGCCTCATCAAAATGCAAGTGGCTACGAGAACAACAAAGAAAATTTGAATATGGAGATAATCCCAGCATGACATTGTAGCATAACAAGTGTTTTGAATACAAAATGAAAAAACAAAATTAATGTGACATAAGGCCAGGGTACTGATATGCATTTCAAATATGAATTGTACTAGGATGTGTTATGCAAAATAACCAACTTTCCAGTCCATGCATCTCCCAAAGAGGTAGAAGGCTCACAGAATGTACTATTACCAGAAAACAGAAACAAGAAATCCAACAAATGCTTAATACAGCCACAAATTTCATAACAAGAACACTATAGAACTTCATCAAGCTAAATTACCTGCAAAAGATGTTGATCTTCCTTCTTAACAACATCAACTGGGGGACTGCATATAATCAGAAGGAATAATTTCTATAGTGGTTATGCTCAAATAATATCCCAGAAGTATAACAATTAAATCCAATTCAATTTTAACATGTTTCAATAAAATTCCAACTATTTCCATGTACCCTTCACCTGTTAAGTACAACAATACAATTTTTGCACGTTTCAATACAATTTCAAATATGTCTAGGTACCCTTCACCTGCTCCAGCACGCACCTAGTGGGCTGCAGCATTCCTTTTTCTAAGGAGCCGAACAGTTGATCGTTCAAGCTTTGTTTGAAAACTTGACAAGTTTCAAAAATATGTTCGTGTTTGATTTATTAATTAGCTGAACCGATTTCACCGAGCTTTTAGCAAGCCGATCACGAACTGATATCAAGAAGCTAGAATTTTTCAAAATCATCAGTCGAACGAGCCGAGCAGTAGTTTGTTTGAGATTGGTTCAAAAGTTTAATCACATTCAAACATATACTCAAGCTTCATATGTTTGTGTATTAAATGTGAAAACTTTATATCCATCTCAAAACCAATTGAACGTGACTGGAGAGGTCCAAGACTCCAAGATGATCTCCCTTCCATAAGGGACAATTATCTAACAATAAACCAATCCCAAAAGAGCTTTCAACGAGCAAATACGAGCTCCAACTCAAGCAATTTGGTTCGTTTATCAGCCCCACCCCCAATCTTTATACTCCCAACAAAACAAGGTAGGAACAGGAATTTATAACAACATAAACAAAACTCACGCAGAGGGGCCTTTACTCGCTTTCCACGATTCGGAATCGGATGAATCCGAAAGGCGCGTAGCAGCGAGCAGCATTTTCAGGCGATGCTTCAACGGAACGCAGTCGTGCTCGTCCGACCAGGCATTGTTATCGTGGACTCCGTTTCCGGATTTGATTCGAATACCATCGTAGCCGGGCAAAGGAGCCATCTTTTTCAGAGTTTCAGGTCTGATTGGTCGAACCATCGATGGCCAAACCTTCAGTCAGATAAGAAATCAAACATTTCATCGACCTAGGGTTTGTAGGAAAAAACAGCGCGGACGAATAAATTTTATGTGGAGAGAGAGAGTGAGAGAGAGTACCTTGGGTGGTGTTCGGCATGGGAGGGAAGGACGAATCGGGAGGGCTTTATGATGAGGGGGTTTCAACTGAAAGTACTGTCACGCTTTTGGCGCGAGGGAGGAGAGGGAATTCAAGAGGATTGAAAAAAGGGGAGGGAGAATGGGAAGGGTTTTTTTCATCTTTCATTGGAAGACGAAACTGAAACTGGTGAACCTGGTTTTGGAGACCCGGTTTTTTTTGTTTTGGAACTTGATCTCCTCCTCCCTCTTTTTTTTTTTTTCTTATTTTTTTTTTTTCCTGGCTCTTTTTCAGCCTTGTTACAATCATTAGAATTTAGTACTTATTTAGGCTCCATTCCACTAAGGCCCGTTCGAGTTTCTTTTAAAAAATATTTTTAAAAAATAAATGTAATTTTAAGTTTAAAAATTACGTGTTTATGTAAATAATTTTTCTACCGATGTGGATCTTGTTTAATAGATTTCATTGAGATTTTTAAAACAGTGCAAAAAAAAAATTATTTTCATTATATTTGATTTTGAAATTACCTTCTTTTGAAAAAGAAGGTTTAAAAAGAAAGCCGAACGGCACCTAAACCTTCTAAAAAAATAAGTAAGTGTTTATTTTTAATTTTTTCAAACTTAAAAATAATGTAGTAATTACGAAAATATTTTTTCAATTTTTTTGCATCGTTTAAAAAATCACATCAATATCTTTTAAACAAAATTCATATTGCATATTTCAAAATTTTAATAAGTCCATTATTTTTAAGCTTAAAATTTGCCAACAAAATATTTATTTGAAAATAAATACTTTTTTGAGTTGAAAATTTGACGCAGCAGAAAATACACAAGCTGTTTAGCGTTGGCCGGTGATTTTGTCACTCTCTTTTTTGTTAACGTCACTCCCCTGCAAGTGTATTTTTGGTGCAGGGGAGTGGCGTTAATAAAAATAAAGTGGCAAAATCATTTCCGCATTTTAACATAGTACGAGATAAGTACTTTTCACTCTCCGCTTTACCAAATAAATGAGATAAGTACTCGAATCCACCAACAACCAGATATCCTAAAAGTGTTAGGTACAAATAAAATGTACTAAGAAATTACCCATAATACACTTGTAGAGGTACTATGACTAGTCATAAAATACCTCTACTAGTGTATTCTATGTGATTTTTGAGTACATTTTCTTTATACATAGCATTCCTCTTCCTCTCGATATCCACGTGGAAAAGAGATAGAGACTTTTTAATATTGATCGAAAGCTCATCTTTTGCTTTAAAAAAACTATCAGACTTGCACAATAAGACATAGAATTATCTCATATTTAGACCTTCTCACTTGAGCTTTATTTTGAATTGGACCTTTAAAATTTTAAGCAGGTTAACTTAACTTTGGTGTAGGCATCAACTTTGTTTGGGCCTCTAAGATCGGAGGACCTCAAACTAATCAAAATTTAGGGACCTAAAGCGGTGGCTTCACGAGTTTTAGTCCAGAGTCGGCTTTACTTTCATTCAATAACAAATTCTTGAAAAATATAACCAGCATCAAATGAGACATTAATGTAACCCACATATGCAATATGTATTCGACTTCTGGAACAAAAATTTGGCAAAAGAATAATACGCTTGTCCGGTATCATTCACCATTATCGGAAACAAGTTTAAGTTTTAATTTAGAAATTATAATTCTCTCCACTCTTAATTAGGGTGGCACCGGTAAATGACATTTTTGTTTCACATACAATATTGTTAGAATAGCAGTGCAACTAACTACCAATGTATAAATAAAGACGAAATCTTGAAGAAAATATTTATACACTTTGAACATATGCAATGTATTTTTAAGTATTCTGCTATGATATAAATTGTACCATTTATGTTTTTTTTTTTCCTTTTGGTTTGCTAATTAGAAATAAGTATGCGGAAAAAATATTTCAAGAAAGGACGGTCAAAGGGAGCCAACCCTATAATAATTCGCAGTTTGAAAAAGCAAAAATTTTGGAGTACAATAAAAAAGGTTAATAAAACTCTGAGTGAAAAATAAATGCAACAGTAAAAAAGGACAAAATATGGCCGTTGGGAACCAGCTGTATGAGTGAGCAATTTGTGGTTGGTACCCGAGGTAGGCAAACTCTCTCTCTCCCCAGTCCACAGTAGTCCCTCAGTCAATCCGTTAAAATGGTCTATGCTTGCATTCTCACTCTTGCTCTGCGTTCTTAATTTTCATATTCACGAATTTTATGCTATGTTTGGTTTAATTTCTGAAATTTTTTTAAAAAAATAGTAGGAGTAATAAGTGGAGAGAGATAAAAAGAGAAATATTAAAAGTAAGGGAAATCTATAAGGTATTTTTTAAAAATTTCTTTTTGAATTGTAAAAAGAACAAAGCATAATTTTGAAAGTTTTCTAGGAACACTTTTACGCTTGCGCTTCTACTCCCTCACCAGCACTCGTCCGTGCTTTATGTGATCTAGGTCTCTCCTCTGCCCCTCACCCCTTAGGACCCGGTTCATTTTATGGAAAAAGTTGAAAGGACACAGTAAGAAAGAGTTTGTTCAGTTCAAGTTTTGGGAGAGCTTGGTGAATTGGTCTAGGCATGAGATTTAGTTGTTTGTTTCATCATAAGATTTTAGGTTTAATTCTTTTTGTCAATAATTTTTGGAGCCACGTCACTCCTACGCGTAAGAGTGTGAAACATCTGTGAGAGAGATTGTATGATTAGTTCGAAGTGCGGACAAATTGGACCGGAAAATCTTGCATTATAAAAAAAAAGTTTTGAGAGAGTTTTTTTTTTTTTAATAATGAATGGGGAAGAGATAGATAAATAAGAATAAAACTACAGAGAAAATATATTAGAAACTGTGCTGAGAGCTAACAAAGTCGAATCCATGTTTCTATAATTTTACCAATTACTGAAAAATTGTTAACTTCACAACTTAAAATATTAGTTTTTTGGGTTGAAAAACACGTAACTACAAAAAAAAAAAAGCTAATTTTTATGTGAAGTCTTACGTCGATCAAATACACAGTAACGCAAATACATTTTTGCATTTACCCTATAACACTCTACTTTGTGTGAAGTCTTACGTCAATCAAACACACAGTATTACAAATATATTTTTGCATTTATTCTATAACACTCTACTTCTCTTGAAAATATATTTTTTGCATAACATTTTCAACAACTACAACTAGACGAAGCAACAAAGCTTAGTAGAAGTTGTGTCACGAATACACTTATCAAACACCAATCTGGAACATTTGTGCATACATATGTATAGTGAGCCAACATATGTATAGTGAGCCAACATAATACGCTTAAAATTCATCCGCAAATCAAGAACACTTGTATATACATATATTTTTATTGATTCAATCAAGAGCATTTATGTTCCTATCTTTGTTGGAACATTTGTGTTCAAAGCATTTGCGTTTTCGTTCTTATCAAGAGATCCAAACTCTGCCTCTCTATGCTCGAATTACCCAACAGCTGAAAAGCCGCAACGGCTACCAACAAAGTGGTTTTGTTCGTTTCTAGGCACACCAAAGAGTAACTTTTACCAACCCGACTTCTTATCTTTGGACTGGTAAATAGATAGCAGATTATTCCTCAGCCGTTCGATCCTCTGACAACACTTCCACGTGATTGATGAACCCACCACTCTCTCTCTCTCTCACTCTCTCTCTTAAATACACCCCTCCATATCTCGTCCACTCTCACTGTATTTCTTGGTTCTTTTTTTCGGCACTAGCTCCCCTCTCCTCTCCGTAAAATCTTGTGGGTTGTGGCTTTCTAAGAACTATTCTTGAGAGGGATTGCAGTGGGAAGATCTAGAAATGGGATTGCTTGTTTTTCTGCTTTTAGCAATCTCTGTTGTATCTGCTGACCAAGGTGAGTGCCCTCTCTCTCTCTCTCTCTCTCTCTTGTTTCTCCTTTACTACTGGTTTGTTCTCTTGTTTTGGGGAGTTTTATGTGGTGGGTTTTGCCTATACAGTAGTGGAACGCAGTGATTTGAGATCTTCACCAAAGAAAAACGATGTTTTGTTGTTCTTGTACTTCAGCTGATTTTGGAGAGAAATGAGCATATATTATGCCCTTGTTCTGGTGCTTAAGCTGATATAATGCATATCCAAGACCCTTCTAATAGTATAAATAGATGCCTGATTTTGTGGATTTATAGTCACATTTAGATAAGCATTGCACTTTACTATTTTTTATTGGTGTGGGGACTGATGGGTGTTTTGTTTACATTCATTTGACTACTACTACTTTTTGACTCGAGAATAATATTCATAGCCACAAGAAGGGGCTTTTGTAGAAACCTGTCGTTTGTTTTTGTTTCATCTCTCTGACGTGTAGTGCTTTATCAAGGTTGAGATGTAGGGATATTAGAAAAACGATACTTCTGTTGTTATTCTAATCTTCAGAAATTACTCCCCGCCTAGAACTCTAGGCGGTGGTCCAATGCCTAGTCCCCGCCTAGCACCCACCTAGGTGCTAGGTGACGGTCCAACGCCTAGTCCCCACTTTTCTGCCGAGTAGCGCCTAACAAGTTTTAGAAAATTGTTATTTAGCAACCAGGAGCTTTTTTGGTTAAGTTTAGAGGGCCTGACTTAGCCTTGTTTTGTATGATCCCTGCATTTGGACTCTACTCTTTCACAGACAGACATTTGATGAGTCCAGATTTATTTTTTCTCTTCATTGCCTAGATTTGGTGGTGATTGATGAAAGAGCATAATCTGGCCAGCTCATTTGGTCCTCCCCTCAATGTTTTCGGTCTTGATAAAGGAAAAGGAGTTTAAAGGTACTAATTAGGGTTTATGAGATTGGACCACATGGTGAAGATATGACAAAACCACCATGCTGCATTATGTCTAGGAGACTTTGATCTTTGAAGGCATGAATAAATAAAGAGCCCAACTCGGCCTAATTGCATATCGTTTTAAAGTAGTAACAAGGCCCGTCATTTGATCCTTAATAATGAATATTGCTTCAGTGGCAATTAAAATAAGAAGGATGAAAACATGTATATTGCTTCCATTTGTGTTATTTTAAAAGTGTGCAGGAATTTACAACGGTTAAATTCTTGTTGCAGATGCATTTATCGGCGTGAACATAGGAACAGACCTCTCAGACATGCCACACCCAACTCAAGTTGTAGCTCTCCTCAAAGCCCAGCAAATCCGCCATGTCCGCCTCTACAATGCTGACCGCGGCATGCTTCTCGCCCTTGCCAACACCGGCATTAAAGTTGCCATCGCGGTTCCCAATGAACAGCTCCTAGGAATTGGCCAATCAAACACCACTGCTGCCAACTGGGTATCCCAAAATGTCGTGGCACATTACCCGGACACCAATATTACCACCATTTGTGTCGGTTCTGAGGTCCTAACCACCCTCCCAAACGCTGCACGTATTTTAGTCAGCGCCCTCAAGTTTGTCCACTCGGCCCTAGTGGCTTCCAATTTGGATAGTCAAATCAAGGTTTCAACGCCTCTTTCGTCCTCCATCATCCTTGACTCATTCCCGCCGTCACAAGCCTTCTTTAACAGGTCTTGGAATCCAGTCATAGTACCCATGCTCAGTTTCTTGCAATCAACGGGATCTTTCCTCATGCTAAATATTTACCCGTATTACGATTACATGCAATCTAACGGTGTTATTCCCTTAGATTACGCGCTCTTCCGTCCGCTTGCTTCAAACAAAGAAGCGGTTGATGCCAACACACTCATCCACTACACGAATGTCTTTGATGCTATGGTTGACGCGGCGTACTTTGCAATGGCTTACCTCAATTACACTAACATTCCGGTCATAGTGTCTGAGTCTGGCTGGCCATCTAAAGGCGATTCTAGCGAACCTGACGCCACTTTAGACAATGCCAACACTTACAACAGCAACTTGATAAAACACGTGCTGAACCAAACCGGGACCCCCAAACACCCTGGAATTTCTGTTAGTACTTACATATATGAGCTTTATAACGAGGATAACAAACCAGGGCCTTTGTCCGAGCAAAACTGGGGATTGTTTGATGCAAATGGGAAACCCATTTACATTTTGCACCTGACCGGGTCAGGATCAGTATTAGCGAACGATACTACGAACCAAACTTTTTGTACAGCAAAGGACGGTGTTGATGCGAAAATGCTGCAGGCAGCTTTGGATTGGGCTTGTGGGCCCGGGAAGGTGGATTGTTCACCTATTTTGCAGGGCCAACCGTGCTACGAACCGGATACTGTGGCTGCGCACGCGACTTATGCTTTTGACACTTATTATCATCAAATGGGGAAGGCTCCTGGGACTTGCGATTTTAATGGGGTGGCTGCAATCACTACCACGAATCCAAGTAAGATTAGAATGACATAGTCAGCAGAAAAACTGTCTGTTTTGTTTTGTTTGTGCTTTGTTCCTTTTACTTTGACATTTTTTACTTATATGATTTTTTTTCTCTGTTGTCACAATAATGCAGGTCATAATTATTGTCTATTTGGAAGGTAATATTCCTTTCTTTTGCTGAACAATCCTTTTCGGGTGACTCTATGGATTTAGACCTTCTCTCCATTTCATAAACGGAATTCTTTTCTCTTTCGACACAAAGTGTTGCAACTTAACATCAAAATACCAATGGGAAAATAACTTTTTTGTGCAACCAAGGGTCTTAAAGCCGAAACAAGTGACTTTAGCTGATATAGAAAGAAAATGTTTTTTTGAACAGACGTCTACGTAGTTGCTAACTTTACGGAATAGTTTTCTGTTTGAAATTAAGAGTTTTGGTGTCCATTTCTCATGCCATTAGTTGTGAAATGGAGAGAATCGAAATCCAGTTCTATAATTTACGTGTACCTGCTTTATTCATGTCCCCAGTTTCTCTTATTGCAAATGACAACTAATGTGCAACTCACGTTTCTTGCCCTTTGGTCAATGCAGTGGTGGCAGCAATGGAACCTTCGTAAACAGCACAGCCCCGGCATTGAATTCTTCGAGCTCAGGTTCTTCTTCCCACTACTTCCATGGCTGTGGTTCAACATGTGCGGTTATTCTAGTCGGAGTCCTATCATTGTTTGTGGTTTTCCTTTGATTCGTTTGTTAATGGATTGTTTGCCAGTAGGGAATTTTAGCTAGATGGCAGTTTTTATTCATTATGTGCCCATGGAGAACTTTGTCTGGATGTACTGCTCCTGGCCAGTTTTTTCCTTGTCCCCTTGGAACTTTCAATTCCAGTTTTGTTTCCCCACCATGAAAGAAAAAAGGTGGGAGGGGGATTGTGTTGATCTTAACAATAGCACGAGCTGGTGATTTTGGAGAGCTGTCCTATTAGTCTTGTACAAAACAAGTAGTTGAAGGGCTCGGATGGGGATGTGTTTTGACTGGTTAATTATTCTTTTAAGGTCGATTTATGATTCCTTCAGTTCTGATTGATTGTTGATCATCGTAGAACGCTCTTTATCCAGCCCATTTGGTTTATATAAATGTCTCTCTTAATGGGAAACAATCCTCGATGTGAATATGTTGCAGTTGAACAGACTTGTGAATTACTTGAATTGAAATCTTAGAACTATACAAAGCAGTTGAAATTGCTGCCTTTTGAAGTACAGAATGTCATGACAGTATTAGCTCAATAATAATAGCCTGCATTCGGTTGAAATATGCATAAGGCGGTTAGTTGGGATTTTCTTACCTTTGCAAGGGCTACAAAACAAAAAATTTACAACTTTGTGAATAGTTTGGGCTCAACTTTTGAAGTTGTGTACATTTTTTTGTGGAAATTGAACGGCGTTAAGTGACAGAAATAACCAAAATTTCACCGGTACAACTGAAGCAGCTTGGAATTGCCTGATATTGTGGCCTGAACAAGACTTGGGCATAGCTATTCCTTTTCATTTTTGCCAAGACAATACGTACAAACTTGAAACCACAATGATTTTTGCACTCAAAACTTGTCTTCTAGTGCTTAGGAGTGCACTTATAAAAAAGTGGAGTGCAAAAATTGTAACCCAATTTGAAATTATGTTCATGAAGAATCTGAGCTAAACAATACCAGATTTAGGTTTAAACAGGTACACAAGGATTGACAATGGAAAATGGACAGTGATTCCTATCATAAAATTAATGACATATTATTAGCAATTTTTTTTTTCCGATACTCTTCTATTTTTTTTTTTTAGAATTTACTATTCTCTCTGTACCTATTTTTTAGTCCATTTTGGAGATTCTAACTAAATGCTGTGAGGGATAATGGAACACAATCATTGCATTTAAAAAAAAAGAAATTCATCATTTTCCGCTTTAATCATTATGCTTTCTTGCATTTTTAGCATTGCTAATTTAAAAATGTTAGGGTAAAAGAGAAAATTCATTTTCTATCACTTTTATTTAGTTTTGAAGTGGGACAATTTTTTTTTAATACACCGAAAAATGCTAATTATGACCAAAAATTGGAGACGGATGGAATATTTTTTTTCCCCTCAAAGAGAAGTGGTTGCCTGACAAGCATCATGTACTCTCCTTCATACTCCCTTCGTTATATTTTTATTGTTCATTTTTTAATTGCATATATTTTTTCAATCTATAATGTTTTTTATAATTTTAAAAACTTTATATTATAAAACTAATCGAAATCTATCAAATAAGATCCATATTGTATATTTTTCAAGATCCATAGTAAAAAATATAGTTTAAATACATAAAAGAGACAAACAGAATAATAGACAATAAAAATGGAACGGATGGAGTAATTTTTATTTTGCCAATATTGTATAGTGGGCCTTAGGGGGTTCGATGTTTTTCTATAAACTCAAACCCTAGACCTCCATCTTAAAAGTCAAGGAGTAATTTTTATTTTGCCAATAAATGCTGCATCTTCTCATTTTTTGTAGGGTTCAAACTTCACTGCTTCGAGAGGGCATTGGCAATGAATAATTACTCAATCCTATAAATTATTCAATGTTTTGGGGCATCGCTAGGTGATACCCTAAAACATCTTCTCATCATCTATTCGGTTCAAACTTCACTGTTTCAAGAGGACATAAGCACTGAATAGTCGCTCAATTCTATAAATTATTCAACATCTTTGGGGCATGTTAGGTGGTACCTTAAAGTCTTCATCCATCACACGTGTGTAGGTCTCACCAAAAAATTTGTGAAGCCCGTATAATTATGTGATAGAAAAGAGTTTAGAAAACCGTCAAACCGCAATGGCGCGACGTGGTGCCCCAGGCAGGGGCATGGAATAGAGAAGCACTACGGTCACCGAACCCAAAATGCGGTGGCCAGCTGTTTGGAGCCCACTACGGGTTCTGCACAGATGATCCGAGCCGTTCAATAATTTAAAAAGAAATCGAGTGGGCAATACTTAAAATTAGCTCAATTCGATACGTGTAGAAACTCAGATCAAGCTTCTCATCTTTGAAAAACGGAATTGATTTTCTGATTTTTCAAAGATGAAAAAGCTTGATCCAAGTATCTACAACGATCGAATCGGACTTATTTTTCTTGTTGCCCACTCATTTAAAAAAAAATATTGACCAGGTTGGATCATCTGTCCAGTAACGAGAATGTCACCAGACTTTTCGTACGGATGGTAAATACGTAATTATCAGCCCAACCCTAACTTCCTCAGTATATAAACAAGTCGTTACCGTCTCGCCTCCCCGAAACGTCAGCCAAGTTTTCTCTTCTTGCGGATCATAAAAGAAGAAAGAAAAAGTTCTCTCTTCGTTTCCTGATTTCCTCCCCTCCCCTCTCCTTCTGTTCCAAACCTAATTTAGTGGAGAATTGTCAACTTTATAGTTTCGTATTCAGTCGATTGCATCTTGCTATGATTTCTTTTGTTAAACAAATAGCAAAACGAAATACGAACAGATGCGAAATCAAATCCAAAAAAAACACTCGGGAACTTCTGGACATGCAGATTCCAATTCTCCTGGATTCCTGCTTTTTCTCGTAAGCTCCACACTCTACGTCTCTCTCTACGCGATTGGAGTACTAATTACTCGTTGACTTGTTCTTGTTTCTTATCTGCGTTTCATATTTATGTGTTTAATTTGTGTTCTGGGGGTGCTCGATGATGATTGATTTGCTTTAACCACACCGAAGAGAGGGTTTGAGGGGTTAGGGTTTTAACCCACTTGGATTTAAGCTAAAAACGATGGGTTAATGCTTCTACTAGTAGAGTGCTTTGTGGTGTTTAATGACTCTTCTCCCTAGCAGTGTGAGAGACCTCAATCTCTCTATCTTCTAGGGAAAGGATGAAGGTATTGTTTAGCACTTTGCTAGTAGGGTTTCCTTCATTTTTGGCTTAAATCTTTGAGAGGGTTGGCTCTTCCTCCCTGCTTTCTTATGTGGAAAACTTTGGCCCTTTGACTGAGAGAGCACAATACCCCTTTGTTTGGATCTATGTTTTGTAGTGAATAGGTAGGTTTTGGGGATTAATTTTTTAGGTGTTTTTGTTTTTATGGGGAAAACACGTAATTTTTGAGGAGAAGTGGTTCTCAGACTTCACTTTTGTTTAGACGCTGTTTTTCTTTGTTTTTTTTTTTTTTTGATCCGCCTTGTTGGATAGAGTTATTGTGTAATTGTGTCTTCACACTTCAAGTGATAATAACAAGTCTTTATTACGTTAATGGCATCAAACAGGTACTTAAAGACTTTATTATGTTATTCTCAGCTGTCGCAAATCCCATTGGAATGAATTCTGGTGGTCTCTGAAAATATGCTCTGATGTGCCACCTCCAATAATGGAGACGGAAACAAGAAAAAAAGGAAACCTGGAAAATAACCTTTTTTGCTCCAACAATTGAGCAAGAGAGAAATGATCCACCACTATCACAAGATAAAAATCCCAATAATGACGATATCGGGTTTTTATCTTGTGGTAGTGTTTGTTCGTTTCTCTCTGGCAGTTTTCTATGCTCCTCAATTCCTGCTTTTTCTCGTAAGCTCTTCACTCTACCCCTTAAAAATTGCTCGTTAACTTATTCTTGTTTTAGATTTATGTTTCATATTTATGGGTGCTCGATGATGATTGATTTGCTTTAACCACACCGAAGAGAGGGTTGTGGGGTCTGGGTTTGACCCACTTGGATTTAAGCTAAAAACGAGGGGTTAATGCTTCTACTAGTGTACTGCTTTGTGGTGTTTGATGACTCTTCTCTCTAGCAGTGTGAGAGACCTCAATCTCTTTATCTTCCAGAGAAAGGATGAAGGCATTGTTTAGCACTTTGCTAGTAGGGTTCCCTTCATTTTTGGCTTGAATCTTTGAGAGGGTTGGCTCTTCCTCCTAGCTCTCTTATGTGGAAAACTTTGGCCCTTTGACTGAGAGCACCGAACCCTTTGTTTGGATCTATGTTTCGTAACTTGTAAGTCCTATAAGTTTTAGGGATAATTTTTGGTGTTTGGATTTGATTTGAGGAAAACACGTAATTTATAAAATGAAGTGATTTTGACACTTTACTTTTGTTTAAACTCTGTAGCGGACCGAACTCAACTCTGGCTTCGCCGGGGCTCGGCTACGCCAAGACATGCCGGTCGTCGGCTTTGCCTTCACTTTGCGTCCAACAACGGAAAGAACCATGTCAAGCTCGGCCACCTTTGGGAGGTGATTCCGTAGACGATTTTTGCTTGGCCTAAAGTCCCTTCAGGCTCGGCTACCCTTTATGCTCGGCCACCCTTCAGGCTCGGCTACCCGCGCGATTTTACGGGCTCGGCTACCTGCACACTCACGTGTCGCCCCGCGTGCTGAGGCAGTTACACCAAAGGATAATCATGAGCGCACTTGGAATGTGCCAGCTCACACTAAAACGGTTACCAAATTCGTCTGGTGACGTCACGACAACGTCGCCTGACCCGTGCAAGGCACGCGCCTGTGCTTGGAGAGCAAGTCAAGGAGACTCTATAAATATAGAAGGATAACGCCTCTGCGGAGGTACGCATTCTCATACGCGATTACCCACTCAAAACCCTAGTTTCTCTCCTCGCTTCCTACACATACTTATCCTCTCGCCGGAGGGCCTTGCCGGGCAACCCCCGGCCAGGTCTTAGTCGTGCGCTCACTGTGCAGGTCGCGGGGGAAAGGCTAGAGAACCACTGGACAAGCGGAGGAAGGATTCGAGCCAGAAGAGATCACGGGCCACACAATTGGTGAACCCGACGTGAATCCTTCTCAGCTTCTGATCCAAACGGCTTAAACCCTCTTCCAAATCACCTTCCTCTCAAAAAGACAGTCAAAAACTCAACGGCGATGGGCGGAGATCCACCAAACGTTTTAGTTTCTGGGGCCAAAGACACCAGTGGAAACGCAATCCTCCCACCGTTTTCCGAAAGGCACATGTCTATCTCACTCCCCCCAGATTCTGGGCTTTCTCCGGCCGCGGACGACATAACGGCGGCCTACATCCGCCTTCTGCAACGACAAGACGACGAAAGGGACAACGAACTTGCAGCGCTGAGGGCGGAAGTGGCCCAGATAAAGCAACATATGCAGGACGCAACCCCAGCCGCCTCCAGATCCACCGGAGGCGGACGACGGAAGCGAAGAAACTCTCCTCCCCCTCCTCCTCCTCCTCCTCCTCCTCCTCCGCCGCGAGACCACACCAACGAGGCGGGCCATCGCGTCTCCGTCAAAGACCGCCTTGGGTTTACGCCAGAAAAGGGAGACGCCAGGGAAATTATCCTCTACAAACGACCTGCAACATCTGGTACACACCACTCGAGGTCCCACCACGAGCGGACCCGCACAAGGGACACCGAATCATTCACAAGCACGTACTCGACTGGTCGCGCGGAGTTCTCTCGCACAACGGCCTCACGCCGAAGCCGAGACTCCGTCGATACCAGGCGCCACGTCTCTGAACGCCTCAGGGGGATACCACCAGAAAACTTGGATAATGAAAATGACGTTCGGCGGAATGGCAAAGGCGTACGGATCGAAGGAGCGGAGAATGGGAACAAAACCTATTGCAACAAAGAGAAGTCCGTCGACCATCCCCGTAAGGAAACAACGGACCTTCGAAACGAGCTTCGGCGCAGGGACGCCGAGAAGGTGTCAGCAAAGGAGAACCAAGAAAGGGTTTCAAAGAGAACAAAGACGGACGAGCACGGCAAACCGCCGCGCCCAGGATTTGAAAGACAATTGAAGGACCTCGGCGTCTCTCCCTTCACCTCCCACATCATCAACACGGCGCCGGAATCAATTTTCCATCTGCCTAAATTCACTAAGTTCGACCCAGCAACCTGCGAGGCCTACACTCACCTAATCCACTTCCGGCAGACAATTGAGCTCTGCACACTAAAGAATGAAGTAAAATGTAAGGCGTTCCTGTCCAGCCTCAGCTCCCTAGGACTCCAGTGGTTCAACAAGTTGTCCGCTGGATCCATACGGAACCTGGCCGACCTTGAACGTACCTTCAACACACGCTTCATCACGAGCAACAAAATGGCCAAAGAAAACTCCCATCCGAAACTCTCGGGCAATATGCCGAGCGCTATTGGCGGCTGTTCAACGAAATTCCAGGAATCGATGAATATTGGGCTGCGCGCACTTTCAAAAACGGTCTGGAAACCGACAGCAAGATCCTGGACGAACTCGCCATCCGCCCACCGCATGACATGGGAGAGTTGATACGTGTCGTGGAGAGATTCTGTGCTCTTGAAGAGTTTAATGTTGACCGTGCGGCCCAGGGAATCCCGAGCTTGATAGCATCCTTCACCTCGGCCGCACCCCAACTGCCGGCACCAGTAATCACCCAGCACTTGCAAACCAAGAAGCACCCCGAGACATACAATTATGCCGAACCTAAACCCCACACTATGGTTGGGGCTTATGCTTTGGCTCGGATTGAGCAGTTTGACGTTAGAACCTACGATCCGGAATCAACACAAAGGTTGATCCAACGGTTGGCACTTTCTCCATCAAAGGCCTTCATATCTGTCCGCCAACTCTCTGTGTTCAAGACTACCGCACTTCGGCGACATAGCTGTTAGGTCCACAAGAGCAACTAAGTTTTATCTGACACGATCAAGGCACTGACCGAGTTTGCCAGGTTTGGTCATGTTTGGTTCGGCGCAGACGATGTTCATACGAATGGTTACAAGCAATCGAACTATGCCGAAGTTGACGTTCTTCTCTACGGCTGAGTAAAACCACAATTTCAATCCAAGTATTCCTCCACACCGGCATAGGTCGAGCATCTAAACGATGACTTCGGTCACACCTATACAAACGGCGTTTGCGCCATCAACGGCCTTCGGCCAACTCGCAACCGTCGGGGCTTTTTAGAGTCCAATCGACTGTTCGGCGCTTGCGCCATCAACGGCCTTCGGCCAACTCTCAACCGTCGGGGCTTTTTAGAGTCCAATCGACTGTTCGGCGCTTGCGCCATCAACGGCCTTCGGCCAACTCGCAACCGTCGGGGCTTTTTAGAGTCCAATCGACTGTTCGGCGCTTGCGCCATCAACGGCCTTCGCCCAACTCTCAACCGTCGGGGCTTTTTAGAGTCCAATCGACTGTTCGGCGCTTGCGCCATCAACGGCCTTCGGCCAACTCTCAACCGTCGGGGCTTTTTAGAGTCCAATCGACTGTTCGGCGCTTGCGCCATCAACGGCCTTCGGCCAACACTCAACCGTCGGGGCATTTTAGAGGCTTATGCCATCAACGACCTTCGTATCAAGTTGGCCAACTCTCAAAACCGTTGGGGCTTTTTAGATTCCACATGACATTTGGCGCTTGCCCCATCGAAGACCTCATAGCGGTCGGCCAACTTTCTCACGCCAAGGGGCTTTCTAGAATTCGCAAGACATTTGGCCCTTGCATCAGCAAAGGCTCTCATCACGGTTCGTCCACTGATATTCGGCCAGACTCATTGTCAACTTCTCCTGTACTCTTTGTAGCAGAAGAAGTTGAGGGGCTATTGTAGTGGTCCGAATATTCTGGTTCAGCCACAGTCGCTACGTTCGATGGAAGGCCACGATGCTACCCTCCACGATCCATCTCGGCTCGGCCCAGAGCAAGGCAACTGGGCTCGGCCATGTCTCCCTCGATGCTCCCTTAGAGCTCAGGCTCGGACATGTCTCCCTCGATGCTCCCTCGAAGCTCAGGCTCGGCCCAGAGCTAAGCAACTGGGCTCGGCCACCATTTGGGGGCTGCTACGCAGATGACGTTCGCCTAGCCTGAATTCCCTTTAGGCTCGGCTAGGAGTTAGGCGACGCTCCTTCGAAGCTCAGGCTCGGCCCGGAGCTAGGCAACTGAGCTCAACCTTGTCCCCACAATTCTCCCTCGAAGCTCGGCTCGGCTCGGCCCGGAGCTTGGCAACTAGGCTCGGCAGAAGCTTATTAAATGGCTCACGTTCGGCGAGAAGCAGATTCGGCCAAAAACTAACATCAATCCCTACCACGCGCTCAGCGTCGGTAGAGATTGAGGGGCTATTGTAGCGGACCGAACTCAACTCTGGCTTCGCCGGGGCTCGGCTACGCCAAGACATGCCGGTCGTCGGCTTTGCCTTCACTTTGCGTCCAACAACGGAAAGAACCATGTCAAGCTCGGCCACCTTTGGGAGGTGGTTCCGTAGACGATTTTTGCTTGGCCTAAAGTCCCTTCAGGCTCGGCTACCCTTTATGCTCGGCCACCCTTCAGGCTCGGCTACCCGCGCGATTTTACGGGCTCGGCCACCTGCACACTCACGTGTCGCCCCGCGTGCTGAGGCGGTTACACCAAAGGATAATCATGAGCGCACTTGGAATGTGCCAGCTCACACTAAAACGGTTACCAAATTCGTCTGGTGACGTCACGACAACGTCGCCTGACCCGTGCAAGGCACGCGCCTGTGCTTGGAGAGCAAGTCAAGGAGACTCTATAAATATAGAAGGATAACGCCTCTGCGGAGGTACGCATTCTAAAACGCGATTACCCACTCAAAACCCTAGTTTCTCTCCTTGCTTCCCGCACATACTTATCCTCTCGCCGGAGGGCCTTGCCGGGCAACCCCCGGCCAGGTCTTAGTCGTGCGCTCACTGTGCAGGTCGCGGGGAAAGGGCTAGAGAACCACTGGACAAGCGGAGGAAGGATTCGAGCCAGAAGAGATCACGGGCCACACAAACTCCATATTTTTTTGGGTCTTTGTTGTATAGATTTATGGAATAATTGTTTCATCACACTTTGAGTGATAAGTGAGGGTTAATCATGCGATTATCCTTGACAAGGACAAGGAATGAGGTGTTTCTTTGAAGAATAGTGAAGTGTGAATATCACTTTAAGAATACAAACAGTCACAAAGAGAAATTTTTAGTTATATAAGGAGATTGATCAAGTTCCACTTCAGTGCTTGGTGGTGTTTAATAACTCTTCTTTCTTGACAGTATAGGGGATATGCATCACTTTTCTTAGGAAGGAGATGCAAGCATTTTTTGAGAGTTCTTAAGATTTTTCTCCTCCCCTTAACAATCTCATTTTGAAAACTTTGGCATTTTTGGCTGAAAGTATTGTCTCCTTCTCCGCATTCATGTTTTATATTACCTCGATTGATTTAATTGGGTACAGATTTTGCACTTGTATTTGATTTGGTATGACAAGGGTTTTGATTTTCACATTTTGCTTTTGTATAAAGAATTCTATTTTTTGTTTGCATTCAATGAAAGTTGGTTATGTAACTACAAAGTATAAGGACAAAGGAATAAGGTATTTTAAGTTAGTTATGTAACTACAAACTATAAGGACAATTAGTGGAATTTCAATATTTTGTTCTTATAGTCAGTTTGTTTTCTTCCATGGTGTTGTCTTTTTGAGAATTACTACTAGGGAAGGACATTATGTATATTTGAGTTTAAGTACCTTGGTTCTTGGGTTGTGGGACGTGTAGAAATGTGTGACAATGAATAGGTTAGAATTAGGGATTTTATCTAAGTGATGGATAAAGTTTTCTAGAAAGAGTTTCATTTGCTGAAGTATTTCTCAGTGATCGCGTTGACACGTGTTGTATGTTGAATGGATCGATTGTGAGGAAGGGAATGGGATTATACTGGTAGTGGCGAGGGATTAATAGTGACGTTGGTTGTTAAGTTAGAGATGTACAGGGATTGTTATAACCATGTTTGCCACTCATTGGAGTCCAATCTCCTCTTCAAGAGGGGCCATCAAGCAAGTCTTGAAGACTTGTTTGAACCTTCTCTTTAGGGGAGTATTGGGTTTAAGAACTAGCCACGTAGTAGGAATTAGGGATGAACTATTGTTGTGTTTGTAATGCAATTTTGGTTCATTTTTGTGGACAATGTTTGAATGGATCATACTCCCACAAGGAAAACAAACATGCCAGGGCCATGCACAAGTTGCACATACTTGTTCACACACTCACACTAAGTGTTTGATGTGATAGTGTGTGCAAGTATGTATGCAACTTGTGTACGTAAGTAGCATAGTCCCCCAAAATAGGAACAAAATAGGAATGCACCACTATTACGTTGGAAATGCCCTGATGATGCATTTTCTTGGATTATGTTTTCAAGGATCATAGTCGTTCAAGGAAAGCAATCATGATAGGGACACACATAACTGCACACATTTGCACACGCGCTCACATCAAAGTGACTTTGATGTGAGTGTTTGTGTAAGTGTGTGCAACTTCTGTGTGTAAGTACATAGCCTATCGATTTAAGTTAATTGGGAGAGTGACAGAAAATTACTTTTACCTCACTGCATCCATACCTTATTTTCATTTTTTTTTCCTTTTAAAAAAAAGATGACTTCCAGATTTAGGTTATCTCACTGAAGTTGTAGGGAACTTTGAGAGTTTAGTTTAGACACAAAAGTCACCCACAAAATGGGGCGTGATCGTCAAAATTGGCCATTTCCCCAGAAGGTTTAGGTATCAGGTGTGTCTTTAGGCTAGGCCTTTCACTGGAGGAACGGTTGTGGCCATGGAGTTTTCTCATGTTTGTCCACGTTGGTGGGGCAGGTTTCGAGATAGTTCATCCCATTATTTTAGAATTCCCATGTTTGTGTCCTTGTATGAGTCCGTGTACGTAGGTAAAAATTGTAAACTCGGACAGCTACTTTAGATTTGTGTCCTTGTATGGTAATTTGCTTTTGTTTTCTTCTTTGGCCTCGTGATGCGTGTTCTAGGTTGATTGGAGTTGGTAGTGATGAGGGATTAGTAGTGAAGTTGGTTGTTCGGTTAAAGGTAGAGAGGGTTGTTATCACCATGTTTGTTCATTCCCCTCAAGAGAGGCCATCAAACAAGTCCTTGAAGACTCCCTTTTCTTTTGGGGAGATTGGATATAAGAACTTGCTTGGTAGTAGTAACTAAGAATGAACCATTATTATGTTGGGAATGCAATGTTGGTGCATTTTCTTGGACTATGTTTTCATGGATCACAATTCCACGAGGAAAACAATCATGCTAGGTATATGAACAAGTTGCATGCACACTTGCACACGTACTCACATCAATTTGAACTTTGACGTGAGTGTATGTGCAAGTGTGTGAAACTTGTTTTTAAGTCGCATAGTCCCTCAAAATAGGAATGAACCATTATAATGTTTTCCCGGACCACATTCCCACGAATACAATCACATGCTCGGACACACACTCACATGTAAGTGTGGGACATTGATGTGAGTGTTTGTGTAAGATTGTGTGTTTAAGTAGCATAGCCCCTCAAAAAAGGTATTTGGATGGTGTCTTCAGTGTCATTGTTTGGATCAACAAGCATGCGCACGACTCAAATGTTTTGTGAATCTTTCTTCCACGTCCGATCAACATATCTTTGCAGGATTATCATTTTGCCACAGCAGATCATTAGCTCAAGTCACATTCATGGCAAGATTTGCAGCTTTGTCTAGAATCCATAATGAAGGGATTACCTTCCTGTTTACAGTTGATGAATCTCCAGTCTCCACATTGGAAGTAGATTTTTTGGAACATTATCCAGTGCAAATCTGGTTTTGTATCTTGCTTTGTATGTACTTGTCAGCGTTGATACTGTTGGATTTGTAGTTTGTTTTCTGCTGAAGGGGCTGTAAATATTTGTTTTCGACTTTGTGCTGTAATTGTTTACTCTTGAAATTAGGCGATCTTCTTCAAGTGTAAATCGGGTTTGGTAAAATTATTTGGAAACTGGATATTTCTTCAATTTGTACATTACAACACTAATCAATCTTTCCATCTTTGTCAATTTGTTTTGTTGCCTAACAATGAAATGGCAAAAAACACAGCAGTCCTTTAACTTGATCTTAGCTCGAGCATATCAGAAATGTTACTGCATGAGGACGTACCGATTAGATTGTTGTCAAGTTGGGAATAGAACACCGGGCTGTGCTTTGTTACCACCATTAAGCCCAAAAAAGAGCGTCGGTTGCTTATTGGAGGTTATAGTTGTGCCTGTCTTTGCAAACAATTTTTATTTCTGTGCGGGTGTGGATGAAACAAGTGCGATTGGAAAGCGATTTCCTTTTTCTTGTACGGGCTGAAGAAACAAGAAATAACAATGGTTGTTTGGTGAACTATGGTTGAAGCATCTGAACATAAAAACGCACGCGATAAGTAAAGGTCCAATGTTTACTGCACCTTGGCAATTGGGCATTGTTCGAATGTTCTTTCGGAACGTTGGTCGAATGTAATGGAAAATAAAATTTATGATGGTGACATTTGCTTTGCATCATTGATGATTCGAAAATAGCATATCCTTTCATTTTGTGTATAATTTTTGAGGTATTTTAATGTTTTTGGTTTAAACTTTAAACCCAACTCTGGTTTGATAAACTTCAAGATGGTATAGAACACCTTGGACCAGGACCAAATTCGTCAAAAAATGTCCAACGAATGATCAAAAGGGAAAAACAGCAGCAGCCATCTCAGTTGAACAAAGAATAAAATTGGAATTTGGACATTGTCAATTTGTTTTTTCCCCCCCTTTACGTTGACGCGTATTTCGAGTATATTTTGATTTGATTGGTAAGAAGGATTGAAAAATGGGCCCCATAGACTCTGCCACATCAAACACTTATGAGGTGAGAGCTGCTATTCCCCCCTCCCCTGACACACACCCCTTCCGGTCCCACCACCCCTTTTCCGGAATTACCCCCGCCCCTTTCTCTCTCTCTTCCTTTTCTTCTTTCTTTCTTTACTGTTTCTTTCTTTCTTTCTTTTTTTTTCCTTTTCTTTTTCAGTTTGATTTTTTTTTCATTTTTTTTCTTTTTCTTTTTTTCTAGTTTGAATTTTTTTCTCTTTAATAATAGGTTCAAGTCTAATTTTAGGCTTTATAAAGTAATTAAGAAAAAAAAAGTGTTTCAATTGATCATGTTTATACGACTGTTTTTTTTTCTTTTTTTGTCCTTTATAGATTAAAAAATATAGTTACGAAAATAAGTATTTCAATTTTCAATCTGTTTGAACCAGTGTAAAGATGCTATTTTTTCTGATCATTTCATCCTAAATGGTCGTAATAAATTTTTGGTTCCAAAGCCTTTCAATGGACATCCTAAGAGAGTCTTAGAACTAAAAAATAACTCTTAGGGTGTTTTGTTGAAAGGCCTTAAAAATATATGAGTAATTAAATAAAAAAATAAATTAAAATAATATGATCAGAATAAAAAAATCTTCACACCCGTTCAAACGCATTAAAAATTGAAACACTTAATTTTTTAATCATATTTTTTAATATATATAAACGGTCTAAAAAAATTAAGTGCTTAAATTTTCACTCCGTTTGAATCGGTGCAATGATCTTGTCAATATAATCAGAATAACAAGATCTTTGCACCGATTCAAACGGAGTGAAAATTTGAGCACTTAATTTTTTTAGACCGTTTATATATTAAAAAATATGGTTAAAAAATTAAGTACTTCAATTTTTAATGCGTTTGAACAGGTGTGAAGATCTTTTTATTTTGATCATATTATTCTAAAGAGACATAATCAAATTTTGTCTCTAAGGCTCTCATAATTACGTTTCTGCTCTATAGGATTGCAAATTGATGGTGAGAATTTTTTTTTAATCCAAACGTCGCCGTTTGGGGCTGGCAGAGCAGGCCCAATCAAAATGGCAGAGAGAGTAATTAAAAGGGCTGAGGGAGGGTAAAAGCGGA
Source organism: Rhododendron ovatum (assembly GCA_019656835.1). Lineage (NCBI taxonomy): Eukaryota > Viridiplantae > Streptophyta > Magnoliopsida > Ericales > Ericaceae > Rhododendron > Rhododendron ovatum. The sequence continues at coordinate 34,857,011 of CM033790.1, forward strand.
AAAAATGGCAGAGAGAGTAATTAAAAGGGCTGAGGGAGGGTAAAAGCGGAAAAATGGTGTGGGACCGGGAGGGGTGTGGTGTCGGGGGGGTGGGAAAAGCAATTTACTTATGAGGTCAATTTGAACGGAATTTTTTATTTCGCTTCAAATAGACGTCTGTCAATAAGCCGGTAAAATTAATCTTTCCTGGGAACGGTGGAATTATAATCTCCATTAGTGAAGGTGCTTATAAACAGGTCTGGACAACTGAATTATATACTAGAAATAAGAAGAAAGGTTTTCCCTTATTATGACTTGATCAACAAGCTAGACATTTCACGCGTTCGATCATTAATTATTTTGAAATAGTCAAAAACTGGAATACAAAAAGAATTGCCGAATTGGCTAGGATCTATTTGGGAAAAGGAAGCTCCAAAATACTCTATTCTAGTTTGACAAGAATAGTTCTTTTAATAGGCAATACTATCTTCTTATTTGAGCGGTTTAATAAAAAATTGCTCAAATCTTGCCATTTCAGATTAATTTTTTGCCGATTTTTTCGCGGGTACTTTTAAAATCATGTTCTGAACATATTGAGCGGCTCGGATCATCAAAATTTGAAGGAAATTATGAGATTGAGATTTGGGGTATTTTTTTGGGATATTTTTTAGGTGTCCCAGGAACCGCTTCGATGTTTATACAGCAACAAATCAACTTAACTTCATACTTATAATGTTGGAGATTTATTTTAATCCTGTCAAACACGAGTTGGTTTCGATTAACTTCATAGTTTTTACGCATAGTAAGTCGAACGATCCAATTTTTTTTTTTTTTAACGGCATTGAACGATCCAATTAGTAGCCTCTACCTTGGTTTGAAAGATTAACGAATATTTAAAAAGGGTTCAAGCCTTGTTTGTTGATGTAGCTAATCAATCATGAACGACCTTTTATTTTCAAAAATGAATACGAGCTCAAACTCAAATAACCTGATTTGTTTATTGGCCGATATCCTCACTCTTGTGTATTTTTTTCTTTTGTGAAAGCCAGTTTTGATTACCGTCCTGAATTTCTAATGTACTTGTCAAGCCAGTTTTGACTACGAGTATCTAATTTAAGGGGTAGGAGAAAGGGTTGACAAAAGTTGAACTCTCGACATAATGGATGAAGGAGTTTTATGTTACAATCTACCGAAATGAGAATCAAACGTAGGAAATTGTGGGGGCAAAAAGTTTTTGACAAAATTAAGGATAATAAATTACTTTGTTTACTTCCTAGATTTTAGGTTCGAAAGTTGTTAATTACAAATTTACAATCGATTCAAATGGGATCAATTTAAAGTCGGAACTTTGCCTTGTCTTTGACTCTGTCTTGTCTTTGAATAGCCCCCTCTCTAAATAGCCCCCTCCAAGATTAGTCTTTCAAAAACCAGTTGAGGTATACGTAAAATGGTCCGTTAAGAAATTTCTCTAACATCTTAGTTTTCGTTTATTTTGCGGAAAAGATGGAAATAATTGAAAAATCAAATTTCTTGTAATTTTTTATGTGTTCAATTATCAGAAAAATTATAGGACTCATAACTTTAACTTTTTCACTGGAGAACACTTTTCTGCAAAAGTTTTGCCAAAAATGAGTAATTTTAATTTTTCTATAAGATTTTTTGTCAAAAGAACACACGCAGAAAAACAAATTTTATTTTCTTTTATTTTACCTCACCTCACCCTTTTTGAGAATCTATTTTCCAAACAATAATCCCAACGGCTTAATTTATTCAAGATTCGCACCTTTTGGCTTTTATGTGAAGGATATGCGAAGAGATTAAATTATTTACACCGCCAACGTATATAATTTGCGGTGTAAATAATTTATTCCGTATATAATTTATTCTCGTGTGAATATTCGAGCAACCCCTCTCTCCTCTTAAAACTTCTCTCTCTTCCACCATCTCTCCTCCTCTAGACCGCCACCACCACCCGCACACCAGTCCACCACCGTCTTCCCCACGTGATATTATTCCCCAGCATAACCAATAGACTCACAATTATATACACGCATGCATACCTATACTATTACCGCTGCTACAAATTACAGCAAATGACTTCCCTTTCTCTCTCTCTCTAAAGAGCAAAACAACAGCAGCTACAGAGACACACATCACACATGTCAGTGTCGTGTGGCGTGGAGTGCGTGGTGGTGCTCGGCTGCCTGCGGTGGGCGTGGAAGCGGTGCACCTACGTCGGCTCCTACGACAGCGCCGCGTGGCCGCCCGCCTCCGCCGACGAGTTCGAACCCGTCCCGCGAATCTGCCGCATAATCCTCGCCGTCTACGAAGAGGACCTGCGAAATCCCCAATTTGCCCCCAAAGGCGGCTACAAGCTTAATCCAGATTGGGTTGTTAAGCGCGTGACGTACGAGCAGACTCGGGGCAACGCGCCGCCGTATTTGATTTACGTTGATCACGACCACCGTGAGATTGTGCTTGCTATACGGGGACTCAATATGGCGAAAGAGAGCGATTACAAGCTCCTGCTTGATAATCGATTAGGTACTGAAGAATGTTTTCGCGATATTTTGAGAATTTCTAATTTAATATTATGGTTTGCGCAAAATACGGCTTAATGCTATTTCCGGAACTTTTTTTACCCGCGAAAGAATTATTCAGCTTTTTTTTAAATAAAAAATTATTTTTTTTCCCCGCGAAAAAATTGATAAATTCTGTATGAGAATCGCAATACTTGTTTTTTTTAAGTCCTTTCCCCTAGGTATTTCTAGGCTACAATAGAAAATATTTTCTTGAATAAAAAAAATATTTGAGAGACAAATTCGGAAAGTAGGACAGAGTCGTACCTTCTCCTAGATGTGAGGAGTGATTATTCCACGTTCTTGGAGCATCGCCGCTGCCTCGTGGTGCTTCAAGATTTTCTCCACAGCATATCTTCCCTACAGCATCTTCAACACACTTTCGAAAGTACTACTTTTATGAGCCCCATGTGGCGCGCTGACGTCATCATTCGTGTTCGGCATTGTGTGCCCCGAGCAGGGTCGAGGCCGAGCTGGTAGTATATATTGAGTGGTAGGCTGACTCGGCCTCGTGTTCCATCTCCGGCACATGCAAGCTGAACATGAATGCATTGGTGATTACTGTTTAACAGAAATCTAAATCCTTTCTCCTATTGGGGAGTGCTATTGTCTGGCTCCAAACTTGTCGTTTAGAAGTCTCGTCTGATAACTGTAGAAGATTAACATGAATGTACATGATGGTCCCTTACTTTGGAGGATGGAGATTTTGATCTTCACATGCCTACGACTTTTAGTTGATAGTACATTACTATCTTTCTTTCTTCTTTTCTATGAAATTTGCACAGGTTGGAAAGATACTAATCTTTACTTTAAAATTAGAAGAATATCAAATGTGCTTATAACAAAATTTGAAGTATGAATGATAACTTTTTGGAGGGAGATTGGCTAACAAATGAATCTTGAAAAGGAGTGTAAATATTGGAGTAAAGTGGGAAAGTTTTTGGATAGAAATGAATGAGGTTTGAATGATAAAGGAAGACTTAGAGGAGTGTGGTTGGAGTCGATTTGATAGTACCATCCTTCAAATTCAGTGTCGGGATAAGAAATGGTATGAAGTTTGGGAGAGGTGCAACATGTATACCATAGGTCATTACTCATTTTAAACCAACTAGGTGAAGGACAAATATGTTAAGTAGTAATCTATTCCTGTTGAATTTCAGGTATGCAGATGTTTGACGGAGGATATGTTCACCGCGGGCTACTGAGGTCGGCGATCTGGATTTTGAACGAGGAATCTGAGACTCTCCGGCGACTCTGGGTTGAAAATGGGTCGTCATACGATATGGTTTTTGCGGGCCACTCATTGGGCGCTGGTGTTGCAGCGTTGTTGACGGTGATTGTGGTGAACCACTGCGACCAGCTCGGCGGAATTCCAAGAAATGAAATACGATGTTACGCCGTGGCCCCAGCAAGGTGTATGTCACTCAATTTGGCGGTGAAGTATGCTGATGTTATATATTCCGTGGTGTTGCAGGTGAGGAATTGACACTTCTCGTCTCAGATTATTGTGCTTTTGTTGTTCCTTAAACTGCCCAAGTTGACAATAACTTTGGAGATAATGTTATTGTAGTCCCTTTTATTTCAAGTGTCTATGTATCGTCCTAGAGTTACGTAATAAACCCCACTGTGTGGCCCGTCTCTTCCGGCTCGAGTCCTTCCTCCGCTGGTCCAGTGGTCTCCTAGCCTTTCTCCCGCAACCTGCACAGTGAGCGCACGACTAAGACCTGGCCGGGGGTCGCCCGGCAAGGCCCTCCGGCGAGAGGATAAGTATGTGTAGGAAGACTGGAGAGAAACTAGGGTTTTGAGTGGATATTCGCGTGTAAGAGTGCGTACCTTCCCATAGGCGTTATCCTTTGGTACTTATAGAGCCTCCCTGACTTGCTCTCCAAGCACGGGCACGTGCCTTGCGCGGGCCAGGCGGCATCGTCGTGACGTCACCGGATGAATCTGGTAACCGTTTTGGTGTGAGCTGGCACATTCCACGTGCGCTCATGATTATCCTTTGGTGTAACCGCCTCAGCACGTGGGGCGACACGTGAGTGTGCAGGTGGCCGAGCCCGTAAGATCGCGCGGGTAGCCGAGCCTAAAGGGACTTTGGGCCCGGCAAAAATCGTCTACGGGGCCACCTCCCAAAGGTGGCCGAGCTTGACATGGTTCTTTCCGTTGTTGGACACAAAGTGAAGGCAAAGCCGACGACCGGCATGTCTCGGCGTAGCCGAGCCCCGGCGAAGTTAGAGTTGAGTTCGGTCCGCTACACCCACGTTGATAGTATAAGAGTAACATTTTCAAGTTGACGATACAATTGAACAATGGAACTGATTCTTTTATCTTTGATGCGTCTTCTATCCGGTGTTCAGTCGATACTTTTGTGGCTACGTTTTCACCCAAGTAACCACCATCTTCCCTAACACAGGATCCCAGGATTGTGAAAATTGTTTGAAGAGGATACCGCATCACTGGATATGGGATATTAGGATATACCTTCCTGGGTAATCCCATTTCATTCAAAAGATGACTCCCTTTCTTTTTTGGTTCTCATCCCAAGGCTCCTCTTTACTTTTCCATTCCTGTTTTGGATGCTTAGAACAGTTTGGATTTGTCAATCCTTTGGGTCAAATTTAGATACACATGCCCAAAAGTGTTGCAATTCGGTAGACAAAAAGAAGAATAACTGAAATAAAGGGAGCTATATCTAGATTCTAGTTGTGCTTTTCACTATGTGAAGCTTTGAGCAGGCTTCATAAACTGTGTTTGGGGACAATACCACCTATGCAGGTTAAGGGCTTGAGTTAATGGTCCCCAATTGTTGTATCTCATACATTTTAGTTTTTGTCATTTTCTTTTTAAGTTTTCATTCTACCTGAGACAGTCTACTACTGTGACGTAGCCTCTACCTGTCCATATGTTTAAAGAATCATGCCGCCTTATTTTTTCATGGTAATGTGCATCAAACCTGCATGTCATGCATTTAAATCCTATGTAGTTTCTCCAATTGATTGAACTAACCATGCCACTATATCCAGGATGATTTCTTACCAAGAACGGCAACCCCTTTAGAGGATATATTTAGATCGATCTTCTGGTGAGTTGTGTTCATTTGATGTTGATCCCAATGGCTGTATGAAGCCTTTCAATCTTTTGTTTAGTTTTTGTTTTCTACCTCTTAGAGGAGTAAGGTTTTATAATTATCTCTTAAACCAGGCCTTAATGCCTTGGACAGTTTGCCCTGCTTACTATTTGGGATTTGCTTGAGGGATACCTTCATACCAGAAGGTAGGAAGCTTAGTGATCCTAGAAGACTATACGCCCCTGGAAGAATGTATCATATTGTAGAGAGAAAATTTTGCCGGTAACAACTCCTCTGAGCCATTTTTATTATTTGCAAAATTCCCTTTTTATCCCTTTTTCTACTAACTTTCATCAATGGTGCAATAGTGTAATGTCATTTGGAATTGTTTGTTGGGTTTGATGATGTGGCACAAATGGTAAATCCATTCTTTGTGCCATTTTTGGGAAAAAGTGGCAAGATAAATGGCCAAAGCCAAAAATGGCACACCTTTGGGGCACCAATTTTTGCAAATTATGCCATTTTAGGAGATATCCGAGTTTGCCTGCTTTGCCCCAAGGCTGTTTGTGTCCAGATGAGGAAGAAATCTCAGAAAAATTCTCCATATTGGACTTGCCTTCTTTCTGTACAGTTTTAAGTAGAGACCTTATTGCTGCTTCCTTGTGGATAGATTATAATTTTGCTCCTTTGAAATGATTAACGATACACTCTGATGGTCATGGACCTCATGGTTCATGGTATATTAAACAATTCCTGATGGCGGTTCCTTCTTCTTATGTTCCAGTTTAAATCAAGATCAAAAAATTTCTTTTGTCCAATTCTCAGACTTGGTTTTTGTTCCAGAAGAAAATCCTAAACTTTTGATAGTTTTTCGGCACTGTGTCAATTGTCGTGTATTTATTCATAGACAACTTATACTTGATTTGCTGGGGAAATAGTTGTGCTTGACCTGAAACTGTGTCCTCACTTGGTACACGCAGATGTGGTAGATATCCTCCAGAGGTTAGAACTGCCATCCCAGTAGATGGAAGATTTGAACACATTGTCTTGTCGTGCAATGCTACATCAGATCATGCAATTATATGGATAGAAAGAGAAGCGGAGAAGGCTCTAGATGTAAGTGGCAAGCAATATGCACCAGTCTAGTTTAACTTAGTCTCATTTTTCCTACACACTAAGTGCACGACCTTTCTTTTTGAGCGTATTTGTACATCAATATCATGAAATTAGTGGACAAAAAAGGAACTCTTTTAAATGGATATTTTGCTGGAAAATTTTACCCTGCTAAACTTGTGCCATTTTTGCAGACGATGAGGGAGAATAATTCCGAGACCATAACAACTGCCCCAAAAGTACAAAAACTCGAGAGGCTGAATACAATACGAAAAGAACACAAGGATGCTTTGGAAAGAGCAGTCAGTTTGAAGATCCCTCATGCCGTTACCGACTCTGAAGAGGAGCCCTTAAACAGGAAGGAAAACTCCTCGGAAGGTGCCGGCAAGGATGCCGAGTCTTGCAAAAGTGAGAGGAAACTTAAGTCGCCACCCCGTAGTGGAAGAACCAACTGGGATACAGTGCTTGAGCTTTTCAAGAGAAATGAGTCAGGGGAACTCCTATTGGAGAAAGACAGAAGTACTCACCGATAACAACTGTTTGCAATGGTAAATTGTTCTGTTGGGGATATAGTTTATAGAGGTTAGATCTTGAAGAGAGTTTCGCTTTTGTTTTGTTTTTCTCGGTGTCAATTCTTTGAATGGTATAGTTTTTGCATTATCTTGTTAAAAGCATAGGCTGAGTTGAGGTCAACCCTGGGTGTGGGGTTTACTGCCCATGAGGAGGGGTAGTTTTTGTATATTAGGTACTAGAGAAACCACAGAAGATGTTGCTTTTGTTCAAGGCTGGGTTGGTGCCAGCACCGTGCTGTCTCCTTCGTACGCGGTCTTATTCCGATGATCGGAAATGTTCACTTCATAGAGCACCAACCCCAACTCCCGTTGTTCAAAGACTATTAATCTGTTTTGTAATAATGTGTAGATTGTTTGATTTGATTGCTGGTGTATTAGTTTGTGCATGGAAAACAGAAGCACTTCCCCTCCCATGCGGAGGGTTAGTTTTGCCCGCCTAAAACAGTGGATGCACATTACCGTTTTGTCTTAGTATGGTGCTACTGGTACAGATTTTAAATCTGTACCAGTGTGTACAAATCCCATTTTTGTCCCATTTTGGGTTTCAAAAAAATGATCGGAACGGTTTATTTTGTTTAAAATACTCTATTTACGGCTCCTGCAAAAAATAAGTTCAATTTGATATCGGTTAGGACACCTACAAAACGTCCAACTTTGTCCTAGAATTCAAGCTTAAATTCTAGAGCAAAGTTTGGATGTTTCGTAAATACTCTTAACGATACTGGATTGAGCTTATTTTTTACATGGACTAGAAGCAAAGTATTTCAAACAAAATGAGCGACTCCGATCATTTTTTTGAGACCCAAAATGGACCAAAAAAAGGGTTTGTACCCAATGGTACAGATTTTTCATCTGTACCATTAGACTTTCTGTTTGTGTAAAGAGTAAAATGGACTAAGTAATGCTGCAAACAGACATCTATGTGCACAGATCGAGACACATTCACTTGTGTTCGTAACATTGCTCATACCAGATTTTACTTTTTACTTTGATTATGACAAACTAAAGGTGTTATTTTTTGGCCTATATATGATCAATAATACCACTTGTCTTGGTTAATGTGCTCTCCATTTGGCCTATCTAAGTGACTTGACCAAACCTGTATATAGTTGAGTTAATTTTTTTTTATTATTTTTTGCATCTGTAGCAACAAATCCGGTTTTACAAACTGAACAGATGTTATTATCGAAGTGAGATGAGGGAGCTCTACATAAAATCAACAGAAAGTCTACTGGTACAGAAAAAAATCTGTACCAGTGGGTACAAACTTATTTTTGGGCCCATTTTGTGTCTCAAAAAAATGATCGGAGTCACTCATTTTATTTAAAATACTTTGCTTATGGTCACTAAAAAAAAAAAACTTAATCCGGTATCGGTAAAAGTATTTACGAAACATCCAAACTTTGCTCTAGAATTCAGGAGAGCAAAGTTTGGATGTTTCGTAAATACTCTTACCGATACCAGATTAAGCTTATTTTTTTAGGAACCATAAGAAAAGTATTTTAAACAAAATGGGCGACTCCGATTATTTTTTTGAGACCCAAAATGGGCTCAAAAAGAGATTTGTACCCACCGAAACAGATTTTTTGTTTGTACCAGGAGCACCTCTCAATGAATAATTCTTCATTCACTTTTTAGGTGAAGTGAACAAAATAGCATTGGGGTGCTCCGGTATCTGCTGACTCTCGGGCCTCAGCACTGACTAATATGCTCCCGAAAGGGGTGGACGACAAAAGATTAGGAGTTTCGATTTTTGAAAAGCTTCCTCCCATAGCGAACACAGGCTAATATGCTCTCAAAAGGGGTGAACGACAAAAGATTAGGAGTTTTGATTTTTGAAAAGCTTCCTACCCAGAGCGAACACAGGCTAATATGCTCTCGAAAGGGGTGGATGACAAAAGATAGAGTTTCGATTTTTAAAAAGATTCCTAACTAAGTGCAAGTAAGCGTTTGTTAGCCTATTTCTATTGACCGAATCCTTGTTCCCTTGCTCAATAACTCCGTAAAAGTAAGGAAATTGATTAGTGAGATCCAATGAATTGCACCGCAGGCTGAGCTTGAAAGAAAAAAATTGATGAAGGATCCCGCAAACATCACATCCAACTGAAACATTGGAGAGCCCAAACATTTCGGCTTTGTTTGAAATCTATAGAAAATATAAAAGAAAAGAAGGAAAAATAATTTTTCCTTATTTGGTTGGAGAGGAAACTAAAAGGAAAATAACAGAACAAGGAAGAATTTTCCTCCCACTTTCCTTTCCTTTCCTTTCTCTATCGACCGGGGTTCTCACGATGTTAACCAAAGCACCATAAAAATTCCACAAATTTCGTGAGTAACCCATTGATTAATCACCTCGACAGTCCGACAGCAGCCAATCATCTACATGTTCCCATAGCATGAACATGAACATGAACATCACCACAATTATCACTGCTGCAAGTAACAGCGAGCCAATCGGAAAGTGCAGGTGAGGTGTTTGATGTTATTCCACACTGCCCATCTGACATTCATATGATGAAAGTGCAGGTGAGGTGTTTGATGTTATACCACGGAGCAAACTAGTACCGACCTTACCACCAGGCCAGCCTGCCAACCTCCTAGGTTCTCTCCCCTGAATATCTAGTACTCCATCGATCCATGAAGCAAACATTGCTTCGTATCATTCGATCTTCATCTTCCAATTCAATCGCCATTTCTCCCCACCCTCTCCTTGTCACTCACCGTTTTCTAACAATACCCAAATCCGTTCACACTCTAAAAGAAGACCCAGATGCAGTTGCGAACACCATATGTACTTCTCTGCGTAAAGGCCTTAACTGGGACTCACTGAGCAGGAAATTCGGTTCAGTTGAGTTAACGAATTCGATGGTCGAAAAAGTACTATTACAACTGAAGGAACCAATAGATGCAAAACGGGCTCTGGGTTTCTTCCACTGGTCAGCTCAGCAAAAGCAATTCAAACACGAGGTTTCAACCTACTGCATTGCTATTCACTTATTAGTCCGATCAAAGCTCATCAGGGATGCTCGAACCCTGCTTGAATCGGTTGTGTCGAAACGGGTTTCGGGTATTTCTTTGGATTTCTCAGTTGTTGATTCACTTCTTGGTAGTTATAGCATTACTGGGTCTATCCCTTTGGTGTTTGATTTATTGGTTCAAACTTATGCCAAGTTGAGGATGGTAGATGTTGGTTTTGACGTTTGTCAGTATTTGGATGGACATGGGTTTTGTTTAAGTGTGATTAGTTACAATACATTGATTGAGGTGGTTCAAAAATCTAACCAGGCCAATCTGGTTTGGAAGGTTTACGAGCATATGATCCAAAAGAGAACGTACCCAAATGAGGGAACGGTGAAAATCATGGTTAGTGCATTGTGTAAGGAAGGGAAGTTGCAAGAATCTATTGACATGTTGGACAGAATTCTTGGGAAGAGATGCTCTCCTGCTGTGATTGTTAACACAAGTTTGGTTTTTAGGGTATTGGAGGAGGGAAGAGTAGAGGAAGGAATGGTGGTGTTGAAGAGGATGTTGCAAAAGAACATGATTCTTGACACCATTGCTTTTTCTTTAATTATTTATGCTAGGGTGCTTGGGAATTTAGACTCTGCATGGGAGGTGTATGAGGAAATGCTCAAGAAAGGTTTTCATGCAAATCCGTTTGTGTATACCGTCTTCATAGGGGCGTATTGTAAGGAGGGGAGAGTTGAAGTCGCGATTAGCTTGATGCAAGAAATGGAAAAAGCGGGTTTGAAGCCTTATAACGAGACTTTTGATCATCTCATCGTGGGTTGTTCTCGGGTTGGAAAAGCGGAAGAGAGTGTAAAATTTTGTGAGAAGTCGATGCAGATGGGTTTTGTTCCTAGTTGTTTCACGTTCAACGAAATGATTGGAAAGCTCGGTGAAACAGGGAGAGCAAAGCAGGCTAATGAGATGTTGACCAATCTGTTGGATAAAGGGTTTCAACCTGATGAGATCACGTATTCACAGCTTATTGCGGGCTATTGTAAACAAGGAAACATGCAGGAAGTTCTAAAGTTGTACTACGAAATGGAATACAAATTGCTCTCTCCTGGTTCAATGGTTTTTGAATCTTTGGTAAGGTGCCTTAGTCAATGTGGGAATTTGGACGAGGCTGAAAGATATCTGAAGGTGATGAAGGATCGATCAATACCACTATCTTCATGTATTTATGAGACAATGATTTCCAGCCACCGTATGAAAGGGAATAAGATAAGAGCTCATCAGCTTTATAGTGAAATGGTTGCAGATGGATTGAACCCTAATAGTCCTGTTTGCTGTATTAGTGCAAACAGTCTGTAAGGCTAGCAGTTTAGTGGAGTACTTTTCTTCCAGCTGCCTCTCTCTCTCTCTCTCTGGTTGTAAGACCGAGTCAGCCACCAAGACGATCCCTCTGCGTTTTTTCAGCTGTCGAAGGTTTCCATATTGGTGTCAAGCGACTTTGTACTGGCTGTCACGCAATACAAACAAGCAGCACACTTGTAACTCAATTCCAGGCAAATCTGCTCAACGGTGGCTTTGAATTTCATCTGGGTTTCTGAAGGGATGCACAAGCGTATTTACGTAATTTAGTTGAGTAGCAATGCTAGCTGGTGTTGAGAAGTCATATTGGAGAGGAAAATTTCCATAAAGCACACTGGATGGTAACAAGCTTGTTCAGTCCGAACTCTTCTTTATGGGCTAAACGTTGCTCTTAATTTGGGTTGGAATTATATGCTTTCATGTTTGCCTCTTCGTGTAGTTTCGAGGTCACAAACCTATATTTAGATTCCGAGGGACCAGAGGGGCCTGCTGTGAGCGGGAGTTTGGCCGATCCAGACTTCTTGACTTGATTGGAGCCGTTCTTAGACCGTACAGAAAATAAAATTGATTGGACATCCATAATTGCATGATCGGAACATACTAGTCTTGGAAATTTAAACGGCTAGACTTATATACTTGTGAGAATGAACTGTAAATTTTATGGGAATATTTGCCTACAAATTTGTATTCTCTTGCGTCTCCTAAATATTTGCTTAAAGCAGAAAGATACAATAAATACATGAGGAGCCCTGGAGCTGAGCTCAACCTGCCTAAACCTCACGCCTAATATTTGGGCTTTTAAGTTAACAATGACTACAAAAAATGGACAAATCCAAAATTTCGACGCCAGAATCATCCCACAATCTAGCATGAATTGTGTCTTGGCTCCATTTAATCACTGTTAAGGAGATCGTCACTTTGTGACCTGCGGCAACAAAAGAACTGATTAGTAGTCTGAGCTCCAGAGACTTCAGATTGCGAGGCTTTACTTTAAACTCTTAACTACTCCATAGAACGAAAAAATGAATAATCTTGATAAGTCGAAGAAACCTAGTGAAAGACAATCCTATAATAGGTACACACGAATTTAGTCAGACATGAAATAGCAGATTAAGTGATACAGAGATAAATTAGTGCACCAAATCCAGAACCAAACTTGATGTTAGATAGGTTTTTTGTGATCAGTGACATTAGATAGGTTGATATACACAGACGGCTTTTGGTGCAATTGGTGATCTAAGCATGTGAGAGAGCCTTTGGTTCCATCTATTTGGGATGTTAGTTAATCAATCCACGATAAACTCTAGAGTGTCAACCTAGAACACTTCTCCCAGTGCTTTGGGTACTAAATCTTGAATTAAAGAAAACAAGAAAGGCAAAGGAGTTTTGATTCAATGCAGCTACCTGTATGAATTGACGGGGGCGCTTCAGCCTCCATAAGATTATCTGGATTGCAACTGCCACAAAATTTGCACAACTGAAATGCTTAAAAATGAGATTGCGGACAGGTGCTCCATTGGAAAATGTGCAGCTCTGCAAAATATCCCCAACTTACACCTATTTTGAGACCAAAACTGTTGATTTGAGGAAATCTAAGCGTTTTTTAGTGAGAGTTAATTTCTCTTCTGTTTCTGCTGCCTTTGCTTGAACCCCGCATACGATTTCCTCTGGAGCTTTCTCTACAAACTGCAGAAAGCAACATAGATTTTGTGAGAGGCGAAGTAAGGGAAGGTGAACAAGGAAAAGAAACCATATTTCATTACATTGCATTCAGGGTGTTATTTGCTGCGGAGGTGGGATTAGTACCCCTTCCTTCAAGAGAGAGTGCAATTTCAAACTCAATAACAAAACGAAAAGTGGTGTGGAGTCCTGAAGCTTTGAGGTATACCATCTCAAGAGGAGGCAGGACTCGGAAATTTCCTTAGCACAGTGAAAACTAAAAGGTATCTTGCTCGGACGAGCAGTTTCCTCTTGCAAAAATACGTTACAATTGTGCAACTTGAAATCAGGGCTTCACTGTTAATTTACTTGCCAAAAGGACCAATACAGAATATAGAAGCTAAAATCCATTGACAGATTGTCTTTTTATGCATAACTACAAAGGGTTTCGAGTCTTCCGACAACCAGGTTACGTATCCATACCAAATCTTCAGGGAGTAAAATGACACCTGTATTTGCACAGTTGGCAGAGTTTACTGAACAATCAGCCTGTCTTTTTCCTAGTCAATTTACCAAAAAAAGCAAAAGGTTTGTGCCCTTTATGATACTGCAGATTTATCATTATCGCAAATCACAATTGTGTAAAAGCAGGAAAGCAAGTTTGTTTTTCATGCACTTGAAGGAAAGATACTATGGAAATAAATGCAATAAGAGTTCATACATTAGAAGACTTCAAGCGAGCAACCAGTGCATCATACTCCGCTTGCATCTTTGAAAGGCGCTTGGTGAGGCGTTCCACTTCAGATGAAACATCTACCATATCAGCAAGAGGAAGATATGCTTCTAGACCTTCACCAGCGACAAGATGGACTGATTGATTTGCATCACCTGTGGCATTATTGTTGGGGTTACAAACATATACACTTGAATCAATGAGTGAAAGTAGAGTCAAAAGGTAAAGAACACACACCAAAGTTAGGTCAAGATAGAAGTAACTTTAGGTAAACTCACCTGGTGCAGATTCCACAAAATGGACATTCTGCAAATCTAGCCTCGAAAGAAGAGCTAAAACTTCCTTTTCATTCTGCAAGAAGCAATTTTCATGATTGATATACTCACATTGATGTTCTTTCAATGGCCACACAGGTATATAACCAAGCACAAAGCTAAATGATTTTCTAAATGAAATGCCAGCAAGCTGGTGAAATCACTAGGAAGTATAGCTACCGGCCTGCCACCTAAAGCTCTCAACTCACAACAATAACAACAGAACCCATGTAGTCACCAATCATTGGGGGTACGGGCGGGGGAGGATTGGAGACAAACCTAACCTTTGGCAATATGCACAAAGTGGCTACTCTCAGAATACCACTGAAACAGTGGCCCCCCTATACCTGTTTTGCTGCTGACCATGCCCCCAAATCAAAGCCAAATGGCATAAGAGAGGACAGGCCTAGAGACCCAATTCAATTTCTGTGCTCATTACTATGCTTCCTTCATTGATAGTCCAATATGCACTATGACTAAAGCTCTCAACTCTGATCACAAATTTATTAATCAAGCCAAAATGTTCCCACCTATTGTTTTCAGTCTCCGAGAGGCCAATGTATGCTTCTCTAACACCCAAATTCCTTCTACAACCCTCACTTTCGAAATTCTTATCCAACTTCCTCAACTCTCCCTCCTCCAATTTCTTAGGCAGAATAAAGACGAGGATTACCCCACTCGTGGAGTTCTCCACCACTCCCCACAATCTCTTGAAACTGCCATATAAAGCCACGTATTCTCAAAATGGAGGGGAATCCTCCCTCTTTATGTTCCCCCATTTTCAACCAAAAAAAAAAGAGGGACATGATCTAGCACTGGCCTCGATGAAGCACACTCTACCACCTCGCAAAAATGCTCCTCCTTATCCACAAACCAAAAAGCGGTTGGCCAAAAATAGACAGGCCATTGAAGTTCAGAAACAGGATGTCTGTTCACCTGAGTACATTTGGAAACTCCATGGCCCTATTATCAGAAACGCACATCAACGGCTCAACCTCCCTGAAAGGAATTGAAGACATTGCAATCTCCCACACCCTACCAAAAGGAAATTCCAACAAATGGCTGCCAACTCCTCTGCTGTTCTGACTCACTTATTTTCCACGGGTGCATATACCCTTGAAGTATCCGCCAAAACCATCCTCCACATATTAGAATAAGCATCACATGGACCAAAAGCCTACAGGACTTGCCTCTGATTCTGCACTTTGAATCCACATAACAAACACCACTGGTTCTTCCCCTCTTGTCTCCTCCCTATCCCTCCAAAAAACTAAAATAGACAGTAAAAAAAAAATAGAAAACTCTTACTAATCTTCTCCAGCGAGAGTTTAACAAGTACTTTTGCTGTTCTTCCCTAATTAACCAGTCTACCACAATAACTAGCAAGTAAAAGCAGATATACTTACCGCAACATACTGTCTGACTTCAGAATTTGCAACTATAGATGCAGATATACGCCTTGCCGGCTCAACAGAATATTCTGCTCGAGCATTGCGAATTCCTCTTGTCTGAGTCTCAGAAAACGAAATAGCCAATGATTACTAAACTTCCACAAATAATGTTTCCACAAGGGCAGTGTGCAAGTGAGGAGATGTTCAGGGAAAAGTAAAAATAGGTTTTTGAACTCACCAGAGCTTGTAAATTCTCAAATCGTTTTACTGAGTTTACGTCCCTTGGAAGTGAAGTCTGTGGCCAGCATGACACTATAAGAGCTTCTTTCCTATTTGGGAGCGCCTGTAGATGATTAAAGACCTCGTGAAATTACTGAAACGTCCAAAGAAGTGAAAAGAAAAAGAGAAACAACACAACATCAAGGAAGAAATTACCAAGGCACTAACAAAAGCATCTCAGAGATGAAAGTTAACCACAACTCTTAAGGAAGAGAGAGACAGTAAATTCGCTTTGATAAAAAAGGAAAATGCAATGCGCTTCAAGAGCCACATATGAATGTTCGCTTTAGCTACGAAGCAATGAATGCACCTCTAAATTATAAGGAGTACCAAAAGGTGTTAATATAGTAGCTATTTGTTGGTATTTCTCATTCTTCACTCTAAGGTCTCATTAAGTTTGTTATACATAAGCCCCAGACCACACATAGATAACTTTTGTAACAGTAAGTCCACATAGATAACTTTTGTAACGGTAAGTCCACCCACTGGTGTTAAACATCATGAACAAATTTTCTGCAAATTTAACTTTTTCAAATGCCTGCTGGAGACATTGAATAAATTACTGTCACAAATTCAAGTCGAATCTTATGCTCTATCACAAAAAGATAAACAAATATAAGGACATTAATTTGCATCACAGTTCCGTATAGATGCACAAGTCAGATATTTGTTATTGCTGTGACTTGTCTTATATCTTTATTGGCATGTGCTAGTAGGAAACTACCGCTAACATGACTTGTTAACTCTTAAGTAGAAAAAATATAACTAGTTTTCTGTGCACCTTGTAATCTTCAGTAGTGTTAATAAT
Organism: Rhododendron ovatum; assembly: GCA_019656835.1. Classification (NCBI taxonomy): domain Eukaryota; kingdom Viridiplantae; phylum Streptophyta; class Magnoliopsida; order Ericales; family Ericaceae; genus Rhododendron; species Rhododendron ovatum. Next base: position 34,873,825 of record CM033790.1, read on the forward strand.
CAGGACCATTTATCAACTAATCGATATCATGGGAACAAACCAAACTAAGCCTCGTTCCTTAATCAGGGTCGGCTTCGTGATCCTTTTTGGCCATTCTCTTATGGCAAGAGCTAATTCATATCTCCATTTCAACCACATCATCCCATATCAATACAGTTCATGGTTGGCACAATACTACCAACTATGACGGTATATACAAATCTACTTCCGACAGTGATGTAGATTAAATAGGAGGAGCCATTAGATCTTAAATTCTTACAGCCAGAATCAAAAAGTTTACCTGCCACAGTTCTTCAGTTACAAATGGCATGAACGGATGAAGCATTTTCAAAATATTTTCAAAAACGTACAGAAGAACTGCCTGTGCTATTGAAGCAACAGATTGACCTTCTGATTGGTAAAGGCGAGCTTTACTGGCTTCAATATACCTAGGAAAAACCGGAAAAGTATTAATCACCTCAAGAAGAAAGAGATAATGTGAAGTGCGAATTGCACGTGTAAGAGGCCTAAGAAGCATGGATGCAGACAGTGGATATTTACATAGACATGCCAGCAAGGAAATTTCATTGAACCAGGACTAGATTTATTTAGATTTAATAACTACATTACCGTTATTCGGTGAAGCTATCGAGACAGTAAAAAGAACATACCAATCAGCAAAATCACCCCAAAAGAAATCGTATATTTCTCTTCCAACATCTCCAAAGAAGTACTTGTCATAACTTGTGGTGACTGTGTCAACAAGCATATGAAGTTTTGAGACCTGATTATTTGACAAACTAGTAAGTTAATCACAGAGGAAGCATGGATTTCCACAGCATAGAATGGTACTTTCTTACCACCCAACACTCTGGTAAAGGTAGCTTAAGCAGAGATTCCTCGAGATCAAACTGCAAAAATATTTAACTGTGTCAACTGTCAACAAAAGCCAAGAGCAATGTCCTACCCTACCTAGTGATCGCATGTGACGGGCAAGGAACTAGAAACTCCCCAGCAACTGGTAATATGCATGAAAGAATGCTGTACAGCCGTACCCGATGCACAAGTCATTTTGGCTATTAAATTGCAAACCTGACCCAGTTTCATAAATACATAGGACACCTAATCAAACACACGGCACAAAATGAATAACTTATGACACGTTATGGTTCATTATTATATAGGAAAAGGCTCATTTCTATCTCACTTGTCAACAAACAGTATTTCACTCAAATGCTGACACCAAGTACTAGTAGTTACATCATTCTTTCCGGTTTAAAGAACACTTAAAACCAATAAATCCCAAGCTTTAGCCATCGGCTCCCCTAACCCTATCAACACATAGGGTACCTATTTCATGTCCAACCATATATAAGATTACTATAAGCTTACAAAGTTACAATTGCCTCTCCGCCCTATAGACAGACATGAAAAGCAGTACCAGAAAAATAGAAGAGCTTCCGAATGTTGGCTTTTAAGACCTTACCAAAAAGCAGTACCATCTGCCATATAATTTTGATGCCTTACGATTATATTTGGAACATAATTTACACCTTATTAACCTAAGGTTATTTGCACCTAAGGTAAGTTCCCAGACAAATTTAATGGGAGAAAGAACGCACTTTATAAGACGACAAAGTTTCCCAAGCAGAATTATCACTTTGACTTGGCAGATTCTGCAACACAAATTTGCCAGCATTCCACAATTTGTTAGTGAACGCCTTGTTGGCAGTCAATCTCTCCATTGATAAGTTCAGATCCTGCAAGAAGTAAGTGGCATAGTTTGTATTGGTTAGAAACCAGGCATGTGCACATACAGCAAGCCATGGACATGCAGGTATTATTTGAGACGAAAGACAAACCTGACCAGCAGTTCCTAATGCAAGTGTGAATCGCAAAGCATCGGTGCCGTACTCTTTTATTGTATCAATTGGGTCTATGACATTTCCCAATGTTTTAGACATCTTCCGCCCCTGAGGATAATGGCACATAACTAATTTAAACAGGTACAACTACAAAGGGAAAAAAGAGCAAAGAGCAAGTCAATGTCAAATCTGGAATGGTATTGGGTAGTTATGACATCAAATGAATGTTGAAAAGAGACTAAAATAAGAGAACAATGATGTCTGTTTCTACAGCTAACAATCGTAGGTTGATGTGAATCCAGAAATCATTTGGAGTTGTGCTTACATGCAGTTTCAAGTACAGAACACCATGCTGTGACTACTTAACCCACACAAGAAAGTAAAAGAGACTCATTTTCATAGGTTCATCTCACAAGCAAGTCTAAATATACATATTATCTCCCGACTCCTATAGCAGGCAACAAATCGGAAATAGTACTCCAGTGCATACATATATTGGAAACCTAGGCTACATCACGTCTGCTTCTGAAATGGAGGGGAGAAGCTTGAAGTTACTCTTCTATGGGATTCTAAAAAGCTTTTCATCAGCTTGAAAAGTAAAAATGCATTTTTATATTTCGAAGTAATGTGGTAACAACGAGACAAGTGCAACGCAGGAAAGTATTAACAACGTGGAAGAAAGGAACAGACTGCTTGAGGGACATCGAGAATCCAAAAGCTCAAAACAATTCAGCCGCCATTTAACATCCAAAATCTAAGCTGGTGAATTGATGAGCTCAAAAGTTACACTTGTATTAATACACTTCATAGCCCTTTCTGATGCTAAAACTTTTAATATTATCGCAGAGTAAAAGAAGCAAGCAATGACAGAAAGCTGGTCATGATCGTTTTCCACTCTAACTGCAAACCAAGGTGGTACACAGCGTACGCTACAGTTAAGAATAAGGTTGAACTTGCAACAAATGTAAAAAGGATCATAGACCAAACTCCCCCGGTCCAACAAGATGTAGCAGTGCATTGCATGATACAATAAATTTGAGCTTCACATTGCCCAAATCCACTTTTCTCAGAGGTTACAAAATGCATGTTTTATTCCTTGAGGTGACACATGTGGTCCATAGAGATTAAGAGAAGGAAAAAAAAGGAGCAGAACACTTAGGCTAAGAGAAACCCCAACGTCTTCACCTCAATCCTGTAAATATAATGGCTAAAAGGTACGAGGAACTCACATCACCTGTAGTTAGGTAAGTTATCGAAACATGAATGATCCACTTTCCAAACAATTCTCATGTACTTCAGCTATAGAAGACCTCTATTTAAGCTCCAACACACACCACATACAATCTCTTCAGACAGAGACAAAAACAAAACCTAGTCTTTCACATTCCCGTGGACCAGACAACCCCCAAAGGGCAAGCTCACAGAAAGTTTGTCATGCGAAATCATGCCCCATCATAGACACGCCACACTGGACAGAGGTTTAAAGCACTCCCAAATTCTCCCATTTCTAACACACAGCTTACAGAAGCCCACAACAAGCATGGGTCCCTGAGCACATACTCACCAAACCATCGCCGGCCATAAGGAGTTAGTCATGCGAAATCATGCCCCATCATAGACGTGCCACATTGGATAGAGGTTTAAAGCACTCCCAAATTCTCCCATATCTAACACATGGCTTACAGAAGCCCACAACAAGCATGGGTCCCTAAGCACATACTCACCAAACCATCGCTGGCCATAAGAAAAATGGCATGAAATAGCTAGTTGACTGGTAGGAGGGCAGAAAACACCAAGTAACACTTATTTGGTGTCAGGAAGATAGGAGGGAACTCTATGAAGTCAACCACTGTATCTATTACTGACATTATCCAGTCTATTACTTCCAACTAAATGGTCATCATCTAGATATGAATTGGATACATAGAGAGGTTAATGTTTACGGGAATTGCTAGATATTTGAAGGGGAGCATCTATCAACCAGGTTATCCATACGAAGGCTAAGACGATTGCCATAATGATGAAGGCAAACGAGGGCAGCAATAATGAAGGATGTCATATGAAGCTCCCAGAGTATGACCTTAAAAACTGTTTTCTTTCCCTTTAATTGCTTAAAAAATAGCTTCGCATTAACAATTCATCATGGAACAAGTAGCCTGACATAAGCGTTCTACTCACTTGCGCATCTCGTATAAGCCCATGCAGGTAAACATTCGAAAAAGGAACTGTCCCGGTGAACTCAATCCCCATCATCACCATGCGTGCCACCCAAAAGAACAATATGTCATGCCTGTCCAAATGTGGAAGTCGATGTTAGTCTTGAGGAAAGCATAAAGAAGGAAAATCAACCTCCTAAAAGAGGTGGAGAAAATAGAGGTAATAACATAAATACGCTCGCTCTTCAAATTCAGTATCTTCCATTGCACAAAAGTTCCGCCTGTGCTAAAGTTACTGTCCTCAGCCATGAACCAAAAAAATGTATGAAAGTCTAACATCAATGTACTTCTTTTACCACATATTACCAACAGGCTGACAGTCTTTTATCTATATGGAAATTAAGTTCTGAGTTACAGGACATCCCAAAGCTTCCATCACTTGGAAAGGGTAGTTCAATGTATTTTACATGAATGGCCTTGAGTTTGGGCCAGAGTTTTCAAATCATGAACCATAATGAAACTACAAACAGCATTAAAGAAAAAGGAAAGGCAAGATTTCACTCGTCAGAATACAGAAGAGGAGGAGCATACCCAGTTTCAAGTACTGTGGTTGGATAGAAGTTCTTAAAATCATCAGCTGAAGCATCTGGCCATCCCAGGGTACTAAACGGCCATAACGCACTACAGACAAAAGCAAGAAGATGTGTTTAGTCAAACACTTCAGCAGTTATATAATGATTTACAAAGATATACATACATAACTAGTATGTGCGAAACCTATATTTACTGTTCCTGATCAAGATCTAGAATAGTTATGCGAGCCCTACATGTTACAAAAAAGAAAAAATTTGGAATCTCTCGATGAAGTAAATGCCGAGAATGAGGAAACTGGCTTGTGTCCCCAAATGCAACAATCCACTACTCCTCAATATCAAGAAAATCTAAGACAATAATGGTATTCAGCAGTGATTCAATTAACTCGCATTAAGAAAATTTTCACGAGCTTAGAGGAAAAAATTCTTTATGAAACATGGAGAGCTTTGGAACCAAGGACGTATAATTGACTAAACATTTCTGCAGTAATATTCCTACATCCACATGCTACAACTAATTTTTCCACTACAAATTGGTCAACACATATGTAAAAATTAAGCACAGGACAAATCCACACACACGCACGTGCACGCACACCATAAAAAACAGCTTAATATGCAATAATCCACAGAGTTTCAAAAGAGGGAACACTTGTTAGAAGATTGACAATTTGAATGTCTGTTTATCTAAAGAAAACCGGGTAGCTAAAAAAAAGACCCAAGTAGGCGACAAAAAGTATATTCAACTTCAAATCCTACCTATAAAAGGACAATTAAACATCAACTTGGGATGAAGAGTCTCCAGATTTAGAAAACATAGCCTCAGCTAATTATTTAGCTGTTCGTATAAGTAGAATAAAGTGTGCCAACAGATTTGTTTGGATTCGTGTGTCAACCTTGAGAACCAAGTGTCAAGAACGTCAGGATCCTGATATATGTCAACGTTTCCATACTTCTCACGAGCTTTGTCAAGAGCATCTTTGGCACTCCTAGCAACGATGTAATCCTCTTCACAGTCTTTTCCCTCAATGTACCAAACTGGTATACGGTGTCCCCACCACAATTGTCTGCTTATACACCAATCTTTGATATTCGATAGCCAATGGTTGTATATCTATAGCCAAAATACCAAATGAACAAATGTTAGCTAATGATGGTAGTGTTTAGAGCAAATACAATGCAGTTCAGGTACAAGAAACAACTAAAGGTAGACTGGAATGATGTCCAGCCACCGGAATGATGAGACGGTGACAACTGACATTTCTGATGTACCCCAAAAAGAGATGGTGACAGCTGAAAAAATAAGAAAACAGAAAATGAAGCCAAAAGTAATCATGACGTCAAACGAGAGTCATAGACATCCATATTCACATACCTTCTCAAATCTTTCAGGCATAATTGTCAATTCTCCACTCTCAACAACTTTCAAGGCCTTTTCAGCCAAGGGCTCCATGGTTACAAACCATTGCTTACTCACTAGAGGTTCTATTATCTGATGAGTTGAAAATTATGGGTGAGAACAATCCCAATAAAAATACGCATCTATTCTACCAAGCTTATTTGGTTAGATTAAAAAAAACAAAAATAGATAGCTGTAGAAACACACCTCTCCACCACGTTGTGATCTGGGAACTCGCAGTGTGTGGGGCTCCTTTTTGGCAGCTAAACCTGTCTCCTCAAGATCTGTCCAAAGCTTTTTCCGTGCCTCAAAGCGATCAAGGCCACTGATTTTTGAAATGTTGATTAGGTAGATTTAAAAATATTGCTCCCATTAGTCATTAGTGTCTCAATGACCTAATAATGTACCAACACAAAGTTACCAGTACAATCCAGCAACTTCATTGAGAGTGCCATCCTTATTCATCACATTAAGTATGGGAAGACCAAGCTTTCGTGCAAGAAGGTAGTCATTGTGATCATGACCGGGGCTTATCTTCAACACACCAGTCCCAAAGTCTTTATCAACGTACTGTGACATCAGCGAGAAAGTACATTCAGAAACCAAGTATTCACAACATGTAAAAAGATAGAAAGACGAGAGAAAGAACATCGAATAATAACATCGATAGCGAAATGAAATGCTTATCCATCCAATGGGAGGTGGTCATCAGCTTCTATGTGCATTAATAAAAAGTGCTTTGAAATGGGGGAAAAGTGTTTTCAAATGTGTAGAATGCCTGAGAATGTGCACAAATTTCCTCAAAACTCTGCCTATTATGGCATTTTTCTTCCCAAAGTAACTGTCCAGTGGACAGTTGTTAGCATGACCCTTCAGCAAATTACAATGTATTACTTTGTGAAGGAGTAGTGCACCCTTTTAACGACCTTTTGCTTATAGGCACAAATGGAAATAAGAAAGACACATATGTTCCACTCTTGCACCACAGAAGATCTCAAATTCTCAATTATGCAAGTTAAAAAGATAATCAACTCAGAAACCCTCCCATTTTTTTTCCTGTGTTTCTTTTGGCCTGAAATAGAAGCAAGATTCACCAAAAGACGGCAATTCTAGGAATTCAAAGTTGTTATTTATAAAAACCATCATTGTGCTCTCACTTTGAGGATTCCGCATGCGCTTATAAATCTTCATGTCTTAGTTACTTTATCCTAGGTCATTTTCAAAATATGCTAATCAATGAAATCATTTGGTTCAGGAAAAAGCAGCCTCGAGTTGACAGCTGAAGAATACTATAACTCAATGACCAATAGCGATTTTACCTTGTCAGAGATAATAGGGACGTGACGACCAAATGTCATCGGTACAATAGCCTGCCTTCCAATATACTTCGAGTAACGCTCATCCTGCATTGCAGTTATCACTAAAAAAATTTCAGGGAACCTTGTCAAACAAAAGCTGCGGAAATCATACAAAGCTAACAAACACCAGACAAAAAGAGAAATGGGGAACACTAATTCTTTGAGCCAAAGACAAGGACTGACGGCTCCTCAAACAAAGTTCTATCATGTCCACAAATTGAACAGCCAACCTAAAGCAGATGGTATTTCAACTTCGTCATCACCATCTACCAAAGATTAGAACACTATGTCTAACAGGTCTCACTCAGAAAAGTATGCGTCATGACATTGACATTGTTTAATTGTATACAATATTACAATGGCTGCACTTAGCCGATTCATCTGATCCTTCAGGAGGCAGGAAAAGTCATTTTACCTTACCTCCAAAATAAAACTCGAAACATATGAAACCCAATTTATTAAAGTAGAACAGGCAGAAAATACGAATAAAACTACATTCTCAACAAATAGTAAAACTTTCAAAACAGACAACCAAAACTTTCAAAATGAAAATACTAGGAAGGTACACTGAACACTAAAATAGTAATACACATTTTTTTTAAACAGAAAAAATTTCATTAATCTTTGAAATTGTTACAAAGACTAATAGGACAAGGAGAACGGCATCGTATTCCTAAAAAATTAAGAATAATCCTTTGCCCAGTCCAAGACCCAATCCCTCGATTGGCAAGGAACCAATCAAAGACACCCAAAAGGCAAAAGCCCACACCTCAAGGGCCGAGGCCCAAACACCTAATGGGCCAAAGCCCAAACACCTGATGGGCCAAGCCCAAGCCCAGAGAAAAACAAAACCCTAACCCTGACTAATCAGCTGCTGCGGCCACTGGAGCCGGAGCACTGCCACCGCCATCCACAGCACAGCAGCCACAACACCTAATTTCACCTAAAATAGTAATACCTAGCATTCTATCTCAACTAATCTTGTTGGTTTCAAGAAAAAGCTATGGAAAGGGTAAATGATTATGATTAGATCTAGTCATAATTATTTACAAGATGCTCCTGGTGTATCCCTACAAGGTTTCTATTTTTGCATCATTTTTTAATGGTATGTAAACCTTTCTTTGCTGATAAAAAAAATTATGACTAGATCTAAGACACGAGAACTGCATACCATGGGATAAGAAATTCAAAATTTTCCAATCAAAACTAAGGAAACATCCCAACATGTAAACGAGATTTGGAACCTGGGAACTGGAGGAGAAAACAAAAGAGAATTTGCCCTTCATCCCACGGGATAAGTTCAATTTTGCTATACAAAGAGTACGAAAACATACAGCCTGCCTAATATGTAATCAAAAGAGCAGGGTCGTCTTAAACCAGCCTGCCCATCTCCTACATGGTAGTTGGAAATCCTACCTGAGGGTTCACTGCAATAGCTGTATCGGCAAATAAGGTCTCTGGGCGTGTCGTCGCAATCGTGACATAGTCACTTCTACAAGGTGAAGAAAATGATAACATAATCAAGCATGAGACAGAAATCTTGATAAGGCTGTTGAATATCACACAGACATGTCATAGTAGATTAAAGCGAATAGACACATTGGAAATAGAGTTCATGAGGAAAGGTAAGCCAAAGTAAGTAAGTTAATCCGTATAGAGCAATCTCCGACTCAGCAGTCAACCTCTGCATCTGCAATTGAGGTTACGAATTACCTTCTATTTGTGAATCCTACGACAGTTTCGAACCGCTTAAGTGTTGAATCAAAGAATCAATCGTTACGAATCGCGTATCATGCAATTCTGATAACTATACATGTGTCCACAATTCAAAAGACTGAGGCCCCGTCGTTTTGGGATTTTGGATTTGGATTTATAGGTAATAAGTGAAGAGAGAAATAGAGTAATGATTGAAAATAGGGGTAATGATGGGAGAGAGATAGAGAGAAAAATGAGAGTAATAATTGGAGAGAAATAGAATAATAATTAGAATCCAAAACCCTTAAACGAACGGGATCTGAAGGTTTTGACATGTATGGTATCAGGATGATCATAAGCATACTAAGATATTGTAGTTGTAGATCTGGGTTTCCTACCCATAGGCTTTCTGGGCTTGGCCCAATGGGTGTAATGGGGCTTTGCCTTGGGTGTTTTCCAGGGTTGGTTTCTTACTAACCTAGGCTTTGGGTCTTGGGTGGGCAGAGGATAGTCCTTAGCTTAGCTTAGGATTTGATGTCATCATTCCTTGTCCTTTTAATCTAGGTAACAATTTCAAGGATTAATAAATAAAAAAATTGCCGTTCAAAAAAAAAGATATTGTAGTTGTTGAGAAAGAAAGGCCAAGGAAACCATTTGCAGTTTAAAAGGTAGTTATGCAATTTCACCTCTCCTATCCTATTTCTTTTAATAAGACAAAACGCTAAGTACAAAAAGGCTGTACATAGTGCACAAGGCTCCTGCTCACAACAGGGTCCGAGAGCGGTAGGTAAGCAACTTACAGCCACTTTTCCGTGGAGCCACAACATTGAAGGGAGAAAGGACCTTCCACCATGTCAGGTCATGACCTCCAGAAAATTAATGCAGTAGAATGAACGACTCCCCATGCAGATGCACGGACAACAAGCGCAAATACGATAGGGGTGCAGACACACGACACACCTATTTCCACAATCAGGGTACAAGAAAAGGCTGGCATACGACAGAAACTATATCATCTATGCTCTATAATACGCTCAATCGTTAGGCATACGATGTACTATTCAAACCACACCAAAAGCAACAAGAAATACCACTATTTTCAAGACCCAAAAAAAACTTTCAATGCATTTTCAAACATCATACCCATCTAAAGCAACTCTCATACATAGTATGCAGCACAGAAGTGCAACTCACAAATTCATTAGCCTTGCTAAAAAACTATTGCAACTAAATTGATATCTCAATTATGAACATGCCAATAAACAACAAGCATGATCCGCATCCTAAGAACCTAAGTTATAAAGGACATGCATGTACTGGCTGTGTCCTTAATGAGTTTAAAAAAATTATGAAGAATCTTGGCCGTGTCCTAAGCATGTCCTGCTAAGTTTCTTTTCTTTTCTTTTCTTTTCTTTTCTACTTCTAGTGACAAACTTAATCAAAAAACTGTTATAAACTCTACCAATGACAAAATGAAAGCCACCTGAAGTAGAACTGAAACCTAAACTCATAAAAGCAAAGTTGGCACCAACTCTGCTGCACCTAGGTTTAAACCTGATGAACAACTTCCCAGTCAATTCTTAGTTCTAATTTTTCAGAATAGACCAATAAATTGTGTTGGCTGGAGAACATGCCAGTGAATCTACACCAGCGATACTTGACATGACCGTTCAGTTTACCATCACTACATATATAATAGCAAGAACAAAATACAAAACAAGCAACTAATAAACTTACAAATACATACCTTGAGCCTCCTGCAACACGATACTTTATATAGTACAGAGTACCAGGTTCTTCAGAATATTCTACTTCCTAGGCACAATCAAGATCATTTACATGAATTGCCAAGATATTAAACATCAACGTATCACCATAGTAGTGGACCTATTACACCAGATTCAACATACCAAGTCTGAGACTGCAGTTTGTAAGCTAGGGGACCAGTTGACCATGTAAGATCCTGCAAGAGAAACCATCACTTCATTTGAGAAAGAATATCAATGGGATTGGGAAAAAATGTTCCAAATCTTAAGCCAATTGCTTGTGAGGAGACTCTCCTGCTCCATTAGGAATTCAGCTCCACTCACCACCATTAGCTTATCTAGATATGCGCAATAACTGTAATAGTAGGCTGAACATATATTTCTACCCTATTTTTTACCATCTTGGGTGGCATCTCTACCTCACTTTCCACATCAATAAAAGGCCACCACCTACTATTTCCAGCCCTTGTACATAAACCCTACCTATAAATTGTTCCAGGCGGTCATTCCTGAATCCCACAGCCACACCCATTTACCAACATCAGTAACACATCTATCCTAAGCATACCTTTTGCTAAGCCATTCTTCTTTCCCAAACATGAAATTAAAAGGAGTCATCCAAAAGACCAAAACTAAGGATTGTACATGGAATGCCAATTCATTTTAGAACACCAAAATCGAGAGAGAGAGAGAGAGAGAGAGAGAGAGAGAGATTTGAACTTGTCAATATTAACCGCACAGCACCAAGAAATCAAATTAACTGCGTACCTTGGTATATTAGGCCTTTCTCATGAAGCCGAACAAAAGCTTCAATTACAGCGCCTGCAACAATTAAAATCTTGAACTCAGAACATGCCTAAAATTTACAATACACAGTAAAACACCTAGTCTACACTACGAAGTAAACAGTCACAGACAAGATTTAAGGATATTTAGCAGAAGGTAGACAAACATGATGGAAATAACAATGAAATCCGTATCAATGACTATTTTATTCAGCACAATACATATAATGCAGTATCACCCCTCATATTTAAGCAAGGCATGCTCTTGAAACTAGATTCACTCTCATTCTTGTCTCCCAACAGCACTGAATCATTGGAAGACCGCACGCATCCTTGTTAGACTCACTAAGCTCTATTGAATAGAGAACTGTCTTACGACTTAGCTGCTCATCAAGGGTGAAATGTTCTCTGGACCAATCACAAGAAGCACCAAGTCTCTTGATCTGATTTGCAATGGTTCCACCGTACCTAATATGAACGACTAAATATATCATCAATCAGGGAAAACACAAAAGCACAATGGAACATATAGCTGATCAATCTTCAACGCCAGCACGTGTGAACAATAAAAAATTAGCACTTATGAGAAACAGAAAGTAGGTATCTGCTACATATGTACCTATAATATGGTTACCCAAGTGTAAGTTCAATGTTTTGGAATAGGGAGGAGAGATGGAAAGAGGAAAGGGGAGATTCGCTAGCGAATTGTCTCCTTCTCTTCCTATTAGGGAACTGGAGAACATTTTTGGAAAAAAGGAAAAGTTTCTTTTTGGGAGGGAAAGAAGAGAACTTGTTTACTTGGAGAAGTACGTGGAAACAAGGTACCAGCAAAGGTGTTCTTTTCATTTGAAGAGAAGCCCTTAACTCCATCCTTACTCTTGGAAACTTAGGCATGAGGAAAGAAACATTCACTAGAAAGTGTCGCATGTGCTGCACATCCGAGGACGCACTGCATCACTCATTACTTTGCTAAGAGATTACAAGAGACTTACGGAGTTTCCGTTTCAGTTTGGTGCCCATTAGACTATTCTTGCCTCAGCACATGCGTTCTTCGGTTTTTGGGAAAACGAGTGCTATTCAAAGAGGGTGACAAAGGCTGGGAGGATGACACCTATGGCTTTGATTCAGGGCGAAATGAGAAGCCGAACACAAGCACTTTTGCGGATATAGAGTTGATTGCACATAGGTTGAAAATGTCCCTACTATAAATATTTCATCCTATGTTTCTGAGTTGGAAAGACTTTTATGAAACAAGATTTTCTCTTGTTTCATAAAAGAGCTTAGTTTTTGCAAAGGCCCATAGCTAGCTTTGAATACGTCCGGGACTCTGGTTTACAGAGGTTGAGCACTTTCAGTGGACTTTGATATGCTTACCAAGTCTTATATTAAGAAAAAACATCAACAAGGAAATCAAAATAAGTAATTAAAGGCAATAAGCCTACGACATCAACAAGGAGTTATACTTCTCTTTCCACTCCCAAACTCGATTTGTGAACTCATCTCTGCCCAACTCACTCCTTTTTATTCCTTCAGTTGCCAGCATTCTTTCTACAACCAACTGAAAGTAAGCACTATTAGTTTCAATGAGAGATGTTAGCTAACAAATATTCTGGAAAACAAAATCTGTCTCCATTTCCACAAAAGTAATATAGTAACCCTCAAAATACAACATGTACATGAAGTATTCCTCCAAAAGAAGGCAATGTTTCTCTATGCATTATGTACACAACGTTATGAATTCAACACTTAAAAACAAACATGTAGGCAAGAATTATAGTGCCACTAGTTCACCAAGATTCAAAAGAAGGCAGGCTGCCCAAAGTATAGATGACATCTATTAAGGAGTGAATTGAAGCGAAAATAGTATCCCTTAATTCCAGAGGCAAACCTGAGTTGCAATACCAGCATGATCGGTTCCAGGAAGCCAGAGTGTAGGTCTTCCCTTCATTCGATTGTATCTAACCATAATATCCTGAAAAATCAATTTCATTAGAAAATGCTTAGAACCCAATGAACAACCATATAAAAAAATGTACGATTCATTCATAGCAAGCCCCATGTATGAAAGAAATTGGGAAAACAAGTACAGCAACTACTTCCTCAACCTCAAGCGTGACAAACATAGCATGCCCCATGTGCAACGAACCAGTAACATTAGGAGGTGGCATTGGAACTACGAAAGGATCACTTCCTCTGACAAATTTTGGTTTGAAATACCCATGAGACTCCCACCTAACACCAAAATTTACACATTAATACAATATATGCAATGAGTTGTCACTGGACTTTATCAGAAGCAGTAACAACATGTTTTCCAAATCATGGGTTGTAATAACATCTATTACACGGGGTAAGCAATGGAAAGCACAGATGAAATTATACTCTTCTTTGAACAGGTGTGCATAAACTTGAAGATAGAAGCACAAAACTGGTAAGCAGCTTGATTACAACAAAAAGATTACTCTAGTAGTAGAGTGACAGACAGTGTCACCACTAGTTTGCAAGTAAATCTGCACACAGAAGCATCGCGCATTTCATGCCAAACTTTAGTGTTTTGCAATCCGAAAGAATTATCTTTTTCATTCAATTTACTTCAAATGTATAGTGCAGTATAATTATAGCTTTCATTCACGTGTCTTAGATTTCCAAGACATCAAACAAATTCTATTCCAAGTCTTGGGAAGACTAAGAACTGAAATTACTTCAACACTTGCATCTAAAACAACTAATTTATGCAACCCTAAACAAATTTTATTCAAGTAATCGCATAACCACTAGTCTTTTAATTTCAGCACAAATCCAATGTCAAAAAAACTGCCTGTGTAGCTTATAATTCATCTATAAATAACAAAAATACATCAAGCTTGTTTGGGCTGCAGCACATTGCTAAAACAACACTCGGAGTTTTCAAAACCATTAAATTCACAACCTGAGCCAATTGGGCAGACATTCCCAAATGTATAGACTTTAAAGATAGTGTTGAAGATTCTTCTGCCTTAGAATTGTAAATGGATTTCAACATGATGGTTAAATAGGAGACCTTTTTTTTTATTACTTAGGTGCCCAGTCAGATTACGCACACCTCGAATAAGCCTGGCGACTAATCACACCGTCCACCAGCAGGGGCCCAATTAAAGCCGGAGCAATGCCCCGAACCAATAAGAGTCCAGATTCTCCAAGTCACCGAAACCAAACCAAAGTAAACATTCCTTTGCACAATAAACTACTAATTCTAATTCCACAATTCATAAAATTATAAGTACCAGTTGTATATCCGTTCCTCCGAAGAAAAATCAAAGGACTTTGCAATCTCTGGTGAAGTAAAAACACTGTTCTCTGCTGCAGCAACTGGAATTTCCATTGAAAAACCAAAAATTCATGATCAGTAGAATTTCATTCAATTAACAAAGTTTTCTTAAAAACATAGTAAAACAAATTCCAAGACCAACAAATCCAGTTTACACAGTCTTCCGACTTCCAATCAGCAGAATTGGAGCAACGAAAAATTGCGAATTCCATAACTCTTAGACTAAAAAAAAGCGCTCTACATAGTCTCAAATTGGCTGCAAATTGCAATAACTAGACAAAAAGCTTTCTTGGAATTTACTGTTTTTTGCTCAGTAAAAAACAAGAGAACCCAAGGGTCTGGCCAAGTGGGAATGAGAAGGCTAATAAGTGCTCGGAATTTATGAGGTTGGATGTTCGCCAAAACTTCCGGCCACTAGAGGGTTTGCCCGGTCATTAAATTCAGGTCCCGAAATTAGTTGGGTGCGCGCAAAAGAATTAAAAAGAGAGGGAATAAGGCAATAGCATTACCAGCGAGGAACCTAGGGCGCGAGCGATTGATGTGCCAACGAGAAAGTATGATGGTTTGACGGCGGTGAGTGAAGAGGAGGGGATTGAGTCTGTGAACCGAGCAAGAAGATAAGAGGGAAGAAGGATTTGAGAACGCCATGTGAAGCAGCGGTGGAGTGACGACTGCTGCGGCAGTTTGGGATTATCACGTTGGGTTTAGCGGCAACCCTTAACGCGCCCAAATTCGAAACGGGCCAGTCCAAAACCCGGCCTTGTATGGAGTTGTGGGTTTTCATTAGGAAATTGATATTCGCGCTCCACTTTTTACAATGGCGCTCCACTTTGTTCATGAAGTTACTAGTAACTTCATATTAAAATTGGAGCGTCATCAATAAAAAATAGAACATGAAAATCAATTTTCATTTTTATATTTTGGAATTTTTTTTTATATATATTGTTGGTTTTCGAATGAAAAAAGATTATTGACATGATCATGGACTAAAATAGCCCTTCCAAAAACTTTTTACAGATGGTGTGAGCCAAACTTGCTAGCTTGATTGAGTAAACTCTTTACTTTTCCACACTTTCAAATGATAAAAACCTATTGAGTTATAGAAGAGGATCGCATTGTGGGCCAAATCTACAGTATTGGGTAGCTTTTTTATCCCAACAACAAGAAAGATAGTACCACATGAAATACTATGAAAGATGTGGTATTGTTAGTTTCTTGATTAGATTATGTGTCCTATAATCTTACACTCTTTACAATTGGTCCCGTCAAACAAATGGTCTCTAATCGTGAAGTTGCCTCGTAGCCAGTTAGTAGGGCAGGTGACGCTTCTTTTGGTAGGGCTCAAATCTCACTTTCACTCTCCTTTCCCTTTAGGATAAAATAGTTAGGATATGGTAAAAAAAGGTTTCTAAACATAGTAGTGACATGTATCAATGGGCCAGGAAGCTCAAAATTTTTGGACTGGGCCTAATTATCTGAATCAATGGGATTGGATTGGAAATAAACGCATCGGATTGGACCTCATTACGGCTATCAATGGGCCACAGGAAGCCCAGGTAGGGAACTTGGGTTTTAACCACCATCTGCTATTCAATTTATTTACACAGCCCTTTCCCTTTCTCATCCTTTGACTGATAGATAATCAGTCTAAGCACACATATAAATAGCGTATATATTCTACGCAGATTTTTTTGTGGGGCCCATCTCGGGTCCCACACAAACGATTTGAGACATTCATTAAACGTAAAATATTTTTTCAATGGCTCCCGCTAAAAACTAGCTCAATTCAATATCTATAGATGCTTGATCCAATTATCTAACTATTCATTATCCTGAAATCAAAATGAAAAATTAAATGATTGGATCGAGTATCTATAAGTATTGAATTGAGGTGATCCAATCATCTAATTATTTATTAAACTGGGGCCCAAAAAAAAATGTGTAAAATATGTACTTATTTTATATATATATATATGGGGTAGCAGCGTTGTAATCAAGAACCACCCCTCACATACTGAGAAATAAATTACGGAGTACTAGTGTACTACTGTGTTAGGCGTGGGTACTGAGAAAAGCGGGCGGGGGGGGGTGAAAAGAATTTGTTACAGTTGCATTTAGAAAAGTAGTCAGAAGACGAAATGCAAATGACGAACACGATGCATGGTGCGGTTTGGGTTTTGAAGATGATTTTTGAGAGTAATGAATGGAGGAAGATGGATAAAGAAAATTTATTGAAGACCGTACTCAGGAGTTTTGAGACCCCAAAACGAAGCCGAATTCTTTGGCAAGTTTTGAGAAAAAAAAAAATTACTCCTTGCACAATTCTCAAAAAAAATCTCTATCTATCTATATCCATTCTCTGCACGATTCTCAATAAGTTTTTATCTATTTATCTCCGCTCATTACACCAATTTTTTTTCTCATAACTCGAAACCAAACAAAGTGTTGTAATCCTAAAATCGTCGCCCTATATTAAACCAGAATGATTTTTGCACTTTATTTTTGCAAAAATATTTTCTATCTTAATTTTTTGTTTTTTTTTGTGCTTTTAAAATTGTGTCACGTATAGCATTTTGTAAAATCCAATGCATTTGACACATCCTCAAAATATCTCATCGCTTATGATCCTAAGGAAAAAACGGGTCTCCACCTAATCCTTAGTCCCTGACCAGAAACCAGGCTTTGACCACTATCCAGTAGTATCCATCATCATTTTTCGAAACCACTCTCCATTGCAATGACCCAAAAAAAAACTATTTAAGGGAATTTAACAGTTCATAAGTGCATCCACTTAAAGAGAAATATTCTTAATTCTCACCACCAAAAGTTTGACCTACTAATAGAGTAGAATTCATCACATCAGGGGGGTAAATTTTAGCTACCACTTTTTATATTCTGGGGGTGGGGGGGCCACAACAGGCCTGTAATGTCACTTGAGGGGACCTCTGCCCCGTCCCAAAACCCATAGGCGACCACATGTGGCCATGTGGGGGGTTTGTTTTGATAAGTATAACACAACAGGCCGGGGCACTCAATATTTGAGACCCACCTCATCCCGTGCCTCTGCCTCACCTCCTTTGTTAAGGCGAATGCTGCCTTAAGATCATCAAGTATAAAATAGATATCGGGTTGTGTTGATTTTTCACAAAGTTTCATAAAAAAAAAATTAATAATAATAGGCAATTCGAATCATTTTTGTGAAACCCAAGATGGGCCCCACAAAACCTATATATACGTAGTATATACAAACTCATATGTATCCATAGCTTTATTAAAATAGATATTATGATCTGTCAATGAAAATGTCTTTGCAGTTTTTACAATCTGTTTTATCACACAAGCCCCGTTTCGTTAGAGTTTTTATTTTTAAAGTTCTTATTTTTCGTTTTATGAGACAGGTCATTCTTTTGTATTACATCACATTTATTTTCCTTAGCCTCATTCTCTATTAGAGGGGGGAAAAACTTGGTTCCCTGATGATTTCGAAACTTGTTTTCCAGGAATTTAGTTTGGGAAAAGGGAAAAAAAAAAAAAAAAAAACTCATCTTCAATAAGTTGTAATATTATTTCTCCTTGAAATGATTAAAATATCAAAAAGATTCTTTTTCCGTTTTTGAATAAAAAAAAATAGTTCATGGAAGCATTTTGCGTGGTTCAGTGGCAGCTGAACACACTACACTTTTTTCCCTGTAATATTTGCTACTATTTTTTTTCCTGCAATATTTGCTACTAGTAATGTTATGTTAAATTCTTTTTGAACACAATGCTTGATAGTTGATACATTATGAAAGTCCATCGTCTCAGGTAACTCACATTTGAACACCTAATAGCCCAAACAAAGCCTGCCCTCACAATAATAAACATTTAAGAAAAGAAAGATGAAAAAAAGAAATGATAATCTTATTGGTATTAGCTAGTATCGTGCTCTGTTTCTCTCTAAAAGACTATCGACTCAATTAACTATTTTTAGTTTTCTATATATGTTCAGTTTATGAAAGTAACAACAAATTTCTTTAAAAGAAATTGAAAGATGTTGCAAGGCTCACCTTCTACGTACGAAACCTTTCGTTGATAGTATCACTTACGGTTTTTCTAATTGAATCCCCACTGACTTGAGCAATTTTCATTCGGGTTCAGGACGATGGAAAAAATCTTGTCACATAATTCTAACGATAGGAATGAAATAAGAAGAGTACATCTATAGAAAAGAGGTCTATGCCTACCTATTTTCCTCATAAGGATATTAGTGGATTAATGCGTCAGCGTAATATTGGTTTGCTCAAAACTCATGAAGGACAATTGTGTTTTCTTGAATGTTCGCGTTTTTTATTGCACTATACATAATGTTTGAGATCTTGTGTATAAATTATTGGTTAACAGAGATAGTAAAACCAAAGTAATTTTTTAACACATTCTTATGAAAATCTCGGAATCGCCACTGGCTTGCTTGGCTATATGACTCCAGGTTCACACCACCGCTTCCATGAGGTGAGACCATCTTTGTGACTGCAACCTTTTGTTGTTCGTGACGCACTAATTCATCCACTAAAAACCCGGACTCTTGTTTCCTTGTGAGTAGAGCTGCGAATGCACAGAGTCGTTTGTGAACTGTTCGAGACTCGATTCGGTAAATGTTCGTTCGAGCTTGATTTGGGTATTAAACGTCTCAAACCTAAGTCTCAATTTTAGGCTAGTTCAATAAATGAGCCAAACTTGAACTTAACAGTCTTCGATTTGATTAGGCTTACAAACCTAAGTCTCGATTTTAGCATCTATTTTTTTCATTAAGCTCGAGCTTGGCTCGAGTTCACTTAAAACATAACTAATGAACCTAAACATACTAAAGCTTGTCTCGATTTGACCCGTCTGCCGTCTTAATTGTGAGTGCGTGTTTGGTGGTAGTACCGCAGTACAATATCTGCTCCAAAATTGAAGCTTGGTGGACCTGGTTTGAAACAAATTGATGCAGTCGGAAGCATGATTCACATGGAAGAGAGCCTACTGGTTCACGGATGAAATGATCAGGGATAGTTTTGCTTTGCTGGGTTGCCACTTGCCGACAAAGAGTGACGGGATGATTGACACTGGGGTCCAAATTGATTTGCAGGAAATTTGCATAGAAATTCAGCCACTTCCTCCCACAGAGAGTGGGGCACAAATAATACTATGTCCTCCCTCCGGTTGAGAAATTTGGCTTCAATTCACGGTATTTTTTGGATCTTAATTGAACGTGATTATTATTTACGACGATGTTCGTGATGAAATCATATGCTAGGATTAATGGATCAAATTTGATTTTGTACGTCGATTATAGTTATATAACATTAGAATCAATGAATAAGTAATTCGAATAATCAAAGTAGAATTCGTGGCGGACTCCACTAGCCTAAAGCGGTGCGGTCCGTTTATTGAGAGCAATCCGGGCCCTACTTTTTTATGTTGTTGCGTTAGGAAAATACTGTAAGAAGGAAGTTGATAAAAGTTCACATGTAATGCACTGTGAGTGGTTCATTTTCCATTCTCTTTTATTTAAAATACAGTAAATATAGCATTACGAACGTTTAAGTGCAAAACATGGCTAGTTGATTAAATGTTAATTGTACCAAAACTTAGGATTTGGACCGTTTTTGGAAAACTATAGTAGGGTTCAGTTCATATCCATTAATGGAGGAAGAAAGTCCATAATCAGCAGAACCAAGCTTAATTACAAGAACTACATCCGGGGGGTGGGGTGGGGGGGGCCGGAACCCGGAATGCTACTTTTTTGAAGGATTATGCTAGGATGGGGTGTCCTCTCTGGGGCTATGGCCTAAGCTAACATAGTAACATGGGAGCAGTTGGCGTGGCTCCTGTCGTAGCCATTTATGGACGGTCCGGTACTCGTCTAATGGTATAGTATAGTTTCTGCGGCAGTTTGGTGTGGTGGGATCCGGGATGCATCTCCGATTGGGGTGGCTAGTGGTGGCTAGGTTGGTTTTCGGTGGTGGCTAACCGACAGTTTGTTTGATCAGTGGGCGGCGGCATTGATCTTAGTGCTAGGTTTTGAGTTTTCTTTGAATTGGGATTTAATGTTTAATTTGAGCTTTTTAGGCCATTTAGGATGTTTGAGCTATAATTTGTTTTAATCTGAGCATTTTAGGCTCACAGGTGTTGTATTGGATTTTGTCGCTCTGGCTGAATTTTTCAACTTTTTTATTGAAATCTCTTTTCCTCTTTTTAATAAAATATTACTTTTGCCCGAAAAAAGAAGAAGCTAACATGAGATAAGCATGGGGTTAAATTAAATATCTTCACCAATATTCCAAAGTTACCTGTTGTCACCATCAATTAACCTCGTCTTATCCATTTCTTTGAAAATCTCCCTATGTTTTTTCCATAATCGAATGTCCAGACAAATTTGCGCGCACCTCGACGAATCAAGAAACTAAAATTAACGGACCAAAAAACCTCTAATAGTTCTAAGTTTTGAAATTATTGACCGAGTGGGATTCGAACTTGCAACTTTAAGATACGCTCTTTAATTGGTTTTTCATGAATCACACCCACTTTCCCAAACCCATTAGGTTGAAAATCTCCAGTGTTGGTTGAAATTGTACCATTTGCTAAGGACAACTCTTTCTTTTCCTCCTATTTTGGAAATTACAACTTCTGTTCAATATGGTTAGGGTGCATTCCACTTAACCTTAGCAGAACGGGACCTTAGTTCCTGTATAATTTTTGTGATTTTCAACAAAATATACTCCAGTTTTTAACTACTCCATCAAGTAAAAGCCATGTCTGACCAGAATAAGCCTGAAAATTAAGATGTCCAAATGAGATCTACTAAAAGTTCGGGAAAGAAAACTAATCCAAACAAAGCCCAAGCAATTAGTATACTATCGAGTAACATACTACTAATAAAACTCATTAAAAATAAATGAAACAGAACCAATGATACATATATGGAGTACTTCATGCCTGCTGATTTTGTCATTCTATTTTTTGTTAACGCCACTCTCCTGCAAATATATTTTTTTATCAAAAATACATTTACAGAAGAATAGCATTAACAAAAACTGAAATAACAAAATCATTTCCCTAATTTATTTCAGTTCTTACACTCTGGACATCCATTATTGAGGATGAATATTTCATTAAATTATAACACATGCACATGTCCCATTGACATGGACAGATACATGCACCTCACCTTTCGTAGAACCCACAAGACTCTTTTTAAAAAGTTATCGAGAGTATTATTTTTAAAAAAAAAGAAAGAAAAAACGTCCATTTCCAATGCAAATGAACATTGTACTGCAAGCCAGATAGCAATTGCATTTGCAAAAAAAATACTCCTAAGCACATCCAGTGGAAGTTTTTGAAAGGGAAATAAAGCAATTTTTTTGGACAAACAAACTCAAAAACCAATAAGATCGGCGGGCGTCGGTAATTCTTGGTCTCCTAAGATTAGTCACGGTGCGCATAAGCTGATCCGGATACTTAGAAAAAATGATCAAAAAACCAGGCACAAGTCTTATTGAAAGGTCAGGTAAATACACATTGCACAGGTCTTCGTCCTCTCTTGAAATCGAAAACAAAGAAAGACCCTAAAAACAGTACATAGCCACGGCAGCAAAAAAAACCAAAACGCAACAACAATAATGGAAGAGAAAAGAGTCACTGTGAGGTAAAAAGGAAAAAAAAAACTGAAAGGATGAAATTTTACCGCGCCAATTTCCCCCCTCCCCCACTCTCTCTCTCTCTCTCTCTCTCTCATATCCAGCTCATCAACCCATTCCAAGCGCTGACGGTTCAGTACTCAAGTAGCCGGGTTGGACTTAACCCGTTGACCAGAAACCCAGAACCACCCCGAGTCAACACGTTCAAGACTCGCCGGCAGCGAGTTGCCAGGCCGAGGTGGCGATGAGCGGCCTCGTGTGCCAACCCAGCATCAAACACCCGTCTTTCTCCTCCACCCTGTACCCGTCCCCGCCGCCATACAGCGCCAGCAACATGCTGGCCTGCTTGAACGCGTTCGAACCCAGGTGGGCCGACTCGAACCCGGCCGCGCCCATCCTGGCCCGCCACTGGCTCAGCGTCTCGTGCCGCTCCACCCGGTCCGCCCCCTCGCACGCCACCACGTTGCAAATTTGCCGCCCCAGGTACACCTCCGACATCACCACGTCCTGGCTGTTCGCCTGAGTCAACCCGGACCCCTCCAGCGAGTCGAACATCGTCGAGTAGTAATGCAACGCCTCGTTGAACCTGTCAACAAAAACACTCCCGTTGTGATTCGCTTCTTGCTCGACCACTGTAACGATCTTCGGCCTCATCCTCTTAATCGAATCCAAAACCTTGTCGATCGAACCGGGCCGGGCCAGCAACTGATGGAGCTCGAAAACGGAGTTCACAGCCACTTTCTCCACCTCCCTCGGCCGTATGTCTAAAATTTCAGCGTTCAAATCGGCCAAACTGTTCACTACGAATCCTCTAAACTCAAATTCAACCCCAAGAGTTTCGGCAAATTGCGCCAGCTTCCACCCCACCTCCTGCAACGCATCGGTGTTGTCCGGCTGCGGCGGGCCAATACCGGTGAGCCGGAACTTCGGGGGGCCGCCGGGGCGTAATGCCAGGGCTTGCATCAACGCCGGCCACTGCATCCCCTGCTTCAAACCGAAATCGACGACGTGGACTCTAGTTTCTCCTTCGAAGGCTTCAAGTATCGCTTGATTGGCCGTGAAGTGAGCGAATTTCAAGTACGGGCAGGTCTCGTAGAAGTGCATCTGGAGGAGGTCCGAGTAATTCAGATCCTGAGGGTGAAAGTTGTAAATCCGACGGGCTAGGGCTTCGGCGAAGTAGGTCGCGACTTTCCTCATGGCCCCGGCCTGAGCCACCGCGAGTAACCCGATGTGCTTCACTAGAGCATCAGCGAGCTTGAGGTTCTCCTGCTGAACCGCCTCCGCGCAGGCGATTAAGGTGTGGACGAGTCGGACTCCGGTTTCCTGCGAGTCGACAAGGACCACCGGTCGAGCCGCCGTCGAACTGGGACAAATCTCGGGGGGTAGTAACACAGGGTCGTCAGATCTGTTGGTTTTAATCCGTTTATTGTTCTGGTTTTGTAACAACACCGGCGATTGTTTCTGTTTACAGATGGCACCACCGGGGATGGCGCTCAAGTCGTACTCGGAGTTATCTTCGAAAATCCGAGGTTGGGGAAAACAAGGGGAGGAGGATGAGTTATTACCGCCCGCGGAGATTAACAGGGAGGAGTCGTCAACGACGGTGGACGACTGCTGGGTTTGACCGGCGTTGAGCTCGGTGAGCATGCTCTGGACCCACCCGCAAAGATCGGACGGGTTGAAGTGAACTGAATCGGATAAGAGGGAAATCCCGTCTTCTTGGTCCATGACCATCTCGAGCTGCTCCAGCTTCTGGGCCACGTCGGCCATGTCCTCCGCCTTTACCTTGTAACCCAACACCGCTAAGAGCTCGTCCATGCCGCCGCCGTTGTCCTCCTCCCACATCTTCTTGCCCTTGGCCGAAGCCATTGAAGGAGAGGAAGAACTCTGGCCCCTTTCACGATCTCGCTTCATTTCTTTTTTGAGGTGGGGGTGTTGAATGGATTCGCTATCCTAGAAACATGAAATTTGGAATCGGATTTCTGAACCACCAGTGCAAAACTGCGTGGTTTTTCGCAACACTTTTCTTGATTTTGATTTTGATTTTTTTTGGGGTTTTGTTTTTGGGTTTTTCTATTCTAGTCTGAGAGACTGGATTGATACTTGATAGAGTAGTGGGCAAGGGCTCGTGATGAAGGGCGCGAGCTCCAAGAGAGGAACTGGGGAGGAGATAAGGAAGAACGGACGCCATAATAATGTTCTCTTTTTTAAATTTATATAATTTGTTTTTATTTCTTATTTTTTTAAATCGATTGCTTGATGGTGACATCTTTTTTAAAAGTTTTTTTTTTTAATATACATTCGGTTGTTTTCACATCTAGTACTATTTGCTAAACTCTTTTTTGGACAAAAATAAAAATATATGTAGATGCTATTGTTCTCCTATTTAAAGAGAAAATATTTAAAGAAAGCTAATTGAGCTGTGGTTAAGGTATGGAAAGTATATGAGGTTGTGTAAAAAATAAATAAAACTTTTAAAAAAAAGTATTGAAATTTGTGTTCATTTTGATATTTGGGTAATTTATTAACAGTTCACTGAATTGTCAATAGAATGACTATTTTTTAGATACAACATGTTTAACTTTGTCTTTGAAGCGCTGCCAGGCATTATTAACAATTAGTCATATGTCATTTTAAGTGTCAAAGGAACATCACCTATATGTTTTAAAGTACTAGTATTAATCAATTAGCAAGAGGGTCGTATGCGATGTTCTTAATATGTTTTAGCAAGAGAGGCACTACAAAATGTTTTTTATTTGTATCATTGGCGATAAAATATTATCTCAATGTTTTTTCTATATTGTTATTTTTTGTTAATAGGTGAGGAAACTTCCTAATTTTATTTTGACTTTTATATACGAACTACTGTTACCACCGTATGTGTTTGTTTGTCCACTTCCACTATTACGCTCTCTTTAAAAATATTGTACATATCTTTCAATACAAGTCTCTAAAAATATGCAAGGTAATTTTATTTGGTAGCTCTCAATTAGTTATATTATACGAAATTTTCAAAATCAATAAAATTCAATTATAAATTTAAAGATACAGACAATTTAAAACACGATACGAATGCCGAAAATAGACCAACAAACGCCGACAGAGGAGTATCATTTTACAAGATCTTTAAATAAAATATTTAACCAATTATCACGAAAAGAGTATAATTAACTCGATGGTGACATTTTCAGATTTTTATTTGAAAATGAAATGAGATTTTTTTAAATTTATAAAAATACATTTATTTTGGGGTATTTGGCCCGGCAACAACTTGAAAGCATCAAAAGAGCCGTGTCAGCACCGCAATGCTGAGGAGATGCCACGATACCATACGCCTCACGCATATCAAAGACCATGCAGTTGTTTCAGGATCATAAGGGATGGGGTGGGGTCCGTACGGGTTATTAATCAGTTGGGATACTGATCAAGGGTAAGAATGAATTGTGGGCTCCATCTGATCACAGAGGATTGCTTTTCTTGACCACGCGCCACCAATTTGTCATGCTTCCACGCTCTACCCTAGCTAGGTACATAATGTCATACACTCCTGCTCTCAATTCTCACATTGCGCTAGTACTCTTAATCATCAGTCTCCCGGATTTTAGTACTATAATTTGGAATATGTTCCGCAGATGCTTTCTCGCTCTTGCTCTCGCTCAAGTACGTACACGCAAATTATTTGACTTAGCGCTCTACTGCTGGGGAATGATAAAATTTCCAGTACTAGTACTAATACTATTTTAAGAGAAAAGAGTAAAAGGAAGGGTTAAAACTTAGCATGAAGTCTGAAAATTAATCCCGTACATAAATCTTGATAGTTTTTCAAAGATTCCTCATTTCAAAAAGACTAGAAATTTACTCGTATTTCTCACACTCTTAATAAACTCAACTTGATTTATTTTCATTTTAAAAGGTTCTTTTTAATACCGATATAATGTAAAGTAAGATTGAAAAGATGTTAAAAATTAGGAATAAAATCATATTTTGACAAGTTTACCTTTTGCATACATTATAATATCAAACCCTATGCCGCTATGCACGTGTTAATGGTCAAGGTGACAATCTTATTAGAATTAATAAAAACGAGATCTTCTCAATCTCTAAATAAAAAGAAGTTTAATCGGTCATTGTCATCTTATATGTGGCATGAGGTCAGATTTATATTCAAATTCTCTCTCTCTTTTTTTACAAGAATAACGTGATAGTAATTGTGCAATTTGTGTATGCATTTGCAAAATTGCAAAGGATAAGAAAAATAATAATTTTCACACTCTTTTTTTTTATAAATGTATTTTAAACTTATGTCCATAATATTTAAAAGTACCCCGTATATTATTCCAATAGTTCGCATTTTTTAGTCGCAATTAGTACTTTTTACTATCCTAAAAATATTATTCCACTTCTGAACCAAAAGGGTTATAGTCAATGACAGTTTTATTTTACCCTTATATTTTTAAATTAATAGCACCAAAAAAAGTTTTTGTAAAAAAAACAATGATTGAAGGGTAGAATGAAAAAATGTAGTGATTAGACATGTGATTATGTTCTCTTCTTACATAGTTAAAATCCTCAAAAGGGACTAAAAACATGGGGGCAAAGGGAGTATTTTAACACGAAAATATAAGTTTTACGGTAAGAACAAGTGCAAAAAACATTTTCATAAAGTTCAGTAAAACTAAATGATGACTTACGAACATGGGTACAAAAGTGCAGAGATCAAGCTCAACTCGTTCATCATAAGATCTTGGAATTCAAGTTTAAGCTCGACCCAATTGATAAACGAGACAAACCGATCTTAGCGAGCGGAGCCTCGATAGCTACTCGCAAACAGCTCGGTTTGTTTGCGGCCCCTTAGAACCGGTGTTGCAGCACCACCGGTCCTCCTATTTCTCCACACTTTCCTCAGCTACAAGATTCCTCTCCTTTGGCGCTGGACACGCTCCATTGAACCGCGTGAGGGAAAAAGTCTAGTATAAAAAACAGAAGGGGACATTATGGTACTCCTATTTACCACCAAAGAAAAGAAAAATAGTACAGCATTTTATTGGTACATGGTCCTGACCCACATGAACAACAGGAGGGGGGCAGGGTCAACTTTACTACTTCTGACGCGTGTCCACAGCACGTGACTACACACTCCAATTAACTTTAACGGAAGGGACCAGCAGAGGCTTAGCGAGTGTAGTACACGGTCGTACCAGAGCGACGGGGGAAGAGAATTGAGGGGTAGGGTGTTAAAAAGTTAACGGACTTGTGTACGAACGACGTTGAAAAGAAGTTAACGGAGTTTGTTTTGTTGGGGCGACCGGGATGGGTCTTGTTTGAGTCTCCTTTGGGGTCTTTTCCGAAACACAAAAATGCTTACCCAAAAAGCCCTAGATCGCATTCGAGATACAGGGAGGAATTCCTAATCGAAAATCCACCAACAGAAATGCCAACCAATCAAACAACCAGAAAGCAACGGAACAAATAACGCACAGATATACGCGAAAGTTTTTTTGAATGGGTAAGAATCACGGGAATGAATCATGCATCGATCTTATGTATCATTGTGCGTTTTCTTTGATTGTGCTTGAAGTCCAAATACGTCATGACTCTTGCATCTCACTAGGAGTTCGAGTCTTCCTATCTGCATTTGGGTATTTTTCCCTTAGAGGGATTTTCCTTTTTTTCTTTGTTTCTACTCTATAAAAGCATCCTCATTGTAATAAGCAAATGGATGTGAATAAGCAAATTTAACAACAATGCTCAAAAAACTCCCTATATTGTAATATTCAAAATTACAAGTCTTTTAGTATATAACCAAATTCCATCCATTCCATAACCAAACTTAACAACTTTTATCAATAACCAAACTCAACAATTAAACTCAATAACTCAAAAATACCTCATACTGGAATCGTCTCGATGAGACGAATAATTTGGTGTGGTCGAGTGCGTGATTGAAACTCGTTTGCGATTTGACAAATGTGCATTTGTGTATTGTGGAGTTTTTTTTTGTTAGGGATACAAAAATAACCAATGTGGAGGTAGAGGTTGTTAAGTTTGATTATGGATTACATGAATAATCAAATGCTGACGTGACATATTTTAATTATTGATTTTTATTAGTACCATTGCGGATGCTCTAATAGGCTTATTTTTTTGTATTGGTTGAATTGTTGAATTTGATTGTCTCATGGATTCTTACCATTGATGTAATATTCCGAATTTGTACTATGTACTTCATATCTAATATAAAATGATCTTTTTTATCGATCGACAAAAAAAAAAATCGAGAAATTGGAAATGATTGTCTTATGAATTCTCACAATTGATGTAGTGTCCTGAATTTGTACTATGAAATTTAAATCTAATGTAAAATGATATTTTTTATCGATTGAAAAAATAATCGAGAAATTGGAGATGAGTAATTCTCTTTTTGTTAGCTATTCCAAAATTATGGTGGATGGGGCTATCTTTTCTTCTGGGTATATAACCATAAGGCTTCGTTTGGTTGGTAGTTTAGTTTAATTTAGTTTCGGTAGTGGGTGGATAGATAAATAGAGTAATAATTTGAGAGAGAAAAATAGATAGAGAAATGAAATTAATAATTGAAGATATAGGGTAATGATTGGAGAAAGATATAGAATAATGATTGAAAACAAAATTAAAACTAAAACTAAACTAGCAACCGAACACAGGGAAAATATATCGGATGTGCGACGAATCCCGATAATGATCGGTCTCCCGGGGAGACTCTTCCCCGTAGGTTTTTATCATCTCAGGTTGGGGTTCTCCTATTATACTATTTAAATGGACTAAGGCCCGTCCCAGAAAGTAAATTAAATATTTATTTTTAAAAAATATAATTTTAAGTTCAAAATTTATGTATTTACGTAAATATTTTTTCTATCAATATGGATCTTATTTGATAGATCTCATTTAGATTTTTTAATCAGTGCAAAAAAATCAAAAAATGAATACTTTTCATTTACATTTTTTTAATTTAAAAATATGAAATAAACTGCTTATTTTTTAAAAAAGTCTCTGGAACGGGGCCTAAACGGATTAAAGACCACAAAACACGAATTTTGAAATGTCATTTTTCTCATACACATCAACGTAAAAAGTCTATTTAGCGGGGATAATATTTGCTTAAAGTTCTTAAAGTTATAGACAAACTTTTTAAGGGAACCCATCATCAATTGCTTTGCCAGTTCATTTAGTTGACCTTGTTTGTTTGGGGGGTTTTGGAGAATAATGAATGTATAGAAATAAATAGATAAAATTTATCGAAGACCGTGTCCAAGGTTCTAAGTCCCCAGAACGAACTAAGGTAGGTGATTACTGATTAGTTAACGTAGTTACAGTGGAATAACTACCAATTGGAGCAATAAAGAGCAAGGAGGCAATAATCTCGTGAATGTGCAAATAGTAGTAGTAATTTTAATTGTTTGTAATCTACAATATTCCAGGTTGTGTTCACACGAGCAATTAGTCGTTGTGGGAAACCACTGAATTTAATTCCCATAAGTTAAGACTTAAGCATGACCCAAAAAATGTCAACTTTTTTAAGTGGAAAGCTGATTTGATGAGAATTGAACTGATGAGTTAAAACAAATTTGATTAATTACAATGCCCAATGGTCCCGCTTGTGATATGATAGCGAAGAGATAACAGCGGTGATGATGTTATTAGACCGGTAGTGATGATATTTACATAGGAGATGAGGTGTCAATTCTACCAGTCTACTAGCATCACCACCTCAGCTAGTAGACGTGGAGTTATTAAATTTGTCAAATTGAAAACTTCAAATTTTCAAAATAAGTTGAGACGCGCAAGTTGACTAAAAAAAGACCAATACCTAGAATTTTATCATGACTTCTAGCACACATATTCGTGGCACTTGGAATTTTAAGTCATATTTGCATGATTATCAAATGAACTCAATTTACTACGATCACTTTAATTAAAGTAGTACTTTGAAGAGTAGAATGCCGTATTCAATACGGAATACATTACATCCTAATACTTGATTTATTGGAAATGGTATCAAATAATAGAAATACACACACAAAAATAAATTACACGTTAAGATGTTTGTTGACATACTTCAATTGCTCATTCATGAGGAAGAAATACACCCCCAAAAAATCAACATTTGCTTGCATAAATATAAAGTCTGCAAATGATTTTTCGCCAAATTACACGAGTCTATGTAAAAGAATAACAACTTTGTAACCTAATAATTACGATGATTGATTATGGTAATAACTAGGCACGATTGTTGGAAGGTACTCTTTTTATTGCAAAGGAAGATTTAGATCTAGTATTTTTTTTTCTTTTTTCTGAAGATCAATTAATAAAATGCTCATATATTATTTACAATTTTTTAAAAAAGGCCGCAAGTAGAGGCATGACCACTTTCGAAAGGAAGCGCGGGCTGGGTGGAGGTCAACAGAGGCCTCAAATGATACAGAAATCACTCTTTCCTCTCCCCCTAATAAAAGTACTCCGTTTATCCCGAAAAGAACGAAAGTTTTTAAAACTTATGTCATTTTTTATCGCTTATATATTTCAATCTAAGATCCATATTACATATTTTTTAAGATTCATATTGAAAGATATAAGAAATAGAAATTGACACGGATATCAAAAATTGACATCCACTTTAGGACGGAGGAATTATGAAAAAGTAACGTAGTATATATATATATTCTAGAAATTGGTTTTCACGTTTTTTATTTGATTGTTAGTATGAAATTCGTAGTGTCAAATAATGTGGAGGGAGTATTACTCCATCTGTCTGCTCATTTTCTAAAATAAATTTTGTAGAGGAATTGGGAAAAATAGGAGTATACAGCAGTACTGTAGTTCGAGAAATTGAATGGGCCCCGGGGTGCCCATCCGACGGCGACCTGCGCACGATTGGGGTGCTTCCCAACAATTGAAAACCAGAGACGCCGTACTGACACATCTCCACCTTCAGAATAGTGGTCCCTATCCCATGTGATTGTTCTGCCACGTTTCCATATTCCTCCCTCGTGGGGGGTCCCCCGCCCCCATATTCTCTCTTCCCATCCTTTTAGGAGTATTAAAATTTAAATACTCCGATTTAACTCCAATTAACCGACTAATAATAATAAGGAAGATGATACACCCACCGAGGCTCTCCCACCGCACCGCCACCGCACGCATGCCAGGCCCACTCCGGCTACCGTCTAAAAATTAAAAAAAAAAAAAACCGAATGGGCCTGCGCGAGAATCAACAGCATCTGACATATATAGGTCCTCGATCCAAACTTCCAAAAATCAGATGATCTAAGACGTTAAAAATGGAAGTTCAGATCGAGCACCTACACACGTCGGATGCCGCTGAAAATCTGAACAGAAACAGAGGAGTAATTAATTCCTACAATTAAAATAAAGTTACGAGCACATAATCCGGGGATAAAAAACGCCCCTTTTCCCTTCCGGAAATTGGCACACCCGCGTGATGAAACACAAAAAATGGAGCGCTTGAGGTTATTTTTTGAGCAAGAAAATCTTCTTTCTTTCTTTTTTTTTAGAGACAAGCAATAAATGTTTTTTTTTTAATCAGCAAAAAATTTATTAGTCACCGAATTCGAAAACTACATAGATTAAAAGACAAGCAATAAATGTTAGTAGTTGTTTTACTATTAGTGAGAGTTTAATTTAAATATTGTGCATGAGAGTAGTACTAAATCTCGAACTAAATACTTTCGTGACCCCTTGACTTTCGGATAAGTTCTATCTGTGCTTTGTTACAATTTCCTTGTTACTGTATTTGAGACTTTCGGATAACGACCAATGTTAAGATTGTTAGTATTAAATGAAAAATAATAATTTATGCAATAAAATTATTGGTACATATGAGATTGTACATATCAGGTACATATAGGTTTTGAGAGGGCCCATCTCGGATCTCACAAAAATGATAAAAACCGCCCCTTATTTATAAAATATGTTTTTAGTCTTATTAAAAATCAACCAAACGCGATATCGATAAGAATATTATATTTTTTTTTTTTGGGGTAAGGATATTATTTGATGGTGGTCTTTTGTTCCATCGAATTTTTAATGTGGGGTAAAGATTGGAGATGCCTGCCTCTGTTAAAGCTGAATCAAACGGGTACAAACTTCAATAACTCGAAGCATACTTTTAATGTTAACCATTAATTAAAAACTCTAAAAATTTCTGAACTGCTGTTATATTTATTTGTAAAATCAATCATCCACCTGTCTTAATTTATCTCTGTTCTGAATCCTAGGCCTAGCTATTCTCTTTTTAGGAACTCAAGAACTACCGCCGCCGTGCTCGTTTGGTTTGCTATCTTTACAAAAGATAAGTGAATAGTATTATAATTAATGGCGGAGGGAGGGGGGCTGCTGTCCCCTTAGGGGCAGCAGCGCGCTGCTGTCCCCGAATTTGGGGCCCACTTCAGTCTCGATCTAATGATCGGAAACGTTCACTTCGTAGAGCTCGTCGAGTAGAACAACTATGCAAAAATTCAGCTTAATTGGATATCATTAAGTACTTAATCGGAACCTTTTTATCTTAAAAAGAATGGATCCGAAACACAGGATCAAATCCACTGTAACCCATGGACTAAGAGTTATATGGGCTCCGATCAGGTACTTAATGATATCCAATTAAGCTGATTTTTTGCATAGTTATTCTACTTGACGAGCTCTACAAAATGAACGATTCAGATCATCGGAACAAGATCGGGGTGGGCCCCAAAATTGGGGCAGCAGCCCCCCCGCGTCCAATTAATGGCTAACCAAAATAAATATAACTCAACGAATGATAGTCAAAATCTTTTAGTTATATGTACATCTGATTTGGAATTAATCGTTCGTCTCGACGAAACAAATTAAATAATATAAAAATATAGACCGATGTTGAAAGAATTCAAATAGTATAACACTTTAAAAACGGCAGGGACAGATCACCGGTCACATCCTTTTCTTGTGGGAGTATTTAGTTAATACTATATTTCTTTGTTGGAAATGTGAATTTCGCATTACCGTATTTCTTTAGTGCCAAAAACAGTTTTAACATTTGTTTAGCCACCCCTTCATGTCGGCACACGATTGGCAGGACACTTTTTAAATTAGTACTTCTGTATCATTAATCATGTGCTTTTCCCCCCTAAAGCATCCTTAATCATGCACTTTTGTGCTGAATTTAGTGATTTCACTTTGTGCTAACTTTTGAGGTTGTTTCGTTTCTTGGAAAGTAATTTTACAAGACGAATCGAGGAGCGAATGAGTTCGGACTATCGACCTACCCAAGTTTCAAACTTTTCTTTGAATCATAGAAAGTTTTTATTGAAAAACTTTAAAATCATGTAAGTTCACTCGCTTAACATCGTTTTGAACACTCCAACACATTTCTAACAAAGAGTTTTGGAAAAATAATGTTATTTTTTTGGCAATATCACTATTTCTTGTAATATTATTTTGCTTAATAAATGGTGATGTACAAGATTCTAGTATGTAGTCATAATCGAAAAGATTATTTGATGATATTTTTGGAAGTATTCTCATAGTGCATGCATTTCTGAATTTAATATCGTATTTCATATTTATTTATTTTTAAGTTTGCCCACTCAAATTTAAAATCCTTATTACAATTTCATGTTTTTTAAATCGCAACCAGAAGAAGGTATTTGGATCAAAAAACGCGAGTCTTATTCATTTAGTCATCTTTTTAACGAATTTATGGCCTTTTTTTTTTATATTACAAATATTTGAACCCCTCTAGCAAGGGAGGAGGAAAATAAAAAGAAGTGGGTTCACGCAGTCTCACTGAATTGAGTTTAATTTGTCTTAATAAATACCCAAAAAAGAAACTGGCATTCTTTTTATTTGACCCCATCCACATCCACCGCATATCTAGCTCCGCCCCGGCCCCCACCAATGAAACGTCTTATCCTATTTTTAGACAATGGATGCGCTAAGAGAAAACTAGGCTGAGTATGCTTTAAATTTCATTGACGCAAATCTGTGTGTCCTTTTTCCCGATTTAGGCTGTCGCCTTTGTTCACTCTATCAACAACCCCCCTTTCTTTCTTTCTTTTTTTATACTACAACTTAGGTGTTTAGACCAATTTATGCACACTTACGAAGAAATCCAATTATAACAGGATCAAAACTTCATATCAATTGACACTGAAAGACTTGATAGCTAGCATATGAAAGATTTCGAATCCGAGATTTTAGGAAGAATCGATTTTTAAATTTCAAGTCTTGATCACCAGGTCATCAACCCAGAGCTCTCTCTATCGAGAAGCTTGCACTTTATCATCTTCTTTTTTCCCCTTATCTTTGAAGAGTCCAAATCTTTTCTACGTACCCAAATTACAAAGACTATTAGGCACCGGCTTCTTAAAAAATGAAAGTAATTTTAGACTCAAAAATTATGTGTTTATACAAATAATTTTTATATCAATGTGAATATTGTTTGATATATCTCATTAAGATATTTTAAATGGTATAAAAAATTTGAAATATTATTTTTCATTTTCGTTATATATGAATTTAAAATTACCTTCTTTTAAAAAAAAAAGAAGTTTAAAAAAGAAAGCGAAACGCATCTTTCTATAATTATAGGCGTTACTGTGGGTATTATTTCCCTCCCCCTCTTTTTCCTAAAGCTGGATCGCATTAATTCTCATCTACTAAATAAACGTGGTTAAAGTGCAAACGAAGTTAAAAAGGTTTATTAGAGTTCGGTAGCCCACTTTAACCTTTCCAGTACATTCCCACTTCTTTTGTTTTTACCCCCTTTTCTGTGTGTAAATGCCCCCCAAATATTTGTTACTTGAATAAAGAACTTGTTGTAGATATTTTTTTGGCGAACAACGTGAAAAATATCACTCATTATTTTATATATTGTAAAGGAAAAATTGATGAAAAGTGGGAGTACTGTAGTCACAATGATACACTATCGGTGTGTAGTGCGTCTTAATAGGCTTCGTCAAAATTCTTAGGTGGTGTTTCCAATAAAGTACTTTTTGAAAAAGAAGGTAATTTCATATTTAAAAATTATGTGTTTATGTAAATAATTTTCCTATCAATATGGATTTTGTTTGATAGATTTCATTGAGATATTTTAAATGGTGCAAAAAAAATTAAAAATTTATTTTTCATAATCATTATATTTGAGCTTAAAATTACCTTCTTTTTTAAAAAGTATTTTTTTTGGAGAAAGTAGAACACCACCTTAATGTGATATGAACCGTTTAGTTTTATAGAATTCATTGAAAAACATAACTGAACCAATAAGAAAGTTTAATCAGACATGAATAACAGAATGATTGAGATAAATTTTTATCGTCCTTTACTTTTATAGAGTTATAATGGTCATCTATTTTTTTTTGTTTATCAAATATTGTCTTGCCAAGAGGCAAATTACATTCGATTAATTTTTAAGTTCGTTTCCCGATAACATACTTACATAAATTTTACAAATCGAATGATTCAGATCGCAATAGGAGAATTTGAGTAAAATCTTACCTAAATATACTACACAGTGTATTGCATTAGCACCCTATGAAACACCGTTTTGGGAATCTGTGGCCATATGGGTAGGACGAAGGCTACATACAAGGTTGTCCGGCAGTGTCTTCTTATAGGCAATTATAGTTTTGCTGCTGCAAAACACAGCTCACACCCAGCTTTTTTTTGCATGTTGGTAATTACTAGTAGTAGGCTTGTGCAGCATTATCAGCCAGGATCTTAATTAACTGTCTAATATAAGGTGGGTGGAAGAAATGATTGGACTCTTAAAAAGTAGTCCTTCCAGGTCAGGAAATTATTCAGTACTCCGGGAGGTTAGTCTATCATCTCACATACCATGTGAGATCTTCATGTAGATTTTATGTGGAATCCATATGTTATATGAGAAGAAGAAGTATATTTCCGAAATATTGAATAATTTTCATTCAAGGTCATACCTTCCAAAGTTCCACAATTCCATGCCGAAGGACTCGGATTTTGCTGGGCAACTTTTCATTTATGTAATGATGCTCTCCCTTTTGTTATAATGAAATTAAGTTTAAAAAAAAAAACCAATCCTTCAACAATTACGCGACTACATGGTTTAGAAACATGTCAATTTTACGCCGGTCAAATAAAATATTAGCTTGCTCGAATATCGATAGGTACATGAACAAAACTGATTTGTATAAGAAAAAAGAGAGAGGATAATTTAAGTTTCAAAAATTTAAGTCCAAAAAAAAAAAGGGTTTCAGAAGTTTGTTTGTCGTCCCATTTTCCTTGTACAAATCTATTTTGTTTATGTACTTATTGATATTCGATCAAACCTGTTTTTTACTTACTGATGTACTCAACGAGCCTTATTCATTCATTGTTGTGAGTCTATGAGGATTCTCCTTTTTCCTTTTTCTTTTTAAACCTAATCTACTTTATCCTTGAAGATTTGGAAAGAGAGATGAATCCATAAGAGTATAAAGGAGACATCAATTACAATTCACTCCACTTGCCCTGTGAGGATTCACAAAAGCTCAAATTGGACCGGACTGAACCACAACAAAACTAGACAGGAGCCCTGTCCTGTCCTGTTGGTACTACAATTGAAACCCCCAGAGGCCAGACTTCAACTTGAATCTATTTGGTTGAAATTTTTTCCACCCCTCCGTCCATCGGGGTACGGACTGTGACACAGTGCAAACCCAAAAATCAGGACACACACACACAGCAATTGTGTGGGCTCGACCTTGACATGGTACACGTGCCTCATTTATGTGGTTGTCCTTAGTAATTGTAAGGTAGTAGATAAAAGGGATCGGATCTTATCCCTTCCAAGTTATGGACTTGGACCGGACTGGAGGAAACAATCCCATTTTGAATCACTAATTTCAAAAAGAATTTTTCAAAAAATTCTCTCTAGATTCCTCCTAGATTCTTCCTACTTTCACTATTTTTCTCTCTATCTCTCTTCACTTATTACCCCTACTATTTTTTAAAAAAAATTTCAAAACACAATCCAAACACAGCATAATGGTAGTAATAGATGGTCCAGGCTTAGACTGACTCCTTGAGTCCAAAATTTGTCTCTGATCCGATTTTTAAAGAAAAAAGATTATTAACATAAACTTCTTATACATTGGTTAAGTTAAGAATTAGCACAATTATAACCAAACTCGCGTCGCAAATTGATGCATGTGAAGTAACTAACGACATGCCATAATTGTGTAGGGATACTCGCAGGGATGGAACTAGAATTTCATAAATGCAGAGGCCGAACTATGAATTTTTTTTTTGAAATTTCAAGGTTCGAAAATCTAATAGTTTGTTTGGTTTATATTTTGAGGGAGATTTTTTTGGATAATGAATGGAGTGAGGTAGAAAGAGAAATTTTTGAGGAAAAAATAGAGATAGAAATAGAAACGAAATTAATGATTAAAGAAAAACTTATGGCAGCCTTGTGCGGAGAGAGAAATTAGATTGTGGGACCCAAAATGATTACATTTTAAGTATTTAAATATCTTATGCCTTATTTTCTTTGCTTTTCTAAAAGAATTTTTTAAAAATTTCACCCTGGATTCTTCCTAGTTCCAACATCTCTCTCTATCTCTCTTCACTTATTACCCTTATTATTTTTCAAAAAAAATTTAAAAACCAAACCAAACCAAACACAGCATTAACACTCAATACAAAATTGTAGGCACACGCCCTGAAAATCGATCGCGACAAGCGGATGCACCACTTTTTGGAAAGTGCGGCGAAATGCTCAATTCAGAGTCGCCACTTGGGTTTGAAAGTCCGCCTCTCAAGGAACCGAACTTGAAATGTTTGCTACTTTATTTGATTTGAAAAGGTTTGTAAACTGGTTTGTCGTCACCTTGATATCTGAGATTCGGGAGCCAGGTTAAGAAAGGGAAAGGGTTTTGAGACGCCCCTCTCGTCCAATTTGAAAATCGGTTTCTATTCGGACATTTGTAAAACGTTTGGGATTCTCTCTCATTAATCAATTTTTAGTCAGTTAGGGTGGAAGAACAGTTTAAGGGGATTAAAACTGTAACAAATTTGCAAGATATGATAGATGACATGCTTGCTTATTAAAACAATTAGTATAGGATAAAAACAAACTCCTATGGGGATCTTAAACTGACTAGAAGGCCACTGTTTTGGAGTGTCGAGCGTAGGAAGAAACCAATGTGCATTGATCAAGTCACTATATGTTGATCTAACTTGCGCGCGTCAGTAGATTCAAACCCATAGCTCTTATTTTCAACTCTCTGGGCTCTAGAAATGACCAGTACACACCAAAGACAAACCACATAGATCATATGACAGTTAATATATAGTCACAGGTAGTTTGAAAGGGCTACAAAGCCACAAAAATAAACAAAACATCCCATAAACAGTGTGGAGATAAAAAACAAAGCCAATGCTTAGTTACCCATGCAAAGGCCAGCCACTAGTTGAGACTAAACTTGCATGCGCAGGTAGACCACTACTGTGTGCAGGTTTGAGTCAACAAACCAGTGCTTGGTTCTACATATTTCTGAATTTTGGGACATATCCAAAAAGGCCGCAGGGGTTTTCCATAGCAGCAGATATAAGCACTGAAATAAAACTAGCGGTTTTAACAAAGGAAAGCAGTAAACTGGTTGTTAGCACGCTTACAGTGATCTATACAAAAGAGAGTATAAAACAACATGATCTCAGGCTCCACGCAAGATCTGTGCGTGCAACCAATGGGGTATTTATAGATGATGGATGGATATAGGAGAGGAGCGATCAACCAAGTAATGGCGGGTTTGGCTTGGCAAACAAGTCCTCTCCTTCAAGAAAGGTTGATGGGAGGTGTGTGAGAGAAGGGGGACATCCCCTTGTCCGAGAATCACCCCCCAGGCGAATAAGCAAGGTCAAAGACGCCCCAAAAAGTCTTGTGATCCTGGCAAATGCAGGCTGAAAAAGGTGATGGGACAACCCTTGACCAGCGCGCGCATGTATGACCTGTGCGCGCAGGTCCAAGCAACACCATGCTGGTCAACGGTTAAAGCTAACAGATGACCAACATGTGACACTTGGACCAGCGCGCACTAGTTTCGGACTAACGCGTGCAGGTAGGTTTTCTCTGGCTAGGTTAGGTTCAAAAGGGTGTTAAACACTTAAAGCTCAATCATACTAACATTCCCGGGGTGTTCTTGATCCGTTTCATCATCGATAAATAAAAAACCGAAAGTAAACTAATTTGAGAAGTTCATATTGGGGTGTCTACAAAATTACAATATTTAGGTATTTTTAAAAAATTTAAAAAACTAATACAGTATTAATATTGAAATTAAAAAAAAAATACAGAACAACACGAAGGCCGTGGCTCCCATATGCCCATATACAGTTCCGTCATTGGATACTTGTAACTTACGTACGGGTAATTTTGTATGCTTTCATGCAATGCATTCCCATCCAAAGACCAGACCGTCCTCTGGTTTCGATCGAAGTGCGAAACGCAAAGAAACAATTAAATTTGACGACTGTTGAGTTGGTATATTCATATTTTTACGAAATAGCGTACATTATAATTCATGTTTTTTTATCCTCTCAAAAGTTCACCAGTAATACCAGGAAAGCTAAAGAGTTACAGAGAGAAAAAGTTAGGTGAAGTGAGAAAGAGAGCAAAGAAGTCTATTTTATAATTTATATATATATAAAAAAAATAAGGCCACTAATGTTCAATTGTAGATGGCATATGGAAATTTAAAAAATAAGGCCATGCAAAAAGTGGGGTACTCAACTCTAGCAATTTTCCTAATTTTTTTTATTTAATTTTATTACACTCCAGAATTTTCTAAATACTTCAAATTCATTAGAGTAGTTCTGACGTATCATATTAAAGCACCATCTATTAGATTCTTAATATTGTGGTTCTTATCCGTATTTCTGTAATTTACAGTTTCCAGACCTCTCTTGTGAATGTTTCGAAGAACAATGCTATCAATGCAACTTAAAACACAATTCCGGACACAATTGTGTTTAGAACCTTTCGACGCACATGGTTTCACACACATCGAATGATTCCGGGCACAGTTGTGTCTGGAGTCATGTTTTCGTGTCAGTAGACTTTGTTAATTCTAGTACTCCATTTGGGAATATCATCATCAATCCATTAGTTGTTAAGAAAGATTGCACAAAAATCATCTCCCAAAACCACGTGCTTCTCTTGTGACCATGAAGAAGTGAAAAGAAAGGAAACAGAGTCCTAGTAATGGTTTGCCAATGGAGCTTTCAAGCTCATGATTTCTTATTTGGCCATTGAAAAGAAGCCAAGTCAACATAAGATTGGTTCCTTTGGTAAAACTTCTGCCTTGGGAGCCCTGGCACTCAACATCTTGACTGATAATAGTATTGAATAATGATTAATAATTATTCACAATCTAATCCTCTCCTCAACAACCCCATTAATTATTTGATAATACTATAAAATATATAATCGCGTGAGTAATCCTATCATATATTACCATATCTCCCGCGATATATATTTTTTATAATCTAATTTCGTATAATCTAACCAATCGAATTAATGGATGCGTATATCCTATTACATCAACCGTGAGGAAATCGCAACGATCGTATATTTCATATCTCGTAGTCGTGTATCCTACGCATTTACAATCGTGCTAGATTCATTATCTTTTTTTATACACGGTCCATCCAACAAAATAAATTGATCCGTGCGTGGGGCCCAGAAAACCGAAGCCGATCGCAGCTGGCCACGTGGTTGGCATCGGCTAATCTCTTTGATCGGACATCATTATCGTTTTATCTAATCCAAAATGAACAGCACTAGTTAATTGATTGGATCAAGGGTCAATTTTATAGTAGTATCTCTCACAAAGAAGAAGTAAAATCTCTACATTGGAACAATTGTTGAAATTCCATGGTGTTTGAAACTGACTAGTACTTGATTCTTGACAGGGACAGCCATTCCCACAGCCACCCATTGAAATTTCATTTATGGGCAGACAATTGGGGTCCCCTCAAAACCATGATAAGCTCTTGACACAAACACAAATTCAATGTAAAAGAAAGCTTTTCAACAACAAACCCTCCTAAAGTCCCCCTTTTGATGAGTGAATGTTTCCACTAGTTGTTGTGAACTAACAGATCTTTCTAGTCTTGGTTGGATTATTTCCTTTCCTACGTGATTGGAGAGTGCTGTAAATGTGTTGGAGTAGGCCAATTGTCAACAAGATAAAAGTGTGTGAATAGGTCCCCACACAGTTTTCACACTCATTTTGGTTGTTTAGACTCAGATGTTAGACTCAAGCTATTCAATGATCCACTTCAAAGTTTTTCCAACCATATTCTTTTTTATCTTTTTGGTTCGGCGGTCAGTGGTATTCGAGTTAGCTTATGCGTACCTCGACTATTCTCTTCTCTAGCATAGGACTTGAAAATTTACAAGAGATTCTTGTATTGCGGTCTGGCCCAAAGAAGTTGCCAAGTTTCAAATTCAGAATGTTTGAATATACAGGCTCATTCCTGTTGCCACTTGAG
This sequence comes from Rhododendron ovatum, assembly GCA_019656835.1. Classification (NCBI taxonomy): domain Eukaryota; kingdom Viridiplantae; phylum Streptophyta; class Magnoliopsida; order Ericales; family Ericaceae; genus Rhododendron; species Rhododendron ovatum. The sequence goes on from CM033790.1 coordinate 34,915,928, forward strand.
CTACGCTTTTGGGATTTACCCCACCCATATTCATATCCTTGTCCACAAGGGGTAGTGGGCCAACTAATTTACCGTCCATTAGCTAGGACCTCAATAGAAGTCGGAGAAAAGACTCGTACGGACTGACCCAACTCAAACATTGGTAGGATATAGTGGAAGTTGGAGCACCAATCCAAAAGTTTATCGACCACTGTGTTGGGTTCCATAATCTTTTTACGCTTGCTAAAATTGTATACAATTATCTGATGTTTAAAGCAAATGATGCTTCACTATTATGATTCACATCGTAGTAGAGAAAATCATCTCGTTGGCGTAAAACCGCGAGGCCTGACATCTTCAACCTCAAATACCAGTCACAGCCAAAAGATTTGACACCTTAAATCTACTCATGAGTCCCAAAGGAATTTTTTCCCCGACGTGTTGACGTCCATGGCTCCACAACGTGTCGGTTTTGGGGCACCGTCACGTGGTGCCCCAGCAGGCCAACACACTCATCCAGCAGACATTTTTTTGTGGAGTCTTCGACCGTCTGTCTTGTGGCACATAAGTGCACCTCTAATGCCGTTAGGCCGAAGGCATCTTGGCCCAAGTGCACCCCTGAGTTCAGTTAATAATTTGCGTTAGTTCGTGTTTTTATAGTTACCCATTACACATTACTTTTGGGCTTTTCTTTTGGACTAATTAAGGAGCCCAAACACTTCATTACACACACGGGGGAAGGGGTAGGGTTTGGATCACTCATAAGCCCAACAACTCGGATAGCCAATTGGGCTAGTTCGGTAGTTTAACCTCTCGCTTGCTAAATGAGAGGCCCAGGTCGTGCCAAACGTATATTGGGCCTCGACCGACCACTTAAGTAAAAATCTTTGGGCTGTTTTTACGAAAAATCTATGAGTACCGACCATTGGGGGAGGGAAAACGTACCGACGGCCGCCGGCGGGCCGTCTCTGGCCACCAGACGGCCGATCCGAGCCGTTCAAAAATTCTAAAAAAAAAACCGAGGGGGTCAGCGCGGGAATCAAGGGCATCCGAGGTGTGTACCCGATCGACCGTCCGGTGGCCGGAGACGGCCCGCCGGCGGCCGTCGGTACGTTTTCCCTCCCCGTGGTCGGTACATATAGCAACACTCTTTTCCTGTTTTTAACCCATGTCCGAATTTGTTAGCGGATGCCCGTGCTTAAAGACACGTCGAGATGTATCATAGTCTCAACTTAAATAAATTGTCGTCCGTACTACCCGATTGCTCTAAGAAGTAGTTGTTATTTTTACAAAGCGTTAGTAACCATTTTGAGATATTTTCATATTTGATTATATAAGGCAACAATATTTTACATAGAGATACATTGCCTAAAAGTGAGGATAGAGAATGATAGATTTATTAGGAGAATATTCTCTGTATCTTTTAAAAAAATGATCCGATGGCAATATAAATTTAACATAAAAGTGGTCTAACGCTTATCGAGGTTATTCTCATTTATATGCCTAAATATTTTCAACAGAAAACTGCAGTGTTTTATAATAACCTTCCCGCTATGTTTGGATGCGTGTAATATTAAGTGCAAATGTAAATCCGATTATTACAAGAGAAATTAAAAACTACTCAATCCAATAACAAAGGTTCTGATTAGACAATACGAACCCTGTTAATCTAACACCAGATATAATAAGTTCATTCTAATGTTTAAATTAATTCAAAAGTGTTATCCATAGATGTTGGAAAGTTTTATTCAATCGTTGGATAAGATAATCATGTATTTCCGTCGTTCAGAAGAGTCCTCACATTGATTGTTGACTCTGAAGTTTCCGTCTTCGTTCTTCCTTCCTTCTAATGGTCCATTACGAGTCCAACTTCACGTTCTGAGTTTTCAATTATAGAATGATTTCGATTTGTTGATTGGATGTTAATTTCGTCTCTCTTACGCAGCAAAATTCCTGGTTCTCTCCCCTCTCTCTCTCTCTCTCTTCGCCCATTTTTTTTTGCACTTAGTATTTCTCTTCCTAGTATCTCTATTTAATTGGCCCATATTTTTTTTTGCACTTAGCATTTCTCTAGCATCTCTGTCTAATTGGATTGTGAGGCGGTGGAGAGAGAGAGAAGACAAACAGGAGAAATAAACTGGTCCGGTCCCCTTGGGATGGGAATTCCGGACACGATCTGTTAACACGACGCGAAGTTAGAGGATTTGTATCAACCACTTTGTTTTTTTTGACACGAACACGAATACGACACGATATGTTAACACAACACAACAATTAAATGGGTTAAACACAGATTTGACTAGCGTAACTGCACTTTATACCACCAGGGTTTTATCCCCTATGGTCACACCCACCCACAAAGGGTGTACCCCAACGGTATATATGTAATCTTTTTTCTTTGAAGAGTAAGTAAAGTATTAACAATCTATACGTTCATGTATTCCTAATACTTTTCATTCACGTTATGCACGAAGTGTACTGTGACAATCCTAATTTCATTCATAAATTACGGATTAAGCCTAATTTGGTCAGATACCGCATTAGGCACTTGGAATTTTGTCAACACCTCCATTGATTTTTTTATGAAATGAAGTTAAATGGGAGACTTAATAAAAAATCCCTTATATTTATATTTTTTGTGCTCAAGGACAAACATCTTTTGCAATCAAATATGAGGACAAATGTGTCTATGAAAGTACCTAAAATCCTAAGGTTCTATGAAAGTGGCTAAAACCCTAGGGTACCCTATGAAAGCGCTTAAACCACTAAAACCCTATAATAGGAAAGTGCATCCTAAAATCTTATGAAAACTCCTAAACATGTTTTGGTCTTATGGCTAAAAAATTCAAAAAATTGAAGGACCTCCATTAAAAACTATTTTGCTGGCATCATTTCCCTAAATAAAAACTATTTTGCTTATGACAAATTTTCCCAAGTTATTAAAGTATGTTGTATCTTATGGGCCTATGGCTATGTGGTAGTGGTACCAATGCCAATTTAAATCTTATCGGCTGTGGTTCGAATTGTGGCTTCCTTTTCCTCATAAAAAAGAAGTCAATATACAAATCATCAAAAATAAAAAAATAAAATAAAATAAATCAATGGAGGTGTGTATATTGACTTATACAAGATTAGTTCGACGGTGCCTTAAAAAATTCAGCCGGCAGCACCCGGCATTGTTTAGAGCAGATTTGACCGGCCTAACCGGAATACGTGTTGACCTACAATTATAAATCGTTGTGGTAATTGTTTCTGATGTACCAAAAAAAAATCGTTGTGGTAATGCAAGTGATTATGGATCCGCTTGCGCGCATTTTGAATTAACCCCTATATATATAGTTTATTCCACAACCTTTTCTTACACTTATGCGTGGGATGGGGTGACCCCAAAAATTGCTCGCCAGAGAAATATGCAATTCATCCTCCTTATTGGCGTTCGCTCGTAATTGAAGTTTGATCAAAGTAGTTACATGGCACTTGGCAAAATTCACATTTCGCTTACCATTGATCAGATTCGCCATTAAAAGTTAAACTTGATGGGGGAGGAACAATGCAGCAGGCTGTAGAACTGTTTGAGAAGCCCAAATTGGGTTATTCCTTACGCTATCCACAGTGGTATAATTAAAAATGAATAATCAAAAGTTGACATTTCAGTTTTTGATTATTCATTTAAGAGATTGCTAAGCTTAACGATGTTGAGGTCTACAATGGTCATTCCAAGTCCATAACCAAAATAAGAGATCCACTATAATATCTCTCTTAGTTTCCTGCAATTTACTTCCCTCCAATATTACAGTTTTTTTTTTTGGCAGAAATATATCGATTCCCTCCCTTAATTTTGGAAAAAAAAAGAATAAAATAGAAGCGAGAAAAAAAAGTGAAGTACCTTAATCCGATGACGATTAGTTGAATTGTAGATGATCGAGAGATATAAGTTTCACTTTTAGAGGGAAATAAAGATAAATAATTTGTTAGTGGAGTGAAGAAGATATAGAGGCGAAGAAGAAAAGAAGAAAATAACAGTTGAAACATGTATGTATACAAATTTTGGAATCAGTTAATTTATGTGGTATGAAGTCCACAAATTTTGATTATTGAAAAAGGTTGCTAGTTTTGGTTATCCAAAACCCAAAATTTGATTATTTCTAAGAATGTTGCTAAATTTGATTATACCATTGTGAGCCATCTTTTGCACAAATGTTGTTAACTTTAAAAACAATTGACTTTTGATTATATATACTACTGTGGATGGCCTTAGCAGTGGCATAATAAAAAATGGATAGCCAAAAATTGACATATCAACTTTTGATTATTCATTTAAGAGGTTGCCAAGCTTAATAATGTTGAGGTCCACAATGGTCACTTCTAGTCCATAACTAAAATAAGGGATACACTACAATTATACTCTCTCTCCCCTTGTGTTTTCCACCATTGATCACTTTCCTCTATTACACTTTTTTTTTGGCAAAAATATTTCGATTTTCTCCTTTAATTTTGGAAAAAAAATTGGTGACTTCCTTTTCTAATATAATGAATTTAGAAAAAAAATCATGTACTAAAAAAAAAAAAAAACAGATGTGTTCTTGAATTTGTAAAAAAATGTCATCTTTATGTACTCAACCACAGGGAGAGGAACGAAAAAAGAATAAAATAAAAACGAAAAAAAAAGTGAAATACCTTAATGCGGCGACAAATATTTTCCACCATTGATCACTTCCCTCCATTACGGTTTTTTTTTGGCAAAAATATATTGATTTTCTCTCTTAATTTTGGAGAAAAAATTGGTGACTTCCTTCTCTCATATTATGAATTTGGAAAAAAAATCATGTACTCAAAAAAAAAAAAAAAACAGATGTGTTCTTGAATTTGTAAAAGAATGCAAGGTTCTTCATGTACTCAACCACAAGGAGAGGAACGAAAAAGAATAAAATAAAAACGGAAAAAAAGTGAAATATCTTAATTCGGTGCAATGAGTTGAATTGTAAATGATTGAAAGATATGAGTTTCACTTTTAGAGGGAAAGAAAAAAAAAAGAGTTTGTGGTCGAAGAAAATGAGATATAGAGCAGGCGAAGAAAATAAGAAGAAAATACCATTTGAAACACGTGTGTACATAAATTTTAGAACCAGTTAATTTATGTGGTGTGAGATTCACAAATTTTGATTATTGAAAAAGGTTGTTAGTTTTGGTTATCCAAAGCTCAAAATTTGATTATTTCTAAGAATGTTGTTAAGTTTGATTATACCATTGTGAGCCATCTTTTATCCCAATATTGTTAACTTTAAAAATAATTTGCTTTTGATTATGCCACTGTGGATGGCCTTAGTATGCTATATTAGAATAGATTTTCTACAGTTTTAGGAAAATCCGATACTCCTAATTGTCATTGCAGTTGAGCACTATGAATAACTCAAAACATGGCGAGTACAGTACTCGAAAATTTGCGAATTATTATTATTTTTTTGGATAAGTTTTAAATTTATTTCACCAAAACAACAACCCTTACAACAAGTCCTCATGGGAACAGTACCCAAAACAACAGCAAACAACACACCCAAACAGGCGAAGCAAAAACAACTTAGAAAGGGAGAAAATAGCATGAGAAAAATAGCTTGTTCTGAGCATTATTCTTCTTTTAGATGGAAGTATTTACTAATTTTCCTATTACCCGAGATTTAGCTAGCTTACACGTGCACTTGACTAATTCAACCTTTAGTCAGCAGCTGACAGAATTAAATGTGCGACAAAAACTCCGTACGACTAACTCCGCAAAAGTTGATATTACTTATAAAGTTTTGAAAATGAGATTTTTGTATAAAAAACTCCGTTGATTTTTGTAGTAGAGAGATTTCTTGCCTAAAGGTTCTTTTCTGCTAATCACTAATGGAGCCCAGTTCTTCGTCATTCTCCCCTACCCTGCCAATAATATCCTTAGACTAGTCGAAATAGTGGTGCTAAAATATATTTTTTTTATTAACGAAGACTTTGACTTATTCAAAACAAATTATGTAGTAGTATAGTAAGAGAAGGAAATTTCCTACTGAAACTTTTAATTTCGTAAAATCAAATTTTTGTGGCTTATTAGTACTATTCTTCGAGCAATAGCAGCTCAAGTATAACATGAGATATACGCCATACTCGATCTAACGTGTTCATCTTGGTTAAGCACTAAATAACGCAAAACATGGCAAGTATAGTATGCAAAAGGATATGAATTAGTCTTCATAGATGGTAATTCCGAGAACTCAAAATGTCTGATCTAGTTTATGCTTGCACCTCGACTAATTCCACCTTTTACCTATGAGGCAATTAAAATTAGTCTTCATAGATGGTAATTCTAGAATGAACGATATAGACTGTATTGTTTGTTAATGATCATAGGAGATGAACATAGTGGTGCTAAAATATTGTCTATAGAACAAGTAAGCGTGATAAAAAAGAAAAGAAAAGAAAAGAAGAGAAGAAGAAGAAGAAGAAGTAGGAGAGTAAACTCTACTTCGTAAAAAAGAAGAAGAAGCAATTCACTTAAAAAGTAGAGTATTTAAGTAGACTTTCTTTATGCCATCTCAAACCACCCTCATTCTCCATTGGCAACCATGGCTCTCTGCAACTCAAAATCACCAACCCATTTCCAAATCCAACATTCACAACCAATTCTCTTCTTATTTCTACTCTTCCCTTTTGCAAACTCTATTTCCTTCAACTTTCCAAATTTCAACCCAAATGACCCAGACATATACTACCAAAGGGATGCATTTGAAGCCAGCGGAGTAATCCAACTCACAAAGAACCAAGCTGTCGGTTCCCTCTCATTTAGTGTCGGACGGGCCACGTACGCGCAGGCCATGCACCTATGGGACTCCGAGACCGGAAACTTTACAGACTTCAACACCCAATTCTCTTTCAACATAACAGCACTTAACCTCAACACTGCCGGCGATGGACTCGCCTTCTTCCTTTCTCCCTTCGATGCTACAATCCCTGACGATTCTTCCGGAGGATGTCTTGGTCTTTTTGACAACTCCCTTGCCTTCAATCATACCAACAATCAGATTGTGGCCGTTGAGTTTGATACTTTTGAAAATACTTGGGATCCAAGCGCGGACCATGTTGGTATCGATATCAACTCCATCGTCTCTGTGGCCAATGTCACGTGGAATACAAGTATGAAGAACGGAACAACAGCAAATGCTTGGGTGAATTATAATTCTACTACAACAACTTTGAGTGTCTATCTAACTTACGCGGAGAATCCTGTTTTCCAAGGGAATTATAGCCTTTCCAATGTTGTTAATTTGACGAAAGTTTTGCCTGAATGGGTTAGTGTTGGTTTTTCGGCTGCTACGGGCGGTTGGACAGAAATACATAATATTGTTTCTTGGAGCTTCAATTCAACCTTAGGGGGATCCTACAATTCAACCCCTGGAGGATCCAACAATTCAACCTCAGGGCCCCCGCCCCCGCCCTCAACCTCCAACAATTCAACCATAGGGCCCCAGCCCTCAACGGGTACGGGTCTCTCCACGGGTATGGGTCATAAGATTATCCCACGTCTGGTGATTGGTTTGGCTGTGATTATTGGTACCTTAAGTTGTGGAGTTGGCTTGTTTTGGTTCATGAAGTGGCAAAAAATTAATTCGCGGGGAAACAATGAAATGGGCATTGATGCTTCTACTGATGATGATGACGACTTTGAGAAAGGCACGGGGCCAAGGAGATTCATGTTCCGTGAACTAAGTCACGCAACAAACAATTTTTTCGAGGGGGGAAAGCTCGGACAAGGTGGATTTGGAGGTGTTTACAAGGGTGTGTTAAGTGGTACTCAAGAAGAAATAGCCGTGAAGCGCATCTCCAAAGGGTCAAAGCAAGGGAAAAAAGAATTCAAATCAGAAGTGAAGACCATTAGTCGGTTGAGACATCGGAATTTGGTTCAGCTCATTGGTTGGTGCCATGAACGAGGAGAGTTCCTTCTCATCTACGAGTTCATGCCAAACGGGAGCCTCGATAACCATCTTTTCGATGGCAAATCCAAGCTAAGATGGACAGTGAGGTACAAAATAGCCCTCGACTTGGCTTCTGCCATCCTTTATCTTCACGAAGAGTGGGAGCAATGTGTGGTTCATAGAGACATCAAGTCGAGTAATATCATGTTGGACTCAAACTACAATGCCAAGCTAGGCGATTTTGGCTTGGCTAGGCTTGTGGACCATGAGTCTGGCTTAGAAACAACCGTCATGGCTGGCACCATGGGGTACCTCGCTCCAGAGTGTGTCAGCACAGGCAAAGCAAGTAAAGAATCGGATATCTTTAGCTTCGGTATTGTTGCCCTTGAAATAGCATGTGGAAGAAAGCCGGTGGAGCGCAATAGGAATCTGGGTGAGGTAATACTACTAGAGTGGGTTTGGAGCCTCTATGGGGAAGGACAACTCTTTGAAGCTGTTGATAAGGATCTCACAATGGAGTACGATAAACATCAAGTAGAGCGGTTAATGTTGGTTGGGTTATGGTGTTGCTACCCTGACTTCAAACTCCGACCATCCATAAGGCAAGCGATCAACAGTCTTAAATTTGAAGCTCCATTGCCTGTTCTGCCATCACAAATGCCGGTACCTGTATATTTTTCACCTTCCATGCGCATGCCTAGCTATACATCATCGGTTGTGACCACAGATTCAGACATTAATGATCGGATTCAATGTTCAAGTAGCAGTCATGCTCGCAGTAACTATTCATCAGTTTCAATTGAATCTTCTAAAGCTCCCTTGCAATTGCATGAAGATAACGAAGAGAGCATCCTTCTATAATTTCTTTCTCACTTGAAAGAGGGGATGATTGAGGTATATTATTTACTAATAGCAGGATTGTTAGATGCACTGTAAAGTACTGCTAAGTTTGTTTTTTTTTTTTTCCTGTGATTTAGTAATAAGAGTACAATGTTGTTCTCTTTTTTTTTTTTTTGTCAAAGGGAGTACAATGTTGTTCACTCACCTAAAAAATGTGTAAAAATTTCTCACTCTGTGAGGCTCATACTGGATGCCACTTCGATGATTAATCCATTTTGAAGAGCTTAATTTTTTATGCTTCTGCAGAAAATTGAATCCCCATATCAGCAAGTATTTGATTAAATAGCACTTGTTTCGCTTTAAATTTAAGAATTTTTTAAAATTAAGAATGGAAGGCTTTGATCAAGCATCTGCCGCTACCCAATTGAGTTATTTTGTTTGTGAAAGTACTGTCAAAATCAAGCTTTACAAATTGAATTTTTAACTGAGTGACAAAAAAAATTGAATTTTGAACTACTTTTACAAACAAAATAGAAACTTTACAAATTGAATAACATACAAAATGCATTAACCGAATCATTAGCGGTTAGAGAATCCCAACTGAAACCCCAGTGACTCTCTCTCTCTCTCTGCCATGGGTTCTTCTCTTAGGACTCGCCCAGATTTGAGAGCCTTCCTCCCTCCCACCATTGCTGTGTTATTCGCACCATAAATTCCATAGGATTTGCCCAGATTTATGGTGCGAATTCATTCTTAGTATGTCCCTCATCAAACCAATTTTGAATCTATACGTATGCACCCCGATGATTTTCTCCTTCCACCAACTGGTCAAAGAAAGATGGGATAGAATTCCGTATGAACCAATCCCACAAAAGTTGATATTACCTATGAATTTCCGAAAATGTGACGTAAGGGTTGGCCTTGACAAAATTGTATAGAGTATTAGGAGAAGATTACAATGGGGAAGCTCCAGGTTTCTGATCAGGATTGTCTTCAGTGGAAGTGGCGCAATCACCTTGCATTTTCAATAAAGACAGCCAACTTGAGATGGGAAAACCCGAAGTTACAACCAAAGATCCCGATCTATTATTTGTGTGGAAAAACATTTGCTCTCCAGAGGTGGAATTGTTTGTCTGGATGGCTGTCCAGAATTGCATAGCACATCAAAGTTTGTCCTGGTTAGGTGGGGTATTGTAGCTAATGACTTAGAGCCATGCCCTGAGAGCAACTCTGAAAGGGAAACTCTAAACCATCTTTTACTACTGTGCAGGGTCAAATGGGGTATTTGCTCAGCAGTGATTATGGTCGCAGGGTTGCTTCTACGCTGTTGTGTGGTCAATTTGGTTAGCCAGGAAAGATTGTGTTCAAGAATAAAAATATGGACAAGGAGGAAATTGTAGATTTGGCAAAGACTAGGAAGGCACAAAGATTAAAGGGAAATACAAGGTTAATAACTCTACTCTGTTGAGGGCTTCAAAAGAAGCTTGGAGGGTATCAGAAGACTGAAGATAAAGCTTATTGAGGGATCCATCACTGAGTGGGCTGAAAGCAGCTGGATGATGTCTTTGGGAAGGCCAACTGAAGCTTCTTGGTTCAAGTCTGTGTATAAATTATAATGCTATCTGCTACTATTGTTTTAGCTCCTCCGGCTGGTCATGTTTTTACTTCTGATGCGGCTACGGCGGGCAGTATACCTGTGTTTTGGTGGAATCTTGCACTTGACCAACTACACTTGCAGGCCTTAAGAGTACTTATGCTGTTGAATCCTTTGTTTCAAGGAATTTGTGTTCTTTGCTTTCTTGTTCAATTCGCCTTTGTATTTATGCATTCAACATCTTGTTCGATGTTGTATTTTCGGTCTAGCACTTTGCTACAACAACATCATGGAGCTTGTGCTGTTCCTTCTCTTTTTTCTGATGTACCCTTATCGAGCTATCAATATTTTTTTTGGCTGATAAAAAAAGATAAAAAAACGGGGAAGATGTTAGGAGAAATTGTTGAACCGGCCGAAGGTTAGACTAAATTATTTGGATTTATGGAGCTAAGCTAAAATTATTAAAATTATAGATACATGCAAATAGCTTTTGTACTTGGGTTTTGTGTAGATTTCTTGATTAAAGGTTCTCTTTTGCTAGCCATTAATGGGTCAATTTTTCGTCAATCTCACCTCTCCAATAATATTTTCAGTTATATTCGATAAATACCATATTGTTTGTTAAAGACCACGAAATATTGTTTATAGGCCCAAAAAAAAGAGAGGTACATCAGTTATGCAGGAATTCAGAAAAAGTAATGAATTATGAAAATACAAATTAATAGACCGGCATTAGTGTCACTCTACTAAAACATACATGCTGCATCCCCATTTGTTGGATCTTTTTGGTAATTTAATTAAATATTAAAAGAACATAGTCATAAACTTTTCATATTTTTATTTTCGCTTTTAACCTTTAAGTCTTTTAAGAAACATCGTCGTCGTCCTTTCTTATTGCTAGTAATTAAGTTCAAAAGTGAAGGGTAAATAATAAAAACTTTTGATCAGGAACAATTCTTTTGGGACAATAAAAGTGCCAAAAAGAATCAACTAATTGATACTGCGGACGTATTTTTTTTTTGAATCGGAAAAAGGAGGGAGTATCGTTCAAGATACACAATCTATCGCCATATATTGAACATGATTCCACACAATCTCATTTCGTTCAAATAACGGAATCTAATCATTTAAAGACCCATCTTATTTCGTCAGATACTGTGGCCTTAGGCACTTGGAATTTTTCCAACACCTCCATTGATTTGTTGCTTTTAATTTTGCAGATTTGTTTATAGACTTTCATATATATGACTACGTTTGTTTCATGGTGCCTTGGAAAATTCAGCTGGCAGAAGCCGGCATTGTTTAGAGCAGTATTATTTGAGCCTGCTTGAACACTTAATACTAATCGTTCGGTTGTAATCAGTGATTATATTAAGCGGATTCTTTTTTGGGTTTCAACATACTCATGATCGCCCACGTTGGACAAAGCAAGATTGGAAGTCCTACACCTTTTTGGATCCGAGCAATGTTAGCATGCATGCTCCTACCGACCACTTCTCTCTCACATCCTAGACTTATTGTTTGGATCCCCTCGTCCGAAAATGAAAATTTACCAAGATGATAAAATGTAGGTGGAAATTAAGGAGAAGGGGGAGGGAACGTTGTGTTGATATGCTTAAGCTAGCTCCAAGACAAATGTTAATATTTCTACAGAACAGAATGGCATAGGGTTAGAGAGATCATGTGGTTTTTCTATACAATTTTTACACGGGTGGATTAAAATCCTGTAGAGGCACCCCTGCTTGAAGAAATTGTGCAGAGTATTAGGAAAAGATTACACCCGGGGAAGAATAGGAAAAGTTCTTGAACCGACCGAAGCTTAGACTAAATTATTTGGATTTATGGAGCTAAGACGAAATCAGCAACATTATAAGTACAAGCATATGGCTCTGATTTGTAGTTAGTTTTTGTTATTGATCTCTCGATTAAAGTCTCATTTCTACTTACCATTAATGGAGCGAGCTTTTCGTCACTCTCACCTGCCCAGTAATATTCTTAGTAATGTTTGATTAAACATCATAAAATCTAGTAATATTTGATAAACATCCTTTGGACATGCTTAATTTCTAGACGTTCCCGAAGTTGACACAGACCCTAATCTGCCCATTTTTCTTTCGAACGAATACGATGTTAGATAACCAATTGGTATAGATGAAGGGCTCAATAAAACCGGCCTGCTCCGTCTTCTCAACCTCTGCAATGACAGGTAACTTCACGATTTATCCGTCTCTATGGTGCTAAAATATATTTTCTTGATGAAAACTTTGAAATATTCTAAACAAAATATATAAGATAGTGAGAGGAGAATATTATCTACGTACTGAATCTTTTAATCTCGTAAATTCTAATTTTAGTACTAGCTTATTAGTATTATTCTTTGAGTAACACAAGAGATACAGCCCATTCTCCTAGTTGTTTATCTTAGTTAAGAACTAAGAATAAGTCAAAACACGGTAAGCATATAGAGATAATATAGGAGAAATTCTTGAACCGGCCGAAGGTTCGAAAAAATTATTTGGATCTACAGAGCCAATCTAAAATTACAAAATTATTCATACATGCATATAGCTCTGATTTGCAGTTGGTTTTGTATAGATTTCTTGATTAGAGGTTCTCTTCTGCTAACCATAAATTAATAGAGCCCAGTTCTTCATCATTCTCACCTCTCTAGTACTAATATTCTCAGGAATAATAGATAAACATCATGACATTGGTTGTTAATGACAATTGGAAATATTGTCTCTCTATAGGAAACAAAAACAAACATAGTGGTGCTAAAATAGTGTCTACTGATATATACAATTAAGAGCAAGTTTTCCAACACATTCTTTGATTTTCAATCATTTTGACCTGGTTTTAATACTGATAAACCAACTCAGGCACTCAGCTAATGGGTATTTAGACTTCCTTTAAGCCATCTCAAACCACCTTCATTCTCCATTTACAACCATGGCTCTCTGCAACTCAAAATCATCGACCCATTTCCAAATCCAACATTCACAACCAATTCTCTTCCTCAACTTTCTCAGGCTAATTACTATCTTCTTCTTGTTTCTACACTTCCCTTTTGCAAACTCTACTTCCTTCAACTTTCCCAATTTCGACCCAAATAACCAAGACATACAGTACGAAGGGAATGCAACTGCAGTCAATGGAACGATACAAGTCACAACAAACCTAGAGAACACTCAGCTCACAGGAAGCGTCGGACGAGCCTTTTACTCACCGCCCATACACCTATGGGACAACGATACGGGAAACTTGACTGACTTCATCACCCATTTCTCATTCGTCATATCCACAACTAACGTCACTGCTGTCGGTGATGGACTTGCCTTCTTCCTTTCTCCCATGAATGCTACACTCCCTGTGTCTTCAGGCGGAGGATACCTTGGTCTTTTCGAGAGCTCCATCGCCCTCAATGATACTGATAATCAGATTGTGGCCGTTGAGTTTGATACTTTCCTAAATCCTTGGGATCCGAGCATGAACCATGTTGGTATTGATGTCAACTCGATCCAGTCCGTGGCCAATCTCACGTGGGATACTAGTTTGGCAAATAATGAAACAGCAAATGCTTGGGTGAATTATGATTCTACTACCACAACATTAAGTGTTTATCTAACTTACGATGAGAATCCGGTTTTCGAAGGAAATTATAGCCTTTCCTGTATTGTTGATTTGAGTGAAGTTTTGCCTGAATGGGTTAATGTTGGTTTTTCGGCTGCCACAAACTCTAACGCCGAAATATATAGTATTGTTTCTTGGTCCTTCAATTCAACCTCGGGGGGCTCGCTCTCAACGGGAACGGGCCACCAGGCGAACCTGCTCCTGATGGTTGGTCTGGCTGTGAGTATTGGTGCCTTGAGTTGTGGGGTTGGCTTGTTTTGGTTCATGAAGCAGAAAAAGATTGTTTTGCAGGGAAAAAGTGAGGTGGGACTAGATGCTTCTATCGATGATGATGACTTTGAGAAAGGCACAGGGCCAAGAAGGTTCACGTTCCAGGAACTAAGTCATGCAACAAACAATTTTGCTGAGGGTGGAAAGCTTGGACAAGGTGGATTTGGAGGTGTTTACAAGGGTGTGTTAAGTGACACTAAAGGAGAACTAGCCGTGAAGCGCATCTCTAGAGGATCGAAGCAGGGCAAAAAAGAATACGTATCAGAAGTGAAGATCATTAGCAGGTTGAGACACCGGAATTTGGTTCAACTCATTGGTTGGTGTCATGAACAAGGAGAGTTGCTTCTTGTCTACGAATTCATGCCAAATGGGAGCCTCGATACCCATCTTTTCGGTGGGAAATCCAAGCTAACATGGACAGTGAGGTACAAAATAGCCCTCGGCTTGGCTTCTGCTCTGCTTTATCTACACGAGGAGTGGGAGCAATGTGTGATTCATAGAGACATCAAGTCGAGTAATATCATGTTGGACTCCAACTTCAATGCCAAGCTAGGAGATTTTGGCTTGGCCAGGCTTGTGGACCATGAGGTGGGCTTAGAAACAACCGTCTTGGCCGGCACCATAGGGTACCTAGCTCCAGAGTGTGTCACCACAGGCAAATCAAGTAAAGAATCAGATGTCTATAGCTTCGGTGTTGTTGCCCTTGAAATAGCATGTGGAAGAAAGCCGATAGAGTTCAATAGGAATCTGAGTCACGTAAGACTTTCAGAGTGGGTTTGGAGCCTTTATGGGCAAGGACAACTCCGTGAAGCTGTTGATAAGGATCTCACAATGGAGTACGATGAACTTCAAGTAGAGCGGTTAATGTTGGTTGGGTTGTGGTGTTGCCACCCTGATCACAATCTTCGGCCATCCATAAGGCAAGTGATCAATGTTCTTACATTTGAAGCTCCATTGCCTGTTCTACCATCACAAATGCCGGTACCTGTATATTTTTCACCTTCCATGTCCATGCCTAGCTATACATCATCGGTTGTGACCACAGATTCAGACAAAGATAGGACTTCAAGTAGCAGTCATGCTCACGGTAACTATTCATCAGTTTCAGTTGAATCTTCTAAAGCTCCCTTGCAATTGCATGAATATAACGAAGAGAGCATCCTTCTATAATTACTTTCTCACTTGAAAGAGGGACGATTGAGGTATATTATTTACTAGTAGCAGGATTGTCAGATGCACCGTAAAGTGCTAAGTTTGTTTTTTCTATGATTTAGTAACAAGAGTACAATGTTGTTCACTCACCTAAAAATTGTGTATTGAGGCTGTATATTTTCCACTTCCCATGTGCATGTATAGCTATTCGTCATCGGTTGAGACCAAATAATTCTGACGAGTATATGTGTTCAAGTACTAATAGTCCCAATCCCAGTTGCTACTCATCCTTTTTAGTTCGATCTACTAAAGCTCTCTTGCAATTGCATGAAGATAACGAATATAGCACCCTTCCACAAGTTCTTTAATTTCTCACTTGAAAGAGGAATGATTGAGGTATATTATTTTCTAATAACATGATTGTTGGAAACACTGTGAAATTCAAACTTGGTTTTCTCCATGATATAGTCACTACCAAATAGTGCAATCTTGTTCCCCCGCCTAAAAAGTGTGGAAATTACTCACTGTGAAGTTGATCATAATGGATCCCACTTCGATGATCAATCCATTTTGTAGGGCAAAGAGTGCAATCTTTTTCTCCCAATTCGTATCTTGTATTATTTTCTACCAAATTTCTACGTACGTAGTGATGGGGTTGTAATGATTAGATACAGATTATGGGATGTGTTATTTGCAGCTTCAATTATTCTTGTATCAACTGCAATTGATTAAGGCCTTGATAAGGTTAATTATACCAGTGGGTTTACTCTATCGAATTTTTACAACGACTAACATTGATAAACGAACCAAGGTATCTGATGAGTTTACTCTGTGTAAATATGCTAATACCTGACTCGTTTTTTTTTTTTTTTGGATCGGCTAATACCTGACTCGTTTTGATTATAATGTTCAAAAAATCCAAACTACTCGAAGGCAGTTCATTTTTTGCTCAATTAATACTTGTTTGGGATCAATTTGTCTATTAAACAAGCAAGTTTGAACATATTTTGGTGGATATTTTTGCTACTTGCACAACCGTTGTGTTGGTTGTGTGCGTAATTCTAACCGTCTAGATGTATTTGGACGGTCTAGATTTTATAAAAACTCTTCCACGGAAAAGTTTAACTTTTATGAGGAAGAATTTGAGCGAATTCTGACAATTTATTACAGCAATGGACAGCTAGAGAATGTGTACCAATAGAGTTGGAAGAGTTGGAAAAATTTTACACAACGATTATGTGTGCAGCACTTTTGGCGTACAAAATCAAAACTGGAAAAGCTATTAGAATGTGTGCCAATAGAAAATGAATTAGATGCAACAACCACCCGTTGTACCTTAGATTATTTATTTATTTATTTTGATCCGCCATTGTACCTTAGATTGTTCCTCGCATTCTTGGCTGCAGAAGTGGCTCTGTTTCCGAGACTTCTGAGGCACAAATAGTAAACACCCGTTGTTGTACAGAGAGAAAGAGAAAATGGGTGTGGCCGCGTGGACGATTTCACCAGCTTGGATAGTCTGAGTTGCGAACATACCTCTGCCGGCTGACTCAGTGATCGGACTCGGATCGGCGACGGTGAAGGTCGACTTGGATGGCGTCGTTGTTACGATAGACAACAACCACCAAAAGGAGAAAAAAATGCTTTTAAAGTTGTAATCAAGTGTTCCCGGCTCACTTTTTCAATGGTTTTTTCTACATAGTATCTTCTCTAATTAAATAGTACTAAAAGAAGTATCCGATTGACTTAATAACTTACAAAATCACTGTAATTGAAAATTTCTACAATGTGAACAAATCAGATCATAAAAATGATTCCGAAGTAAGGGTAAATTTCTTAAAAAATGGAGGAGGACTCCTTATCCAGTTTCATAAGGGTTGTAATCAAGTGTACTCAACTAATTTTTTTTCATCCTTTTTTGAAATATATCTTCTCCGATTAATAACCATTTGGTACTCGATTGAATTCATACTTAACATGAACATTTTAATCGACAAGGTATACAATAAAGACAAATCGGATCATCAAACTAATTCAAAAATCAATTTCAAAATTGCCAAGAAAGGAAGGGAAGTCTTCTTCTTGGGACTTCGTTGGTTGAAGACGCGAAGTCTCTTCACTACCGAACTCATGGAAGTCTACCCATTACGGAACTCGCGTTTACGAACCACTTTTTTCATAGAACATATATTTGTTTTGTTTTTCAAGATTTTCCTCTCACTCCACCTCCTCCTCTTCCATTCAGATCCTTTGTTCCGTCATACTTCTGCATCACCATCATTGAGGTGAATATCTTCTAAATAATCCTCTGGATTATATCCTCTTATGATTCAATTTCGGTGCTGAAAAATTGCCAGGAAAGAAAATGACTGTTTTGGCCTACGTTTTCTCAATAACGGATTGAAATGTGAATTCTCGGGTTTAACAACGTTTGAATTTTGGGTGATTGATGATGGTGGCTATGGGTTTTTGTGTGGCCGTGTAGTATTGTTTTTGCTAAGTATGTTAGGCAACAAAGATTACATTTTTCCGGGGTTAGCAACTATGTTTGGCAACAAAGATTACGTTTTTCCGGGGTTAGCATAGTTGAGGTGGAAAAAGTATCTACTTTCTCGTCATTGTTTTCCACTTCAACAGTATGTAAACAAATCTATTGTGCTGAAATTGAGCCACTATTTTGTTTTTTCCTAATGTTGTTTAGCCAAATAATCATGGTATGTAAAATGCAATTGTGCCGAAAATCCTTTGTTATCATTGTAGCTCTATTCTTGTTTATAAAGAACCTGTGAGGGACAATATCTACCACCCTTCCAATTTTTTTGGGTCTCTGCTGTAGCTTTTTTCTGTTTAGGGTGATTAAAAAAAAACAGTTCTAAATCTTTGGTTCCAAGGTTCTAAATTTCTAATTAACAAATTAATACAGTCAGTAACTTTAATCGAAACAGCAACTTAAGCAGTAACTTAGATTGAAACAGCAAGGAAAGAATATGCATTTGTACTGCAACACATAACCAGCTGCATCTCATCGTCTCTACTTCATAAATCACCTTTCATTTTTCCAAAATAAAGAAATCGTAAAGACTGAAAATTCACAAGAAACAACCAGGGAAAAAACAAAATTTACTGTGTCACATTTTGTTGGCATGAAGACAACGAACTACAAGTTGGCTTCTCTTGGTTTTTCATTTTCACTACCTTGACCAAATCCTCTTCTTATTTTCCCTCTCCTTGATTGCTTGAACCGGATCTCTCGTGGTTTGGTTATGTGCAACTGGCCTTTTACTGGTCGTAACAACAGGCTGCTTGACTGTTGTTCTTGCAACCCTAGAAAATGGTTTAGGAGGGTCAGAATGCCTCCCCTTCTTGTCATTCAAGGAATTGTTTTCTGGTTCGCTGTTTCTGGATAAACGCTTCCTTGTACTGTGAAAAGGTATGTTTCCTTTAGGCAATGTCGACCCTAGGCTCATTGGGCGGTTTATGGAGTTTGAACTCCGGAGGATATGGTGCTCAGTATCATTCATAGTGTCATCTCTTATGCAGCGTTTTCCTTCTATCGGAGTGGCCCTTACTGTGGGATCTAGACTTAGCTTGGAAACATACTGCTGTTCCTGTTCTCTCAATTTGTCTTCAAGCTCCTTAACCTGAAATCAACATTTCTAGGTTATTCTTTAGCAGTTGAAAGAAAAGAAAAGTAGTCCGAAGACTGTTGTAGCCATTTCAATGAGTTCAGTCAGAAATGACAAAGTTAAGGAAAGTGAATGGGCTGAATTGAGGAGGAAGCAACTATGATTAACTGATTATGGAAATAATGCCCAAAAAAGAAAGCACAACAGAAACTAGGGATCAATTTAGTGGAGATCATGTTATGTGTATAAGAGAAGCAGAAGTCAAGGTTTCTGCGTATGTAGAAAATTCTGTTGGAAAAGGTTATGCATTGACATGATGGCAAATGCTGCATGGCCTTAGAAGGAGGGTTGAATAACGGAAACAGGCAATCTGCAAAAAGGTGGAGTAATATGCTATCTCTTCTGAACCGAAACAAAGAGCAGCAAATTAAAATTTTTGTGACTTTTTACGATCATGGCAATAAGAATCTTCGAAGTTATGCCTACTCCATCACTTGCTTTTCTTCTGAGCAAAAACCAAAAGAAAGAGAGAAAAAAGGCAAAACCTTTTGATGAAGTAAGGGTTCTGAGTTGTGTTCATGACCTTCTTTCAGTTTTCTCTCTAACTCCTCAATCTGAAACAAGGAAGAGTATAAACGATTACTTTTAACTTCTCACCTGCATAAAATTACAAGGAAAAGACCCGCTTTACAAGGGAAAAAAACCTTATGTTGAAGGTTAGCAGAGTAAGACTTGGACTCATTCACTTGCTCTTTCAGTTTGTTTTCAAGATCCTTGACCTGGTTGACAAGTTTAAAAAGCAGTTAGTTTCTACCCGTATGAAGAATAATATATATAGTACATTCCTAAAGGGCTGTTTAGTAATAATCTATGTGCTGTTAAAAAAAGAGAGTCATAATATCTATTATTTTCTACCTCAATTAACAGGAAATTGCCCATGAATTATGTATGGGATGAAAAGACAATAAATTTTTGTGACACAAATAAAGAGGGTTATCACAAAAACCTGTTGATAAGTCGTAGACTCTGATTGCTCTTGCTCTTTAAGCTTCTTCTCCAGCTCTTTTACCTTGAGTAGAAGCAAGACATCTGATTAACATACTTTATCACAAGTTATCGGCAAAAAGAAACATCAACCACTTTACTTCATAAAAAACACACTTTCTGTTGAAGACAGGCACAAGTTTCGTCGTTTCCCTTTAATCTTTCAGATAGATGAAACACTTGCTTTTCTGATAGGTTATGTAAAGATGTCTTCAACTCAAGCTGGCTTTCAAGTTCCTTGATCTTTTCCTGTTGGTTTTTGTAAACCTGATCCTTGCCTTTAGCCTTACTTTCAAAGCTGTGTAAACTATCCTCTAGCTTCTTCAGAGATTCATCTTTTGTTCTGCATTCCTGCCTTGCTTTATCAAGCTTCAGGGAAACCCATCAAAGATCAGTCAAATGAAGTTCAAAAAGCACACACGCAAAAAAAAAAGAACTCGAGTTGAACATCACCAAGCATACCATCATTTTTAATTTCTGAAGCTCACTCGTATCAATTTGCTTCTTTGCAGGACCCAGCTCAACTCCTCGAGCCCGGGTGGCGAAGTTCAATGAACTCAGGGTCTCACTCAAGTCATGCTCTGAAGGGCTTATTTGCACGAACATTAACGTTTTAGAGTCACCTCCTGCAGCAAGTAACATTTTCAGCATCAAGTAGAAACAGAAGTTGGAAAAATTAAGGATAATTTCCATATAGCAAAAGCACTGGATTTGAATTGTAAAACATAATGGCAAAGCAGAAAACTAAGGATTTGATGTACCTAACGAATCCTGAAGTAGATGTGTCAGCTTAGAGTTCCTGAAGGTAGAAACAAAGAAGAAATCAGATGTAAGTTCAAGTCAATATTCAAACAAAGAAGGCAATTTGTGTATTACCTATATGGAATGTGACTGCTTTTAGTTGCCAAAGCTGATATCACATCTCCAAGGGCTGAAAGTGACCTATTGATATTTTGAGCTTCCTTCAGGCGATCCCCTTGAACATCAGTTTTCGCAAGCCTCTCACTGCCTGCCAAATCCACAAGCCAAAGTTTGCTCTTGGTGCATTCACCACTCATTAAGTTTCTTGTTTTTACCGTTATACAGAGCATGCTGAAGAAAAGGGAAAAAAATGCAACTGCCATTAATACAACAAGTAACAAGCAACTGAAACAAAAGAAACCATAACAAGGAGTCAAACAACAAAAAATGAAGTTGTGTCTTATTGATTACCAATGAGAACGGCTGCTATGCTCATTGATATTATTGGATCCCACGGCCCTTGCACTACTTCCAGCCTGCAGTACATTCCAGACTTCCCTTGTGTTCTCCACTTTGGCTTCCACTATTCCAGGAACATGATGAAACCCTTCCGAGGCTTGCTTTATCTCCAACCTACTAGTCCCCAACAATAATATCATTAAGTATGGTCTTCCGTTGGTTCATCTCAATGGAGCTAGATTGTCTATAAAACCTTTCTAGCTCAGTTGATTTATTCTACATGCATGTATGCAAATTGCAAAGAAATGTCAAGAGTGGTTCTTACTTTTTCGATGTTGGTGATGCACCCAAGAGGTCCCTAATCTGCTCATTATATACTTCAAGCACACTAACAGATATATCGTAGGAAAAAGTTTCGCTCCTTTCCTTGGAAACTCTGAACAACTCCTCGAGCGTCCTATAATTGACTCCCCGATTTTGCTCAATACCTTCCATTGTAAAAGTTTTACCGGTTCCTGTTTGCCCATAAGCAAAGATACACACGTTGTAGCCGTCCAACACTGAGATCACCATTGGTGAAGCATCCGCAAAGACATCAACTGTCAACAAAAACACAAACTCTTCATAAAAGAGGATTTGGAAAGATGTGATTATGATTCATCACATACTCCTAGCACATAGATGTTGTTATGCACAAATGAACATGAAATTCTAAGGTGTCCCCATCTATTTTGGGGACACCATAAAATTCTCAAGTCATTTTATGGGGAATGCATGTTATGCATCAATTGGGGCCAAAAAGCTACAGGTATTTGGTGGTATTATTATTTTGTTATGCCTTTATTTTTTTGTGGTGGCGTTACAGCATTGTGTGGTGAAGTCAAAGGAGGATATGGTACCACACTATACAAGCTCCCCAAGTAAACATTGGAATTTTTTAGTGTGATTTATCACGTAGTCGTAGCCATAGAGGTACCTTGATCATCTTTTGGTGTATAAACTCGGTCGAATTTGAAGTTCTTTCTCGTAGAACCACCAGTCAGTATCCCAAGTTCCCCATCCTTGGCTGCATCAAAGTCCACAATTGTTGCATGCCCAGATGCAACCTCAGTCTTGCTTAAAGGACGACATCGGCAAAATACCCGGATATTTCCTGATGTGCAACCAGAATAATTAGCACCTTTAAGTTTGCATTCAAATCATAAAAAGAAGACATGTTAACATGCCTTTTGCTTCCTGAACTTCGTTATATAGCTTCCTTCTCTTTGCGTGCTCTTCATTGTACTTGACTTTTAAATCCTCACACTGAGAAACTGTAACATGACACCATGAAGATTAATGGATAATTCAAATACCAAGCCACTGGAACTCTCCTGTAACTCAAAACTTACCCAACGACTGAACTGCAAAAACCATTTTATTTAAATCAGGAATTGAGTCGGCGCATTCATGCGCTTCACGGGAGAGCTGAGAGTGCTCCTCTTTCATCACCTATGAAACAGTTGAAAAACGTTACATACCAGAGGATAAAACACAATTGTGCATAGCTGAAAATGAGAATACAAAAGTACTAATTGGTACTCTCCTTTTGTAAGGAGATTACCTTTATCTTTTCCTGCAAATTATTAATTGCCACGGCCCAAAACTTCTTATCGCACTCATACTTGCTAGAAATATTCCTCAGGTTTTCAGCTTGTTTATCCACAGTTTGGTCTGAAAAGAGAAGATAGAAAGAATAAGAAGGGTTCCAAACATAAAGGACAGTTGTATGAATATGCATATATGGTCTTAACTACCATTAAAATGGTTAATTGGTCAAAAGACTTTTCCTTCTATATGAAAAAGAGGCTAACAACAAACTTATATGAGCATCTCCAAGGGACTCATCAAAGTTTTACACCAAAATCATACTTCGCTCTCGTTGACATTTTTTTTTGCATCATATATTGTTGACAATTTGAAGGTGAATTTCTGTGCTGCACTCTGCATTAGGCCTTACAAATGCTATTTCATGAGTATGAAATGATGCTAACTACAAAAGACAAGAACTTAAATTGCAAAAGGCAAGAAAGTAAAAGTTACTATTATCTCAACATTTGAAGGTTTCTAGCAAACATTCAAAATTTGAAGAGTGAGAAGCAAAATTTGAAAGGTGAGATATTGTTTGAGGTATTCTCTGGAGCACAAAAAAAAACACCAAAACCTCCAAAATTTTAAAGTTAGGATGTTTGAAGGTTCTCTTGCAGAAGCTCTAATGGAAAACATCAATGGAACAGACCAAACTCTAGCCATATCGAGACATAAGCCAGCAAGATGACTTAAAAATACTCCTTCCGAACTATCTCCAAATACGAATGATATTCTTGAGTAACAAAAACATTACTGAACCTTTGACCCCATCTTACCAAGAGAGTATGTCTGGAACAACTTGTTGTCAAGTTCCATCCTAACCTTCTCTAGCTGTTCATTTGCAGCAGTTAAAGACATCCAGGCTTGATAACATTCATCTGACTTGCGTTGGCACTGGGCACTCAGCTCTTGTATCTTCTTCTCATACTTGGCAGTTGATTTCATTTGCATTACTTTGTGCTACAAGTATATAATTTTTCAAATATGAATTTAGAATATACTCAACTTTTAGGTCATACTTTTCACATTTAGCTTAATATCATACCTGAGCTGAAGTAACTTCAATCTCTGCAGCACAGTTTCTACATACAAGATGCTCACGTTTCACTGGTAAAGCTATAACCAAGTCAAAGAAAGGCAACATTAGAAGTTAGTAAAAGACCCACAAATAACCCATTGAATACACAGAACAATAAACTATTTGAAAGATTAAACAGAAAGCAACCTGAATACTTTGGCGCTCTCCGTATACAGATCCCACTAACCAGAGGACTTCCATTGACCCCTTCAAATCTTATTATAATCAGGCCATCATCCTTAACAGAAACCCTTGAATCAACGAGCTGCAATGGTTTGTTGGCTCCAACAATGGAGAAAATGTCAAAGTCTGACAGGATCTACAAAGTTCAACGACAAAAGTAACAAAATGAGTCCTACCGTCGTAGTGTATAGTTTCTCTGAGAACCCACAGTAATCAAGATAAAGTAATTCTACTAACTGACTTCACAAAGTAATCCAGATAATGTAATTCTACTATTTGACTTGCCTTCTCATCCTGCATGAATACATTGAACACCCTCATTCCTTTAGGACCATAAGTATTTATTATCTCTACAAAATGAAGGTCCACATAATAATCTCCAGGAAGCATGTTGTTGAACCGGTAACAGAAATTTCCTAGTCGTGCTGATTGGTATATTAATGAGTGATCACCGCTCTCAACTATGTGCTCGTCAGTTTGGAATGCATCCCCTCCTTGAAAAAAGCTATCAGCCATGAAACTCATAGTGCAATTTGCTTCAGTTGAACCCTCCCCGCCGGCATTTACAAACATCACAACTTTCTCTGATTCAAAACACAGTCATTAAATGTAAGTACTTCAATCCCAACTTACAACCCGAATAGGACAAACTAAAGTGAAAAAATGAGGATTGAAATTAATGGCCATCATTTGGTTCTTGGAAAACATTACAAATATAAATTTTGTTTCTAAAAGCATAAGAAATGAAGCCCATTCAAACATTACCCCTCAGCTGATCTCATTATTTCCGACAACAAAGCATGCTATACTTGTCGTTTCATTCGGAAATGGGTGGGAGAAAATACATGATGGATGAGTTTCGACACTGTTCTTGGTACCCAACCAAAAGGAAGAAAGTTGAGTGATCTTTGTACTAAATGATACATTGAGGCTTTTGAAAAAAAATCTACTTGTTTGGGAAGTGTTATTGCTCAATGAATCGCAGGCATGTTCTATGTTGAGTTCTGAGTCTTCAAACTACTAAGATAGCTGATTCATTACTCTGGAATCTGGATTGGCCAGATATTCTCAGTCAAGTCCTTTTGCAATACGTGGGTATCTCACGTGGTTTACTTGGGGGAGGTGGTGCATGTAATTGGTCTGACCTTCCTACCATCTTTTGAGATTGTGAATTGGTGAGGGTTCAACGGGCGTACTGCCTCCTACTCAATTGTCTTACAACAAAATTATTCTTTTGGCTGATCAATGACAAAATAAAAAGGAAAATTCACTGTTACAACTTTCAACATTGATCTAAATATAACCCCAAGGGGTTGGCCAAGTGGTCGTGGTCTGAGACTTAGGTGTTTGCTCCATCCTAAAGTCTCAGTTTGATTCTCTTTGCCAACAACTCTTGGGGCCACCTCACCCCACGCGTAAGCATGTGAAACGGCTGCGGGAGGGGCTGTAGGGATTAGTACAAGGTACGCACAAGCTAGCCCGGGACACCCTGTGTTACAAAAAAAACAACTACATTGATCTAAATACGAGAACATGACTTCAACCCAAAGACCCAATTGCAACAGAAACCCTAATCTGAGTTGGGTATTGTCAATTTCATCTACCTTAAACCAAAAATTGAATCAAACCTAGAGCATGGCCACAACACAAAGACCCAATTCCAACAGAACACACTAATCTAACCTGAGTACTGTTACATTACATGCATATAATTTCACCATAATTGCACAAACTGCCAAAGCATGACTACAACCCGAAGACCCAATTACAACAGAAACCCTGATGTGACTTGAGGTATTTTTATATACATCTGAGTTTAACCAAAAAATTGAACTAAAACTATAGCATGGCCAGAAGGCCCAGAACACAAAGACCCAATTAAAACAGAAACCCTTATCTTACTTGGGTATTGCTGCATACATACAATTTCACCAAAATTAAACAAACTACCAAAGCAAGGAAAAAGCGAAGAGACCCAATTGCAACAGAAAGAAGTCTAACTAATGTAAAGAACGAAATGAACACAAGATACACCAACCTCTACAATCAGGCTGTATAAACCCACTTAAAATCAGCCTTGCACTTGAATCGCAAACCATACGATCTGTTGAAGATTCCTCGTCCTCATCCATGGGAGTTTCTTGGTTTTCCTCGTTGAAGGGTTTGTCCCAGTCGAAAACAGGAGCAATAGAGGGGTCTGAGATTTGGGTTTCTGTGTCTTGACCGAGAGTGCTGAAATGGGTATCTTCCATTGGTACGAAAGATTTGGGTGTTTGGGTACCGAGAAAATCTTGAACTGTAAGAAGGAAAATTGCTTTCTTGCAGCGTAAAGAGCGCGTGGAGTCGGGAGAGTGGTATGCTTCTTTCGCCGGAGTGGTGTGTCCAAAGATATTCAAATTTCAATTTTCCGTGACCGTTGTAGAGAATGACCGTTAATGCGTTGTGTCCTTTTTATAACCTACACTAAAAGTCGAGGATAAATGGTATGAACATATTCTTGCTGTGCTGACCAACATACTCAACAATGGTAAGTAAATTTTTATTTTTTTTTATAACCGGATATCTGGTAATAATTCTTTTGAGTTCAATTTTCTGTACGTAAAGTTATTTACTCATTACTTTTGTACCAGCCCGACTAGAATTGAGTTTTTTCCACCCTCCATTTAAGGAGGTGAATATTATCTTCCTTCCTGTTGGTTGAAATGATGTGGACATTACCACAAAGTGATGTCATACTTATCAAAAAGTGTATTACATGGTAAGTATGACATCACTTTGTGGTAGGGTCTACACCATTTTAACCAATGAGCGAGATGATAATGTTCACCCTTATATATATATATATATCGGGGCGGTTCCGGGGACACCTAAAAAAACACCTAAAAAAACACCCCATAGCTCCCGATCAAATTTTGATGATCCGAGCCGCTCAATGTGATCAGAACGTGATTTTAAGGGTACCCGCAAGAAATCAGCAAAAAAAATGACCGGGAAGGGTTTGATCCGAACAGTTTCGAACGGTTTTTTATTGAACGGTTCAAATAAAAACTGCTTAAATCAAACCTGTCCCGGTCATTTTTTTTGCTAATTTCTCGCAGGCACCCTTAAAATCACATTCTGCACACATTGAACGGTTCGGATCATAAAAATTTGATCGGGAACTATGAGAATGAGATTATGGGTGTTTTTTTGGGTGTTTTTTTAGGGTGTCCATTGAACCGTTCCGTATATATATATATATTAGTTCGGATCCCCTAAGGAACCCCAAACAGTTTTATGGTGCGGACCTCACATTCCTAATCGAATTTCGATGATCTGAGCCGCTCAAAGTAACCTAACGTGATTTTAAGGATACTTACGAGAAATCAGCAAAAAATAAAAGACCAAGAAGGGTTTGATCGGAGTAGTTTATATTGAACGGTTCAATAAAAAAACTGTTCAAATCAAGCCATTACCAGTCATTTTTTTTGATGATTTCTCTCAAGTACCTTAAAATAAAGTTTTGCACATTTTAAGTGGCTCAGATTATCGAAATTTTCTCGAAAAGGGGAGGTCTGCATGGTAGACCGGTAAGGGATCTCTCACTGGATAATTTTTGTGTGTGTATATATGTGTGTGTGTTCGGATGAGGCACTTAAATGATATCCGATCGAGCTGATTTTTGATACACTAATTCTACACGATGAGCTCTATGAAGCGAACGACTTTGATCATTGATGTGGGATCAGAGCGGCGGCAATTTACCGTGCATAGCAAGCTGTGCAGCCCCGTGCTGCACAACACACTCCTCCGGTCTGGTTTAATAGTAGTTTTTCAGTTCCCTGTAGAACCGGACCAATACGATCCTACTTACCCCGGAGTTGGAAGGTCATAGGATAGGATCATCACACCAAGAGAGAGAGAGAAATTTGAATTGTTTGGACTTTGGAATTTGGATTGCACCCCAAGAAACAAACCCTGCCCATATTCCACTATATCTATACAGCGTCCACATTGAAACGGCCTCTCTCTCTAAAAAGTGTCAAAAACTAGCACTGAGTTCCCGATCAACCATGACTGACATGGATGGTGGTATGGTTTTCTATCCTCCCTTTTGCTGTTTTGAATTTGCTATGATTTCTGGTCTCTTTTTTTTGCCCTGCTTTGTCCTCTGTTTTAATGCGAGTCACAGGAATTGGTCTACCACTCAAAATTGCTTTTTCGTGTCAAATATGCAGCTCCTCCATCGCCTTCTCACGGTGACAATGGTGGATTCAATTCTTCTGGTGTTCGTGATCACTTACTCTGGGGTATGTGCAGTCTCCTTCGATGGTTGGTAAATTATCTACTTCCTTAACACTTATGACTTGCAAGAGAATCACTTTCACGTTACAATTTTCAGAATACACACTGAGTCGTATATATGACAATGAATGCCATGATCGTGGCTCGTACAAATTGTTTGAATTGAGATCGATTTCAAAGAAAATTTACTCCGTATTGCAAAAAAATGAATTTTTCATAAGATATTTTTGACAAAAAAAATAGAGCCAAACGCCATAATTTAAGTAGGACCCAAACGCCAATTGAGG
This sequence comes from Rhododendron ovatum, assembly GCA_019656835.1. NCBI lineage: Eukaryota > Viridiplantae > Streptophyta > Magnoliopsida > Ericales > Ericaceae > Rhododendron > Rhododendron ovatum. Next base: position 34,944,667 of record CM033790.1, read on the forward strand.
TGAACAACTAAGGAGTTTAATTTGTGAAATTACGAATAGCTTCTCCCCTCCATCCCCTTCTACTTCCCTTTCTTTCTCTTTCTTTTCAAGTTCTATTCTGAACAATATTCTTTTCTTTGAGTCCTTCATTCGCCTCGATTTGCTTAATTTCCTTATTCCATCTTTTAATTTGAGTACTTAGATATTAGTAATAGTTTTAGTTTGCTTTAATATAGTACCCTTGAATAACTATAGTAGTAATAGTTTCCCAAAAATTGTTTTTTTGTTCTTAATTTGCAGCCGTGTCATATGGTGTAGCCTCAGCCATAGCACTCAGGACCATCGATGCCCTGACTTGTAAACGAACATCTACTCTTGTCACTACTAAAAAGGAAGATCAAACTGCAACAGCTTCTTCTACTCCTACAAAACTTAGTGAAAAAAATGGCGGCGACAACGCTGCTGTTGCTGGTTCTAATGGAGGAGTCGTAGGCCGTTTCTCTCGCCCTCAAGCCCCTCAAGCCAAGGCCCTTCCTCCTCCTATATGCAAGCATGTACTTGACTTCTACTACGATGTAAGTACTTTTCCGGGTTTTTCCCTTCCTTCCTCTGACTTCTACAACGATCTAGTACTTCTGCAATGATGTAACTCCGGACTTTCAGATTAATCCCGGAGTTACAAATGTTACGGTTTCTTAAAAACTTTTGAAATTCAGAACATGGGAAACTTTGCGGCATGAAGCCAACCCCATAGTTGGAGCTCTTTACGTGAACACAAAATGAACGATAAATCACTCTGGAAATCAAAATAATATATACTCGTGTAGATTAAATCATCAAAGTATTAGTCATCGACAATATCAATTAAATATCGCTCTTCTTATTTTTAGCACCTTATAGGACTTGGAGGCCACAGATTTTTAAGTAGATTTTGGGGGCTCAAAGACCAGACATTGTCTCTTACCTTAGGGACGAACCAGATTGAGAACCTTGAAACAGTTTAAAAAGAAACCTATTGTAAATGGATTTTGAAAATTTTTAGGGGCTTGGTCATTTTCCACCAACCTCACCAATGTGAGTCATCTCTGGTTCTGTCATCAATTCCGTTCACAACATGCTTCTAAAAGTTAAGATTTCTTAGCAGAGTAAAAAGGAAAAAAAAAGAAGATTTTTCGACGAAATGTTTTGTCGTCAAAAGACACTATTGGGGATGAAAACAAGATTTCGTCGCCAGGTGGGAATCTGCAACAACCTTTATACTATTTGTGACGAAAAACATGCAATCTGTGACAATTTTCATTCGCCTCCAAAAACCTAATATCTTGTAGTGTATGCATGTAAATCTAATGTGATTGATACAATTTTTGACTTTTTTTTCGAAACAGTGTCTTCATGTCGCCACCGAGAAGAAATGTGAAGGTTACATTAATCTTACAGAGAAATGTCATCAAATAGGTAATCTGGTTTCTCCTCTATAAAATATTCCATTTTCTCTTTGTTTAATTTTGTGTTTCTAGGAAGACATTTAGATGTCGAGTTTTGGTGCATGTTAGCTGTTTTTTTACAGACTAAATTTTTAATGCCAAGCATGAATCTTGGCAATTGCAATGTAGTATCACTTCTACCTGATTTTCTTCTATTAGGTTTTTATATTAAGCTCTTTTCATATTATTTACATCTAAGTTATTGAATCTTATGTCTGACCACTCGCATTCTTAAGTCGTGTTGACTGCAATGCAAACCGAAATCTCCTTCTGCAGCTATTTCGCCCGAGCTTTAGCTTGCGAAGAGTTTGGATGAAAGGATTATGCTATATTGTTTGACCAAAGTTTAGTACTGAAAGACAATTGCATGGGTCCTCCGCTATTAACATAAGTAGTCGAATGAATTACTTCCAAGCTTAGCGGTAAGCAGAAATGTTAAGATAAGGAAAAACGGTCCAAGAAAGGAATTTTCATGAAACTATCTAGGAAAGGAATTTCGGAATTCTTGGATAGTTTCATGGACCGTTTTTCTTGTATCACCGGGGGAACTCAATATTTCACTTGCATGAATTTTGTTTCCTGATCTAGTCTAGTCTAGTATTAAAGGAGTGGAGTGTTGTTCCTTTGTAGGCCCAACATCTGCTGATATTTCCAACGTCTCTGATGATCGTCAAAATTCCACTCTACATCCTCCAGCTGAACTTTTGCATATGTCCTACCACGGGGTAAGTACTGTTACCTGGGAATGCAAATTATTTGGCAAATATCTAACAACGGAAGTTCTCTATGAGACCCGTCTTATATTCAGGAGAAACATAGCCCTGACTATGCGGACGTACGAGTACATAACCGTACGTGGGTTGCGCATGGCTGGTAAAACGGATAATGTTGTACCTAAGGTGGGATGGAATGATACAAATTTGATACCAAAGCCAACCCTGTTCCCACGATGGGCTTTGTGGCGGTTTGGTTCCATATCGCCTTCCGGGGAGAGAACATTGGCAATGAGACAAGAACTTCGTACATTTAAGGGGTAGATTGGGATGTACGATTTCTCATACATTTTATAAGCCATTGCTCGCTGCAACAGATTTTAAATCAGTGGTGACAAAAATGTATATAAAATTTAGCGTACAAAACACTATATAAGATAAGTATATTTACTTTGCTTGAAGACTTATCGAGCCTAATTTATTTTACTTTATTGAGCTATTTGATCTATTTACTCACAAATTTTAGTAAATTTTTATTCACTCTGCTTTGCACGACTAATTCAGTGCCGACAATGAGAAATAAATATCAAATTATCCGCAAAAATGTACATTTTTTGAACCCAATGTTTTCCCTTGATCTCCTTCGAACCCTAGTGGAGCCGCCCTCGATTGCTAGAGGCGTTGATTTCAATCATATCAATGATGGGTTCCATTTCATGGAAATGCAATAGGTACAGTTTTATATGTTACATTTTGCAACTATTACAAAGTATTACAGAAAATAAATTACATGCGTATTATAATGCAAGTACATTACATACGTACCCATTCAAAATTAAAATTCTTCGACTCACAAATAGATTTCTTTGCTAATTTTTTCTTTTACCAGGATTTTTCAGCTAATTTATTGACTGTGGAACTTATCAATTGTTGTGTTGCTTAATTACAGTGTAGGAAAAAGAATCAATATGACAGCTGCAAGAAGTACCTGACATATGTTTCGGAAACATCCCAAAACAGTTACTCCTAAGAAATTCCTAATTGTCAGCGTGCAATATCCAGCCTGCAAGAAGTGAGAACTCAATAATTTTCAACTTTTTTTTTATGGTAACGCAGAGTGTTTCTGGGCCAGTTTGCGCGCACCGCAGGACTAAATCTCTACAGCCCCCACCAACCTTTGCTAACCCCAAAGGGTTTTTACGCATGGGTGGCCCCAAGGTTTTTTCGCAATAATCTTTCTTCTTGAATATTGAACATATGCTCCAAGTGGGTTTTTGGAGTTCGAATTATGCCATTGGAAAATATTATTCGTCGAGAGGAGTGTACTTAGCATTGTCGCTTTTTTTATAGCTTCTTTTTAGAATTATTTTTGCATACCCTCCTAACCAATCATTCCATACAGAATAAAGGTGTGATATTCAAAATGAGGCTAATAACCAAAGACAGGTAAAGTATAACCCCTCCAAAGGGTGGATGAACTGTCGCTTTGCTGGACTAAACAAGTTTTTTTTAATACTCGGAACAAGTGGCAAGACTTTAGCTTTGGTCTTGACATGAATGCAATAGAGTGCCAATGTACCATGCAAATGACTATGAGGTGCTCATACCAATACTTCTTGACGATTATGTGCAGTAGATTATTTTCATATCTCTCCACTTGGGTGCACATAATTAAGAATTTTGAACTTCTTTTTCTAAGATTAAAGAATGTAATTGGTAACTATTTGGGGTAACCTTCAAAAAGACTTGGAAGCAATGGACCTCCATTATAGCAATTTTTTTTTTGTTTATGGCAAAAATCAATTACTTTTGATTCAGGAAATCTAGAATTTGTTAAAGTTTGGTCTTGGTTTTTCAGAGACTAACACAAACATCAAATGCTGCATCATCAAATTAATACGTGAATATGATCAAATCAAGTGCCCTATTTTACCATTTTTCCTTTCTTTTCTAGGACTTGCAACATTGATCTTATATTGCATCCGTCTTTTTCGATTCTTTGGCTAGGTTTGTTTCTCAATTTCGCTGAAGAAAGCCACATTGCCCACATAGGGCCGGCTCACATAGATATGACCTTCTTTTTGTAGTCAAATTCGTGAATCCAATCTAACAGTTTGCTTCTTGTTTTTTTGTTGCTTGGTTCGGATATGGTTCCGAAAAATAGAAAACTGTGTAAGATAGATTGGTTCAAATTTTTTTGCTTGCGGTTCCGGATTGGAACCAATTTGAACCGTAAGTAAATAATCTTGTTATATATTTCTATAGTGATTGAAATGTACCCAAATAAAATAGACTTATACCACAAATACTCCGTAATATAACAAGTATCGGGGTATGTTATACTAGTATTTTGTATAACCACACTTCTTCTCTTATCTTCTTGTGATACGAATTTACATAATTAACATTTCATTTGTTACTCTTTCGCGCTAGAAAGGACAATATTAGAAATTCATATCACTAGAAGGCAAAAAGGAAGTGTGGTTATAAAAAAGAAGAGTGTAAAAATCACTACCCATCTTCTATTATTATTATTATTATTATTATTTTACGTTGCCTCCCGGCTTCCGTAACTCTTCCCCAAAAAGTTTGTTTTCAATCCAGACTATTGATTGGCGAGATGGAGGATCTGGATAAAAACCCTCACACCATTTCACAAAGAGAATCCGGATCCGAGAGACCATGTGTGTCCCGCATCGGTTGGGAATGAGAGGTTTTAGTACTAAGGATTGGTACAATCCATGAAAGGCCCATGAAAGTAATTGATTTACTGCATGTAACCTAAGTCTTTTCTTGCTAAACCCAAGAGAAAAATCTAATCGTCAAAAATAAGCTTTATAATGCAAGTGCATACGTACCCTTTTCGAAATTAAAATTCTTCCGACCCACGAATAGATTTCTTTAGTGATAAAATCCAATGAATTATCTTAATTTTTAGAGCTGAACAGGTAAGAGATCTAGTTTATTTACGCATGATGAGAGTTTTGCTATTTTTTTTTTCTTTTATCAGCAAATTTCTGGTAATTTATTGATTGTGAAACTCGTCAATTGTTGTACTCCTAAATTACAGTGTAGGGAAAAGTATCGACGTTATGCTGGTGAAAAAGCCTGCAAGAAGTACCAGACATATACTATTTCGGAAACATCTCAAAACAGTTAGGAATTTTTAAAACATTTTTAGAAATTCCTAATTGCCAGCGTGCAATATCAGCCTGCAAGAAGTGCCTACTCAATAATTTCCAACTTAATTTCTTCTCGAATATTGAACTATTATATGCTCCAACTGGCTTTTAGAGTTCGAACTTATGCCATTAGATCCGAGGCGGCCGGTGGCTCCCGCGACACTTCCGGCGACCTCGTAGTTTTATTTCCTTGTTTTTATTTTCTCTTGGTTCTTGTTACCCCCCCGGTTAAGGAGATTTTTCGTTCCCTGCGTGAAACTTTGTCCACCCTTTGTGGGTATTGTTTTCTTGCAAGTGGTGAGATTCTACCCAATCCACATGGATACTCCTAAACTTGAAAATACTTATGGACGGCTGAGATCTGCACTGCAGAGATCCGCCTTGCAAGACTTGTTGAGCATCGTTTTTCCTAGTAGAGGGCCGGATTTTGAGTGTTTGAAGCCTTTGGGCATTTTCAGTTGATTATTAAAAAAAAAAAAAAAACAATGAGCAATCAACTCTCTAATAACTTGAGAATATCTTTTTAACGGAGCTTTCATGAATAGTTGCTTACGGAGGTAAATTGCGTGCGTCTGCTATTGACAATTTGGAATTAAATAAACTTTTTCGAAGAAGAGTTAAACTCTTCGAATTCCCCGGAAAAATTTCATTTAAATCCGGATTTTCCAAAGTCGAAACAGAAGCTGAGATCATGTCGCTCCGTGAATAAGGGAATCACGGCCCCTCCGTGAATATCTCAATCTCTAATAACTTTGAGTTGATTAATTTTAAAGAGGTCATAATTTCTCAATTTTTTCAACAACTTTTAAATGCATATTGGCTACAATGGAACCACGGTCCGAACCGTGGAAAAAAGTTTCAAATTGGTTTGGTTTCATGAATTTTATCGGTCCGTTTGATTCTCAAATTCTTAGAATTGTAAACTATGTTGTACTCTAATTGATTTTTATTTCCTTATCAAACCAGACCAATCCAATCCATGCTTATCTGGGAGTTGATAGGATCATGATGAGGAATTTTTCAGTGCCAAGCAGGAACCATGTGGTGCTCGCTCAGCGCATCAAGACCATCCATTTCGGTTTTGGACAGCTCTGATTTGGAAAGAGAGAAAGAGAGAGCGGTGGAATGAGAGGAGATAGGGTGTTTCAATCTAGTTCGTCTAACACACTTTTGAACGGCTCATATGTGGGTGCTCGGCACCACATTAGCCTGGTGACAGTGGTATCCATCCGGCACCCAAAAATCTCTCGGATCATCACACACCCAGAGATCGAGAGAGAGTTTTGGTAAGAGAGAGAGACGTTTGGACTTTGGATTGCACCCCAAGAAACAAACCCTAACCGTATTCCACCATATATATACAACCTTGGCCTTTCTCTCTAAAAAGTGTCAAGCCTTGCACCGAGTTCCCGATCAACCATGTCTGACAGGGATGGTGGTATGGTCTTCCATCTTCCCTTTTCCTGTTTTGAATTCGCTATCATTTCTGGTTTTTTTATATTTTTTTTTATTTTACCCTGCTTTTCCTCTGTTTTAATGCGAGCCACAGGAATAGGAATCGGTCTACAACTCAAAATTGTTTTTTCGTGTCAAATATGCAGCTCGTCCATCACCGTCTCATGGTTCTTCTGGGATTCGTGATCACTTACTCTGGGGTACGTGCAGTATCCTTTGATGGTCGGTAAATTATCGACTTCACTAACATTTATGACTTGCAGGAGAGTCGATTGTCCGACAATGTAGCAATATGTCTGGATTCAGCAATGTCACACATCCTAGATCACTATCACGTTACAATGTTCAGAATGCACTATGAGTCGTACATATGACGATGAATGCCATGAGCAATCATGTCTTGTATAAATTTTTGGAATCGAGATCGATTTCAAGAAATTTTTTTGGTGGACCCCTTGAACTTGCTACGTCCTTTTTCTTTTCAAGTTCTATTCTGAACAATATTCTTTTCTTTGAGTCCTTCATTCGCCTCGATTTGCTTAATTTCCTTATTCCATCTTTTAATTTGAGTACTTTGATATTAGTAATAGTTTTAGTTTGCTTTAATATAGTACCCTTGAATAACTATAGTAGTAATAGTTTACCACAAATTGTTTTTTGTTTTTGAATTTGCAGCCGTGTCTTATGGTGTAGCCTCAGCCATAGCACTCAGGACCATTGATGCTTTGGCTTCTAAACAACCAAATCCCTCTGTTTGCCATGTTGATTTTCCATCAGTCACCACTATAACCAACTCCAAAGATTCATCTACTCTTGTGATCAGTACTAAAAAGGAAGAAACTGCACCAGCAGCAGCAATTTCTACTCCTACAAAAGTTAGAGAAAAGAGTGGCCTTTTCTCTCGCCCTCAAGCCCCCAAGGCCAAGGCCCTTCCGCTTATATGCGAGCACGTCTTTGACTTCTACAGCGACGTAAAGTACTTTTTCCTATAACATCTACCACGATGTAACTTCGGACTTTCGTATTAAGACTTCGTAGTAACAAATATTACGGTTTCTTGAAAACTTTTGAAATTCAGAACATGGGAAAGTTTGCTGCCTGAAGCGAACCTCATAGTTGGAGCTCTTTACGTAAAGAGAAAATGAACAATAAATCACTCTAGAAATCAAAATAATATATACTCGAGCATATAAAATCTTCAAAGTATTGGTCATGATTGTAGAGATTAAACAGTCTGCAAAAGGAATATCTATGGGCCTTATATTTTCATGAGCTTAATTACCCATGATGGACTTACTTTTGTAGCACCTTAGAGAACTTGGAGGCCACTGATTTTTAAGTAGAGATTTTGGAGGCTCAAAGTCCAGACATTGTCTTACGTACCTTGGGGACGAACCTGATTGAGAACCTGGTCCTACATAAATGGATTTTGAAAAATTTTAGGGGCTTGGTCATTTTCCACCAACTGTGCATTGTTTTTTCCTTTCCTTTTGGACTTGGGGTGACATGTGTTTGGCGAGAGGCTTCACTGCTTCAGTACCAACATTGTTGGGATTTTCGCTTAACGCCATCATTTTTCGTATCCCTTTAATCTTCATTCAAAGATTTGTTTTTTACTGTTAAAAAAAAAAAAACTACCTCTAAAATATGTAAATATTTATTTATATTCTATTCAAAAAAAACATTTACGTATGCATGTAAATTTAATGTAACTGACACGATTTTTGACCTTTTTTTCATAACGCAGTGTGCTCATGCCTCCGAGAAGAAATGTGAAGGTTACATTAATCTTACAAAGAAATGTTATCAAATGGGTAACTCGATTCCAATCTCGTTTCTCCTCTATAAAATATTCCATTTTCTCTTTCTTTTTGTATTTCTAGAAATCGATAATATTGACATTTAGATGTCGAGTTTTGGTGCATGTTAGCTGTTTTTTTAAAGTACAGACTAGAAATTTAATGCCAAGCATGAATCTTGGCAATTGCAATATAGTATCACTTCTACCAGCTTTTAAATTAAGCTCTTTTCATAATTATTGAATCTTATGTTTGACCACCCGCAATCTTAAGTAAACCGAAATCTCCTTCCACGTACAGCTATTTCGCCTGAGCTTTCCCTTGCAAAGGGATAATGAAAGGATTAGGCTATATTGTTTGACCAAAGTTTAGCAAACTGAAGGACAATTATATTACTAAAGTCACGAGACTGCAATGCAAACCGAAATCTCCTTCCACAGCTATTTCGCCCGAGCTTTCGCTTGCAAAGAGATTGAATGAAAGGATTAGGCTATATTGTTTGACCAAAGTTTAGTAAAACTGAAAGACAATTACTTGTGCCCTCCGCTATTAACATAAGTAACCCAATGAATTACTCTCGAGCTTAATGGCAAGCAGAAATATTAGGATACAGAAAAAAAGGGTCTATGAAACCGTCCAGGAAATGAGATATTGACAGTTTCATGAACTATTTTTCTGTACTGTAATACCCCCTTACTTGTCCCTTCCAAAACTACTAAAAGTACAGTAATTTTTTTTCTCCATTATTGATTCTTTATTTATTTCTGATTATAGTATATCCTTTGCACACGCAGTTTTTCTGATGGAGGGTACTGTTTTGTTAAATTTTTGGTATCTGTATTCTAATCTCATTCTCTAATATTTGGTACTGAAGAAATACAAAATACCCGAGCATCTCCCCAAGGTCAAAGCGATAGCAATCTAACTCAAGGTATGTACAATGAAGAACAACTCTGATAGATATACAGGGAATCTAGCTAGCTACTATATATCTTCGTCGACTCATACAAGCTAGCTAGATTGAATCGATATCACCGGCGGAGCTCATGAATATCTAGTCTAGTCTAGTAGTATTAAAGGAGTGGAGTGTTGTTCCTTTGTAGGCCCAACATCTGCTGATATTTCCAACGTCTCTGATGATCGTCAAAATCCACCGCTACGTGCTCCAGCTGAACTCTTACTTCTGTCCTACCATGGGGTAAGTACTGTAGTATTCTCTATAATTCCTAGTTGTTGTTATTCACTTGTTTTACCTTCGTATTTGTTGTACAATTTGGCAATATATCTAGCTAGGAACGGAAGTTATCTGTGAGACCCCGTCTCATATAGGTTGCGAATGAGACATTCTTAGCACCAATGTAATTGAAGACTTTCGACCTATTGGCTAAAATTCAGGAGAAACATAGCCCTGACTATGCGGACGTCCGAGACATAACCGTGCGTTGCGCATGGCAGGTAAAACGGATATTACGATGGGCTTTGTGGGTGCGCACGGTTCCACATCGCCTTCCGGGTGAAAGAACATTGGCAATGAGACAAGGACTTCGTACATCTAAGGGGTTGTTTCCGGTAGTAAAAAATTTATAGATTTTTATTTGTGGTTGAGAAATTATTAGGTGTTTTCAGTAATGAATAAGTTATTGAGAAATGTTATCCGGTAGTGAATAAGTTGTTGATGGGTTTGTAAGTAAAGTTACCGTAGCAAAAAAAAAATTGTTGACAAACTTTTTTTTGTTAGTAGAAACGAGATGGTAAAATATTGAAACTTTTTTGTTAGTGGAAACGAGATGATAAAATGCGTTAAACTTTTACGAATTCTCATACAATTTTATACGCCGCCATTGCGCGAGGCGTTGATTTTAATCATGCGTATCAATGATGGGTTTCTTGTCATGGAAATGCAATAGGTAGAATTTTATTTTACATTTTGCAACTATTACATATTACAGAAAAATTTTTACATGCGTATTGTATACTTTAAAAGTTTAAATTTTATACCATGTAATCGTCAAAAATAAGTTTTTTTTTTTAATTTTTTTTTTTGGAAGGCAAAAAATTTATTAATCTTTGAAAGCAAATTACAAAGATTAAAAAAAACCAAGTCAGCTTCAAACTGAAGGAGAGAAAACCCACAAGGGGAAACAACCGCTCTAGCAATCATAAGCCAACACGGATCCTAAGGGAGAAGATAACAAACCGAGTTGGCAAGAAACCAACAAGAGAACACCTAAGAAGCAAATAAACCAAAAGGGCACACCCAACTAGACAACCCGCAGTCAGAACAATAGCTAAGATACTCAAAAAGACACCTAACAGACATCCAAAAAGACACCTAAGAGTCAATCATTATAATGGATACCATGTGCCTTAGCCCTTTCCTCATCTTCGGCTTCCACAATCGCTAATCGACGAGTAAAATCCTTCTCATCACCCGAATAATGGAGGCCCATAATCTTGTTAACGGCCCAAACAGCCTGAGCTTCATCTAGATGAGTCTTGTTGATGCCTATAGAAGAAAGAGGTAGTAAAGCAGCAGCGGCAACTGCTGATTTCAACAGATCACTTTGATTATTTTTTCCACCTTTCTTCTTGGGCTAATGAATTATTATTTACGTATGAGCGAGAAGTTTTGCTAATTTTTTTCTTTTATCAGCAATTTTCTGCTAATTTATTGACACTGTGAATTAAACTCGTCAATTGTGTTCCTAAATTACAGTGTAGGAAAAAGTACGGCCGTGATGGTGTAGAAGTGTGCAACAAGTACGTGACATATGTTTCGAAAATATCTCAAAACAGTAATTAGGAATTTCTAAGTATTTTAGAAATTCCTAATTGTCAGAGTGCAATATCAGCCAGCTGCAAGAAGTGCGCGCGTACTCAACAATTAATTCCAACTTTCTTCTCGGATATTTTGAACAATTAGATGCTCCAAGTGCATGGGTTTTTTAGTGTTTGAATTTTATATATATATATGCCATTAGAAAATATTATTCGTTAGCATAAGGATATCAATTAATTTGATGGAGTTTCTTACAATTAAGGATTGTCTTGAACTTATTTCATGGCTTCGTTTTAGAATATAGAGATGGAGATACTGCACATTAATTTCACATTAAGACGATGAGCTGTTATATATAGCGTGAGAATGCAGAATTCAAATTTTTGTGAATTATTAGTTCGTCTTAAAGGGAGGAATCGGAAAAATAAAAAAAATATGATCCAAACTTATATTTATTTGATAAAGACAAAAAGTAACCAAAAAGCTAGGTTTTTTTTGGCTTTATTCAAGAAAATTGAGTCTGTATTGCAATTTTTAACTTTTTGATATCTTTTGCCGTGATGAACCAATAATCCAAAATAATTTGAAATGACACTTTTAGTGACAACTCGGTGACAATTGTTTTGTCACTATCGCCCCTTTTTTTCTTTTTGTAGTGACTTGAACATGAATTGCTAGATCTATGATCAATAACCCAAGCCATCTCTTCAGCCAACCCAGAACTCATACGCCCAGAACTCATACGATTAACATTGCCAAGTAAAAAAAAAAAAAACTCATACGATTAACATTATTTCTCTGCAAGAATATATTCCATACTGTATTAGAGTACTCACAAGCAAAGAATAAGTGATCATGTGACTCGTCTTCATTTTGATAAAGCAGACATCTTTGATCTTCATCCACCCGGTATTTTGTAATTCGACAGGGGCAATTTATGCCATTGGCCTTATCTATTTACAATGTCGTATTGTAATTAGGGTTAAGAGTGTTTCCAGAAAAATAGAGAGGCAGCAATAGAAAACTGTTCTCAGACTCAGAGATAACAAAGAAGACTTGTACTCCAATTTCAATTATTGTGGACCGATGTGGCTTCCGTAGTTTTTCCTCATGTTTAGATTTTTCACATATATTAGCGTGTTCTTTTTTGTCTGTTCTATAAAAACTCTTTTTTCGTTTGATTTGCGATTTCATTAATTCTAGTTTCCAATATCTGTAGGGGCATTGTGGATTGAACGTGTAGTTGATTCCTAACATTGTAACCTTCGAGTTTGGAAAATTATTTATAATTTTGCAAATTTACATTGTTTTGTCTACCATTCCGGGGGGGGCGTGGAATTGTGACGGGTCTCTTTTTCCAGGCTCAAGTAAACCAATAACGCAACGTAGAGGACCATAATTGGAAATACGAAAACTCCTGCGACAATTGATGAAGCTTTGGAACTGTGGCTCCTATCAGTAATCCTTCCCATTTACGGTTGTGCTTAGGAAGTAAAGGTTGAGGAAGCTTTGGAACTGTGGCTCCGAAATTTATGTTCTACCTATATACTTATCGATGTCTGATTAAGTAATCCAATTGATGAAGCGTTGGAACTGTGGCTCCTATCAGTAATCCAATTTTTTTTGAATAAAGACGAAAGTAAATCAATGAGCCAATTTTTTCGTCTTTATTCAAAAAAAATTAGATTTCGGGCAAAATTTTTTACTTTTTAAATTCCTCTTGTCGTGAGGATGCAATAATCTCCAAAAAAATGACAATAAGTCAAGTAATACGAAAGAAGTTTGAATAAGGACAAAAAATAAGCCACTGTGGCTTATTTGTCCAAACGGGCAAAAATCTTCTTCCACATCTATTTTGCCTAATTAAGCTTTTGCATGCAAATTAAGAGATTGACCTCAAGGATTTGCTATGTTAATTTGATCGAATTTTGGTTTCTTGATCCTTTGTTTAGAGATGGAGTTTCCTCTTGGTATATTGTTTCTTGGATCTATAATATCATTCGCTATCGTTTTGGCAAAAATAAAATAAAAAATTTGACCGAATTTTACTAAACTGGAAGCCAATTATTCCTTCCACTATTTGAAAGTGCGACCCAGCTAGCCTGCATTACTTGGGCCCTCCACTACTAATAAAAGTTTTAGGTTTTTTTGTCAGTTCTTTAACATATAACAAATGAAATAATAGAAAATTTCCTACACCATTTCTTAGTTTGTCAGTGCTTAGTTTTTTCTTTTGTTATTGTTCTTTAACGCATAAAAGTGAAATAACCATTAATTGCAATTAGTTTCTTTTGAATAACTTCGTTAATTTATCTAAACCATTTTCTGTTAATACATTTCATCGATCAAGAGAAGTTCATTTGAATAATTATGCTGCATTAATTCTTTTTTACTTCTGATAATAACCATTGCAAGTAGCTTTTCTAAAGAAGGTAATTTTCTGTGATTAATATTGTTTCGTTTTTTATATTCTAATCTCATTCTCTAATCTTGGTACTGAAGAAATCGAAAAATCCCAAGCATCTTCCCAAGGTCAAAGTGATAGCAATATAACTCAAGGTATGTAGGTGGGGGTGTGTGTGTGTTTACCAAGTAAGGTTAGGTTTGGAACAACAGTTGGAACAGTTTGCATTGTATCCATATTTCATTGACGAAAAAAAAAATTTCTAACAACTACGGGTCCGAGATATGGAATCCACTAGCTTCGTTGGATCGTAAAAGGTTGGATTAATTAGTTGATATCACCATGTCGATCACTCAATATTTATCGCTTGCATGAATTTTGTTTCACGACAGATACCATAATACACGTTCTAGTTGCTCTTATACTGATGTCCTATCATGGTGTAAGTGCATTGTGTATCTCGTAGTTGTCATTCAACTTATTTTTTTGTTAATTTTCATCTCCAATCCATGTATCAAAACGATATATTATGCATTTTCGGATAACGTACATAGGGTTTCAGTGTTAGAATAATTAGATTATCACATTGGAAACTCCTGACCTCTTATTCTCCTGGCACCTAAGTCATTGCTGATGTGTTAGGCCAAAGGTTAACAAACTCTTTTTTTAGGTTAGACAAGTATCGGTTAATTATTTGGCATACAAATTGACAGTAACATACAAAAGCTCTTTGAGAGACCCTGTTCTCACATTGTTTGCAAATGAGAAATTCTAGTACTCCCTCTGTCCCCTAAAGTTGGTCCCTATAAACTACGTGCAATCTTCAAAGGAAAGAATATATATAGACCATATGTACAGTAGAAGTACATATGAATTAATTAGGAGTATAATCCAATTAACTTGTCCTAAAATTTCCTAATTTATGAAAATTAATCAGTCATATGGATTCTACCTACCATTCTTCCATATATTTAGTATGCCATTAGAATATATTTTTGGAATCTATAAAATTAAAAAGTGTAAAGAATAAAGAATAAAGGGAAACTTGTCACGTCCATAGGCCCCCTCAGAAAAAGACCATTGCTTTAATATATAGTATAGGTTAGCACTTTTTTTTGACAAGCAATATTTAGTCACAAGTGCATGTCCGGAGCTGAAGGCATGACTTGAACGATCAATACATGTAAATAAATATTGGATTCGCATGCAATCTATCAACCCTTGCCCATTGAATCCAACTATGTGTAATACAATAACCAAAGCATATTCATTGATCTGTTTAACTTGAATCAACAAATAAAAAACAAATAATTTTTCAATCACTAATTTTTGCACGCACACACTCAAACACATAAGACTTGATAAAACACAAAACACCATCCAAAACACCAATGAAAATTTTAAAAAAAAAATGATACATGACAATGAAAATGCGTGTCTCTAAATAGATGTATAAAAAGAACACAGGAAAACATGTTACATTCACGAAAAGGAGTCAGAATATAAAAAGAGAACACTAAGAGTCTCCCTAGACCCTTGGAAAGTCCGTCCACGAACACAACTAATGTCGAACATGTTAAAATAGAATTGTACAATAGATTTATTTATTCCTTAATTTTAGGGTGTAAATATGGCCGACCTTTTTGTTTTTCTAGTAAGAATACAAATCCTCGAAATTTCGGATTCTGAAAATAAATAAAGAAGGAAAAAAATATGCTTGATTGGTTACCTAATGGCAAGGATTATGACAAATCTTGTTTTCTTACTAATTGGCAGTAACGATATACAATTGGGTGAGCACTTCGATCCCCTCTTTCTATATAGCGCAGGACACATCGTTAGATTAGTTTGGAAAGATAAGGGCTGTTGAATTTATGTAGTATATAAGATTCAAATATTGAGATAGCTTATGATGGACGAGGTGGATTTGGGTTTTTTAATTTCTGTAATACAATAAGGCCTTAATGTGCCATTTGGCGCTAGCTGAATACACATCAGTCCCAGTTAATCACCGTTATTCACATCACCATATTCAGTCGCTCAGCAAAAGGTTGACATTGAAAAATATTCCATAATATAAGGACGAAATTGAACCAAAACATATTGCAAGGGTATTTTTGAAACCAGCAATATTTTATAGGAGAGAGTCATTTTACGCACGGTAATGAGAAGTTTTGCTAAAAATTTTTATCTGCATTTTTTTTTGGTAATTTAGTTACTGTGAAACTTATCAATTGTTATGTTGTGAATGTCATCTGACAGTGCAGGAGGACGCAAGTTTACCTATCAAATTGCAAGAATTACGAGACATATGTTGCGGAAAATGTTGAACACGTTTATGAATGGACCCTCAAGAATAGATGTCCAAAGCCATCCTAAATTGGATGGCCTTGAACTTAATCGATATCTTATTTTTACATTATAGAAATCGATATTTTGCATGCTAATTTACATTAGAGGACGATGCACCATTATATAAATTTGCGGGAGAGAATGTGAAAAACCTTACATACATGGAAAGCATGGACTTGCATAATGTTGTTGTTTTCCATTGAGCGATACATTACATTAATCTTTAGGCGGCCGAAACAATGTCATCACCCTCCATCCCGTGGACTTTCGGAATGCCGTCGGATCTCTTTTCAAACTCAGATTCAGAGGACCTAACAGAGTTGATGCCCAAACGAGGGAGGGACTCAATTTTGACAGGGGTCTCTTTCTTCAGGGTCAAGTAAGCCAATAACGCAACGTAGAGGACCATAATTGGAAATATGAAAACTCCTGCGACAATTGATGAAGCTTTGGAACTGCGGCTCCTATCAGTAATCCTTCCCATTACGGTTGCGCTTAGGAAGTAAAGGTTGATGCCGATTGAGCAGAAACCCAAGAACCATGATGTGAAAGTCACCTATCATGCATCTCAGGGAAGGACTTTTAGTTGAAAAATAATTTGGCAAGAAAATGTAGGATAAATTACACTTGAAACGAATACCATGAGGATAGATCTGCAAACGAATCGAGTTTTGTGTTTGCGAGTAGTTTGAAGCTCTGATAAAATTTTAGACTTGTTTACTAAACGAGCCTTAGCTTGTATTTATGGTCTCAGCTAATTGTGTACTCAAATTGAGCTGGTATTCGAGTTAGAATATTTAGTCTTGATTCAAGCTCAAGCTCAAGCCCAGCAAGAAAGCTCACTGAATTCTAAACAGGCTCGTTTGCACCCATGTGCATGGCCTGGTCAAATGGAACTGTTGAAAGGTACCCTGCAAGAACAAGAGTTAAGAATCTAACCAGTACAGAGCTCTTGTGGGGGCCCATCTTGTCTTCACTGCTTGTGAACCTGAGGAGGGGAACCAGTGCAAATGGTAGTTCAAATGACAAGACCATCTGAACCCACCACAAATGCACATGCAGGGGTACAATTTGTTAGCTCTTTGTACAAAGTACATATTAATTGATTGTGAGTGGGTAGATTTGGATATTGAATTATTGATTTGACGTTACAGAAGCAATGATGATGAGCCTTGAAGCTCCGGACGCTCCCCCAATAATGCAAATTACTAGGCTTGGAGCAATTGCAATGAACCTTGTTACTAAATTTCTCAACCACAGCTTCATTTTCAGATCCAGAAAACCCTGCACCCAAGTAGTAGGAAATGCTCAGTTAAACTCTCAATATGTAGGTATACATATATACGTGTTTTTATATAGACAGGGGCGGATCTAGGATTTCGATTTTGGGTGCAAATCATTGTAGTTATTAGTACAATACGAAGTTACCGATGCTCATAACCCTGTGATTTTGTAGCATTCGTATGCAAGAATGAACAAGGAGGAAGTGCAAGTAGAAAATTTCTTGGTTAGAATAGCAGCAGAGTCACATAGCGAGTGAGATTTTTTGGTGGATGATTTAAACAGACGAGGCTTTAAGGAATTAATCGCTCGGATCATCCAAACTGAGGCCCACGGGTCTCGAGAGCATTCTACAGTTTATTGGAGACGAGCGATCTCGTACTCTTATAAGGATATATTATTTGTGCATGTGATATGCTTAATGAGGATATATAGCACCTGCATAATGTACTGCCCGGCGTAAGTGCCTGTAACTGTTGAACTCTGTCCAGATGCAAGCAAGGATATTGCATACACCTTTGAGCTCCACTTTCCAAGAGAATTCTGCACCAAAACCATGCCAGAAGTTACGATAAATGGGCTATGGAAAAGGATTTTATTTCTGTTACCAAATCTTAATAATCACTGGGGAAGATTGTTAGAACCTTTAACAAGAACGCAGCAGAGTTGAGGGTTATATTCTCGCATTGGGCCTTGCTTTCCGAAGACAGAATCCGATTCCAGCACACACTGCCACTAACCGATATGACCGCGACGTTGATAAGGAATGCTATGAACAATGCCAGGCTGCTTTCTAGTAGAAAGTACTTTCTTGCACTCTGATGGAAAAGTGATGGAAAAGAGAGAGAGGATATATACAGAGATTGTGCGTAAATAACATAAGGTTATTGAATTTATTGCGAAAGCATAATTGGGTGGTTGGAGTTGGTTTACTTGCCCGAATGCCCTCAAAGGAATGAGGGATTTTCCTGGAGATGACCAACGCCGAATGCAGAAAGAGATTGTGCCTGCATTTACCCATGGCTTTCCCAGTGGTCAATCTTACTACAAATTTTGTTCTTCTTCTCTTCTAAAGAACTCGTTTAAGAAATGTGTCGACTGGTTTTCACCGAGTTTTGACTAGCATTTGAACCAGAAACACATGTCTCAATATATGATCGTGCAGTTGAGAGGGCATTAAGAAGAAAGATTTTAGAGGTGAAGGATCCCATGACAAATAAAACGTAAATACGCATAAAAAGAGTAGCGAAATTAGGATTCGGGAAATTTACGGCATGATAAGAGCTCCTAAAAGAGCAATTGCATCTCGGGTGGTCCTAGTACCGGTCAATTTGGGGATGAACATTCCAGCCATAATCTCTTCCGGGCTAGGCCTTGCATGCACCATCATACTGAAGAAGCACCCTCCCACCACCAGTACCAGGATCCCTATTGCCACCTCCAGCTTCCTTATCTAATTACCAAAATAATGAAAGACAGTACTAAACAATTAGATCATTTATCCATTAGCATTACATATTGTAATCTACAGAGGTCTAGCATCGTGTAATCGTTTTGTTAAGTCTCAAGTCGTGAATCAATTGATTGTGTTTTTTTTTTTATCAGCGAATTGAATGAGTTCCGTTGTCATAAAATGTGAAGTAAGAGGGAAGATAAGAAAAGTCGATAAACATGAACAAAAATCGGTGATTTGTGGTATTAGCAATGCTAGGAACAAAATCTTAGAACACGACTGCGGACACCACCATTTCCAGATCCGTTCGATGCGTGTACGTCCATCACACCGCACGCATTGATGGCTCCTGACAAAGTTGTGTCCAGAGTTGTGTTTTAAAGTTACGATTGTATACTTACGCCATAACGCTGCAATCCAAGGAGGAGGAGGGTGTTGAATCCAGCCAGTAGAACCCCACACCAAATGGGTATGTTGAAGAGTATGTTGAGTGCAAAAGCCGTACCTATCACTGCATCAAACATATATAAATGAACAAAAATTCCATATGGCCATATGGGAACAATATAAATCAGACTCAACCCCAATACGGTCCCTTCTTATCTAATTGAATGCATTCTCTCTTCTTGTTTTTCTAATACATCAAGTACAAGTGTAAACGAGTCGAGCCGAGCTTTTTGATGTTTCAGCTTGGCTCGTTTACCAAACATGCTTCAATAAACAAATCGAGCCTATAGAAAACTCAAGCTCTAACTTGGTTTGATTATTAAACAAGTCGAGCCAAATCTCAAGTTACTCACAAGCAGCTCAGTACGTTTGCAGTCTTGAATTAATGCCCAAATATTCAATTTCACATGATCAATAGACAGAGTCCAACCTTCAGGGATATCGGCGGCTATCACAGCAACCTCAGCAAGTATCCAGAGGATGTAATTCACTGGGTTGGGGTACTCTGTCTTACAGTGCTCCGAGAGATGTTTCCCTGCACACTTAGAGCCTTATAAGTATTGTTGGTAAATATAAATTAGAACTAGTAATCCAGCCCTTCTTTGTCCCTTAATTGAAATTTTGAAATTACCTTTTAGAAAGTTTTTTATTGCTCGGCATTTTTTTAGAAAGTTGTGACATGACATCTTATTATAAGTTAAAGTAGTTTTTGTAAACAAATTTTCATAATTTTTGCATCGCGTTAAAGATCTTGTGACCTTTTAAAAAGAACTAAAATTATAAGACAAAATAGAGGAGGTAAGACAAATAAGATCAGTGATCTTTGTTCCACTAACTTAAATAAGTAGTGTTGTAGTATTTATTTATTAAATAAGTACTTATTTTTTAAATTAAATGTGATGTATTGTGAAAGAATGACCTATCTCGTAAAGTGAAAAATAAATAGTTAAAAAAAAAAACTTTAACGGAACGTGCTTGAGTCATTTGTATTGTTTTTTCTTTTTTTATTTTCCTAGAACAGAGCATGTGACCACGATAGTAGCAATAACAATTTTGAGGATATTGACTAGGGTGACAAGCAGTACGCAAATCTTGAGGAGTAAAATTTAGTAGAACGATAATCGCTGCGACAAATTTTGAGATAAGCAAGGAGTTGTCTATGTGCTAAACTTTTCTAATTGGATCCGGCTTCTCGGCAATTGGACTGCAGAGAAGCCTCTGCAGTGTCATCTCGTTCGTTTATCTCAGTAATCAATTCTTCATAGTACTTTAAAGAGATTTTTCGCTGAAAAATTAGTCTTCCTGTAAATAGTGTTTCAACAAAATCTAACCATTAAAATTATTTTTGAACGGTTGAGAAAGAAGCCATTTCCTTCCAAATGGTATGGTATTGGCTAAGGTCATGAAGGACCGATTAATCATTAGTACACATCAGAGTACAATTATTGTCGTACAAAAGCATTAATATTCGATTCAGATAAAGACTTGATTAGATCGGAAATAAAATCTTAGCTGCACATATTTTCTGCTTTAGATACACTCCTATACGTTTCTATCATTTCTTCTTCTGACTAGGAAGGCTTCCGCCTTGGGCTTCTAATTTTTTTTACTAATTTAAATTAGGAGTCCCAAATTTTGTAGGGTGTTATGTTAGATATAAAAAAGTAAGATGTGATAAATGAGCAGGTTAAAACGGGTCGTGGGTTAATATAGACGAGTCGAATACGGGTTAATATTAGACAGGTTGAAATGAGTTAGGTCGAATATGGGTCAAGCCATATCCAAACCCGGCCCAACCCGTTTTCCTTTTCCTCCCATTTATTCCCCATCATATACAGGTTTTGTAGAAATACCATGTGTGGTGTAGCAATTGTGTTTTGTAGGCTTTTTTTCGTTTCGTCATTATTCAAAAACAATCGCATTTGTTTGTTTTGCGACAAATTTTTTACCCTTATTGATTCGTTTTGACAAGAGAAATGGAAAAAGTAAATTTTTTTAACTTTTACCCTATTATTTTTTTGTAATATCCAAGATTTTAGGCTTTATCTTAGATATTTCAAAAATATTTGGATAATAGTCATAATTTTTAATTTTTTCAATTTCTCGCGTCGAGAAAAATCAAACTTTAAACCAATAATAAAAGTGGGCAATACAAAAGAATGTCCAATATTTTGGGCTTTATCTTGAAATTAATTATTTTTTGTCTTTATTCAAAAATAATTTCACATTTTTTAGTTTTCCGTCAATTTGGATTTCGATCATAAGTTTTTATTTTTCAGATTTTTCTCTTCACGAGGAGACAATAATTCAAAAAAAATCGACAAAAGAAAATAACAAATGCAAAAAAAATTGAATAAGAAAAAAAAAACCAATTGACTTTAGTAAAAAGTAGCCTCAATTATAACTACTACAGTATAAAAGGTTCCGCTTTCACCTCTTAAAAAATAAGTATTTATTTATAATTTTTTAATTTAAAATAATAGATTTACTGAAATAAAAAAAATATGTAATATAGATCTTATTTGATAGATGTCGGTGAAATCTATCAAACCCTGCAAAAAAATTAAAAAAATATTTTTATAAACTCATTATTTTTAAAATTAAAAATAAATTATTATTTTTAAGTACTTATTTGAAAAGTGCAACAGTAACTACTGTAGAAATTATAATTGACACTGCTTTTTACTAAAGTCAATTCAGAGTCGACAGGAGCTCCAGGAGTTGGTCGGTCTTGGAGATAAGAAATCCTTGAACGTAGAAATTTTTTAGTGTCCGGTAGATACCACGTCACCCGGCTAATGTAGTATTCGAGCGGGCACATTCACGCCATCCAAAAATGTATTGAACGATTCAGATTGAAACACTCTCTTTTTTCTCTCTCTCTTTCTTCTCTCTTCAAATTTGAACATTCCAAAACCGAAATGGAAGACCCAAATGCACCAAAAGCTCAGCTGTGATAATTTTCCTTTGAAATCGCGGGGGGTGGGGATGTATCCCAGTGGAACCCATTCTCAATAATTAGGTTGTGTTTGGTTATCATTTTAGTTTAGTTTTTCAATCATTATTCTGTATCTTTCTCTAATTATTATTCTATTTCTCTAATTATTACTTTTTCATCTGTCATTATCTCTTTTCAATCATTACTCTTCTATCCAATTATTACCTTATTTCTCTCTCCATCCATTACCAAAATTAAACTAAACTAAGATGCCAACTAAACAAATCGTGAATCTGGTAGCCTTGTTTTGTCATACAGGAGGCGAGAGCTTATAGTAGTTCACTCTTATGCAACTATGCAATTGGGTCTTTTAATTCAGCTCGTATTGAACTCATTTTTAATCTATTTAGATTCATGCAAAAATGGGTTACTATGAGTTCAACCTATTATACAATATGAACGGGATGGACTGGGTTATAAATAAACAAATTTGAACGAGTTAAAAAATATGAATTGAGATTATCACCTCTTAAAAAATATAAGCCCAGTTTGCTTGCATAATTACTACTTTTGCCGTAAAAAATGCAAGAAAAATTACAACCGAGCTACGCCCACAGTTCTGTTTCACCACTCAACATTTCACTGTTTGTGTCGGTAATCAGTAGTCCGGATTTAAAAAAAAACTCTTCTAGGAAAGAGTTTCCAAAACACTTTTCGATGGTGAAAATTGAAAGCGGTAAAAGTTAAACAGTAAACATTGGCTTTTTGTAAAAATTATACACACTTTTTTATGTTCTCGTAATGATTGCTATGGTATTTTTCAAAATTTAATCTACTTTATTCTATTCAATAATTTTAGTGATACACCTAAATTCACACACACATCCTCACTCACATGAGTGGTGGGCTCCACACGTGACACACACTCACATGAGTGGTGGGCTTCATCACTTACGTGAGTGTAGGTCTGTGTGTGAGTGTGGTACTAGCACCATTGTCGTGTGGGGCCCACCACTCACGTGAGTGTGAATGTGTGTGTGAGTATGGGTGTGGGTGTGATACTAGCACCATTATATTTTATTTACTCGTAAAAATACGTAAAGGGCTCTGTAACTTGAGGTTTGTCTCGAACCCCCAAAATGTCACACTGTGCTGTTGTACGGTTAAAGTCGGACATGAGAATATGTTCTACGGTTTTAAAAGGGAGAACCTGTAACGACTCCAAGATTTGCTGAACGAGACTGGATTAGAAGAGCGAATGTCAGCCCAGCGAGCACGATCCACAACAACTCGTACTTGTGGTTAGCTCCAGCTTGTAAATCAGTTTGCACTGCATCTCCGTTAATAGTAGTACCAATTAATTAACAACACAAAAGTTAGATATAATTGAGTGAAAAAGCACTGCACTAACTAAAACTACTACTAGTCTACTAGTAATGGAGAGAGATGAGAGAGAGAGAGAGAGAGAGAGCAGACAGTTGCCAGGATCAAGATAGGCAACGGAGACCAAGAAGCCAGGTCCAACGTAGCTCAAGAGCTTCTTCCACTGTGGGGTCTCGTGTATCAGCACCAGAGCCATATTTGTGATCTCTCTCTCTCTACTGGAGTACTAATATTCTAGCTACGTATCAACTCAATTGTGTGCATTGCTCGGAGTTTTGCTCCAAATTTATAGACTCAAGAGGCTGGGTGCCCCCACTGCATTAGGCCAACTAGGCGCCGAATGCGTCGTGATTAAGGTCTCATACAAAGAAGATTGGTCTACTTATAGTAAGTTTTCTGACTAAAATTCTCAAAACAAAAGAGAGTATTTGACTCAAACCTTCTAGCCCCGTTCAAGAAACCTTTTTAAAAAATAAGCCGTTTATTTTACATTTTTAAACTCAAAAATAATGTAAAAGAAAAATATTTTTTTGATTTTTTTTGTACCGTATAAAAGATTTTGATGAGATTTATTAAATAAGATCCATATTTGTAGGAAAATTATTTGCGTAAACACATTATTTTTGAGTTTGAAATTACTTTCCTAAAAATAAGTACTTATTTAAGGTTCTGGAACGGGGCCTAAGTGTTAGTATATACTTTTGTGCCGCTGCCAATTCCTACGTTTTCAAAAATTGGTCGAGATGTGCGTAAATTGATGGGCTTTTTACCTTTAGGTTCCGAAAATAGGAAGTAATTCCCACCAGGTCTTCTTTAATTAATGAAATACTAAAACCCTATGAAAGTGCCTAAAACTCTAAGAGTACTGCTATCAGTACCAATTGAAATGTAGGATAATCGTATCGATGACCGCCACCGGGCCATCTCCGGCCACCGGACAGCTGATCCGAGCTGTTCAAAAATTCTATAAAAAAAAACAAGGGGGCTTGCGCAGGAATCAACGGCATCCGAGGTGTGCGGGGTGCTTGATCTACACACCTCGGATGTCGTTGATTCCCGCGTAGGCCCCCTCGATTTTTTTTTATTTAGAATTTTGGACGGCTTGGATCAGTCGTCCGGTGCCCGGAGACGGCCTGGCGGCTTCCGGCGGTACGATTTCCCTACATTTCGGTCGGTACCTATAGGTTTTCCAAAACTCTAAACCCTGAAAATTCCTAAACCGTAGAATATCCTATGAAAGTGCCTAAACCCGAGTACCCTATAAAAATCCTAAATTCATAAAGTGCTCTATGAAAGTGCCTAAACTGCTAAAATCCTATACTAGGAGAGAGCACTCTAAAACCCATATGAAAGTACCTACACTTGAACCCTAAAGCTCTATGAAAGCGTCTAAACCTAAACCCTAAGGTATTCTAAATCTTAAAATTCTAAAATCCTAGGGTACCCTAAAATTTTAGTGGGTACCCTAAAACCCTAGCTAGGGTGACACTTCCATTAATGGTAAATACTACCTCTGTCCGAATTTAATTGTCACTTTTGGGAATTTGTGCAACTTTTCAATTAATTATATCTTGTAATTTATAATGTTTTAGGTGATTTTAAAAATATTGTATTATAGAACAAATCGAAATCTATCAAACAAGATCCATATTGGATATGAAATTCATTACCAATTTAAAGATATAACTAGTTTTTTTATTTAAGTAGAATAGATCTGAGACAAGTAAATTGGAACGGAGGAAGTATATTTTTGTAAAAGTTGACCTAATGGTAATTAAGTATTTCATCTTTCTTTAATGAAAATTAAGTTTCACTTTTCTGTACTCAGAAGTAAAAATGGACTCTTAACTTAAAAAAAAAAAAAAAAAAAAACATGTAGACTCGGATAACATGTTCCGGACAACGATGAGAGATAATGTAGGTAGGTTTTCTTCGCAAATAACTCTTGAGAGCTTTCTATCCGATGCAATGATGCATGGAGAAAAATCAGGGAGGATAAATTTTTATAGTACATTACAAACCTTGGGGTTAAGACGCTTCGTTCGGTCGTTAATTACTTTAAGGTTCTGACATTAGTCGAAATGTTCACTGGTTCGGACATTCAGTTATGAGGAGAAAAAAAGTAATTACTCGAGCTTTTATACAGCAATGTTTGAAATAGAATAAACTAAACTCAGTAGGTTCTTACTGCCACATCATCAAGACACGCCACGGTATTGTTTGATGGTACTCCTTCAGTCCTGATTTATTCGTCCACTTTTTTTTTTACTTTTTAATGTGCTAAAATATTTGTCCATTTGACTTTTTAATGAAGTTAAAAGAGTAAATGTTGGAAAGTTAAATGTTTGTAGGTGTAATCATTATGTTCCCTAAAAAAATTGAGTTTCCAAAAATGTACAAACAAATTGGGACAAAGGGAATATCATTCATTATGTCCTACAGTTTTTTTGGTATTTCCTATGGATTCGGCATGTAAATTTCATTTTCGAGTTAAAGTTTATGTATTTTCAAAACTTGACAAAAATGTATCATTGGAAATATCATTTTGGCGAAGGCTGGTCTACAGGACCTAACCATTCCATAGGATCATCTGTTCATACTCTCAATTTTTGCTCTGCATGAACGTTTTCAATTTTTGCTTTTACGAATTTTTGTAATTTGACATGTTTTAATTGGAATAACGCTTTCACATTCACGCATGCTCATGCTCCTGCTCGCTCTCCCGCTTGCAATATGTGACTTTGGCTGGGTGACCCACGTCTAAAACAGTTGGAAAAAATATGATTGGTATTGATATCCCTGTGATATTAATTTTTTTTATCATATACCCCTTTGGTGGTATTCAAATATATATTTTTTATCATACACCCATTTGATTGGGTGATTAACTTCATAAACCCCACCATAGTGGGATTTGCATTTTATTAGAAAAATCAAAACTGTATCACTTTCATAAACACATTGGCAAAGCATGTTTTTAAGTTCTTCCTCTTCCTTTCTTTAATTTTTTGTTGATTTATTAGAAGCGACAGGAGACTATGAGTATTTGAATTATATCAAACAAGCTAGACATGATCACCATCAAACTATATCCAACCGGTAGCCTTACAAGGGGAACAAATAAGTAAACAATGAAAATAATGAATTCTTAGTTTTGGGCAAAATTTGGTCTCCTCACTTCCCATTTCGAAGAAATAATCAGTTTTTCCTCCTCCTCCTCCTCCTCTCTCTCTCTCTCTCTCTCTCGAAATAATCAGTTTTCCTCCTCCTCCTCCTCCTCCTCCTCCTCCTCCTCCTCCTCTCTCTCTCTCTCTCTCTCTCTCTCTCTCTCTCTCTCTCTCTCTCAATTTATCAAAATAACAAAGCAGGCAGCTGGATACGAATAACGAAGTTTATTGGGAGCCCACTCAAATTGGAACAATATACTCAGGTATTAAATTCGGTTGATGGAATTCTGTGGACATCCATATGCCTATTTTGTGAAGCAGATGTGTGATGGTTATGAGTCTATCAAAGTGGTTGTGAAAGAGTGACAGTGGATGTCTTGATGGTGCTTCTTTTATTTTGTTAATTATTTTAATAATATCCTCTCTTTGGGGGGTTTGTCCTTCTTTGGGGGGTTTGTCCTTCTTCGGAAGGTTTTGTCCTCCTTCGGAAGGTTTTGTCCTCATTCTATAAGGCGACTCATCTATACGCTTATATGCTCTTTCTGTTGGAGTGTCCGGTCTGTGAACTCCCAACCTTCTCCATAGGAATCTTTTGATGAATACTACCTTTCAACTTTTGAAAAAAAAAAAAAAAGTGTAACGGCAAAGTTTCCCTTGCTCATTCATGTTCCATTCTAATTTCTTTCTTTCTTTTTCACTTTTCCTTCATACTTTGTTTTATCAAAAGTTATTTTTCCTGAGGAAACATAAAGGAGTACTCTTTGTCAAAAGTTACATTGATGTAAAGGAGTACTCTTTTTTTTTTTTTTTCCAAAAGTTGGGAGAATGTACCTTTGGGAAGGGAACATATGTATAAACCACCGGAGTTATAAATCACCAATGCAACACTACAGCGAGATTTTGAACCCAAGAATCTAAATTGGGAGTGTAAAGAAAATGTCATCCGCAATAGCTAGAGCTCGTTGGCTTTCCTTCTTGGTTGCTATGTGTATATCTGTGAGAAGATTCACAACACAGGTAGTGCGGATTCAGAAAATTCGGACAAATAGGTCACTTTTCAAGCATAAATTTAATAGTAAAAAAATACCCACAATCTAATATAAAGAGAACATGCAACCAAAAAAATCGAGAATAAAAAATGAATGTGCTAGTGTTATTTCGTTTTCTCGAGATGATATTTAGGTTTTATTTTTGTAATTTAGTGGAGTACAATATATAGTACGTGTTGGGCCTCTCGGCCTTTGTGGTTCTTCAACTACCTAGAAACCAGAAGGAACGTGGTTTTTTTTTTTTTTTTTTTCCAATCGTTAACTTCAGGAGAATGTGGTTAATTGAACAATGGTGCTACAGTTCCCGATTAGGGGATCCCGACAGAATTCCCGACGCCTCGCCGGGCCCACTCCGGCCACCGAACGGAATGGAGTGTTTGGATCGGCTACCTACACACATCGGATGCCATTGATTCCTGCGTAGATCCACTCGATTTTTTTTTATAGAATTTTAGTTCGGCTCTGATCAGCTGTCCGGTGGCCAAAGTGGGCCCGGCGAGGCATCGGGAATTCGTTCGGGATCCTTAGACTTTCTGTTAATTGAACCCCTTCTAGGTACTCCCTCCCTTCAAAATTCTTGATTCTCTACGATTTTACGCGCAATTTTCAATTGTTTATATCTCTCGATGTATATTATATAGGCCATTGACAATTGCACGTAAAATCTTAGAGGACCAAGTTTTGAAGAGTTTTTTTTTTTTTTTTCCCAACCACATGTGGCAGTTAAAAACAATACCAAAGGGCAGTAGCGAGTTTCAATTCTCTATGTTGCGTAGTTTAATATATATATTACTACTACTTGTTTCAATTCACACAAAATAAAAATAAAAATCCGATAACTTCAGGGTCATGTGATCTTTTTGTGCCTTAGATGAATCTGCTCCTGAACACAGATATATTTGATAACAATCTATTCTGCGGTCGATTAGACAAAAATTATACCAAAATAATGGGATTTTTATTTTTGGTATTATAGGATATTTCGGGTCAACTTGTGCGCACTTTTAATTAATAACTAGTCCCTGTAGCCCATCCCAACACTTTCACATGTGTTCTTACACGTGAAAGCGAGATGGTCTCAAAGAGTGGTCCGCAAGGAGGATGGGATTTTCAATGCACATCTATAGGTGTAATTTGCTCTCAGATATAGGAGGTGTTTGGGAACCTACTTTTTGGCTTTTTATTTTTAACTTTTTGGCTTTTTGGAATATGATCAGAATGTGTTTTGGAGATTGAAGGAGTGTTTGGGTGATATGTGCAGAATGTATTTTTGAACAGTAGTAGTGTTTGGTAGATGAATGATGAAAATGAATTATAGATTGATTTTTTACGAAGTTGCCCTTGACCTTTATTATTGTTTTAAAAAGTGTACAAATTTTATTTTCTTTTTGCTTTTGGCCGTTTCTACTGTGTTAAAATAAAACAAACCACAGTTAAATACACCCTTTTTTTTTTTTTTTTTGGTTTCAAGAAAACAGAGACCAGTTCGGAAACTAAGCATCACGAATCTCAGTGAACACCTCAACTATAACCCTATGATGGTGATGAGAATTCACAGACAGAAAAGTCTCCAGCAAATCCTCCAGATCCCTCCGTTCAAAAAAAAAAAAATCCTCCAGATCCCTAGCACCGAAAATCTGCTTCTCCACAATTATCTCCACCATGGAAGTCGTGAAATCAGCTTACAGGTCGCTCGATTGCTTCTCCACCACAAAGCAACCGTCCTAAACTTTTCCGTCGACGACCACAACCCTTCTCCGAGCTTCTTCTCTTCTTTCGTTTCTCCTCTCTCTCTCACTCTCTGGTGTGAAGTGAACAGGTGAGGAAGAAATAAGTGGATAAGGATAAGAGGACATGGCAAAACTGGTAAACGAAAGGGAGGTAAGTGGGTTTGGTAATTGACCACAAAATGGAAAAATGTAAAAATGTGAAAAACACCTTCAGACTTGATTCTGGGTTTTTGCTCCAAAACTGAAAAACCAATAATCCATTCTCATAATGCAATGCTAAACACCCAAAATAGAAAAATAAAAATGCAAAAATGAGAAAAAGGAGTTCCCAAACACTCCCATACCAATCCAGCTTAGGGTCATTGGCTGATAGGTGGTACACGGCTGTCTCACGAGAAAGTACAGTATTTGAGAAAAATATCGTGGGAAGGATAGGAGGGACCCAACTCATATTCATATTTTTTTTAACCAACAATATCATCCCATTTATATTTAAATACGAGAATTGTGTTAACCACCCTTTGATTTTTTTATAGCGTGGAAGAGGCACAGTGCTGAGATTATGTATCCACTATAAGCAGGGTCGGCTCATAAGTTTTGAAGGCCAAAAGCAAACCTCTTGAATGAGGCCACCCTATACTTTTCATATAAAAGTGGTTTACAAAGAGTCATAAAAAAAAAAAAACCAATACAAAAAATTTATCATACCTCAAAATTCATCATTTGAAAATTATTTTTCTCGCACTTTTTGCTGTAAACGCCTTGATTAAGTCTCCATAGTCAATGTTCTTCTCCAATTCCTTCTCGATAGACAACATAGCCAATCCATTTAATTTTTCTTGAGGCATGGTTGACCGAAGATAATTTTTGATCAATTTCAACTTTGAAAAACTTCTTTCCCCCAATGCAACTGTAATTGGTATAGTCCACAATTTGGGCCTATTTTGTAGCTCTTAAATTTTAATTGGGCCTATTTTGTGTAAAAGAGACTAGTGTAATTTTTTTTTTACCACACACACACACACACACACACACACACACATATATATATATATATATAGGAATCCTAAAAATTTAGGGGCCCTCGTTTTTAATTTTTTTCGGAGGCCAGAAGCGCCCGCTTCCCTCGCCTTGGCTATAAGCCGGCTCTGACTATAAGAAAAATTATATTCGGCAACGAATATTTGTCATATATTGCATGTTTTTCGTCACATATAATATAGGTGATAAAAAAAATTTGTCGTCTAAAGGTTGTCAAGGATTTCTACCTGGCGACGAAATTTATTTTTTGTCACCTATAGTGTCTTTTAACGATGAAAAATTTCGTCACGGAAA
This sequence comes from Rhododendron ovatum, assembly GCA_019656835.1. Lineage (NCBI taxonomy): Eukaryota > Viridiplantae > Streptophyta > Magnoliopsida > Ericales > Ericaceae > Rhododendron > Rhododendron ovatum. The sequence goes on from CM033790.1 coordinate 34,975,597, forward strand.
ATGACTTGTTGACAAAATTTTCTTCATCACCTATTGTGTTTCCCTTTGGTGACGAAAAAATTCATCATCAAAGGTGACCTATCGGTGACGGATTTTTTTTCGTCACCCAATAGTTATCTTTGGTGACGAAAAATAATTTTGTCTCCTTTTCTACTCTTTCAGCGACGAAAATTTTATTTCGTCACCAAATAGCTAGGGGTTTTTAAGCTAAAAATTAAAGCTTTATCTTTGAGCGTGTGATGAATGAAACTAGAAAATGAGGGGACAACATAATCCTGATGTTTATTATTATTTGTAATTTTGATTTTCTGTCTTCTGCTATCGATCTAGGGTTATTTCTCCACCTATTTTTTCATTTTTCCAGACTGGTGAGGAGGGGTTGAGATTTTCTATCCATAGCTGCCCTGTTGAAAAGACAATTTTGCCATCCATTTTACTAGTACAAGCACGCATGTGATGACATACAATAGTCCATTTTTGTACAGCAAATTGTATGTACTATTGGATATGAAATTGCAAGTTATCTAATAGTTTAGAGTGAAGTATGCTGCCTTAAAAGTTGAAGGATGATATAAACACATTATAAATAGTTCAGGGGATAAAAGTGATAATAACCCTGTAACGACCTGCTTTTTTCTAGAAATAAATTCTAAAATACATTGTACCTAGAAAAAAGGCGGGTTGTTACAAATGCTTTTTTCTATAAATAAACTCCAAAAATACACGATAATGATGCTAGAAAAAAGGCAGGTTGTTACAAATGCTTTTTTCTAGAAATAAACTTCAAAATACACAATGATGATGCGTGTATTTTGAAATTTATTTCTAGAAAAAGGGGGGTCAGGGCAATTAAATACAGCGTATTTTAAAATTTATTTCTAGAAAAAGGCAGATCGTTACATATCCGTTTTTGGTCATCATTAATGGTGTTAGGTTAGGTATGTACATCCTTATCCGCATATAAAGATTTCTAGAACCCCACTAGATTGCAACATTTATACTATATGCTATAAAATGATATATAGCTTAATTTTCACGATGATGATGATGATGCGTGTAATTAAACTGCAATTAATTAGCTAAATCTGAGAAATTTCAAGAATTATATACTGATCGATCGGGGTACAGTCAATCTGTACGTTATCCAAAGTCATATCATGTCTTTTTTTATGGGTAAAACAACTTGAAATTGAAAAAGAGGCTAACCAAATATACAGTCTACAAGGGACATACCCGAGGAAAAAAGAATGGAAAAAACAAAACAAGAGTAAAGAAAATTACTTATGCCAAAGTCATATCATGTTGATTGTTACTCTACTCTATTAAACCCTTTTGGTGTAACAATCCAGTCCTTTTTGCATTTCCTGACCCCATGACCATGTCCGTTTGTAATTACTCTAAAATCTGTGTGGTTGATAATGACCTTTCATTTTTTCTATAAACCGACTTGTTCTCATGCATGCATCATATGCCAGAACATGTTCCCTCCGTCTCATTTTTATTGTATATTATTCTGTTTGTCTTTTTTATGTATTTTGCTTATGTCTTTTAGTGTAGATTTTGAAAAATATACAATATGGATATTGTTTGATAGATCTCGATTAGTTCTATAATAGAAAATTTTTAAAATTATGAAAAATATTATAAATTAAAATATATAAACAATTAAAAAATAACACGCAATTCAAAAATGGATAATAAAAATGAAACGGAAAGAGTTGGATGATTTTTCATAGCCTTGCTGTATTGAATGAAAATGAGATTTTAGATCATATCTGGCACATGCGACAAAATATAACACTGAAAGTGTACTTTTTTAGGTAATTGAAATATGCATTAAAAACTAGACTAAAAGAGTCTAGGACACGAGAATGTAAAACTCTAATCAAATCCGCATAAAGTAGATTAGTAATATAAGGGTGGATATATAAATCTCCCGTCGGAGTCGGTACGTCTTTTGCCAATGTATTTGCACAATGATTTGCTTCTCCATAAACGTGTTTGATAGGCACCACCTCGAAAGCCTCTATTAAGACTTGAACTCGCTGTTAATTTGATATCTTACTTTCCCCTGCCACAACTCATTAATGGAGTCTTTGTCTTAGTCACATAATTCTTCAAAATGGCCTTCACTCTTGCTCTTAATTTTCGTTTCGCGCTCACACTCTCAATCCTCGCACTCATGAATTGTAATTGTTTGAGAGGTTTTTAAAAGACACTTTCACATAAACACTAACACTCGCAGTAGCTCTCACATTCGCACACCTACGCAAGCTGATTATGTGACGACTTAGGTCCTTACGCAGAAGGAGTGCGGTTCGGTCGATAAATTCCTCACTCTTTTATCTATCTTGCATTTTGAAAGGTGTAAAATTTTGTTGGGAACTCCATTAGAGACCTTAAGTTCGTCATTATACAAGTTTTCGAGCGTTTTACTGCATTGATAGAGTACTCGAGCACTCTTCAAACACCAATTTCATACAGACCAGACCAACTATGGATATCGATGAAATGAGTATCGATGATACACAAAAGGTACGTAAGTTCCACACAAAATGATTTGAGCTATTCAATAATTTTAAGATAATTTTCCAAGTAGATCAACAAAAAAAAAAAAAGTTTAATCGAATATCTATAAATGTTTGATCCAATCATTCAATATTTCATTCAAAAATTAGGATCACTCGAATCATTTATATGGGACTTCAAAATGGGCTCCGCACACCATCTATCCACCATCGGAACTCGTTTCATCGGTACCCGTAGCTTTTTTTGCTTTTCGTAGGATGATGTGACATTAGATTTATGTTACCTATAAATATGTAGAGATAAAAATTTTGAAGGGTACTTTCATATATATAGAATTTGCTAGAGAACCTAAATTAAATGGTACTTACGTAACCTCCTAATAAAAACATTGTCATTTTTTTTCGAAGTAGTAAAACCAAGAACAAGGGAAAGAGAAAACAAACAAAGAGAACCGATCAAAGGACAAGACCACAAGACTCTGCTGAACTTTGACCTCGATGATCAGCTATAAGGGCGGCAGGAGCAAGTTTAGGAATTTCACCTTTGTCCAGAGTCCCAGAAAACTTTAATCGCATAGCCCAAGCACCTAATTCCTGAGCAACCCAAACTGGACTACATACGAGTTGAACTAGACTTCCTAATAAAAGTTTTTATTTTTTTATTTATTTTTTGAACAGCATTTTTTAAAAACACCTTAGATAAATAGGCATAACTGCGCACCAAAACCTCGCGCATGTGTCTCCAACCGCACACACAAAACGCCATTCATCAAATGGTGATTTTGTGCAGGTGGCCGGGTCAGATTTTTAGAGGGAAAACAAAGAACTATTCATTGCTAAAAAGATATCAAATCCTAAAAATATCTAAAGAATGTATATAATCAGGTCGGGTGGAGGTTATTATCAACACATCTTATATACTCTTAGGGCTGTAAACGAATTGAGCCGAACTTTGTCGAGTTTGAGCTCGGCTCTTTTACTAAACGAGTCAAAAATTTGAGCTCGAGTTTGACTCGAACCTTAACCAAACGAGCCAAACGAGTCTCTTTAATCGAGTCGAGCCTCCTTTTTAATGAGCCGAGCTTTTGTCAAATGAGTCGAGTTCACTAAACGAGCCAAAAACTTGAGCTCGAGCTCGGCTCATTTACTAAACAAGTTTAACCAAGTCTAACGTTAATGAGCCGAACTCACGAACTGCTCGATTCATTGACAGCCTTACATGATGGTACCCTACCCAGTACGTCGGTACCCTAACTTCTCTATCAATGCACTCCCGCAACCTCTCCACCGGAGTGAAGCAGATTTGGAGACCTATTTACTAGGTACTGATAAAAAAAAAAAAACCCACACGTACTTTGAAGTTTGGAGAAGGGTAATCAAAGATATCTCTCACCTTCTCAAAATATTTGTTCGATCGTAAAACAAGAATTAAAAAATAATGCATTTCTTTTAAGAAAAAATTCAAAACTTTTTTCATAGATTAAAAGAACTCGTTGAGATCTAGTAAAATGTCGAAAGAAATTTAAATTTTTCTTACAAAACTTAAATTATTTTTACGTCAACGTTTTGCAAACCGAACAAACGTTTTGAAACGGAAGTAGTGACAATAATGCACACAGAGAGGGACCAGTGGGGAGTGATGGAGAGGAGTAATATTTTATTAAAGGACCAGTGGGGAGTGATGGAGTGGGGAGTGATGGAGAGTAATATTTTATTAAAGGACCAGTGGGGAGTTAAAGGACCAGTGGGGAGTGATGGAATGGGGAGTGATGGAGAGTAATATATTTTATTAAAGGACCAGTGGGGAGTGATGGAGAGTAGTACTCCATTAATGAAAGGTGAAGACATTCATTGCAAATCGATCTTCAGTTGGTAAAGAAAAGGACAATTCTTTGCCGTCTACAGCCATAATCAAAGCAACGGAAGTTTTCAAGCCGAATGGCATTTTCCGGGAAAATATGATTCAGTAGTTGGCACTGTCAGTCACCTCTTGATGTCTAAATACCCTACTGCTGCGTTCTTGTAAATTTATATAAGTACGAAACTTATGTCGGTATTTTTTATTTTTTGTAACTTTTTATTTAGTTTTTCCTTATAATTTTTGGGGTTTATCGTTTGGAATCGAAAAAGTATAAAAATATGGATGGATGTTGAAAAAATTTAAATAAGATGGTTCTTTAGACAAAAAAATAAGACATATGTTTGATACTTTTTTCGTCTTGAGTGATTTTTTTTTTTTTTTTACTTTTGGTTATAATTTTGCAATTTTTAGACAGGTCTCGTCGAGTCGGATGATTAATCCAAAAAATATCACGTAAATCTAACAAAAATTCAGGAAAGATGAATAAAACTCATGAAACGAAAAAATAAGTTAAGCTTACAAGAATCCACCTGTACATCACATATTCATCTAGCATCCTGCATGCGGTGTCCCAAGGTTACTGATGAATATTTACTCGTTTGTGCAAGGCCGTGAATTGATGATATATGAGTCAATTTCACAAGTTCCGAGCAAAGCAATTGGTTGAAGGCACCACCAATTCTTACCCAAATTCAAAATTTGAGTAAAAAGCTTAAAAATCATTCGCCAATGCCATACCCAAACCCATTTTCCTACCCAAGTTTGGGTTAAAAAAAGGTTCAACGGTGGTGATGCTCTTACAGGAGACATAGCACCAACAGTTCCACGAGCTACCAGTTGCTGTCCCCGTCCTCCAAAAATAATTTTAGAAATTACCTGTGATCATTTGATAAGAAGGTGTTCCAAAATGATTGTCTGGGGATCGAGTGGCAATAACAAAACTATTTTGGTTGTTAGTGGCAGATACTACTGTATACACTACCAAACATGTGTTTTGACTTATTATTAGAATTTTAAAAAGCCTAACCTAATACTATCAAGGAGTAGTTGGTAGCTAGTGACATCTATTCTATACTCCTAGCTTAATTGGATGACTTGGAGGAACCGGGGCCCTGCTGTTCAAGAGTGCACTGTTCACAGACGGATGGGCTGAAATTATGCACAACACCTACTGTTTATCGTACTCTGCAGCAGCTAGCAGGCCCTCCGCGTTCGACTTAGAGAGTGATATGGAACAAGTCTTGCCCTCTCGAGCACACGTAACCCAATAGCATGTGGAAGTGATATAATGGTTATAAATAATGGTTATAAATAATGTTTGATTTTTTACTATGTTGCTCCTGTTATTAATAATGGTTATAAATAATATTTTAATCTAATTTTTTTATTTTTTATTTTGAAATTGCTTTATTCTTCATTAATTGAAAGTCTCAAACTAGTTTTTAATTATGTTTTTATTGTTTCAAGTATTTTTCGCTCTTTCCTCCAACAATCTTTTGATTTTTAATCTAAAGTAACAATTAAGTTAAATCGAATAATTGCAAAATAACGAGCTTGTTTCCCATAAAAATTCTAGCTAATCAAAATCTTTCAACTCCAAGGAAAAAAAAAGAGGCTTTCACACGAAGAACGAGAAAACAAGAAGAACAGAAGATACTCTTTCATGTGAAATCAAATCAATCCCTAAACCAAACAAGAAGAAAACAGCAGATACCCACAAAACAAATCAATCCCCAAACCAAACAGTACAGTGTCTAATTTCCAGAACAAAAGAAAGAACAAGGCACCCAAATTTTGACTAGTCTCATACACAAATCAGTAAGTGATGGGCGATTTCAAGACATTTAGAGATGGGCGAAGGTGAGTGTGTAGATTGGCAAACTTCTCCAGTCTTCTGCTCCTGGTCTCTCTTTGTGTTGTGTGGTGGAAGATGTGAGTAATAAAAGTTGCAGTGGAGAGGATAAAGTTCAGATGAGGGTTTTGAGGAATTATGGAAAAACAGAGAGGGTAGGGATGTAAAATTGTGTGGCTGGAAAATGAAAATTGGAAAACGAGAATGGAAAAAACTCCTCCTGACCTTTTTTTCTCTTCTCTTCTCCATTCTTCAAATTAGAGAACTCATTCTCATAGAATGAGTTGTCTTGCAGCCAAACACCCAAAATAGGAAAAGTAGAATTGGAAAAGACAAAAATGTGGCTCCCAAACACCCCCTTGACAAAACTATTTTGGTTGTTAGTGGCAGATACTACTGTATACACTAGCAAACACGTGTTTTGACTTACTTTAGTAATTACATCTCAGGGCTATTATTAAAATTTTAAAAAGCCTAACCTAATACTATCAAGGAGGAGTTGGTAGCTAGTGACATCTGTTCTATACTCCTAGCTTAATTGGATGACTTGGAGGAACCGGGGGCCTGCTGTTCAAGAGTGCACTGTTCACAGAAAGACGGGTTGAAATTATGCACAACACCTATTGTTTATCGTACTGCACACCAGCAAGCAGGCCCTTCGCGTTCGACTTGTTCGACTTAGAGAGTGATATGGAACAATTTTTGCCCTCTCGAGTACGTAACCCAATAGCATGTGGAAGTGATATATAGTAACAGAGAACATGCAAGCAGAAAATAGACTTGAGCCGAAATTTGGTGTACGATATTTCCATCGACCCAGCTTTGATATTTCGTCAAAAAAATTTAAAAGATTAATCTAACCTAAAGTCAATTGACGTGGAAAATCCTTCATGTCACATGTCTAAAAAGGTTGGCCGGTGGTTGGTAAAAAAATCCACTAGTATAATAAAAATAATAAAGTTGATATATTAAGTACTTCCTATTTTTCTTTTTCTTTGTGGTGCAACATAATTGCAATTTAGTAGCTTGACAGGAATAAGCTACAATACATTCTTATTTGGGTGTGTATTATATACACTTCCAAAATATTAGTATGATTCATAGATGAAATGTTATAAATCATATTACTAAAAGGTTATGATTTTAGTATAAAAGTTTTGAGACGTATCAAAATGTTACTCTGTGATCCTACTGAAAATGTTATGAATTCTAAACGTCATGTGTTCTATTACTGAAAAGTTACAATCTTTTAGTATAAAAGTTACGAGATGCATCAAAATATTATGAATCCTAGTGAAAATGTCATAAATCCTAGTGAAAATGTCATGAATCCTATTGCTGAATTAGAACAAAAGTTATGAAATACATCAAAATATTACTATGAAATGACACAATATGAACTATATAATAGGAGTGTGTATTGTAGGCTTTTCCATCTTGACGAGACAACTAACAACAAAGCAAAAACAGGAAAGAAAAAAAGTAGTAGTACATATATTAGGTTAACTATTTTGGGTGGACTAGGACTAATATCAAGGATTTAAATGATTAGACATGAAGGAATGTTAGGCTTCTGCTTAGATCCAGTCTTTATCGACAGTCCCAACCCAAAGCAAATAATTGCTACTATTTTCAATGAGGCAGAGAGGTAGGTGCCAGTCACGTGGCTTTCTACTTAAGCAGTTTAGGGTTGCTTCACTTCATTTCCAGAATTGTTCCAAAGGCAATTTGCTGAAAGAGACCTGCTTAAAGTCACTTTGGTGGCTGGGGACCTCCCGGACCTGGGGTGGCCAGCCGCGGGTTGGAAGGTGCTCTGTTTCAGTGTGTTTAGGTTTAGGGTTTTCTTTGAGTTGGCCTTTTGGCTGGGCCTAGCTCACTTTGAGGAGTTAGGTTTCAATTTGTGCTTAATTGTAAGATTTGGGTTTGTAGGCCTTCAGATGTTTTAGGCTGTATTTGCATTATCTTGCTTTTTTGGCCTTTAGGTGTTAAGAGTTTTGTTCGTAAGGTGTGTTTGGACTTCGTCTAGGTTGGAATCCCCCTTCTGCTTTCCCTTAGTAAATGTTATTTTTGCCAAAAAAAAAAAAAAATTTTGCTCATGCATTTCGGTGGGGCTTTGATGACGGGTCCGTAGCGCAGTGATAGGCAAATTTTTTCTTCCTACCCTGGTGAGCTAGGCTCAAATTTAGACATTTCAGGACGGGTGGGCTCTTCTATGCTCACGTCAAGGGGGGTAACTAAAGCCCCGTTCCGAAAACCTTCTTAAAAAATAAGTACTTATTTGAAAATTCTCAAAGAAAAAAAAGAAGGGTCATTTCACAAAACCCAAATAAAAAGTTTATTTCACATTTTCAAACTCAAAAATAATGTAAATGAAAAAAAAATCAATTTTTTTTTGCACTCAATGAGATCTATCAAATGAGATCCATATTGATAAGAAAATTAAGCGTATGATTTTTGAGCTTGAAATTGCCTTCTTAAAAATAAGGAGTTGTGCTATGAGTAATGGGCGCTGAGGAGGGAAATCGTACTGACAGCCACGCCAGACCATCTCCAGCTATCGGACGGCCGATTCGAGCCGTCCAAAAATTCTAAAAAAAACCCCGAGGGGGCCATTGTGGAAATCAACGGCATCTGAGGTGTGTAGGGTACTTGATCCGAGCATCCTTTTTTCGTGTGAAATCATATACATGAAAAAGGGGTGTTCGGATCAAGCATCCTACACATCTCGAATGCCGTTGATTCCCGCGATGCCCCCTCGATTTTTTTTTATAGAATTTTTGGACGGCTCGGATTTGTTGTCTGGTGGTCAGAGATGGCCCAGCGCGGCCGTCGATACGATTTCCCTCCCCGGTGCCCATTTATACCTATATAAATTTAAAAAAAATAAGTACATTCTTCTTATTTTTGTGAAACAAGCCTTATTATTGAATAAAAAATAAGTTCTTATTCACGTTCTGGAATGGGTCCTAAGTCTTGATTGATTAATTAAGTCTCCATATGTGCGAGAAAGAAGCATAAACATGCTTTTTTCTATGCATAAAGTCAAGGTACACCGCATGAAAATGCAGTGACCGTCCACCGTGCGTCTTGGAGCGGGCCCCAAAAAAAATACAAAAAAATATTCATAAATTTTAAAATAATATTTCGTGGGACTCTGTAAAAAATCAGCTCCAATGGATATCGGTAGCTATGTTTTTCAGAATTCGTAGGAATGAAACTGTTTAGTTTTGCAGTTTCGTTCCTATAAATTCAAAAAATATATCTACCGATATCTGTTGGAGCTGATTTTTTAAAGGGTCCCATAAAATATTATTTTAAAATTTATAATTATTATTTTGTATTTTTTTGGGGCCTGCTTGACGGAATCTTAGTTCTAAATTAATGGGTTGCCCCAAGTTTAGAGCGGAGACCGACGTAGCATAATATCCGGTAAGTCCGGAGTCGAATCCACAGAGACAGTGATGTGTGCTAATTAAAAACTCAGATTGTTACTGATTAAACTGGCTCTTAGATAGCCACCCCTTGATGATTGATTGAAATTAACTAAAACCTAAGTAAACAATTGTTATTTTCAATTAATTAAAAGGAGGAATGGTCGTTGTAACGCCCCGAATTTTGGGAACGTTAAATCGGCAAATTTCATTGATAAACTAAATGGAGTCTGACTCAATATTACAACATAACTCTCATAAAGAGTGTTCTTAATCAACAACAGGAGAGGTAAACTAGGGTTCCTATCTACTACTATGCTTCCTCCTCCATCCTGGCCAGCTTCTCGACTCCAAGGGTCTCCAAGGCGTAGAGTTCACCCTGTTCATCTATAAGGTCTGACACATTATACCGGCGTCGCTACCAATATAATATGTCAGGGTCACCAAAGGTAACACCGTGAGCTTACAAAAGCTCAATAGAATATCCAAACCCACTAACCCTTAACTTATAAACAATATATCATAAAATCAACAGAGTACAAGTAGATTTAACAAAAACGATTAACGATAGCACATTCATATTCATTATTCAAGTATCGTTGGTGTCCATGTTTTTCTGTGTTTCTCCTACGCGACTCATCGTAGACCGTGTCTCCATTTTCACTTTTCATAACCAAATCAACATTTTCAAAATCCGTTTTTAACACACCCAACCTCGGTTCCGCCGTTCCGGGTTCCCGAGTATCCTCACAATGTTTCCACTGCACCGGGTTTCCATTGGCACACATTTGCATTGGCTCCTCTCCGCGGATAACCAAGCCACACACCCAACCTCGATTCCGCCGTTCCGGGTTCCCGAGTATCCTCACAATGGTTCCGCCGCACCGGGTTCCCATTGGCACACAAAACACACACCACACAATGGGCTACCATGTCCGGCCACATTGCGATTTTCAAAATATTTCACCCTTTCAAAACACGCCTTTTCGTTAACCACACCCTAGGTGTCATGTTTCTAACTTTCTCGATTTTCGTGTCACGTATTCATGCATAGACTCCGCGGTAGGACTTTTTACAAACATAAATCATTCATTGAAATCTTGAAACTAAACTAGTAAGATCATCCAATTCTATATTAATAATCATGCTCATAATCATCCTAAAGATCAAAATACGAATACTTCTATTCAAGTGTCAAATTCTATCTTTCGAAAATCGTTCTTTCTTTCTTTTTGGGAAGGTCTAAACAACATATACTTTTCCAAAAAATAAAGCCAATATATTCAACATATTCCCCTTCCTTTTCATCTTTTTAAAGAGAGTTCTTTTCAAGTTCCTCATGCATGCAAGTATCACACATATCATTTAAAGCAATAGATAACCAACAAGAGCGTCCAACTTAATATTGTTAAGCATGCTTGGAAAGATCAAAATATATCTTCTTCAAGTCAAGCGTTAAAATCTTCTTTTTCAAAAATCGTTCTATCTTCCTTTTTGAGAAATTCAATACAACATATGTTTATTTAAGACAAAGTCATTTATCTAACATGCTCATACCTCAATTAGCGAGATAAATTTATTGAAAATCATGCATTTTAAACAATATAAACAAAAGATAACCTTATCTATTTGAAACTAAACAATAGATAACCCTATCTACTTAAGGAAAACGATAAGGGTATTGATACTTTGAATCAAGAACATTCTACTTTCTAACATACGACTCTATGCTATACGTAGAGTTAGTGGACGAGGGACTCTACCTTGATCCGAAACAAGTCGGGGCCGAATAAGCTAGTTGGAAGTTTTCTACGGGCGGTAAAACTCGCAAATCTGGACTAAACTTTGGATGGCAGTAACTCGGTCAATATTTGGCCGAATACGATCGTTCTTGGGTCGAAATTGAAGATCTCGAAGGGCTCTACAACTTTTGTGAAGGAAGTTAATCCTAGAAACTACTTTAGGTAGGAGAAAAATGGTGGTAAAGGCAGAGGCAGTATGCTGTCTGGAAATGAAAATCCGAGATTTTTACTGAATTTCGGATGTCAATATCTTTGTCATTTCTTCACCGATTTGGATGGTTCTTGGGTCTAACTTGAAGGTTTCGAAGTGCTCTACAACTTTTCCGAAGGGAGTTGGTCCTAAAAACTAACATAAGAAGGAGAAAACTGAGGATTTTCAAAGGGCAGTAGGCTGCCTGGAAAAACAGAAATGGTTTCTAAAGAGAAGTGAGTGAAGGTGTGAGTTGAAAGGGTGAATGGGAGGTGCTATTTATAGCAAAACTTGGGTTCTTCCTTCTCCCCCATGGCCGCCCCCCCCCCCCCTCTCCTCTCTTTTTTCCATGGCTTTTGCTCCATAGTCTTGTCATTTCAAGACTTTAATCAAATCTTAGCCTTTCATGACTTGTCACTTCCATTCTAGGCCAAATCTTAGGCCATCATGAAGAATTTTTGACTTGTCAAGTCTATAGGGAGGTTGCTTGCAAGAAAGAATATAATCATGGGCTAACTTTGTACTTTGGAAGACTAGGATGGGTTGGCATGTAGTAAATAGGCTTAGGGCTATTAAGGTTGCTTGTGTAAGTGTCCAAAACACAATCATACACTCCACCTCTCTCTCCACATCCGGCCCCTCTCTCTCTCTCTCCCCATCCGGCCCTCTCTCTCTCTCTCTCTCTCTCTCTCTCTTTTGTACATATTTATATGTGTGTTTATATATAAAAGAGTATATATATATGTGTGTCTAGGAAAGTAAGTCTAGGGTTATCCTAGGGTTGCATGCATGCATGGCTAGGTTAACTAGTTTTGGAAGCAAAATGATGAGATTCCTTGGCCTATGATTTTGTATGGTCAAATCAAAGCTTCATTGGCAACTTAATTACTATTAACCAATGGTCAAAAATTTTCCTAGCATTTATTAACCATTGGTTAAAGAAATAAAGAAGGTAAGTATGGGTTTGATTGATTAGTCAGATCTAGGTTCTCATTATGGCAAGTCTAAGGTTGCTTCTTTGGAAGCAAAATGATGGGATTCTTTGTATGACTTGTCTTGTCATGCATTTTGGCAAGTCAAAGGTCTAATAACCAAGAGACAAAAATTCCCCTAACAATTATGGACCAAGGGGTAAAGGAATCTTGGTAATAATTTGATATGACTAGTCATGGAAATCTATTGTCCAAGGGATAATATTTTTCCTAACATTTATGGACCAAAGGGTAAGGTTTTCCCTTGCCTTTATTATCCAATAGGTAGGGTAAGTAATGATGCTAGGTAAAGTGAAATGACTAAACATAGGAATAAAAATGATTACTCCTATAGTCTAATGGTTCAATAGGGTTCGAAGAGTTTCATAAGGCTCAAAGACGGTCAAAAAGGTCCATCTAGGGTTAGAAAATTGTAACTAGATTGAAACGGTAATTAGGGTTTTCTAACGAATTGATTGGAAACTAATTCTACTTGCCAAGTAGGATTTCTAGCCAAGAAATATGATTTCAAGATTTTATTTAACTTGTTAGGAAAATATACAAGCGCTTGTATAAGCATATTTGTCTTTAGAAAATGACTAGATTGCTCGGCGTGAAAATTTATAATTTTATAAATCTCAAATCTAATTATGACGGATTATTAAAATTAAAAAGAAATTTTTAGTAGCAAATCTAAGTAATTAAAATAAAATTTAAATATTTAACAAAATTTTTTATTTACCAAAAATCAGGGTTGTTACAGTCGTAGGGTTCATAGCACTCGTAACCAGTCCGAATTAACCTGCTCCATTCAATATTCTTAAAAACGTTCAACTTTAGATTGAAAAAGATACCCCGCAAGATGCCAGACCCTATGGTCGCCGTTTACCCATGCGCAGTGGAGAATGAGTTTTGGACCCCCATTCTCCTGTCCACATGGGCTCCGACAATGTCCGGATTCGTCCCCGGGAAGTATTTTTTTCCAATCTAAAATCATCTTTTTAATTGTTTGAAAACAGAAACAGTGCCCGAACTAGTCACAGCGTGCTAATCACCCCGCGACCCTACCTAACGACTACTCACTCAACATTAAGCAATAAACAAAAGAAATCCTAAATTGAAACATGCTTCTATTACTTAATACGAAAAATAAACAAGATATCCAAACCAAATAAAAACAAAGAAATAACTTTTATTAAGAACATAAATTAAAACGAATTATCGAATTGCGAATAATTCAACAATACTTGAAAGCTTGAAAATAAGAAGACTCAGAAGTAAAAACGTATGTTCTAAAACTACAAAAAAAAAAACAATATTCAGAACAAAACCTCTTTTCCGCCGCCCCGTTCTTTGTTTTTTTCTGTGTAAAAATATCCGTTACTCGGCAACTCCCTTTTCATGCTGCTGCTGCCGACTTCAATTGTAAAAGAGACCTAGGGATCTCAGTCACATGGGCCAAGTCACAATTGCCTTTCCAGAGCCTTTCTTTTCTTTGATCTTAGAAATCCGTTTGTTCTGGGCCCACCATGACATGTGCAAAGTAAATAGAATTGTTTTGCCACCTATCAATCCGTAGCCTAATTAGTTCCGTGCTAAACACATTGACCTTCAAACGGACTTGCTTCCAACACCGTATAATATTTTAATTCCGTATTTTTTTCATCAAATCCTCCAAAAACCTACAATACACAAATTAAGCATTAAGCTCTGAATAATATTATGAATGGGACTTAACAAAGATAAATTAGAAGGCACAAATGTGAACATTTACTCGTCTATCAGGGCCCACAATAGACGTGCGGTGAACGATCACCGTGAAATCCATACGGTGACCGTAGTCCTGCTCTTTTCTACGAGAGGTAACTGTGAATGTGGATAAACTTGAACAAATGCTGAAAATGGGAAAAGAATTAGGCCCCGTTCTAGAACGGGTTTAAGAACTTATTTTTTAATAAGGCAATTTTAAACTCAAAAATTATGTGTTTTCGCAAATAATTTTTCTATCAACATGGATCTTATTTGATAGATCTCATTGAGATCTTTAATACGGTGTAAAAAAAATTAAAAAATTATCTTTCATTAACATTATTTTTGAGTTTGAAAATGTAAAATAAATTGCTTATTTGAATTTTATGGAACAACCTTCAGAGACGGATGCACATGTGGTCTTATGGGGGTCACGGCCTCCCCGTGGTCCCGATTTTTCATAATTATCTAAATATTTTTTTGTCTAAACATCAAAATTATACATGGTGCCTCCTCACCAAATAAAAATAGCGGACCAAAAAGGGCATTTTCAACTACAAATATAGTCAAAACTCTTACTTCGGATAGATGATGAGTTTCTCACAAATATTTTAATTATATTACTTGAGAATGAACTTACAGCAAAAAAATTAGTTTCAACTCAATCATATATTACTTTCGAATGTAAGGTATCGTTAAATTCTATTTTGATACATGCTTTAAATATACCGTATCGAGAAACTTATATTTTTTTTCAATTTTTAGTTGTTTTTTGTTTATTAAAATCACCTAGATATTGTGTTTGTTAGCTCCAAAAAGCCATTCCCTTTTGGTTGGCAATTCCATAGACAAATCACACAATTTTTTTTATCCCAAATTTATTGAGTATTGGGTATTATTTGGTAGTTTAAATATTTTATATTCTTGATCGAAATTTCAAAATCTTTTTTGTTCATGTTGTGGACGGTCCCCTCATGTACAAAATCCTGATTCCGTCCCTGACAACCTTTCTTATTTTTTATTGAGAAGTTCTAAAATAAAATTTTAAAATTTTATTTTATTTTTTATGAAGATTTTTGGAACTGACTCTTAGGCTTGTCATCACATTTTGAAGAGGACTTTGTGATCATTCAGGTATAAAAGTTGTGAGTTAACTGCTGTGGCAATTGTGAGGAAGTTGGTAGCAAAGATAGAGAGAGAGAGAGAGAGAGAGAGAGAGAGAGAGAGACCAAAGTCGCACAAAATGCATCGTATTGTGGTCATTTCATGATTGTGATTTGTGATGATCAATTTTTCTTTTGTTTTGGTAAATTTGTGATGATTCATATACATTTTTCCACCACTAAACGTAGAATATTTGTGCTTAATTTATCTCCCATCAAGTCACGTGCAGTCTGTTTCATCACCTCCGAATAGGGCTCACAGATATTATTGTGATCACATCCGAATAAGTCATGTGCTTTTTCCGATCGAATTTTAACGATCCGAATCGCTCAATGTGATCAGATTGTGATTTTAAGAGTATTTTCAAGAAATCAGCAACAAAAATGATCAAAAAGAGCTTCATCCGAACAATTTTTTATTGAACGGTTCAATAAAAAACTGCTCAAATGAAGCTCTTCCCGGTAATTTTTTTTGCCAATTTCTCGCGAGTATTCTTAAAATCACGTTCTAAACACATTGAGAAGCTCGGATCATCGAAAATTGATCGGAAAAGGGAGGTCTGCATTTTAAGAGGTCCTCATTTGAAACTTTCTGTATATATACACGCGCGCGCACACACATATTATGAATTGGGCTGATTTTACAACTCCCTTTTTTGTCAACGCCACTCTTTTGCAAGTGTATTTTTGTTGTTGCAAGTGTATTAATGCACCAAAAATACACTTGTTGCAAGAGTGACGTTAATAAAAAAAGAGAGTGACAAAATCATTTCCCTATGAATTTTGATTTGTAATAGATGACCAACACGGAATTGCTAAATTAACATCATCATATTGAGAATGAGAGATGGAATCTGGATACGATGGCTCACATTATTGATGATATATAATTATATATAGAACTGCCTCTATTATTTATGATATATACATTGGATCGATGATCTACTTCTGGTATGTTTTCCACGGCTTCTGCTTATGACTTGATTAATTAAAAAAGAATCAGACTTGACAGGATGGGGATGGTTCTGGAAATTAAAAATTCCAGCAAAGTTCAGATTTTTTTTTTTTTTTTTGTGTGGTTGATACTCCTACTTCTTAATAAATGATCTAGCTAGGCCCTGTTCCAAAACAGCTTTTTAAAAAATAAGTATTTATTTTATATTTTTAAACTCAAAAATAATATAAATAAAAAATAAATTTTTAATTTTTTTTGTACAGTTCAAAAGATCTCAATAAGATTTATCAAATAAGTTTCATATTGTTGGAAAAATTATCTGCGTAAACACATTATTTTTGAACTTGAAATTGCCTTCTTATAAAACAAATACTTATTTTGAGTTTGGGAACGGGCTTTGTACCCTAAGAGAAAGGACAGATCTGGATATATATATATATATATATATATATATATATAAATAATATGTCCCCGGTGTAGCACATGCTCTGAAGACTTAGGGTGTGTTCCACTATTTTTTAAATTAAATATGATGTATTATGAGAGAATAACCTATCTCGTAAAGCGAAAAATAAATAGTTATAAAATAAGAACCTTAGCGTAACTGGACGGGACCTTAGACCATCTGTTTAGAAGATGTGTGAAGACTAAAGAGCTTTGGGGATACACTTATAGAAGCCGTCTGTGGATAGAAAGAGAGGAAAGTCCGTTGGCTGGATTTCCTTAATTTCATCTTAAATCCAAAAGGAAGGTGTTCGTTGGGGAAGTATTGCCTTGGAATATTACGTTTTCATCTTACCCCATACGGATGGTTGCTGGTACCAACCCAATCGGAATGCAGGTTTTGGAGGAATTTTCAGAGCCTCAAATGGAGAATGGATTCTGGGATATATACTATGGCAAGGCTGTGTGCGAGACAATATTGCAAGATTAGGAGCTGAGCAAAATGAAGATTTAGTGGTCTCAGTGGATAAACCATTCTCGATTATATGGGAAATTCATGATTAGGGATAGCCTTAATTTAAGGCAAATCATCATTGATTAGGAAGAGCTTTATTCGCTGGAGCTCTATTTGTTCTCTTATGCTAGCACTTATGTTGCGCAAAATCCTTTTCGTTAAGTTTTCTAATATTCCGAAGTATCAAAAATAAATAAAAAATCTCTGTTTTTTATCAACAAAGAAAATTGTGTTAATGACATAAAGATTAGACCATCCGCAGTGAAATAAGCAAAAGTGAATAATCAAAATATGTCACATTAGATTTTGATTATCCATTTAGAAGTTGTTAAAGTTAGCAATATTAAATTCCACATCGGTGATTTTTTGTTCATAATCAAAACCAATGGGACCATTGCTTCTTTGAGTTTTCTCCAAACTTTTCCCCTTCATTTCACGTATATCTTTTTGAAAAACTAGTCTTTGAAAAAATAGTTTATGTTAAAAATAGTTTTTATAAACAAAAAATTGTTCTTGAAAAAAAAACAGTTTATTAAACAGTTTTGGAAAAAAAAAATAGTTTAAGTTAAAAACAGTTGAATAAAGAAAAATTTAAAAAAATTGTGTAGAAAAACAATTTTGTGTATATACTCATACAATTTTAAAAAAAAAATATTTTAAAAAAAATTGAAGAAACAGTTTCTATTAAAAAAAAACTCATAAAAATACAGTTTTTTTTTCTTTTAAAGTTTCTGAAAAAAAAAAGTTTTTTAAAATTATTTTGTGAAAACATTTTTGAGAGAGAGAGAAGATTTTTGTGTAATGATGAGTGTACTTAATTGAGAAAATGTGGGGATCACTAAATTTGATTATTGGCAAAAAGTTTCCAGTTTTGATTATTCAAATATCAAAATTTGATGGGTTGCTAAGAGGTTGTTAAGTTTGGTTGAGCCCTTTTTTGATCAAACATTGCTACTTTTAGCAACCTTTTAATTTTGATTATTCTACTGTGGATGCTCTTATAGTTACAATGATATCAATGAGTTCTATTATATTGTAAAAAAAAATTAAATTTTTTAATAAAAAATATGCATGTTTTGTAAAGTCTAATTTTGCGCGCCGGACATTTATTTAAAAACAGAAAGAGTATGAGTGAAAACGAGACAGTAAAATGAGTTAAATTTCTCGTATTTTTTGTTAATGAAAACGAGATCTTTAAGACAGCAAAAACATCTCTCATTAAAACATGGAATTCCAAATTTGACCGGACCGAAAAGAAAATTAATCAAAGTACAAATAAGTTGACAGACACCTTTACCGTCCTTCCCAAGAAACCCCTCTTGGTTTCCTGAGTCACTGAGTGAGTGCACATGCATGTACCGGTTTTCCAGCAAAGCCCATGTGCTGGTGTTAGGTCGCGCCGGGTAAAAACAGAAAAACGCATTGATCAAAGTGGTGGAAGAAAGTTCAGATCCGTGGAGTACCGTATCAGTGATATCACCCACCACTTTGCAGAAGCCCGATTGAATCACATCAAGGTAGCGGATCTGACATTCAGGAAACTGGCTGGACCGATTGAATCACATGATCTTTGATTGGTGAAAGTTACTTCTTCTTGTTTGAACTCAAATGACTCGGCATTTAATGAATTTATTAGTGAGCATGACCGAAAATATCTTGTTCTAAATTCAAATGACTCGCAAGTGGTGTGAAGTGCAGTTGATGAAGGGTTCGATTCCCGTAAAACACCCATTTCCCTCTTCAATTCCCCTAGGATATACTGTAGTAGATTAGATTTAACGAATGAAAAAAAAAAAAATCAAATGAATCAGCATTCAATGGAAATTGGAAAAGGAGAATATTTTTTATTTTTTTGGAATTAATGGGCTTCAATTGATCTCAATCTGGCCCAAACTCTATAATGGGACGCAACATGAGGACTTTATCTGGCCCCGAAATTATAGAGAAACGTTTACCTTTCACGAGGCCAACCCAACCCATGCATCCTCCCAAAACCCCAGAAAGCCGAACTAGAGGTATTATTTAGTTCTCTTCTCCCCGGACTTTTTATTTCTATCGGCAAAAGTAACATTTTATTAGGGGAAGGGAAATAGAGTCCAACCAAAAGTTGGAACCGTACAGCCATAGGGACTAAACCCAATACAATTTGAGGGCTTAGAGCGTCCAGGTAAAACAGTGAAAATCAAAAACAGTCCAAAAGGCCTAAAAAGTCTAGATACATTAATAAAGCCCGGACATTGCTCCTACCTCTCATAAAAAGTTGTGAATGCCCCGCATTTGTCGTAGCCCACACACTTTTGCGAAAGGAAGAGAGCTAGCAATGCCCCTACGACACTGAATAGTTTTCCTTGAACTAAGGTGCATGGATCCTACATACTTGGGTATGCATACTCATGTTGAGAAATTACGTACCCTCGTATGTGAAATTAAACAGAGAAGTTACTATTTGATGATGCAAAGTAGCAAATGAATCTAGCTGCTTTTGATCAGCTAGATCATGACCAAAGAGTTTTAAGATTATTTTCTTAACGAACCGAACTCAAAATCACTTTGCTTTAATTTGATCCAACCAAACCAAGCTCAAACACTTCACAACACAACCTCTGCCTTGTTTGCACGGTAAGTGTATTTTTGCACACAAAAAATACACTTGCAGGAGGGTGACGTTAACAACAAAAAAAGAGTGACAAAATCAGCAGCAAATAGAATCCGTTACATGGGAAATAAATAAAAATCTCAAGCTAATAAACTGAAACTGGTGTTTCAAGTAGTTTCCCTGATCCTTTTACGACTTTGAAGAAATCCCAACAAATTATCCACATAACGGTCTTGCCTGTCCCTATCTCCAAACAATCCGCTCATCTCCTTGACCTTGTTCCTGTATATCTCCCCCTCTTCCTCCACCATTACCAGCCTGAGTGACTCAGCCACTGACTCTCTATCAAACGACCCGTCTCGCTCATCTCTCGGTATCGAATAACCCAACTTCTTCTCCTCCAAGATCCTCGCATTTATCCCTTGATCCGACAGAAACGGCAGAACCATTAGCCCTCTCCCAAACTGTATCCCGTCCACAATCGAACCCCAACCCGCGTGGGTCAAAAACCCACCCACCGAGTCGTGGCTCAGTATCCTGGGTTGAGGCGCCCAGCTCGTCCACACCACTCCTCTCCCCTTTACTCTCTCCAAGAACCCATCTGGTAACTCGTTCGGACAGCGCTTCCTCAGCACCCAAAAGAACGGCAACTCGGACAGCTCCAACCCGAGTGCGATCTCGGTGAGTTCGTCTTGACTCAGTTCTGCCTCGCTCCCGAACGCTATGTACACCACCGACCCTTTCTCCTGCTTTCCAAGCCAATTCTCTATTTCACTCCATCCGCCGCCTGCTCCAATAATAAACTTGATTTATTATTTTTTTTTTGAGAGTTGTATTTTGGTTACTGTACAGTATGATTTTCCTACAGGGTACTCCATTTGTTAATGGGAGAGAAGACACATAAGTAGTGGTGAGTGTTTTATCTGAAGAATTCAACTAACAAAAATTCTTTAATTATACATTCAGTACTCCGAGAATACCGCCACATGCAGTGGTAGACCTATAAATTTATGGCACTGGGGTTAAGTTTTATATATAAATTTATGGCACTGGGGTCAAGTTTTATATGTAGTAATTGTTTCATAAGCTCTAATGGTGTGGTTATTAGTTTCATTTACTTACATTGTAAATACTTATAATATCAATTTCTATGTTGATTTTATTTTTTTAAATTATTTACTTGTGAAGTATGTCAACTGTTAAGGGTCTCATTTGAAAAAATTAACTCTAGATTCTCCAAAAACTTAGAGCTAATCTTGTGTGAAACTTAGAGAAACCCATTTTACTCTCTTCAACTTTCTCTATCTCTGTCCACTCATTATTACTTATTATATCAAAAATATTTTTAAAAGATGAAAACCAAACAAAGACGCAAGATTTACTTTGACTTTAGTTTTGCCACAGGCTAATTTTGGTTTAGAGTCATGAATTATTTTTATTGATAATGAACATGGTGTTGCTGCTACTGCGTTTTTTTTTTTTTTTTTTAAAGTTATGGCATTGCTTTGCTGTCATAAAGACATGTAGAGAGAGAGGGAACAGGGTGGGAGAGGGTAGATTTGTACTTGAAGGTGGACAAGAGACAAAAGTCTAATTATACACAAGCTTTTCTAGAGAAAGAGAAACAGAGACGGGGCGGATGTGAGGATTTGGTGAGGGCAAGGATTGGATATGGATAATGCTACGCACATAATAATTTATACACGACAACTTACATAATCTTTTACATGCATATGACGTCCACACATGATAATATGTATGAAGCACATATGTATGTGAGAGATTATATTTGATGTTATGATTAGATTATTGTATGAATAACATTGGGGCAAATTTACTAAAATGTCGGTAATGTCCCAAAAATATATACTCTTACCGTCCTGATTTGTTTGTCCATTTTTACTATTTAGGATCTCTTACAAAATTGTCTATATGTTTTAATTTATAATATTTTTTATATGCAATATAGATCTTAATTGATATATATTAATTAGATTTAAAATATGATGTTTTCAAAATTATATAAGATATAAATTATGAGATATAGATAATTTTTTTAAAAACACGTATGTTAAAATTGGATAAACAAACTAAGACGGAAAGAGTAGCATTGAATTATCGTTGCAGTACTTGGGACAAATTTAAAAATATATAGCCATCGTGGAATAGTTTCCAATGGAGTCACATGCCCACCCTTGTCATTATGTGTGTCCGCCACTTGTGCCCAGTGACACCACCAACCCAACTCCAAGGCCAAGCGGTCTTCTTCAAGAAATATTAGTTTGAGACATGGCTATTTGCTTTATTCTAATATCTCGTGTTTGATTTTTTTTACTAAACTCTTGGGATGTAAACGACTCGTTTCAGCTGATTTACTTAACCGTTAACTTAATCACGTGACTTAAAAGATTAATCTTAAATTATATAATAACTACTTGAGTTTTCTTATAATACCATTTAATATTTCCCAAGTTAGTCCATGCGGGACTAAATTTGTGTCCCAAATATGGGATATCGGATGAGGTCACTTCACCCCACACGTAAGCGTGTGCAAACAGTTAAAGGAGGAATTGAAAGAATTAGTCCGAAGTAAACACAAATTATCCTGAAATGCCCTGCATTAAATAAAAAAAAAACACCCACCGCCCACCCTCCATATGGGCACTGAATAATCAGGAGTGATATTTTATGTTTTCCTAGTGTACCGAAATAAAATAAAATGGCATAGAATGATAATTTTAGAAGTTCTTGCCTGCAACACCATTGCCGCCGCCGTCATCCGCCCTCGCCGGGAGCAGACCCACCGCTAAAACGGGTTTCCGGTGAAGCTCCACGAGGAGTTCAAACCACTCCGGTTCAAACTCCGAACAGCTTTTCACGGCTACAATGTCACACCCTTCAATGGTGGCTCCAATCCTATACGAATCCGGAACATTTTCGTTGTCCCCACTCACACCATCTCTGAAAATCCTTAGAATTTCGAAAAGCCGAAACGCCACCGTGGATTCAAACGGAACCCACTTCGGCGGGATTACGAAATCCTCCGGTTTAGTTCGGTAATCCTCTTCACCCTTCAAAACCGGCACAGGCCCAAGGAAGCCCAGAAACGCAGCGTTTAGGATGTTGAAATAGGCGGTTGAGATGTTAAGATCGGATGCTATTTGGGGGAGCCAATAAGGAGCGAAATCGAGGAATACCCAGTCAGGATTGGAGGATTTGAGGAACTGGGTGATGGGTGTTTGGAGCCGGTCGTAGGCGATTTTGAGGTACTTGACTTGTTCATAAGGCAGGTCGATCGTAGCCTCTGCGTTTTCCGGGAGGTTTTCGATATGGGGAAGAGGGAGTTTGACGAAGTTTATGAGAGGAGATAGAGTGGGGGGTATTTCGGGAAGGCGATCGATGTTTTTAGGAGTGGAGAGGAAGGAGATTTTGTGACCCTTTTGGGCTATGAGCTTAGAGAGTTCCAGGAATGGGATCATGTGCCCGAAGGCTAGCCATGGGAACATGACAACGTGGAGTTTTTGGCCCGCGCCGGCGGTCGGTGGAGGATTGGACTCCATGGTTTCTTCCTCTTGTGAATACGATTGTATTGTACTTGTTATAAAGTTATAATCATTGCAGGAGGACAATTGGGCGTGGTGTTCCACTTTAGTGGAAATTGGACTTTTTTTAAAAAAAAGATAATTTTAAATTTAAAAATTATGTATTTTTATAAATAATTTTTCTATCAATATGAATTTTGTTTAATAGATTTCATTAAGATCTTTAAACAGTATAAAAAAATTAAAAAAATATTTTTCATTTTCATTATATTTGAATTTGAAATTACCTTCTTTTTTAAAAAGTTCTCTTTTTGAAAAGTGGAACACTCATTCAGCCTGGTTTAAGAATGATTAAAGCGTAATGAATAAAAAAATAGATAAAAAAGATTTATTAAAACGATTTTACTATTGTCAGTCCAATAACACACTAAAAAATAAAGAAAACACATATTTATGTGTACTTTATATACACTTTAATACATATTTACATACTCATTATTATCAGTCTATTGAACTGATTTTAAAATTTTTCTTATTAAAATTGTGAGCATAAATTTTGAGTACCTCAAATGAAAAAACTCCTTTATTTTTCTAAAAGTTATAAAATACTAATAACATTATTGGAGCATTGTTTGGATGGTGGGTTCATCGAGATTCACCCTTTGCATTATCTTTTGTGCTTATCCTGTTGAATTTCTGTCCCCATGGATGGGTCTGTGATGATTTTTTCCGGAGTATTTTAAAATCATGGCTTAATTACCAAAAACCATCCCTTAGATTTCTAAAAAATTACAAATTGCCCCCTGTATTTGAAATTTTTTAAATATCTTCTGCCGCTTAACAAATTACTTCTATTGAGAGCATCTCCAACAAAGCTCTGAAACACAAAAATAGAGAATGAATGTGACATATTAAGGGAAGATTTTATAATTTATTCCATCTTTTTGTACTTTATAAGAGAATCTTGGAGGGACTTATGGTACTTATTAGAGATATGGTCTCGAAAATAGGAGTAGAGTCTCTATTTTTAGAGACCCAAAAGTAAATTTGGAGACCAAATCTCTAAAAAGTACCATAGATCTCTCCAATATTCTCTCATAAAGTGAAAAAAGATGGAATAAATTACAAATCCTCCATTCAATATATCACATCCATTCTTTATTTTTATGTTTTAGATGATGGGTTGGAGATGCTCTAACAGTTAAGGAATCTGATGGAATTTGTAGTCTTTTTGTAGTCTGTGAATGGCTATCTAAATGACAGAATGATCCATTATAATTAAGATTTAATGATGTAAGATAGATTTCGTCGAACTTCCCAGTGCCTACATCACTGCAAAGGGTAATTTCCTAAGCTTATGGCTCAACTCGTTAAGGTTCGGCTCGAATCATTTAGTTATCGAACCGAGCTTGAGCTTTGAATTTTAGGCTTGTTTACTAAACAAACTAAGCTTAGCCATGAAAAACTTGGCTTGGCTCGTAAAAACTTGGCTCGTTTTGTAGGCTCGGTTCGTATATAAATGCGCATTAAGTAAATTACTCAGGCTAGGCTTATTAAGACCTGTAAACGAGCAGAATTCGAGTTCAAGTTTTAGACTCATTCAGTAAATAAGCCTAAAATTTGAACACTATAAATATCGGCTTGGCTCGGGTTATTCGCACCCTTACCAAAGCAATCGTGGCAATTTAATGTTTACCCAAAGGGCTACAACAAAAGGGGGTAAAGAAAAAGTTGCTAAAAATAAATACTTAAAGACAAATTTTAAAATGTCATCATAAAAAAGTAGAGTGTCATAATCATTTTGCTTTCTTCAAAGGTCGTCTTTTCTTTTGTTGGATAAAATGGACACAAAATGGTTTTCAAATGATCTCAAAGAGGCTCAAACTTTATAAACTTGCGGAGGGTTTGTTGGATAAAATTGTTCCCCTATTTTTTCAAAGGTTGGTGTTGATGAAATCTAAATTGTTCAAACACATATGGACGATCAGAATTAAGCGAACAACCGTTTTGTTGCGCGTAACATTCTTGTTTCTGACATAATCGAAATGTAAGCTCTTACCTTCAACACCGCTACCGCGATTGCCGCCATCGTCCACCGAGGCCGGAAGTAGACGCACCGGTAAAACCAGTTTCCGGTGAAGATCCACGAGGAGTTGAAACCACTCCGGCTCGAACTCCGAGCAGCTTTTCACGACTATGACGTCACAACCTTCGATAGTGAATGCAAATCTATGCACATCCGAGACATTATCTTGGTCCCCGACGACTCCATCATTGAAAACCCGGAGAATTTCGAAAAGCCGATACGCGACCGTGGATTCAAACGGGATCGACTTGGGTGGAACCAGGAAATCCTCTGGCTTGGTTCGACAATTCTCTTCACCCTTCAAAACAGGCACAGGCCCAAGGAAGCCCAGAATCGCAGCGTTTAGGATGTTGAAATAGGCGGTTGAGATGTTAAGATTGGATGCTATTTGGGGGAAGCCAATAAGGAGCGAAATCGAAGAACACCCAGTCAAGATTGGAGGATTTGAGGAACTAGGTGACGGGCATAGTTTTAAATCGCGGTATCGGTCGCAGTATATCGGTATCGGGATATATTGGTGATACGTCGCGGGAATCGGGTGTCGCGGTCGTGAATTTTTAAAAATTATCAGCAACATGTATAAAACTTGAAAAATATACTTTTGCCCCAAATATTGGCTTAAATTATCACATTTTAATTAATTTAAGACATGTAATAGTCCATTCTCTTCATATGAAATATCCTATAATTTATCAAAACCCGCAAGTCAATAAGATTTTACAAATATGAGAAAAATGCAACATTATAAGTTTCGATATAATTAACATAAATAGCAAAAATAAGATGAAGACATTAAAATAAACACACTATAGAGGTTTTACATTATATAATCGCTAGGAGCTTTGTTTTTTGGTTTTTTTTTTTGTTTTTTTTCCGAACCGATACGTACCGGCCGAACCGGTTCAAAAATCGGTTACATACCGAAACGTATCGGGAATCGGCCGGTTCGCCTGTGAATTTCAGTCTCACCGTTATACCGGCCTATATCCAAACCGGGAGTCCAAAATACCGGTACGAATCGGCCGATATGAACCGTATCGGCCGATATTTAAAACTATGGTGACGGGTGTTTGGAGCCGGTCGTAGGCGACCTTGAGGTACTTGACTTTTTCGTAAGGTAGGTCCGTGGTGGCCTCTGCGTTTTCGGGGAGATTTGCGACGTGCATGGGGAAGGGGGAGCTTCACCAAGTTTATGAGAGGGGAAAGAGACTGGGGTATTTTCGGAAGGCAGTCGATGTTTTTAGGAGTGGAGAGGAAGGAGATTTTGTGACCCTTTTGGGCCATGAGTTTGGAGAGTTCTAGGTATGGGATCATGTGACCGAAAGCTAACCATGGGAACATGGCAATGTGGAGTTTTGAGCCGTCGCCGGCGGCCGTTGACGGTGGAGGATTGGACTCCGTGGTTTTTTCTTCCTCTTGTGTATATGATTCTATTTATAAGCATTGTAGTAGTAGTATTCAGTTTTTTAGCTGACATTATTCGAATACTCTTTGAGAGGGTTAGCCGTTAATCAATTCACGTTAGCAATATCGATCTTTTGGTTTCAGTTTTGATGCTTTATCCTGTTAACCTTCCCCGTTGTTATTCTTATTCTTGAATGACTCACGTTACGTCAAACACTAGCGGTGCAGTGTGTGATATGAATTAAGCGTGTGTGTGCAATGTTGGAGAGATTTTTCAGTGCCGAGCAGATATTCCGACGTGGTATTCGTTCAGCGCATCCGAGTCGTCTGATACATTTTTAGACGGCTCGAATTGCAACTCTCTCTCTCCTCTCTCCTTTTCTCCAGAGCCGGCTGATAGCATAAACCGGAGAAGCATGGGCTTCGGTTCCCCAAAAAATGCTAAAAATAATGGCCTTAAAATTCTAGAACTCCTATGTATATATATGTATATATGACCCAAATTTTTTTTTTTGCAATAAATCTCCTTTATACAAAATAAGTCCAATTAAAATCAAGGAACCACAAAATAAGGACTTGGGGATCCAGCAGCTTTTGCTACTGCTGGAACTATAGGGCACCAAAACGACGTCGTTTTGGTGCCAAATGAGGATGCCATTAAAGCCATCAAAACTACGTCGTTTTGAGCCAAAAAAACAAACCACCATCAGTGCTGAGAAAAAAAATTAAGTGTTCCAAATTTCAATCCGTTTGAATCGGTTGGAAGATTTTATTTTTCTGATCATTTTATCCTAAATGGTCATAATTAATTTTTGGTTCTAGGGCTCTCATTAGTTAGCCCTACGAGATATTTGGTTCTACGACTTTCTTAGGGCTAATTAACAAGAGCTCTATAGTCAAAATTTAATTATGACTCTTTAGAATAAAATAATCAAAAAAATAAAATCTTCCTACCGATTCAAGCGAATTGAAATTTGGAACACTTAATTTTTTAACTATATTTTTTAATATATATACTGTTTAAAGAGGTATACGTTGAAAAATTAATATATAAAAAATTAAGTGTTTTTCAATTCGTTTGAATCGGTACGAAGATCCTATTTTTTTGATTATTTTATTCTAAAGGGTCATAATTAATTTTTGGCTCTAGGGCTCTCCTTTCCCACCGATTCAAACGGATTGAAATTTGAAACACTTAATTTTTTAACTATATTTTTTAATATATAAACTGTCTAAAGAGGAATACATTAAAAAATTAATATATAAAAAATTATGTGTTTTTAACCCGTTTGAACCGGTACGAAAATCCTATTTTTCTGATCATTTTATCCTTAAGGGTCATAATTAATTTTTGACTCTAGAACTCTCGTTAGTTAGTCCTAAGAAATATTTGGTTCTACGACTTTCTTAGGACGATTTTCTTAGGACTAATTAACGAGAGCCCTATAGTCAAAATTTAATTATGACTCTTTAGAATAAAATGATCAGAAAAATAAAATTTTCCAACCGATTTAAACGGATTGAAATTTGAAATACTTAATTTCTGCATTGATGGTGGTTTGCTTCATTGGCTCAAAACGACGTAATTTTGATGGCTTTAGTGGCATCCTCATTTGGCACCAAAACGACGTTGTTTTGGTGCCCTATAGTCCCAACAGTGCAGCAAGAGCTGCTAGATCCCCGAGTCCACAAAATGAGCCTCATGACTTAGAAGGGAAGGAAACCGACGACCGTGGACGGAAAATACTTAAATACAACATACCATGAGGCCCCTCTTTTGTAATGGTTTTTTTTTTTTTTTAATGAAACTTTGTGCAAACCAACTTTTGTAAAGAAGATATAGGGAGGTCTCGTTCAAGAGGTTCGCTTCTGGCCTTCAAAATTTATAAGTCGGCCCTGCTTTTCTCTTTCCAAATCTGAGCCGTTCAAAAACGAATGGATGACTCGGATGTGCGAGCGGGCACCACGTGATACCCGCTCGGCACTGAAAATTTTCCGCAATGTTGGTTAAGGAGGGAGCCTTGTCTTGATCACTTTGCTTTTCAAAAAGCATTTTTCAAAAAATACCTCCTAGATTTTTCTATTTTCAATATTTCTCTCTCTATTTCTCTTCACTTATTACCCCTATTATTTTTTAAAAAAAATTTCAAATCCAAATCCAAACACAGCATTAGTTTCGACACAAGGTAAGTTAGAACTGTCAGAGATTGACATGATCATCAATCCTGAGCGAATTCACTACATGGTGTAGCGACTTCTCTCAGTTGTTTATCTCAGAAATTCACGATCCGAAATTAAAACAACCTCTTCCAGATCCGAACCACCGACAACACTTTTTGACATCTGAGATCACTCACTACACCTTGTAGCGAGTTTGCTCAGCACACAGTGCCCCCCTCCCATCTTGAACCTATATGGCAGGAGGGTTTTTTCTTATGAACTATATTGTAGGTTGATTAATGCTTAACCCAATAATAGCACACCATTTTCTTTTGTTCTAAGAGCCTTTTGTTAGCGGAATTAAGATGTGTTTCCGCTAAATTAAATGGACCTTCCTCTCACATATATGTGGAATCCAAATCTAATTTAATGTGCAGGTTCCGCAAGCACACATGTGTGTGCTAGGATGTGGTTGGGGGAGTCTGAAGAGGAGTGTACCCACCCCCGTTTTATTAAAAAAAGGATCCGCATGGATCGCAGGAAGATTTGTTTATAAATCTAGCTCTCTAGTCATTGGAAAACTCCAAAACAAGTTAATTAAATCTAGTACCCACCCATTGAATTAAAAAAAAAGGAAAAAGATTACGACACGGCATATTATACTGAATATTCGTGAGCGTCGTGATTCATGAATGGTTTATTGTTTGTACATAGAACAAAAAATAAAAAATAAAAAAAAAGGTAGCACCTAAAATAACTACTATATGAACGTCTTTAATTTACCACTTTAATATTGGAGTAAAATAAATCTCAGAGAATTAGTACTGTTACGAAACAGATAAATGAAGTCATAATAAATTAATAATGTTCACTTTCAAAACCGATAACCCATAAACGTATCCTCATAACTTAGTTTCCAAATTCATCACATATAAATCCATTCCGTCAACTATACAAAATACTTCAATTCGGAATTATACATCATTCTCTCCCTCCAAAATTCACCGTTTTTGCTTTCTATCCGTAAAAATAAAATATCTACCAGTTATCAGACGATTTTAAGAATTTCTCACACTTGGACCATACGATGTTCGAGTCACGAAAACCACTAAATACCATGGCTAGTGATGGTAAGCTACACATTGTGGTATTCCCATGGTTAGCCTTCGGTCACATGATTCCATTCTTAGAACTCGCCAAACGCATCGCTAAAAGGGGTCACAAAATTTCCTTCCTATCAACCCCAAGAAACATTGAACGGTTGCCAAAACTCCCTCTGAATTTAGCCCCAACGATCGCCTTAGTAAAACTCCCATTACCCGCCGTCGATGGCCTGCCAGAAAACGCCGAGGCTACCTCTGACGTCCCCTCCGAAAAGGTCCACTTCCTCAAGAAAGCCTTCGACTGTCTCGAGCCCGGGTTGACTCAGTTCTTACAAACTTCAAATCCCGATTGGATTATTTACGATTTTGCCCCTTATTGGTTACCCCCGATTGCGGCCAAGCTCGGCATATCACGTGGCTTTTTCAATGCGGTCAACGCCTGGTTTTTGGCCTTCTTGGGACCGTCGACGAACATGATAGACGGTTCTGATCCACGTACAAAGTTAGAAGATTACATGGTCCCGCCTAAGTGGGTCCCTTCTAATTCCAACTTAGCCCACCGGTACTACGAGATCAAGTGGATTGTAGAGGGTGCCCAAAATATCACCGCGGATGTGTTGGACACGTATCGCCTCGGATCGGCAATTATCGGGTGTGAAGTGCTCGCCACGCGAGACTGCGAAGAGTTCGAACCTGATTGGTTGAAAATTCTCCAAGAGCTAAATAAAAGGACTGTTTTACCAGTTGGACTAATGCCCCCCTCGGTGCAAGATAGCCTGGACACAAACGACCCGTGGGTTTCAATCAAAGGCTGGCTAGATGGACAAACAAAGGGATCGGTGGTTTACGTGGGACTCGGAAGTGAGTTGGCACTGAGTCAAGAAACACTCACTGAGTTGGCTCTTGGGTTAGAGCTATCTGAATTGCCCTTCCTTTGGGCTCTCAGAAACCCACCTGGCTCCATCGAGTCTGACCCGGTGCAACTGCCAGATGGGTTTGAGGACCGAATTAAAGGCCGTGGAGTCGTGTGGACAAGTTGGGTGCCTCAACTTAGGATACTAGCCCATGACTCGGTGGGTGGATTCTTGACTCATTGCGGTTGGAGTTCGATTATTGAGGGTCTTCAGTTTGGGCATCCACTTATTATGTTGCCTTTTATGGTTGAGCAAGGGCTGAATGCAAGGATTTTTGAGAAAAATCAAGTGGGAGTAGAAATACCAAGAGATGATCGAAACGGATCGTTGGGGAGGAACTCGGTAGCTGACTCAATTCAGTTGGTCATGATTCAGGACAAGGGACAAACTTACAGAAATAAAGCCAGAGATATGAGAGTTTTATTTGGTGACAAGATCCGACACGAACAATACATAGACAACTTTGTTGAGCATCTTCAAAACCATCGACAGATTCACAAGCGTTGAGTACTGTGTTGTATATTTTTCTGTTCAAATAAGAAACGAAAGGTTAAATCCAAATACTAACACAGAGTCACGTTGTAACTCAAGGCACAAAAAAGGGTTCTGTTTTATTTCTTCTAGATTCTGCAGTTTAATTTGAGATGTTCATTTTGTCATTCACGTTAGAAAGGAGATCGATCGGATATCGGCATGCATCCACATGTACAAAACACTTTTTATTGCGTGAAAGAGAGCAATGGGCTTTATAATTTAAGAGTAAATCCCAAGAAAAGTGTTATTAATTCATTTATAACGTGTTGTTGTCAATCTCATCTTTTATGTGTGGAGGACAACAAGTTAGACAAAAATGACCTGTAATGGATTATTAGAGGAGTAATTTTATAATCCGCATTCCTTTCCACGTTGTAGTTTAATAATCCCAGGTGTATTGTCAGAGAAAATATTATGATAATCTGTACAGTAAATAAAACTAGTACGTCTCAGCACCCATTATTATAAATGGGAGTAGAAATAGCAAGAGATAATGGAGACAAATCGCTGGGGAGGAACTCGGTAGCTGACTAAGTTCAGTTGGTCATAACTCATGATTCATGATAATGGACGAATTTACAGGGATAAAGCTAGAGAAATGAGCAGTTTATTTGGCGACAAGATCCGACACAAACAATACATTGACAATTTTGTCGAGCATCTTAAAAACCATTTTCAAATTCACAAGCGTTGAGTACTCTGTTGTATTATATTTTTCTGTTCAAATAAAAGAAAGGTTAAGTTCTACTTTGCAATAAAAACAAAGGGAGGCTCCAAATTTAAAATAAGAGCCATATGTACGTAAATAAAATTAAAAGTTATTGAAGATTTTAGCTAAAAACAAGAAGGTAAACATATATCCAAGTCATTTTGAGGCGGCACAAGAAGCACACTTTGCAAATTAAGAACACAAGAGTCACGTTGTGGCTCATGGCACAAAATAGGGTTCTGTTTTATTTCTTGTAGGACCTGTAATTTAATTTGAGATGATCATTCTGTTCGCCTTGTTGAGTTTGTCGTTCGCGTAAAAAATGAGATTGACCGGATAAATCCGCATCCACATGAACAAAACATGTTTTATTGTGGGAAAAAAAACTAATGGGCTTTGAATTAAAGAGTTAAATCCCAAGAAAAGTGTTCTTCATTTATTTTTGTTGTCAATCTCATCTTTTATGTGGACAACTGTTTCCCTCTTTTTCGCCGAGTAGGCATGAGTAAAGAATTAATGACGTGTGCGGTTTAAGCGCGGGCGTACCAAGACTTACCGACGTCCAACGTGTGAGTAGGCGAGGGCATCTCGATCTAACTTTGTGCGTGTGATTCAAAGGTTGAGGGCACAAAGATTCATGTTTTTGCCATAACGAAGTGGACTTCAATATTTTCCAACCGTGTGGGAAAGAAGAGAACTAAAGTAAAAGAGGAAAAAAAGAAGGAAGATACTTGTGGAAAAAAAAAATGGTGCAGGATCCCTTCTACTCTTTTGGTTCTTGTAATTGCGGCCACAATTCCAGTATAGGCTCAGTGTTCTTGGCTCCCCCAAGCATGAGTTGCCATGTATCCTATGTCTCGGCTTTTACGGATCTTAATTCTTTTTATAAGATAATATTTTTAAAATTACAAAATATAATTATTTAAATTATATAATATAATTAATTAAAAAATAACACGAACGTACCCTCTAAAGGGGCTATTGTATTAAATTGGAACGAAATTGTTTCACATTTGAAAATAAAAAACTGGACACAATTGTTTCACATTTAAAAATAGAACCCCACTGCTCATCGTGGTCATTCACCTTTGCAAAAAAATATGCCCATGTTCATAATTAGCAATAATTAGCACCCAAGAAAATCAATCTCAATAGAAAATTATTCGGTGCATCTCGCTCTATTTAGGCTTTTATTAACTGGGCTTTGCTCCAAATAACAAAATTAATGTGGCTCTCTAATTTTCGTTCAAGAAACTCATAAATATCAACACAATTTAATTAATATCTAATTAAATGATCTTTCTAGCGTGGGCCAAGATTTAGTGAAGAAAAGGGTGTAACAACAAATTTGACAAATTTGACCTATCATGGATTATTAGAGGAGTATTTTTATAATCTGCACTCCTTTCCATGTTGTAGTTTTAATAATCCAACGTGATTTCCATGTTGTAGTTTTAATAATCCAAGTTGTAGTTTTAATAATCCAAGGTGATTTGTTTATACAAGAGATAGTTGCATGAATACTCCAGAGACACAGGAATTTTTTGGTAATGGTGGATATTACGTGGCCGTGTCAACAGGGTGTCTGAGCAGTTATCCGGGCCATTTAAAAGTGTGTTGAATGGCCCAGATTAAAATCATCTATCTCCTCTCACCCCACCACTCCCTCTTTTCTGTTTCTCTCTTATTTTTCTTTCTCTAAATCCAAGCTGTCCAAAATCGAAATAGACGGTCCGGATGCACCCAGCGGACAACTCATGTACCAACCCGGCACTGAAAAATTTCTCAAACAAACAATTACTGTACTAGTGCTATATATTATTCTTATATTCTCTCACATCTTCTTCATTCACGAATTCGAATCTTTCACTCTTAAGCTAGGGTCGATCTCTGTTCTGTATCTTTAAAACCTTAATGTTTGTTGGTGATCAAGCATTGTGAACCAGACGACACCCTCAAGCAAAACAGCAAAATTAGCCATGGCCGGAGATGGGAAAAAACTGCATGTAGCAATGTTCCCATGGCTAGCTTTCGGTCACATGATCCCATTCCTTGACTTAGCCAAATTCATAGCCCAAAAGGGACACAAAATCTCCTACCTCTCCACCCCTAGAAACCTCACCCGCTTGCCAAAACTCCCTCCTCATCTCAACTCTCTCATCACTTTCGTCCCCATCTCTCTCCCCCGCGTTGACCAGCTCCCGGAAAATGCCGAAGCCACCATGGACGTGCACCCCGACGACGTCCACTACCTCAAAAAGGCCTTCGACGGTCTCGAGACGGAGTTGGCTCGGTTCCTCGAAACCGAGTCTCCTGACTGGATCATTTACGATTTTGCCCCTTATTGGTTGCCCCCGATCGCGGGCAAACTCGGTATTTCGCGCGCCTTCTTTTCAATTATCAACGCCTGGTTCCTCGCATTCTTCGGCCCGTCGGCGGCGATGCTCGACAATTCTGTCCTGCAGCCGACGGATCCGGAGCAATTCTTAGTGCCACCCAAGTGGATCACGTTTCCTACTAAAGCAGCTTATCGCGCCTACGAGATAAAGCGAACGTTCAAAACCGGCTCAGAACCCCAGAATGCTTCTGGGATTGAGGATTTTTATCGGGTCGGGTGCATTATCACCGGCTGCGATGCACTGGCGATCAGACACTGCAGAGAGTTTGAACCCAATTGGTTGACCCTACTGGAAGAGCTCCACGGGAAACCGATTATTCCGTTGGGATTAATGCCACCTTTGGTGGAAGAATCGAGCAGCGACGACTCAAAGAATGACACGTGGGTTTCAATCAGTGAGTGGCTAAATAAGCAAACCATTGGGTATGTAGTTTATGTAGCTCTCGGGAGCGAGGTTGCACTGAGTCCGGACGAACTCACTGAATTGGCTCTTGGGCTGGAGCTCTCTGGTTTGCCCTTTTTCTGGGTGCTGAGGAAGCCATCCGGGTCGACCGAGGCAGACTCGTTCATGTTGCCAGATGGGTTCGAGGAGCGAACTAAACATCGCGGAATTGTGTGGAAGAATTGGGCGCCTCAACTCAGGATTTTGAATCATGACTCTGTTGGAGGATTCTTGACTCACTGCGGGTGGAGTTCAATCGTAGAGGGAGTCCGATTTGGGCTGCCACTTATTATGCTTCCCCTTGTGTTGGATCAAGGTTTAAATGCAAGGTTAATGGAAGAGCATAAGGTTGGGATTGAGGTACCAAGAGATGAGGCGGACGGGTCGTTTACAAGGAACTCAGTGGCTGAGTCGATCACGTTGGTTATGGTGGACAAGGAAGAGGGTAGCATTTGCAGGGAGAGAGCAAAGGAGATGAGTTCATTGTTTAGTGACAAACTCCTGCATGATCAGTACTTGGATAACTTTGTCCAGTATCTTGAAAGCCATAGGGGCTGAGATTGAGTTCTATTGTGTATTGAAATTCATAATGATGTAACAATTTATGGATAAGGTGATGTGATGTTGCAATTTAAGGAGGTACATCCTGTTGGAAATTTTCGGGTGAATAAGGTGGATATTCGGGAGGTCAACCGAGGCAACCGAATAGTCCCTCTTTGGTTCATCGTATCTGAACGAAGCACCTCAAAGGTCTAATAATAGTTGTCGCTTCTTAAGAACCCCCTGATGTTAGGTTTATAGCAGCACTTTATTCCAGCGATTTTTCCTCCAATTGAATGAACCAGCAGCTCAAGGGTCTCACCTTGGTGAATATATTGATCGTTCCCATTTCGGTGTTGGGCAAGTACAACTTGATGGTCACGTAATTTTAGATTCCATCAAGTCATAATTAGATATTGTTCTTCTGTGAGAGAGAGACAGATAGAGTTCAGTTCGCCAAGACAACTTATAGTGGTATTTTATATGTAGTGGTTCTAGCCGGTGCAACCTCAGCGCCTCAGTTTGCGGCGAATTTGTTTTAAAGAAATTGTGTGAAAGATAGGATTCAGTTCGCTTTATGTGTTCCATTCCGTTTATGTATTTTGTAGTTACAGTTTGTATTATCAATATCAATTAAACTGTTCGCTGGAAATTCGCCGTTTGGATTTTATTTTTCCCCAACATGTCCTGGTCCTAAATGTTCCAACTCATCATTTGAATGTGTTTACACGAAATTTCAAAAAAACAAAAATAGTCTCAAACCTTCTATTTGGTCTTCTAAATGTTGGAATAATTGAGTTTGTTAATGAATGAGCATAGGGGAAGAATTTACAGGGATAGAGCTAGAGATCCAACATGAACAATACATAGACTGGGTTGCTCAGCATCTTCAAAATTACAGAGATTCACCAGGGTTCCGATTCTACTACACTGCAATGAAAACAAAGGGAGGTTTATAAAGCCAATCGTTCGTTCATGAGCATTACTTGCCGAAGATTTTAGAAAGAGAAAGAAGATAAACGTACACGTATCCTAGTCGGTTTAAGGCCGAAAGAGAAAAATGCAATTTGCATGGTGAATGTTTCAGAAAAGAAGATAAATCTGTATGTATTCTACTAACAAAACTGGTCTCAGTTCTCTAAAGAGAGGATGTTGAAGCCAAGATTGTTGAATGAATATTGCAGAAAGAAATACGTACTACATATTTTTCCACCCATCTTCTTGAATTTCACCTTGACTACAATCTTTAATATAGTTTTTATTTTTCACGAATGCCAAAATAATTGGCTCTTAAAGAAGGTATGAATGGCTAGCTGTAACCAAACCATCTCTTCAATTTCTTTTTGGTATTATGAAAATAAGGTTAGTTGCACCTTGTGCAAACAACATAACCTTTATCTCGACTGTTGGACGCAAAACGTACGTGTTAGGCACTCTCTCTCTAGCCCAAGTCTGCCATGCGGGCACATGTGAACCGCGAATATACTCTGGTCATGTCCCCATCGCCTGTGTGGCACCACCCGCACACACTTCCCCTCAAGGCTTCCTACGTGTGTTCGCCTCAGGATGCCACGTGTCGCTGTGTTAGTGGGGTGGCCAACAATTTGTCCGGGGTCAAACTATCGACCATTTGCCTCCCCTACAGTGTTTAATGAAACAATATTTCCTATGGTGAGAAGGCTCAAATTAATTTGGTGTTTGATATTAATACTGTTCCTAATTGGTGTAGGGACCGTAATTGTCTTTATTTAATTTTAATGTTTATAATTGAGGAAAAAGGGTGAAAATGACGTAAATATGGATGTGGAGGTTAAATGTGCAAGAATGTGAAAAATATGGGTGTTAGTGTATATTGTGCATGTGTGTATATGTGTGTGCCGGGGAAAAACTTTCTCATTTCCTCCTCTCTCTCCGGCCATCTCTTGGTCTCTCACGCTCTCTCACTTTCTCACATAAAAATTCATCTCCAAACTCAAAACTCACAACAATCAACCTCAACTCCATCTTCTATTTGCGTATTAGAGCTCGTATCTCGTTGGATAGAGCTTGGTTCAGTGTATTTTGTCCGGTTTGGATTCCGGAAGTTAGAGCTTGCTCAATCTCTTCGGTTTCGGCTTGGATACTCGAGGTAGGGAATTCTACCTCTCTTTATATGTTATTTGAGTGTTCTTGTGTCATCTTTAAACTTGTATTGGTTGATATTGAGATTGGATCGAAATCTAAAAATCCTGTCAAAATCGCCTGAAAAACACTCTATCTACCGGTAGGACACCTATCGGTAGGACAAATGAGAAATTTTCCTACAACCAGCTTAAACGTACTACAACAGCTCAAACGTACTCATCCACCTAGCGGTAAGACAAGTACAAAGTTGTTTCGTGAAAATTGTTGGCCTTTCTGTTTTTAGTTTCTTCCGGTAGAAACCTTCACCTATCGGTAGGACAAGTGCAGAATTTCCCTCTCCTACCAGTAGGACTCAATCACCTATAGGTAGGTGATTGAGCTGCTACAATGTCTATGAGCAGCTTTTCCTGCGTTCTTCCAAATCACTTTGTGAAGCTTCTCATCAACTCTAATGGATTTGTTTATGCATTCTTTCAAGTGTTTTAAAGAGCGTTACTTGTTTCACACTTAGAGTGGTATCCAGTGGACTAGAATGAACTCGTTGAAAAAGAAATGTGAAATGTAAGTTGTTGTCCGTTGAAACACGAATGATACATTTGAGTATGTGAATGACGCGCAAACACTCGGGCCCATCGACGGGTGGATGCCTGGCAGGGAATATCGAGGTCCCATAAATAGCCCGGAAGGAGCTAATGCTTATAGTGAACACTCAAGGCCTAACCTTCAAGGCGGGTGCTTGGCAGGAGATATCGGGGTCCCATAATTAATCCAGCAAAAACTTCGGCTCAAACACTTTGATGATTCGAGTTATTGAGACACGAATGAAATGAATAGAATATAAGGGTATGTTAAGAAGAAGGATTGGTGATAGTTGGACACTTTGACCATGATAAGTTGTGCTTACATTTGTTTTCATTTGATTTCCCATCATTTGTTCTTTCATTTAGCTTATTTACATATAGAGTTTGGGTAGACTTTTCTACTGAGCTAGTGTAGCTCAAGCCTTATATTATTTTCAAGTGCAAATCCGGAACCATAGGTTGCATGCATGGAGTGCTTGGAGTATGGACATCATTTTTGAAAGTTAACCAAAGAAGTTGCTTGTCCATCTTTGTAAATTTACTTTGAAAGATGTATTTGTAGCTAAATTGTAATTCTTTTGACTTAGAATATTGAACCCTTGATCCTCTGTCGAAATTTGATACTTACATTAATTTGCGGCCGTGGAGCCGATGTTGTAACATTTTAGAACTTTGTGAACTTGGAAGTATTGTTACAGGATTGAGAATGAGGTAATCCTTTGGGTATCGTAGGAAATATCGTGAGGATTTATTTATGAAAAACCTTTTATATTTATGATAAAAATCGAAGGCGTGACAATTGGAGGTGGGGAATTTGTTTAAGACAAGGGGTTGCAATTTGGATCAAAGGAAATTCAACATCGAAGAGTATCCTGTGCACGATTTCAAGGATTGGAAAATCCTATGGTGCGGTTTCCTGTAAAACACATTCGAACCGTCTATCTCGACAAGAGATGTTTTAGAGGATTATGTGGAGGGTTTTTCTCTCTCTCTCTGTTTCTTTTGTCAGTGGTCATGTAACCCAGAAGATTAACTTGGACATAGGTGCCAATATACATGGGATCTATCTCCTAATTATGATTTTTTTTTTCTTATTTTTTTTCTCGATATGTCCGTTATCATCGAGTTGAGTGAAACATTTATTTTCGTCGGGGAAAAAATATTTTAACACCGCCATAGTCAAACAAATCTTACGCCAGGGAAAAAATATTTTAACACCGCCATAGTCAAACAAATCTTACGTTATAGGACCACCTATTTAAGCTTATCCTAAGGAGTAACGTATTCTTGATTGATGAATTGTTTTTTTTTCTTTTTGAGATACGTGACATCTCTCTTCTCTCTTTAATAAAAAACAAGAAGTGTCGGCCACTCCATTTGATTATTAGTCCGCCACTCCAATTTCAAGGGGTGGCAACATAACAAGCTCCTAGACAATAAAAAAGGTTCGGATAATCTCCGGCTCAAGTTTTGGACGGGACGGGACACACAAAATTTGAATCATTCGTTAAAAATCAACTCTTACCGATAAGAGTCTCTGAGCAATTTCAAACCGTTCATTACTGTAATGGATGAACTCGATTTGGGACGGTCCCGCCCAATTCAAATTAAGGACGGTAAATGATCCAATTCTGAAAGAGAAACCAAATCTCTCTTTTTATGAACCTATAGCTAAGAGCTCTTGTCGAATATCTTCTAACTAGTACTCCTACAATGGGATTTTATTTTTTATTTTTTTATCCGCTAAAATGTGATGTTGAATTGCCATCTTCTCCTAGTTGTTTTCTCTGTCGTCTTTGCCTAGCTCTCGCATCTGAAAGTTTCATCTTTTTCAAGTCTCATTATATGTAAAAACAATACCTTTTTTTTTTTTTGGCAACATAGGAGGTATCCCCACACTATACGCTTAAAGTACCAAAAAGAAAAAAAGTACTCAAGAATCTGAGTTTGTTAACTTTGCCTCTAGAAGTACAGAACCTTTCTCCTTCTCTTAGCATGATTTTCAATAAATTCTCTCATTCATTATATACTAGTATGTACTTCATTTTCAATTGTCCCACCAGTGTAGGACAACTTCACGGTTTCACAATTACTCTTAACCCTAAAGTTTTATTTCTCAAAATCTTTATCAAACAGCTGTGTTGCTATAAACAACCTATTCACTCTCTCTCTCTCTCTTTCTTTTTTTTTTAAATCTCTCTCTGCACCATTGTTTGTGTGTAAATTTTAAAACATGTGCATATATTTTGGGCTTAGGATTCAGTTTTTTTTTTTTTTGCACGCTAATTCTTGCACTGTACAGTTCATGTGCGATTCATTTGGAATTTTACTCGGACGATCATAATCGTTTAATGTGTGATTTATTAGGAGTACGTTTCCAGGAGTACCGAGAAGAATTTAAATGTTGGACATTGTTGAAGTAGGACTCCCAACGGGGGCACTCGATGGACGAGTTCACTGAACACTACTACTACAGACAAATAGACTATCACTTTCTTTACATTTATATATAGTAATAAAAGATCCAATACCGATACAATTATATGCCTACAAAAGATACGACAACATATAACTCATTTGGGGTCAGTCTATACAGAGCTTTACTTTAATTTAATTGGGCCTCTACAAGTGAACAGTAGAATTGGTCTCTCAGTACTTGTTTTATTGCAAGATTGGAGCTTGGGATAGGATTGTGAGTCCTATGGGAGCTTTTAAATTCTTGTTTGGTGTGGGCAAAAACCTCAGGATTGGTAATACAAGGGGATTACGAATCTCACAAATCCACAGGATTACCCATTCCATGGGGGGTTGGAATTAACAATCTTATCCCATGGGTTAAGGTTGGAAAGAAAATTTTGTTTACAACACTATCCTATCCGATCCAAAATAAACATATTATTCACAATCCTACAATCGAATTCTGTCCAAAACAAACATGAATAAAAGATTCATCTCCTCATTAATAATCTCACCTCATTATCAATCACAATCCTAATCCCACCTCATTACGAATCTCTCCAAAACGAAATCTGTTATCAAACACGCCCTCACAATTAGTCGAGGTGCACAATAAACTGACACTGACACGTGATTTATCAAAAGATACAGCTCTATATAGATTAGTGGTGTGGATTGTAAACCAGACCACCTCAAACAAACAGCTAATAGCAATTAGCAAAACCATGGCCAGCAATGGGAAAAACCTGCATGTAGCAATGTTCCCATGGCTAGCTTTCGGTCACATGATCCCATACCTAGACTTGGCAAAATTCATAGCCCAAAAGGGTCACAAAATCTCCTACCTCTCAACTCCTAGAAACCTCAACCGCTTGCCAAAACTCCCTCCACATCTCTCCTCTCTCATCACTTTCGTCCCCATCT
This sequence comes from Rhododendron ovatum, assembly GCA_019656835.1. Classification (NCBI taxonomy): domain Eukaryota; kingdom Viridiplantae; phylum Streptophyta; class Magnoliopsida; order Ericales; family Ericaceae; genus Rhododendron; species Rhododendron ovatum. The sequence goes on from CM033790.1 coordinate 35,017,571, forward strand.
CTCTCCCTCGCGTCGACCAGCTCCCGGAAAATGCCGAAGCCACCATGGACGTCCCCCCCGACGATGTCCACTACCTCAAAAAGGCCTTCGACGGTCTAGAGCCCGAGTTGGCTCGATTCCTTGAAACCGAGTCTCCTCACTGGATCATTTACGATTTCGTCCCTCACTGGTTACCCCCAATTGCGGGCAAACTCGGTATTTCACAGGCCTTCTTTTTGATTATCAACGCTTGGTTCCTCGCATTCTTCGGCCCGTCGGCCTCCATGCTCGATAATTCTGTCATGCGGCCGACGGATCCGGAACAATTCACGGTGCCACCCAAGTGGATCACGTTTCCCACTAAAGCAGCTTATCACGACTACGAGATCAAGCGAACGTTCAAAACCAGTTCGGAACAAGAGAATGCTTCTGGGGTTGAGGATTTTTATCGTGCTGGGTGCACTATTACGGGTTGCGATGTACTGGCGATCCGACACTGTAGAGAGTTCGAACCCAATTGGTTGACCTTGTTGGAAGAGCTCCACCAGAAACCGATTATTCCATTGGGCTTAATGCCACCTTCAGTGGAAGAATCCGGAGACGACTCGAACGACACGTGGGTTTCAATAAGTGAGTGGCTAAATAAGCAAAACATTGCGTCTGTGGTATACGTAGCTCTAGGGAGCGAGGTGGCGTTGCGTCCGGACGAACTCACGGAGTTGGCTCTTGGACTGGAGCTATCTGGTTTGCCCTTTTTCTGGGTGCTGAGGAAGCCAGTCGGGTTGACCGAGGCAGACTCATTCATGTTGCCACGCGGGTTTGAGGAGCGAACAAAACATCGAGGAATTGTGTGGAAGAATTGGGCGCCTCAACTCAGGATACTGAGTCATGACTCAGTTGGAGGGTTCTTGACTCACTGTGGGTGGAGTTCAAGTGTAGAGGGAATCCGATTCGGGCTGCCACTTATTATGCTTCCCCTTGTATTGGATCAATGTTTGAATGCAAGGATTATGGAAGGGCATGAGTTTGGGATTGAGGTGCCTAGAGACGAGGGAGACGGGTCGTTTACAAGGAACTCAGTGACTGAGTCGATCAGGTTGGTTATGGTGGACAAGGAAAAGGGAAGCATTTACCGGGAGAGAGCAAGTGCAATGAGTTCCCTGTTTGGCGACAAGGTCCTGCATGATCAGTATTTGGATTACTTTGTCCAGTATCTCGAAAACCATAAGAGTCAAGATTGAGTTCTACTTCAAACAAAGCTGAAGGCATTAATATTCAACACATCAACAATACTCAGCAGAAATTTCAAAGGGTTGATGTGAAAATTTATGGATTCGTTGAAGCTATGTTGCAACCTATGAATTCAACGAGAGTTTTCTATTTCTCCAGACGAGCTATATCCTGGTCCTTAATGTTCCATCTCATTAGTTCAATTTGTATACAAAATCTGTAAGAACAAAAATAGTACTCTCTCCGTCACCTTTTTAAAGTTCAGTATTTCATTTTAGGTTGTTCCTTAATAAATGTCCATTCTGTAAAGTTAGTGGATAAAAGTTGGTACATTTTCCATTTTGCCCCTAAAAGTAGATTTCATTTTGAAAAGTTAGTGATTAAAAGTGTAATGATAATGTCTCCATAGTGGGTAAATAGGTAAAGTGGATGTAAAAATTGATGTAAAATATGTAATGATAATGTTTTCTTAATAAATTAGAGTTACGAAGCGGAACATTTAAAAAGGGACGGATGGAGTATTTACTTATCTTTTAACCTTCTATTTGGCCTAACTGTTTGGGATGGGGTTTTCGATGTATTTATTCTTCTTCTTCTTTGGGGGGAATGCTGGGTTGCACTGGGTCGGCTTGCGCGTATCTCATACTAATCTCTGCAACCCTTTCACACGTTTACGCGTATAGACTAAGATGGTCCCAAGAGTTGCTAACAAGGAAAATATAATTTAAACTGAGGTTTAGGCCAAACCCACTTGGCCAACGGCAATGATTGGTTCAGTACACTATCATAGCATGTCATACAGAACAACACCAGATTACATTCTACGAGCAAGTCCACCGTCGTAAGCCAAAGTTTGGCATCCAGGATGGCAGGACCTTCTACACCCTAATACCCTATGGAAATTCAATGCCAAATATTGACAATCCCATTCTTGGTGCAAGTTTGCATCAACTTTGACCATTTGCCAAACTTAGCTATTTTATCCAAGCCATTTGATTTGTATTGAAAAATGAGATGAGTTTAATCAATCTTCTAATTTTGATTTTGTGCAAATGGCACCAAACCAGTGAAACATGGCTGGCCCTAGGAGAATCGCAGCATGGGACCCATCTATTTTTATTATTAAATTCAAAAATAAGTGTATCTATATATATACACACACATATAAACACGACATATATTCTTTCTTGTCAGTTTTAGCTAATTTGAGCTTGTAACAAACTTAAATGAAAGAATACTCCCTTCGTCCAAATTTATTTGTCTAATCTTGAAATTTCAACTTATTAACCATACGGGCCTAACCATACAGAAGTTAAGTGTAATTACCAAAAACAACTTGTCACATTCGACAGATATATCTGACAACATGTCAGTGGATTTATGCGCTAGCTGAAAACTATATGCACGCAAAAACAATGCATACATGCCGCATGCATTTCCCTACTCAAACCGAAAATGAATTTGAACAGCAACCAAACAGGGAAAAACAATTTTAAAAAAGGTACTAATTCAGAGTGAGCCCAGTAATATATCTATGACGACTATTCACCAAACATTGTCTTTTTCCAATAAAAGATTCATCATCAACCACATAAACAAGAAACTACAACAAAACAGCTTCACCTAACGTATATAATAATGAAAAATAGCAGGAAAAGGTTCCACCTTCCGGAAGGAAGGCATCCTTTCATCCGTGATGTAATATACACATAATTTAAACTAAAGAACAATACAAAAAGAGAAGCTAATATCTACAACACCCAGCCCGAAAATTTGGAAAACAGAAGTGCATTATTGGTACAAGGGTAACCTGGATGTTAATATCGGTAAAATTTTCAATCAGTCCATGCACCATTTACTTTGAAGGAGAAGTCAACTTGTTTTCCTCTGAATCATGCTTTAGTGAAGCATCCCCACCCATCAATTCCTGAAAGCCTTCGACTTTCACGGGTTGAGCCCTAACAGTGCTCATATTCCTGTATCAAAACAAGAAAATTCAGATTCTCGTAAAACAACTTCCAACGTAATCCATTACTCAAAAGCCATTCAACAAATAGTCTTACGGTGTCTGAACTTGAGGAATTTGAGCGGAAGCCAATTGCCTAAACTGAGCAGTGGGCTGAGGATGGAAATTTGACAACGCAGCAATTTGCTGCTGTTGCCGAAACTGTTGCATTTGAGGATGTCTAGCGTTCATTGTGCCGAAGGGATTACTATCCATCGGGAATTCGGACGGGTTCTCGAGCTTGACTTCCACAAGGGGTCTAACATTCTCCATATTTACGTTCATGCCAGGGCGAGGATTGACTTGTTGGCGCCTTCGCATAAGTTGTTGCTGGAAAGCCAGGTTTTGGGGGTGAACCATCTGCTGCTGCTGCTGTGGCTGCATCTGGGGATGCATTTGTCTTTGTATCTGTAGATTCACCAGAGAAGTTATCTCGTCAATGTGACTTATGGTAAAGTCCCGGTATCTGCCAAATTAAGAGTAACATATTCCAAATCCCTCCTGCAACTTTTGTGTTATAAATGGGAAGTGCAGTCAATAATGTGTCTAATAACTGGAAGCTACTTCCTTAGTCTAGCTATAATGTAACAGTCGAGTCTTTCAAGTGCAAATGAGACTTTTCCACTGATGTCGCCATGACATAAAATGTTATTTGGTCTTGGCAAGAAAACATGCCAGGATTACCCAGACTCTGCTGACTCCCGAATTAACAACAGTATGCAAGAGCAAGGAAAAGACAATATCTCGAGGATCAAGAATAGGCCCGGATCCCTTATTTTTTTTCAGATTTTCTCTATTTTTCTTTTCTTTTCTTTTCTTTTTAGGTGGGTGGCTGGGGAGGGCGGGCGTGCGGCAAAATATTTTTAGCTTTATGATAGTAAGAAGGAAAATCAAAAATCCATGTCAGTCTTTCTTAATCCTTTTCCTCATTTGCATAATTGAACTAAATAATAAAATATAACCAAAGTCCTCTTATGATCGAGTAATCAATAAATGGCATTTCATGTCTTTGTACAAACTTCATCAATAGGATAGATGCTATTATGTAATAATCAGTGTTCTAAATGGCGGCTGCCGAGGCCGCCTAGGCGCTTGGAGGTGCCCTGCCGCCACGCCAATACCCCTTGGCGTTTGATTTGGCGCCCAGGGAGGTTTGGCGGCCACCTAGGCAGCCATGGCAGTCTCGGCAGCCTTGGTGGTCTTGGCGGGGCTTGGCGGCGTCATCGGCGTCTTTGGAGGCCTTTGGCAACCAAAAATGTATAGTATTAAACTAATGGAGATCAAGTTTTGGAAGGGTATGGAGGAGAAGAGTTAAAGGAAGGAGATGAACTTTGAACTTCACATTAGGGATCTCCGATCTCGTTTATTTCTACTTATTGTCTTACTCAACTTATTTGCTAGTTGTTACTACTTAATTTCATTTGGGTTTGTATATTAAATTTTGCATTATGGTTATGTAGAACTTTGAACTTGCATTATGGATACATAGAATATAGTTTGATTGGATAATGGTTTGTTAAAAAAAAAAAAAAACGCTGAATTGCTTGGCGGCACCTAGGCGGCTTGGCGCTTGGAGGTGGGTCTCCGCCCTACTAGCGCCAAGCGCGATTTAGAACATTGGTAATAATTAATATGTGAAATTGTTGGAGTTCATCATATTAACATCTGAGAGATACTCATGACACGGAGGGCCTAAAAAGGACTTTTCAAGTTAAAAGGGGCACCATTCTCCATATGCCTAGGAAAATACATTAATTGGAGGGCCAACAGAAACATTTTGCAAATTTGGGAAAAGATCCCTCGCAAACTATTAAAGGAAAGAAAAGTAGGTGGACATACATGCTGAGATTGTCGAAGGGAAGCCTGTTGATGTGATTGCATCTGTGACTGGATAACCTGCATTTGTTGCTGAGAATGTTGCATCGAAGTCCTGGTACTATCCTTCACAAGCTCTGCCAAAGGCCCAAGATTGCTACTGATGGAAAGGCAAAATCGGTTAGACAAGGGAATAAATCTGTGCACAAGTGTGGGCACGCGCCCCCGGAAATTTTTACTTATAAAATTGGGGTGCGACCCTCTTTGGAGATGCGCGGCGAAACGCCTCGATTCAGAGTCGCCACTCGGGTTTTAGCGGTGGAACACCCAAGGAACCGAACTCGAAAACGTTTGCCACGTTTGTTTGATTTTGAAAAGGCGTAGACCAGTCCGTCGTCACCTTCGATATCTGAGGTTCGGGAGCCAGGTTACGAGAGGGGAAGGGTTTTATGGCACCCCCTCTCGCCCAATCCGGAGATCGGTCTCTACTCGGGCATTTTATGAAAACCTTTGCATTTTTCTCTCATTTTATCATTTTTAGCCAGTTAGGGCGGGGGAGCATTTAATAGGGACGAAAGCGGTAACAACTTGCGATTTATGTGACAAAATGCTTATGAATGATTTGATTGCGATGTTAAGTATAGATTGAGAACAAGCACTGATCATCCCGAGCAAACTGCAGTACGCTGTCACAAGGTGACGTGAGCAGATTCTGCCAGCATGCACTGGTCAAGCCACTGCATGGTGAGACAACCTGCGCACGCCACAAAGAGACTGGCGTACTCCACTTGTTGGGTCTCTCAGTCTTTGTTTGCAACCCTCTGGGCTCTGGAAGAGGACCAGCGCACACCCAGGGCAAACCACGCAGTTTAATATAGCAGAATATACATAAACACGGGCAGAATGAATGGCTTTAAGCCATGAAAGAAAGCAGAACACCCCAAAACAGTGGGGACAGAAGATAGGCCAAGACTAGACTAAGATGCAAGGGCCAGCCACTAAACCCAGCCAGACACTGCCGTACGCCAGTGTTATACCACCGTACGCCAATAAGCCTTGGATTTCAGTGTTTGGCTTTGCATCAGCTGGGCTCTGGAACATGACCAGAAGGATCCCAGAGGCCTTTTATTGACATAAATGAACAAGATAGGGTGCCACCATTTAAACAGTTCTAAATATGGAAAGCAGTAAATTGGTTATTTAGCATGCAAAGGTGATTGACTGAAAGATAAAACCAAAGGAACGACGATCCATGATCCCCACGCCAGTTGTGCTCGTCCTGCCATGACTGGCGTACGGCCCCTATGAACTGGCGTGCGCCATGTGTCGCTACCTACGATTGTTGTATTTAATCAGTTTAAGGCCAGGACTAGTATTATCTACTAGCCTGGGCCTTATTGACCCCCCTCAGGAGATGAAAACAGAAGAGAACACAAAGGTGGTATACCTCTTCTTGTTGTGGTTTTGTGGTTGTTTTTGAACTTGAGGGTTGAAGGTGGTGGCTTATATGGTGACTGGGTTCCAGCAGGAGATATAGGAGTGTGTGGCCTTCTCTTGTCTTTCAATGGATGAAAGGAGAGGGAGGACTTGAAGAAAGGAGAAGAAGAGAGATGGTGCTTCTTTATGTGGCTAACCCCTTGCAAATGAATGCAAGGGGGGTATTTATAGAGGGGAATGGACTGAGATCAGTTAAGGCCAAGGGCTGTTTGGCTGGTTAGGAAGAGGCTTGAGCCTTCCATGCATTAAATGCATGGGACTAGGCTTGATGGGGGGTGTAGGAGAGAGAGGGGACGCCCCTGCCGAAAGCACTCATCAGGCACACTGTAGCCGACGTCAGGGTGGCACAAAAGTCCCGCCCAAGTGGCTGAATAAAGTTGATTTGACTGGGTTTGACTGGCGTGCGCCACTTTGTAACTGGCGTGCGCCAGTGAAAGCTAGGCCCATGGTCGATGACTGACACGTGGCAGCTTACTGGCGTACGTCACCAATATACTGGCGCAGGCCAGTTGGGTTTTGCTGGGGCCGTTTGGCTCTGGCTTAAAGGGTTTGAAATGGGTTTGAAAGGGGTTTGGGACGCTCAAGGCTTAAACACACCTTTGTCCTCGATCTGTTTTCGACTATAATCATCATTGGGGAAGTAAAAGATCGACAAATAACGTTATCTGGACAGTCCAGAATGGGGTGTCTACAACAAGCTAAGTAATTCACATGTGCTCGTGCGCGCACACATAAAAGAGCACAAAAAAGCACTGAATATCAATAAATAGCAGAAGTTTGAACAGTGCATATCCCTACAAGGCAATTAAGGAGCAAAAGCGACAAGGCTTCTAGACTAGAACAGGGTCCTATCTCAATCCAAGCATTCTAGTTAACTGCTTCCCAAAGTTCCCATATTTATTGCAGGTGTTTCTAAGCCACTTATTGTCAACCTTCATAGACCCATCCTCCTATGTTAAGAAACTTTAAATCAATAGTGGTAAACAAGAAGGGAAATAAAAACCAAACCAAACACTTCAAGCATATGATGTAAAAAGTACTCCACATACCTATACCCCGCTGTTTGAAGAAACATCTTTAGTAGTTCAACGGCTGAGCACTGTTTTCTGTAACTATCAGCAAGGACTTTCAAGATATGGCCTAGCTTAGACATATGACAGCTCAGCAACTGAGATAAAACCTCCATTGGGACTTCTGAGGAAGCTTCAAACCCCACATTTGATAGCATACGAGCTATTACCTTTCTAGTCAACTCTGACGCTTGTTCTTGACCAAGAAGTTTCTTGTTTCCTTCAGATCCATTTCTTCCACGTCGTTGATTTCCTCTCTGTTCCATGCCAAGTAATTCTGGTCGAATACCAAGCCTCTCAATCATAATAGGGTTCCTAGTCATAACTTGGGGTAAGGTATCAAGAACACCATTAAACTCCACTTTATGGTTTTCTTGGACTCGGATTGTGGATGGAAGTGCACTATCAGGGACACAGTTCAACGGAAACATCATTTCAGGGAAAAGATAGGTCTCGTCGTCAATTGCATCACTGTCTATTATAGCTGAGTTTTGGAGCATGTTTGACACATTTTCCGGCATGCGATTACCAAATCCATTGATTTCATCTTCTTTAAATGCTACTCGTCTTCTCTTATGCTTGTCAAGAATTCTGAGATAGGTACACATCTGCTCAGGTGTGCGTCTGTCTGTTTCCCGGTCCACAATTGATAACCTATACGGTTTGGTAGCTCTATACTTCTCGAAAAAATGAGCGTACCATGTTTCTGGCAATTCGTCATGCCTAAATTTCTGGGACATAACATCCGTATCTTTTTCACCATACCTTGATCCTGTACTGATGCCTGCTTTAGTTGGGAGCTGAAAATTTTGTCATATGCAACCATTTTCAGGGGAATGCAGTCAAATGCAACCATTTTCAGGGGAATGCAGTCAAATGCACATCTCCACCAAAAATGGCTCATGTTCAAACAGACATTCAAAACAATCATTGTTGCACCATATTTTGCTGTTCAGGACCATGTATTACAGGCTAATGGCTAAAAATATTTGCTTCTCGATGACCTACATCAATGATATTGCCTACCAAATAACAGTATGTCAAATTTACAAACTGTTAAGAGTACCGAAAGATACAATCTCATATAGGTACGAATGTTGATGGAAAAAGAAGCAACAACAAACAAATCTATATTACAAAATTATTACAAGAAACACGCATACGGCAGAAGTTCTACCAGGGACCCCAAACAAATGAACAACCAGAAATACTGTCATAGGAGGTTGTGAAATAAAAATGAACATCTATACCAAAAAAAATTGACATATTGCATTTGCAAGTACACACTTCATGAGATCGGACCAAAAAAATACTCCCTAGAAGCTTAAAATGTTTACTTCCTGACTCCCTGTTGAGGTATATGCCAACAAGCTTATAGTAGTTAGAACTAGAAAAAAAAAAAAATCCCAAATGCTATGTAAGCGGAAAAGAACATTATCCTTGAAAGTCAGGGGCCCTATGCTTATGTGGTTTGTCCATATGCCACGATCCTGATGTGCCACAAAAAGGTTCCTTAAGACGCCACATGGATGGAGGCCACCTGGCAAGTACCCTACTTTGAGGAAGGTATTTCTCCTGAATGAATCGCTAGCGATTGGACCAACCTGACCTTTCTTTTCTGATAAGGGTAAGGATTCTAGCATATGTCATAGGATCCATCCTCCCATGACAAATTTCAAACACAACAGGAGTGTTTCATTTCAATAAGAAAGAGTACTCCACAAGTACCAAAAGTATTCTTTGTTTCATATCGTTCTAGTGTATTGCCTTCCCATTACCTCTCCAATTCAATTTTCGGCACTACCGCCAAAGCAATGCTTCTACGAGCTTAGATACCCAATAATACCAACTCATGGGCGGCTCCCCATATGTTCAATTCCACACGAGATTTATGTTCTCGTTGAGCTCATCTTAGGACACCTGCATTATCTTATCTTTTATCTTTTAAAAGATGTTCCGCCCCCGCCAAACTCCCCACCTCACAATGTCTTCCGCCCGGATCGGCCCGCATAAGCGAGCTTTCAGTCCAAAAAGAGGGGCATTGCCCCGCCTCCGATTCAGGAATTTTTTTGTATTTATTACATACAAATTGATTTTTCTTAATATTGTCGGCACTGAATCATTCATCCATAGCCCAAGCAAATAAAATCCACTTAAAATTGTGAGGAGATAATATAGCTCAACAAAACAAAGTAAACAATGCCCAACAAATTTTCAACCAAGATGTCTACTCCGTTGATTTAATATCGAGCTATATACACAAAAAATTTATTCATGTTTTTCTCATTGCTGAAATTAAATCCTGGAGTTGCTCCTGTACCAACTGATTGTCACGTCATATTGAGAGCACACAGTGCTCCACACAAAACTCTTAACCAACCACTTGACTATACCTTCTTTTCCGATGTCTAAAGGATGGAGGAAGGGGCGACCAAACATTGCAGTTCAAGAGCCCTCTCTTGGATGTGACCATAGGGATTCTGAGCCGCAGTGGGCCCCGAAAGAGACAAAAGAGCCATAGCTTATACCGCCCACTAAGACCTAGTGGAACATAGCCAGGTTTCATAAGAGGGCAAAGTTCGAGGCAGAATCGATAGCACAACTAGAACCTTGAACCTCTTAACCACCTAAACCACTTGGGAGTAGGGGCGGACCCATTAAGGGTCCCATGGAGGCACGTGCCCCCACTCAATTCTCTAGAATAATTTTTTGTGTGTGTGATATTCTAGAGTGTTCAGACCAACTTACGTTCATCTCAATTGATCTCTAGTGATCAAACCCACCTTCCACTACCAGGGGAACTGTCCTCATAAGAGTTGATAGTACCTAGAATATTTCGAACCCAAGACCATAAGAGGCAACAAACCACTAAGTCTTAGGCCTTAATTGATCTTTAGTGATCAAACCCACCTTCCACTACCGGGGGAAACTGTCCTCATAAGAGTTGATAGTACCTAGAATATTTCAAACCTAAGACCATAAGAGGCAACAAACTATTAAGTCTCAGGCCTTAACCACCAGACCAATTCCTTGGGGTTTAACTTTTCCAAATTACTTTGATACCCTTCTAGTATAGTCTTAAAATAATGATTATGTCCTATAAAATTGCACTAAATTTTCGTAACCAAATATTTATTAAGCTTCTTTTTTTATCAATAAATTTTACACATTTCTTTTCTCAACACACTCCATTCTAGTAATCATATGAATGGCCTATATCTTCACTTCAAAATATTATTGTAAGGCATTTACACCTCGAAGAATTTTGTTGTAAGTGCACTTGAAAGAAACAATACCATACTAAGTAAAAGTGATGGAAGACATTCACTATCCTTTTTTTATGAAATTCTTCTTCCCACCGTAAAAAATATGTGCCACACTACTAATGTAAATTCCAAGTGTTAGAACTGTGGCTCATAGGTTAAGTATGAAGAGATACTAAGAAATTCTAGAAAGAACTGTTGCTCATGTGTTGATTCTTTACTGTTTTATACTAACACCAAGGTCCGCCACTGCGTGAGAGTACGCTGTAGGCCATGAACTACTAGGCTACCACCCTTGGTAGTAGACTATACCTAGCAAGAAAGAAAGAGAAGAAGAAAAAAACCCTCCAAAACCTAATTCCCAACATGAAATCACATTCCTAAAATTGTTGTAGCATCCTAAAAATGCTAGACACATGAATTTGTCGAACTTGAACTGAGGCTCCGTTTGTTTTGATGTAAAATGTTTTACAATGAACTGAGGCTCCTAAAATATTTTTTCAGGAAACAAATTTCTAACTTTTATTTTTCGGTATTTGGTTGGAACTTGAAAGATATTTTCAGAAATCAACAAAATAGTGTAGAGAGGGAGGAGGGGCCTTAAACGGTAGAAAGATTTGAGAATATTAGAGTTGAACGTAAGCCAGGACTGAGCAGCAATAATTATTGTAATAGAAGGCAGCGGATTTATTTTGGAAAATAAGTTACAGAAAATTTAAGGGTAAGTCATTTTCATCCAATTAATGAAAAATGTTTTACATGTAAAATATTTTCCTTCTTTCACACAACCAAACACGATAAAACATTTTATTGGAAAATATTTTACGCCAAACGGAGCCTAAAAATAAAATGTCAGCCGAGTAACAAAATCCATTCAATTATTCAGATCAAACCTTAGACGCCGCCGCCGTCTTCGTAGCAACAACGCCGTCTCTCTCTTGCGCATAATCTTCCAAAGTGAAGTAGACATCGTCCCCATGCAACTGCAAATCTGATCAAATCGCATCAATTTCAAAGCAAACGTCAGTTACCTAAATTAGATGTTCTCAATCACAGAGAGAGAGAGAGAGAGAGAGAGAGAGAGAGAGAGAGAGAGACGAACAGTTTGGATTGAGCTTGGAAACCGGGGTCGAAGAAGAAGACAGGAAGAGAGAGACGGAGGCTTTGTCAAAGAGGAGGGCACGAGCTCTGAGTTGGAGTTGGATTTGAGCCCTAGATTTGGAATCGTCGGCTCTCATGAAGGCTTCCCATGAGGAGGGCGACGACAGGAAGATGACGAAGCTGGGGTAGAGTGAGTCGCCGAGCCACGACCGCCACACGCCGTGGCTGTCGAGCTTCCGAGCGAGCTCGTAGCCACGGCCGTCGTCGCCGAGCAACGCCATTGGCTGGAGAGAGAAGGGAGGGGAAACTGTCTCGGAACTGGTTTCGGTGTGGAGAAGACCATGCTTTCAAACGTAGGTAACATGCTTCCTGTGAGCCACGTGTAGAAAAGCTAAGGGGCTTGTTTGGAATGGAAAAGAAAAGAAAGGAAAGGCCGCGTTCAATTGCATGAAAATGACGGAAAAATCATTTTTCGTGTAACTTTATATGTGTTCAATAACCAGAAAACTTGTAGCATTCTCAACTTCAATTTTCTTAGTGGAAAACACTTTTCTTACAAAACAGATCTTGCCAAAAGGAATGAATTTTTGTTTTCCCGCAAGATTTCTTGTCGAGAGATCATACACGAAAATAAATTGTATTTTCCTTTATTACACCCACTTCACTTTTGCTGGTAACCAATTTTCTCACACGACATTACCGACAACTGAACAGGGTCCAAAGGAACCGGTGGAGGAAAATTATTTTTTGTTCTGTTAATTTCCTTCTTATTTCCTCTCAAATCAAATAAGGAAAAACTATTTCTCCTTCCTTTCTTTCTTTCTTTTTTTTTTTCTCATAGATTCCAAAAAAATCATAAGATATTGTGGTTCTTCTGCTCACAATTTTCGTTCTCGCAAGTTTAGTAATAAAAAATATATTTCAAAAACGATTTTACTTTGTTCACGCTATATGGAGTGTGGACTATATTCTACAGGGGGATTGTTTCGGGCCGTTATGACTTTCTACCTGAGGCCCAGTGACCCATTATTGTCTTTAAGAAGGCCTCCAGAGACTGAACCACGGACCAGAACACACCATGCGTGGTTCACGGGCCGGGCCTGTTGGGTTTTGCAGATTGAGAGCAGGTTTGGTAGACCTTTGCTTATTTGCGCAACTTGTTAATTATGTATCTGAATTCAAAATAAGTTAAAATTCAGAGGCAAACTAAACAAATAATAAGTGGAAAATTCTAAATAACCAAGAGTTTTTAAACAGGACCGCAAATACAAGCAGTACACCGAGTTAAATCTCTAAAGAGGTGTTTGTAGCGACGAGACAAACCCGAATAGAGAGACCAATGAAAGCTTAAAAAGCTGAACCAATTAAAGGAGCTATGAGGGATGGGCCATATGGAAACGTCATTTTTTCATGAGCGCTCGGATATCTTGATATGCCAATAGGTACGAGAGAGAGGAGATCGCTATGGTCATTATTGTATTCGTTGATTATTTTTACCGATAGTATATATCATTATTGTAGTAGTTAACTATTTTATTTTTACCAATATTTTGACATGAATAAAATGTTGATATTGGATTGGGTTCAATGTGCTCTATGACATTAGCATCTATCTAATGCACTTAACCCTCCAAGAAAGCTGTCATTCCCCTATAGGACTACTATATAACTTGTCTTATTCTTCCAGTACTGTAGTACATCCATTTCTTTTATTTATCTCCATTAATACCCCCATATTGTTTGTTAAAGCTAGCTGATCATGAGCCCAAAGGAAGATCATCAGTTGAAACCACTAAACTGTTGATGCTTTCGGGCTAACCCCAACCAACCCACACTATCAAATATCATATCCATCTCCTCTCTCTCTCTCTCTCTCTCTCTCTCTCTCTCTCTCTCTCTCTCTCTCTCTCTCCCCCTAGGTGGTTGCCCCACTTTGAATTGGATTACCAAATCCAGTTACAAACTACTAAAGTGTGTAACAGATTAAAGTGTGTTTTATCTCACTAAAAAAGGGCGACCAAACAAACAGATTAGTTCGAAACTTTTCTCCGGATGATTAATGGTTGTCCTTAAACTCCATAAATGTAATTTCACTAGTTTTTTTAAGCTGAGCCAAAGTCTAATCTGACTAACATTATAGTATTATCTAAACCCGGCTGACACCCTTAGTTATCTGGAAAAAATTATAACGCTATGGTAAGGACAGTTAGAAATCATAATTAGAATACTGTACGAAGTATGATTAACTCAAATGAGTCTCAGTTGACATATTTCATCAATGTATTACCGATGACGATACTAATAATTACTAAACTAAGACATACGAATTTTGTCTCGACGCAATACTCAGGGGCGCGGCTGTAGTGGGGTTTCAAGGAGTTCAAGCAACCCCCGAGATTCAAAAAATGTGCAAATTTTTTTTTCATTTTTTTACATATATATTTGGTTTTTTGTTAAGAGGGTCCCTTTTAAATTGGTAATGAAGTGTTGGATTAAAGAAGCTGTTGGGATCAGTCAAGAAAGTCCTGAAAGAACGAACACCCTTTTTACTTTGAATCTCATTTCTTTAGAAGAATGAATATCTTCACTTTTCTTTTGGGGATTTCTTTGACTTGAGGGACTTTTGATGAGGATCCGACAATTCTGATAAGCGTACTTCTCTAACTGAAATTGACATTGGTGAGGTTGGTGGACGAAGGGGGCTTTGCGCTCATAAATAGTATATGAAAAATTCATTTCAGTAGGTTAGTTCACCCACTTCAAACGTGCAATGAAACTTATCCACTTCCACTGTTTTGATTTTTAGTCTTACTCTAATACAGTAGTAATGCTAGTTGAGAGTACTGTGATCACTTGCTCATGACCCGGCCATAACCAATTCACTAGCTACATCTATTATATGTGGCCGGAAGAGACGAATTATCGTGTTGCTCCAAGGGCCTTCACCACTATACATTCACGAGGTGTCTATGTATAAAGTGTATGAACCTCACGGAAATGTGTGGTGGTGGAGACCCTTGGAGCACCACGCGGCGGTGCTCCATGACTACTGAATAATCACTCGTTAACGAATGGAGTTCTAGTCAAGTCGATAATAGTATTTGCTCCTTTGGTATTGGACAATGATTTGTGAAAGTGAAAATTAAATTGGTTACTACGAAAAGTTGAGCTTAATTCATGAAAGGAAAAATGACCAAGTTAACTTCAATTGACTCAATTCTCAAAATTTTAGCTATAACCGAAACCTTTGATGTAAGCAGAGAAGCTTGCGTAGTCATAATTACTCTAGATGTTTTTCAACAATCTTGCGGTTTGTGAATAAAATGGTTTTTTTTTTTTCTTTCTAACGACAAACAACATTAATGTCTTTTTTTAAAGAAATAGGAGAATTAGTGAAGGTGCATGTAAGCTGACTCAAATAGTCGAATGCACTTGGTTATAAGAAAAGGAAATTGATTTCGGTTCTAACTCGGAAGGATAGATTCTTGCATTACCGGGGCCCCCCTGATGTCTAAGGGACATCATAGGTGTTAGCCCCATCCTGCCAGTCCATGCTCGGCAATGGACGTACGGCTTAGATTTTACCTCGGCTGAATAGCAGAGATATGTTCGGCCGAAATGAAATTTGAGTCATCTACTACCGAGCATGAACAGCCCAGATGGGAGAGCAACGTCCCCCACTTCATTTTTTGTGATAGTTTGTCTGGTGAATTTAAACTTGGTCTTCCCCATGCATGCATTAACTCTCCCAACAAAATTTCACACGTGTGAATGTTTTTGAAATTGTTAACGTTATGTAAGTAACGTGTGTACAAAACATAAAAATATATTTACTTGTAGTACCAAACCTACCCTCCAATTCCTTAGCGCCAAATTGGCATTCGTTTTAGTTGGGTTCGCTATTTGCCCTGTCTGTTCCATTTTAGCGGTAGTTGCGCCAACAATCACGAACCTCATAATCAACGGCCAAGATTGCATCAGCCGACCACAAGAATCAAACTTCACTTAGAACCCCTGGGGTTTAGTCAATGTGCTGATGGGCCTCTTAAGTCTTTAACCTTCTTTTATCAGCAAATAAGTTCTCGTGGTTTTCGGATCAAAAGAAAAAAAATCCTCATCGTATGTGAATCTATTTGCACCATTAGTTAGTTTATAATTGGACAAACTTCTCCAAAGATTTTTTGGCCTTTTCGAACAAGCCAAAATTTTAAGTGTTTGGGTTACATGCAAAGAGTCTTTGGCCTTGCTTTTTGAAACGGTCTTTTTGGTTATTAATTTTCTCTTCACTTTTATTAGATTTGAGTCACATTTTTTACGTAACATCTAAAAAGTTTGTCCAAATACATCTCGTGATTTTCTATTGAAACTTGGTGAAATTGTAGCACAAACGCCTATGTGGAGAGCAAAAAAAGTTACACAAACATATCGTGTGTATTTATATATATAGGCGTGTGAGCTAATTTTTTTCGTTTCCTTAACTCTCCACCTAACGGTGCACAACCCCAATTCACAAGAATTTATATGCTAATAAATGAAGATTAGGGATCCTTCCTATTGTCGACTAAACCAAAAGGGGTAAAAGTGAAGTTTTCCCGTATACAAGGTGCTCCATACAAATATCCATCTGTGTAAATCACCTGGTGTATATATAGCAGAGAATCATAGATTCCAATCACCACAAAGCTGCCCTGCTCTATCAAAGGAATAACTAACACGGGATACATTCCTTTTTCACTTCTCTCATTCTCTCTCTCTCTCTCTCTAGACTCCTGAGAAGAAAGGGGAGAGATATACGCCTGAAATGTATATTGTCCAATCTGGAACAACAAATTATCTGCAATAATTTGAGCAAAATCCCACAAGCCCATCACGATATCTATGGAAGGTAACACTTAATCCACATCCTATTTCCTTCAACACACTTCCAAAATTCATCTCTCTGTTTTCTAAAGTTTTAAACCCTGCTTCAGTTTCCTCTGTTTTTCTCACTAAGCTCCATGTCATGATTAATTAGAGCCGACTACATCAAATTTTTTTCCCTTTTTGATCTTGCAATTGATTATATATCAATCGAATTCAAAATAGTGATACCCTTTTCACATAAAGCATCCAATTGAATTCAAAATATCGATATATCCTGTTTTCCGTACAACATTTCATTCTAATTCATGTTCTCTGTTTTGTTGGTAACATAAAAAATTTACAGAAAGCAAAGAGAACCCAGAAACAGAAACCCCAAAAGAAATGGAAAAGCAAGAGGATAGCGATGAGCAATCATCGCCTAGAGGCGTATTGGAAATACCCGTTTCGGGTTCAGACTCTGATAATAGTAGTACTATCAGCAGCAGTTGGGGCACCGCGAAATCGGCCTCACATAGAGCTATATTTAAAGAAAGCCATGTGTTGCATTGGAGGAACTTGATTGAACACATAAAGTGGAAAAAATCTATGAGGCGATTTTCAGCGATACCTCTGTTACTGGGGAACGAGATTTCGAAGAGGAATTCGAGAAGGAAGTTGATCAGGAATCACAGCGCGGATGATGAGATTGATTGTGGGGATGTGGTGGTCGCGCCGAAACCATCGTGGAGGAATTTTACTCATGCGGAGCTCTCGGCTGCCACTGATGATTTCAGCCCTGGTAAGGAAGACAGTTGAGACTCCTCTGTTTTGTTCTTCATTTTTTTTTTCCAGTTTTTGATGCAGAGTACTCTGTTTTAGTTTTTCAGGGGAGATAAGTATTTTCCATCTAATCCTATGGTATTATTCTTGCCTTCCAAAATGGATAAGGGTTTCTTAGGGCTGAAATTGGAGTACCCTAGCAGAGAAGTTTAAAATAGGACTCCTTTATTTAAGTTTCATTTACTCGAATACAAGGATTTTACCAAATTTTGATGAAGTTTATTTTATTCTTTACTTCTTTTTTTTGAACAGACTTTCATTATTTTATTCTTTACTTGGGAGTGCATACTTTGGAACAGTTATAATGAAAATAAAAAAGGAGAATTTGTTCTTACACCCCCTATACTATCACTAATTTGCACATACACCCCTAATACTCCAATTTTGGGCACTTACACCCCTTGTACTTTGGACTGAAGTGTAACAGTTAGAAAATCCGTTAAAATGGATGGAAAAGCTACTGGCGGGAGATTTTCCTCCAAAATGAGGAAGAAAATGTCCAAAATAACCCTGATAACTATTTATAAGTTATGTCAAACTCTCCTTCCAAAAAACAGAGCATCCAAACCCCCTTCTTCTCCTAACCCACTCTCTCTCTTCTCTTACAAGATGTCTTTTCAAACATCAAGAAACCCATCAATTTCAAGCCAAAGGATGCATCCAATTTGCCATTGCGGTTTGCTTGAAATTGATGGATTTCTTAATGTTTGAGAAGACATCTTGTGAGAAAATAGAGAGGTGTTGTTCCACTTAACTTTTTCTTAAAGTTATGATTTTGTCTTTATTTGAATTTTTTCACGTCTGTTAGTTTTGTGCCAAATTTTTGTAATTTATTGATTAATCTCTACAAGACAAATTGTAAAAGTATATTTTTTTTACTTTTATCCAAATATTTTGGAAAATATCCACTTTTAAGGTTTTAAAAAAAAAAGGTCAAAAAGGTAAGGCACAAAACTAACCACTTTTTTGGGTAAAAGTAAAAAAATTTACTTTTCCAATTCGTCTTGACGAGACGAATCAAAAAACTAAAAAGGTGAGGCAGAAAATCAACAAACGCAAAAAAAAAAAAAAAAATCAAATAAGGACAAAACCAAAAAAAATGGTAAAAGTTGTCAGTAAAACATGGTCAAAGAGTGGGTTAGGGGAAGGGAGGGGTTTGGATGCCCTGTTTTTGGGAATGGGAGTTTGACAGGACTTATAAATAGTTATCAAGGTTAGTTCAAGCATTTTTTTCCCTCTCATTTTGGAGGGAAATTTCCCACCAATAGTTTTTCCATCAATTTTAACGGATTTTCTAATAGTTGCACTTCAGTTCAAAGTACAGGGGGTGTAAGTGCCTAAATTTGGAGTATAAGGGGTGTATGTGCAAATTGATTATAGTACAAGGGGTGTAAGT
Organism: Rhododendron ovatum; assembly: GCA_019656835.1. NCBI lineage: Eukaryota > Viridiplantae > Streptophyta > Magnoliopsida > Ericales > Ericaceae > Rhododendron > Rhododendron ovatum. Next base: position 35,036,609 of record CM033790.1, read on the forward strand.
GCAAATTCCCCAATAAAAAATGGCTCCTTTTTTTTTTTTTTTTCAAAATGCAAATCTTCATTAAGAAATCCAAATGGAACAGAGATACAAGATTAACAGGATTACAAGAAATGACTAAAAAGCCCACCAAAATCTACTACACTTCCATACACACCACAAGCAAATACAGAGGAAAAAAGAGAGGCTTGAATGGCTTAAACAATGGTACAAGCAATAGTTATTGCGGGTCATGTTCATTTGGTTTTTGCATATATAATAGATTTGGTTGTATGAAATATGAATACAATCCCACACCCTTCTTAAACCCATGGTGGGTGCAGTACACACAACTAGCGATCTTAGGAAGCTTTTGGTACAGGATTTGACTCTCACTTGTGTGATAGTATCAATTTTTATGTAGAGCCAATTCATACGAAATTTTTCTCCTGATTGGTGGATGGTGGACTTATTACCTTTGATTATCTCGCATGACGAATAATTAATGTCATCAACCACTTTCTTTGTTTGCGTGCCAAAACAAAGCCATCACTTTAAGCCGCCTCGGTTGATAAAAAAGGCTTGCTTTGAAGCACTTACTCTTTGACTGAGAAAAATAAGTGGAGTTGTAGGACACGAAAGTGATTGTGGGGACCACTTGACTTTCTCTGTCCAAAAGGGTTACTCTTTCCCTTGTTTGGATTTGTTAGACAAATGGGTTCTCTCTCACTATTTCATCACGACCAGAGTTTTAAATAACGTCCTTGCGTAGTATCGTATCGACCGCTATCTAACCGGATTTCAGAGCCTTTTACTGTACATATCGGCCGTCACGGACCTACACGGTCCGATATCGGTCAATATATGACCGCATCATCTATACTGTTACGTTTCCCGATATCGCAATTTAAATCCCTGATGATGATCATATATTAGTACCCGAACGCTGTTTCTTGGAGAAACCTCACAGCCCCATTATTGCTTGGTGATTGCTTAAGCCAGTCCTTGACAATTTCAACCATATTGCCTTTCACGACTAGTGGATACCATATTAACATCAGAACCAAGCACAACTTTATTCAGTAGTTGAGAATTTTTCGCAGCCGTTCATATGTTGGGTTTACATCCCTGATATTGATTAATAGATGACTTCGATTACGACAAAGTTGTTCCACTTCAACAAACTACTTTTCCCATCCTATGATTAATAGATTGACTTCGACTATTACAAAGTGGATCCACCTTAAAAAACACTTCTTTTCCAATAATAATATTGAGTTTTTGGTAGAGAGGTTGATTGGGAAAGGTGGTCATGCTGAAGTGTACAAAGGGACCTTACCCGATGGCCAAATCGTTGCGGTCAAGCGAATAACTAAGAAAGAAAAGAAGGATGAGAACAATAGAGTTGGCGATTTCTTGACCGAGCTGGGGATCATCGCTCACATCAACCACCCAAACGCTGCGAAACTGATCGGTTTCAGCTCGGATGGCGGTCTCCACCTCGTCCTCCAGTTTTCCACCCACGGCAGCCTAGCTTCCGTTCTGCACGGTGCCCCCATTGCTTAATCTTGGCTTTGAACTTCTTATTTTTTCCTGGTCATGTTGGTGATTTTTCTGAACAAGAATGTTTTAGCATTTTTTCAGGTGCAAATGAGAGTGTATTAGATTGGAAGATAAGGTATAGAGTTGCTATTGGGGTAGCTGAAGGACTTGGCTATCTGCATTGCGAATGCCAGAGACGCATAATCCACAGGGACATAACAGCCTCAAACATACTACTCACAGAAGACTATGAGCCTCAGGTTTTTATTTTCTGCTCTGTTTCGTAAAGTGATAATTCAGAGCTGGCCCTGAGTTGAAGCTTGAGAGGTGGCCGCTTTAGGCCCCAAAAATTTACAAATTTGAAGGGACCTCTCCTATTTTGGTAGCCTTTACAATCGTCCAACAAAAGGGCTTCTCTTTCATCTTCGCTTTAGGCCCCCCAAAAGTCAGGCCGGTTATGTTATAGGGAATTATTCGTATGTGGGTATGTGTCTTAAGGGTCGAATTGATCTGATTCTAAGTTCAAGAGCTCGTTAATATGGCGAAATATATGCATTTCTCGACATAGAGACTATGTGCACAAAATACTCACTAGGGTGAAAGCCCTACAAATCTGTATCAGGAATAATCTGCATATAGGTGTTTTGTGTTACAGTCCTTGGTCATATAATGAATGACATTCTAAGATTCTTGATCATGTGCTAGATTTCTGATTTTGGGCTAGCAAAATGGCTACCAGAAAAATGGGTTCACCATGTTGTCCATCCGATCGAGGGGACTTTCGGGTAAGGCAGAACAGCTTCAGCATTCTTCATTTATCATTTTTCTAACTTGTGGGCTGATTTACTGTTATTTTGGATGGTTCAGATATATGGCTCCCGAGTATTTCATGCATGGTGTTGTGGATGAGAAGACTGATGTGTTTGCATTTGGGGTTTTGTTGTTGGAACTTATAACCGGCCGGCGTGCTGTTGATTCATCTCGACAAAGCCTTGTGATGTGGGTATGATTTCGTTGCTATTCTGTTACTGAAACGGGAAACCTGTTGAATTTCCATGTTTAGTTTCCCAACTTTGTTTCACTGACAATAAGCAAGTTCTATAACCGAATCGATTTGTTATAACCCCGGGCCAAAAATCCAAATGTACTATTCAAAATGTATGCATGCGTATGAGTGTATTTTTTGATTTTGCGTTGTGGTACAAAATTCCCCAATTCATTCGGTTCATAGTGTGCTCCATTACAGGCCTAGATTGGTTTGCACTGACATAAATAGAAGAGTCGTTGCATTTTTAGAACCTGGATTCATTAGCTGATACCTTACTATTTCATGATCAGGCAAAACCTCTATTGGAGATGAACAACGTCAAGGACATTGCGGATCCCCGCTTGGTAGACGCTTATGACATGGGGGAAATGAAACGAGCCATGTTGACAGCGTTGTCGTGCCTCCACCACTTACCAAACATGCGTCCAAACATGATCCAGGTACGTACGAAATTCAGCCTTGTTTAGTATCTTCTCATTTGAGATCGCAAAACGGTCCCGAGTGTCGCTACAGACGACGACGGATAACATAAAGGCGAAATTATTGGAAATCCATGCAGGTTGTGCAGCTATTGAGAGGAGAGGGGGGACAAGTAGAGTTGAAGCAGAAGACAATGGGAGGGAGAACAATCATATTGGATGCTTGTGATTTGGAAGACTATACAAATACAACTTACCTCAATGATCTCAACCGCCACATGCAACTTGTTTTGGAGTGACAAAAATAGGGTTTTCCCCATTTGTTACTTCTGCTGCTGTTGATAGCTTTCTGTTGCTATTTACAGTGGAGAAGTTTTTCTTTCTTTGAAAGAAAAATAAAAAGAAGGGGGGTGCGGAAGTTGAGAATGGGTGTAGCATGAGTAGGGCTTTTGGTGAAAATGGAAGTGATATTTTTCACCGACAGATACAAATTTTGAAAATTAATTTTGGTGCTCCACTTTTAACGCCTACGTACAAAAGTTGGGCGCCAACAATCAACATCCATAGAAATATGCCAACAATCAGCATCCAAGCTTAGTTTTCTTCATCCATTTCAACAAACAATGTGTATGCAATACTTCGAAAACTTGGGCATTAAATGGTTACAAAGTTGTACAATGAGCAACAAAAAGAAGCACATGCAGACACAAACAAACCAAAAGATGAGACAGCTAACACAGCCTGTGTGCAAATCCAGTGATCCTTGAGCATGACCCAAGACCCAATGGTAACTACACAAATTCACACCCACGATTAACGTTGTTCGTACCACAATTTATATGGAGCCTACCATCACGTACATGAAGCCCATATGAGTACTTGGGTGGCAGATCCAATGTATGAAATATGAATAGTTGGTCACGTGCCCCTGAAACTTTAGCTCTTTCACTTGTGTATACCTATAATGAAAACGATAAGATGCGAGGTTTCTCATGCAACATATGAATAAGGCTTTTATGCCCTCAACTGCTTAATGTATTAACGAAATACCCCCAAGTTAGAAAACCAATTCACACAAGGCACATAGCGTCGTTTACTCAACGTGCATACTAGTTAGAAAACTAATTCACGCAAGACACATAGCGTCGTTTAGTCAGGGCGCATACTACTAGATGATCTCCAGCCAACTTCGGGAGACCCACAACATTACATGACATATAATGTCTTTTTGTATAAAAATGTTGAACCAACAAAATTCAATTTGATGGTGATCATAAAGAAATCGAAATGCGACCGAGCCTGATATTCAAGGTGTTAAAAAATACTACTACTGTAAAACACAAGTCTGGCCTTTTGGGATCAATCGGTTAAGAGTGAAGATTTTCATAAACGTAGAAGGAGCAACTGATAATGGAGAAAATTAAAACACCTAAGAGTATTTGTCATCAAGAGTTAAAAAGAGTATGACCATACGATGACGACCATGGAATAGACTTTTTTTTATTTTTTGGAAAATAATTTCCACTCTCCTTTTAACAATCTACACTCCTTTTTTTGTTTTTATCCACATGAATTTACAATATTGTCCTTGCAGGTGTTACAAAGTGTATTGAATAAAAGACAAGATAATTGAATTTAAGTGGATAAAGACAAGAAAAAAAGTGTGAATTGTAAAAAAAAGGAAGTGGGGAAATCAATTCCCTTTTTTTTTTTTTTTGATCTTCGGATGCAAAGAATGTTTGAAACCTTGATCTTAAACAGGGATTATTGAAGGATAGGAAAATGTAAAAGCAAATACTTTTAGAAGTTTAGAACGTCAAATTAGGCCCTCTCGGACTCTACCGGGGTTAGAAAGAACAAGTTTTGGTTCCTACAAAATTGCCAGGTAAAAAGAACAGAAAAAAGAAACTGAAATGAAAAACCAAATTGTGGAACATCAGAAGAAGGAAACTGTGATTCTGTATTGTTAACTTCAGCACTAGTACAATAACCATTAGCATGAGGAGCAACTCCAACAAAACCAAAACTGGAAAAGAATCAAAACCTTTCCACAAGATGGATTGCCCTACACCCAATTTCAACAAACATTGTCATCAACCTACAAACAGAACTTCAGCTTTTCTCATCAGTTTTTCCTAAAGAAAGTCAAACACTTTTTTATCTTTCATCCACACCCCCAGTGTACAAGCCCTGCTAAAGTCAAAATGCTAAGCTAAAGTTTACTGGGTCAGATAAGGTCAGGTTTCAGAGAAGATCACAAACAAGGGCTAGGAAGTTGACATTATTAGCTGAATGGTAGTTGTCGATCAGGAAGTTAACTAATAGGTCATGTTAATGAGTAGTTTTTCATTAGTCCAGAAGCACCAACTCAGCACGCTGACATGGTGGTTTACGGGATCGCCACATGCACAGCGGTGGTTTACGGGACCACTGAATAGTATCCTCATAGTTAATAGGATTGGTGAGGCCAAATGAAAAACTCAGCTGGTGGGGGCAAGTAGGTCATGGGGGTTGTCACCATGGAGGTGGCCGAGTTAGGGGCATCAGAAGAGCCACCGTTGTTAGAATGGAGGTAGAAAAGATTGTGGTGGTAACGAGTGGCGGCATCAAAAGGCACTCCACATGGGATTCCCGGAAGTGACTGTACGGGAGAAAAATTGATGCTATTGCTGGTGTTGCTGCTGCATTGGAGTGGTAGTTCATGGTTCAACGAAGGTTTCTGCTCCGCCTCGAGTGAGAGCTTTAACCTCTTTGCAGTGCCACCAATTGGAAGAGAACTGTTCATAATGGCTTCAACGTCATATCGGTTCATCTCGAAATTGGTTACTGCATTCAAACCTCTGAACTTTATTGCCGCTATGTCATATGCCTCTGCTGCTTCTTCTTCTGTGGCTGAAACCATTAAAACAGACCGGTAAGTCATGTCATTGAAGAAACGCTCCTAGAATCACTGTACTTCTGGATCAACAAAATAGAATTGGGTATTTGCGTAGAAAGACAACTCGAACAGCAATTATCCCTGAGGCTCAATTTGGATAGATGTAGATTTCCAGACGGATTTGATGTTTTCAATAAATTGTGAAACTAGAGCCGATGATGAAATAGATTCAGACTAACAAATCTAAGTTCAAGTTGTTCTCATTTAAAAATTACGTCAAATCTAATAATCTATAATCCTCATCTTCCAAAACAAGCCTAAATGTCTAACCACAAGGTGGCATATGAGCTTAAGCTCTGGTGCTAGAGTAGAGACTCCAAACCATGATTGACATCAAATGCAATAGCTAGTTCTCTCTTCTGATAGTTTTGAGATAAAATAATCCATCAACGACATTTCTCCAACTAATTAAGATTATGCCACTCCTACTATAATAGTGCAGTGTACGACATGATGAAATAGAAAATATTACCAAATGTTCCAAGATACAGATCTTTGTTTCCCGCAACACGACCTATCCTTGCTTGCCATCGGCCCTGTTGATGATGTCTGTAAAGCATCACCCATCCCAATGTTAAGCATATTATAAATGCATAGGTCGCAAATTATTAGACATAAATGGGCCAATGGATTAAAGTGTTCAAACCTTGTTACACCCCTATATATAGATGCTCCCCTTGAAAACCCACTACTCTTCCTGAAAATTTAGGAGCAAATAATTAAAGGTCAGTTCTACCATGACATAAAATGAACTTCAAAAAGAATTTTTTAAAGAAAATTAGAGATGATGAACGGGTAATATAACAGACCTTCGCAGTGAGGCAATGAATTCTTGCTTGGTAGAATGTTTCATCTCCTCGAGTTCTTTGGTATAATTAGCAACCTAAAAGGACAAGACAACCATCGTATTCAGTCTTTCCATGATCTTGGTGTTACGTAGATATCATGTAGAGACAAAGGGTTATCAGCTGAATGGAATTAAAAAACTAGAAAGGTAAAATATATTACCGGGAAGTTGGTGGTGGCAGTGGGACCCCAGTATTTTAGAGCTGCCAAATCATAAGACCTTGCTGCCTTATCTTCCTTGTCATATCCACCTAATTATTCAAACAAGTACATTATAATGAGTGCATTATATAAGCTGTTTACGTAAATGTTAAAGTCAGATTCCAAAAAACAAAAAGAAATCAAATTAGGTAACTACTTACCCAGGTACACTGCAGAACAAAATTTCATATTGAGTGAAAGCCAAAGATCCAGAGATCCACATTCCATGCAAAAGTAGCAGAAATTCACATTAGCTTTCTAAGATAGTCAAAGATTACTGCTGAAGAAATTAATTACCAAAGCAAAGGGAAATGAACGCAGAACTTTGACTGCATGTGCAACCGAGGACGTTGTCCAATATTTTATATTTATTACTTCTCTTTTCATCTTCACACTCAAAAACAACGTATTACGAGTTTTGCACATGAATTTCAAGAAGGCTAGAAAGCACATGCCGCATTCTGTCAATACTACATTATCATCAAGGTTACCAAATTTTCAGCCCAGTTTACGTCCTACCGACATTTCTTCCTCCAAATATATCCCGAAGTCATCGGATTATATCTTAAACAACAACTAGAACATTACTTCCAGCATCATACATTAGAGCCCATATTTTCCCCGCCTGGAAAGTGATTTCGAGACAGAATTATAACAAGCCATGTCGATTTTTAGGACAGTAATGAATTACTTTTAATCATCTGCTCACACATTTTTAGGATGCAAAACATTTGAGAGTCCATTGAAGAATTTTGGGCTCTGCGTTTGGACTTTATTTTAGTGACTTGGTCAAACTTGAGAAACAGTGGTCCAATAAAGGAGGGAAAAGTTAAAGTTAAAGTCATCTGATTAAATTCCAGAGTTTCAGACACTAGAGTTCAGACTAGCTGAGGTACGTAGACATAGACACCTGCGCCTAAAGTCGTGAAAAGGTTTAACCCGAAAATAAGGATGAGGAATGAATGAACTGCCGGACAACGTCATTAATTTCCGGAGGACGAAAATTTAATGGAGTAGAAAGGGGGGGAGGGGAAAGTAAGAACATCTCCAATACACCCTCCATTTTTCTATTTCTTCATTTGAGAGGATCATTTTTGGAGGAAATACCATTCTAACCCATCCTCTATTTTCTCTTCTATTTGAGAGGATCAAATTTGGTACTCCAAATATGGAGAATGGAAAAAAAAATGGAAAATGTCTTCCATTTCACTATTCACCCTGATCAAATTCCATTTTGTTCATCAAATTAGTTTTGATACACTAATCCTTTATAAAATTAGTACCAATCAAAAGATATGTACAATATCTTCAAAATAAGATTCATATTGAGTATTTTTTTAATGAAGTTAGAAAAATGAAAATTTGAATTTTAGAGGGAAAGTGAGAAAGTTGGAAATTTGAGATGAATTTTTAAAGAAATAGAAATAAAAATAAAGTATTGGATTGGAGTTAGACTTCTTTCAAAATCACTTTTATAATAAAATATATTATTTTGATACTCTCAAATGAAGAAATGAAAGTAAAAATGGAGTATTAGATCGGAGATGAGGCAACAAAGTACAACCCCAAGCATGGAAAACTGGCGGCCCATAATCTGATCGAATCTAGTGAGAGGAAATAAAAGGGAGTACAATTGTAGATTATATTTCAGTCAATCAATCGTTTATTGAAGTCTGATTTGAAAGAAAGAAAGAAATGGCCCACTAGCACCTGAGCCTCAGGACCCCATCACCCATTACTACGAGTATCTTTCAATGCATGCAACCTTTATCCAAAGTTCCGAAGTACGGCAGTAGCGGAATCAGAATTTAAAACGGGGAACACATTCTATGATATTCAAGGATTAAGTTTCGAAACAAAATCACCAATTCGACGAGGAAAATTATATACCAACAAAAAAAAATGAACGTTACAGATTAAATAATCGAATCCCGAATGGGCTGAATAATGGATTCAAATCACCATGCTGTGCATAGGATCGAACTTCACTATTATGGCCAGTCATGTTAGGCTTCTTCGTTTTGAATTTTAAAAGAGATTTGAATGGGAAGAAATAAATAGAAACAATGTATTAAAAACCATGCGGAAAGATTTTTAAACCCCACACAAGCAAGCCCGTAATGGGATATGTGGGCAAATTAGACTCCCATTATTTTAAGTAAAATTTTGAGTTCTGCAGAAAGCTTTATTGACCACGTAGAGATAGACAGGGAAGCACCTTGACGTCCCTTTCTGGCCTGGCCCTCTCTTCTACAGCTGTTGTCCCATAGATGCGCTTCGTATCTACCCGTCCATCTATGCCTGCATCAACCCAAAACCATCTCTTTCCTGTCACACACTCGACGCATCCATGAAAAATAAACAAAACAAAACAAAACCAAGAAACTCAAACAAAAAGTTCAGGAACACCCTTTTATAAAAAACAAAAACTCAAGTCATTTTAAAGGTTTGTTGGAACCCTTGCTCAAAACTGAAAACCCAATAAGGATAAGAACAGGAAAAAAATGTAGTACCGAGTGACTCCTCTGTAAATCGAAGTTCTCTGCCCAAACGTATCAGTGATCCTCTTACAACTATCCGAGTCAACAGAAACCAGAGCCTTCTCAGATCTCTGGTTATTATTACCACCCAGGGACAAACCACCATTTGGGCACTGTGAAAGGGCCAACTCGTGGCCTGACTCAGTGTACTGACCCGCATAATCCACACAACCCAACTGAGTCCTGGCCACAGAGGCCGAGTCATCCACCTCCGATCCCGAATTGGCTGAAAACGCCTGGAACCCGGCCGATCCGGGATTGATCGTTTTGAAGTCGTGGTGGTCGTTGAAGTAGGCCGAGGCGCCACTCTGATCATAGATATGAGTGAGGGAGGATGAGTCCTGGGTTTCTGTTTGGAACGACGACGTGTCGCCGCCGAGGAAGTCTTCGAGCTTTGGTGGGGGTTGGTGGTGCATTTGTGAGTCTACGAATAGGCCTGTGAAGATGGATGAGTCGGCAATGCTTTGGCCTGTGACTTCTTTTACCACTTGGTTTTGTCCTCCGTAGAGTCCTTGAGACCTGTTTTCCCAACCTGCGATAATGCAAAAAATAACCACAGAATCAAGTTTATGTGCGAGTAACAAGTAATCAACTCAGCAAATTGGCCCGAACACATGATCATCGAAATCAAAACTCAGTCACAAATAGCATGGAAAGGTTCTAGCCCCTTGACTGGTTACCGAAAAAGTGCACGAGCTGGTCCGAATAACTGAGTTAGAACAACGGAAAATGCCCAAAACTTCTACTGGTTTAAGGCGAACCGGTAGCAGTATACATTTTGGTTATCACGGTAACGATTATTTTCGCAGAACACATTTTTCAAAAATAACTTCCAAACTCAAAATTTCCTCATGCAGTTTATTAAACTGTATTTGAAATTTGAAAAAAAAAACCTTGTCTTGTCAAAAAAGTAGCTTATCTACACCATAAAACAGCACAGTTTTTTGAATATTTTCAGCCAATGGATCAAAATCCAACGGTGTTGATTGGTCTTTGAAAATGAAAAATCATCTTGTGGTACTAAATAAAAAGTAAGATAATTACTCCACACTCCAACAAAATCTCAAATAATTTCTACCGCTATTCGTCAAACAAAAAACAAAAAGGCCTGAAGCTTCATTTTCTCAGCAACCAAACAGGGAAGATCCATCTCTCTACGTGACTCCGTTACAACCGACTCACCAGTAATCACCATCGTCATCACATATGCGCGTTTTCAGCTCAGAAGATTCTCTGAGCTAATTTCACACAGCCAAAAAAAGCCTAGCTCAACGGTAGCAGAGAAAAGAAGAGAAACTAGTCATTACACCAATACGTACCGCTAGTATTATAGTAGTTATCGTAGTAACAGTATTGCTGAGAATCAGCCGAGGCGGCATCGAAGGGCACGAGCTGCTGCTGCTTCATCGCGGATTGTTGCTGCAGCATCTGAGACTGCGACGACGAGCTGAGCATTTCCATTGTGGAGAGAGAGAATGAAAGCCAGTTATTCTCCGGAGCCATATGCAAAGTCTGCTGTCCTTGTCGTATCTATTGTGTTTACGAATATGTTTCTTAAACCATTTCAAGTCTCAATCAAGCTCTGCTCCACCAACTGAACACAAAGAAAACGACGTTTCAGGGATCAAACAGTGCGAATCAGATTATAGTAATTAATTAACCAAGAGTCCCAAGCCCTAGTTTGACTAAATCGAGTCAAGAAAACGAAAATAAGCACCCTAATCACACTCACTAAACGCGAATATATATGATTACACTAGTGTTTCCAGGAGCAATCAATGATGTTGAGTTTTAAGAAAAAAAGAGTTAGATACGTACATGCAGCTTCATTTGGGGTTTTAGTAGAGTGATTAACTGGAGCTTTGTGGGGAGGAAGAGGCTTCGGGGTAAAGGCGGAGGAAATGGGAGACAATAGGATTGGAGTTGTAGAGAGAGAGAGAGAGTGAAGGTTCCTAGAGAGAGAGAGAGAGAGGGGCAGGAAGGGAACAGGAATGAGGAGCAGGTGGAGGGGATTATAATGGGGGGAGAAGGCGGTTTCATCCGGCGTAAAACCAGAGGGACGCAGATAGGTGCGGGTAACATCTTTATTTTTTTTATGGCCGGATATTCGAACCAATTCACTGATAGTTCGGCTAAATAAGTCAACTAATTTATTTTTTTGTCCTCATTTAAATTTTTTTTTTGTATTTGTCATTTTCGTCAATTTTTTTGGAGATTATTGTATTGTCGTGACAAAACGAATCTAAAAAGTTAAAAATTATTATCGAAATCTAATTTTTTTGAATAAAGAAAAAAATAAGCTAATAAGCTAATTTTTTCGTCTTTATTCAAAAAAAATTAGATTTTGATTATAATTTTTTACTTTTTCAATTCATCTAGTCATAACGATATAATAATCTTCAAAAAATTAACAAAAAACTAATAAATATAAAAAAAATTTAAATAAGAATAAAAAAAATAAGCTAATTGACTTATTTAGCCGAACGACCCGAACTCAAAGACTTTAAAATTAACGACTGACCTAACTCTTCAGCTGTTTTAAGGTTTAGAATATAAGAAAGTCTATAACCACAAGCAAATACGAGCACTCATATTTATTTGTGGGTCAACACACACCGAATGTTTAGTGTGTATAGATATTCACGTGGATGTAAGTACCTCTGTATAAGTGTTTGTAATTATAAAATAATTATTAAAGTATTTGTCGTCGGTAGCCATAGAGTTCAAACATACACCCTTGTAGAAAACAATCAATTATCAAAAATGCTACTTGTACAGCCGTTGTGTTGGTTGTGCGCGTAATTCTGACCGTCCAGATACATTTGAACGGTCTAGATTTTAAAAAAACTCTTCCAAGAAAAAATTTAATTTTTTTGGAAAAAAGTTTGAGTATATTCTGACCATTTATTATAGCAATGGACGATTAGAAATTGATTATGTGTTATATTTTACATAACCGTTACGTTCGTAGAACTTTTGATCAATTATTAGTACTTTCTTATTCTCATCTAGCCAAATCTGGGGGTTGGGGGCTGCTGTCCCCAAGGGGACAGCAGTGCGCTGCTGCACCCCATTTTGGGACCCACCCCGGTCTCGCTACGATGATCTGAATCGTTCACTTTATAGAACTCGTCGAGTAGAACAACTATGCACAAAATCAGCTTAATTGGATATCATTAAGTACCTGATCGGAACCTTTTTATCTTAAAAAGAATGCATCCGAAATACTGAATCAAATCCACTCTAACCCATGAACTGAGAGTTATATGGGCTCCGATCAAGTACTTAATGATATCCAATTAAGCTGATTTTTTGCATAGATGTTCTACTCGACGAGATCTACAAAGTGAACGATTCAGATCATCGGAACGAGACCAGGGTGGGTCCCAAAATTGGGGCAGCAGCACGCTGCTGTCCCAAGCAGCCCCTAGGGATGGCAACGGGGAGGGTCGGGGGTGGATACCACTATCCCCGTCCCCAATCCCCGAACCCAAACTCATCCCCATCCCCGCCCCGATCCCCACCGGGGATTTATTTCTACCCTCCATCCCCGCCCCAAACGGGGAACGGGGATCCCCACGGGAATTCGGGGATCCAAAGATTCCAAAACTTTTTAAGAAAATAGTCACCAGCCGTTAGAAAATACTAACCTTGAAACTAAATTCAAGAAAAGAAAAAAAAATCTAGGCTGCCATTACAATTTACAAACCAAATGCCGAGGAAAACAACCACAGTTGCAACCATAGTGCCATTACAAACCAAATCAAAATAAAAACAGTTAGCAGATAACCAAGGAAAACAGCCACAGTTGCTGTCATAGTGCCATTACAAACCAAATCAAAATGAAAAGAGTCACATATCTGCATATATATACTAGGACAGTAGGACCAGTGGGGTCAGGGGTGGGGATCGGGGAACCCAAAGTTAATAAGTTAATAAGTTATGTATATATAAATATAATATAATTGTTATATATAGGAGGCTACGGGGCGGGGATGGGGCGGGGAGGGGCGGGGCGGGGATCGGGGCGGGGATGGGGCTGGTACCAACTCATATCCACCCCCTACCCGTTCCCCACTTTTTTTAAAAAATTATCCCCATACTCTACCCGATCCCCAAATAATCCCCGAATCCCCTACCCATTTGGGACGGGGAACGGGGAGGGGCGGGGCGGCCGAAATTGCCATCCCTAGCAGCCCCCCCGCGTCCCCAAATCTGAGGTGCGTGTAACAATTTTATACTGCTAGTAGTAAATATGATGTTAGTATTTTATTGATGGTTTGTTTTGCTGGCTCTGAGCAGTAGAAAATTTGTCGGGGAGCAAAGACCGACGCGAAATATCCGGGCTAGCGGCAAGTGGGATAAAAATACGGTGAGCGTAATTGAACAGATTTTTTTTTGCAGTAGTGCTCTTTTATTTTTTCAGTAAACTTTTCTGTTTTGAATTATGCAATGTTTTTTTTTTCTTTTTAAAAAGCATTTTTCAAAATTTCTCTTAGATTCTCCCTACTTCTAACATTTCTCTCCTTATCTCTTTCCGCTTATTATCCCTACTATTTTTTAAAAAACTTTTTGAATATTAAACCAAACACAACATTAATGAAGCTGGAATATGACTCCAAGGGCACGTTTGGTTAGTGTCTGTTAAAAACATCCGACTCCAAACCAATTGATAAGAAGTGGAGAGACCGTTTAAGGCCTTTAGGCTTATATACTTGTTTTGAAGAAGATAAATAACCAATGTAGGACAAACTTCAACAATCCCCCTCACATGCGACCCCTGATTTGCACGTGGGGAGGTAAACAAAGGATCCATAACACGTGAGTTGCAACAATCAACGGTACACTTATGGCATAAACAAGGAGTAACGAATTCTCCGCAACCCTAACTCTAATACTATATTAAAACGTCCAACTCCAAACCAATTGGCAATGAGCAAAAAGGCCGCTCAGACTTATATACTAGTTTTGAAGAAGATAAATAACCAATATGAGATAAACTTCACCAGGGTGGAACCGAAAAACATACTGTAACCAAATAGGAGTAGCCTTCTGTAATTTTTTCTGGTTGTTTAACTATTTCTCGCTCTTAGATATTTTGTTACTAGTGAACTTTCGTTAGACGAAAATAAGAGCATAACAATTAATACCAGTAGAATTATTTGGAAACTTTTAGATATTACACATGAGCCCACTATTAATTTACGTCTGTTGATTGTTCGATCTATGCCTTCAAACATAAACATACATTACTACAACTTGTATTTATGGGAATAATAGTCGGTGATTCCATCCTTGTGGTTCATGGTTTTATTTGGTTGGTTGCTTACCATAGTTTACCATCCACAACCAAATAATTGTATTTAAATTAAAAGACGAAAAGTGGAAAAAAAAAAAAAAAAAAGTAGTCGGTATGCTAATACTAGTAGTATCCCAAGATTTTAGTTTACGTTTTTGGTTATTTTTAAACAGAATAAAAACTGAAAAATTAGTAAATGAGATTGGTACAGTTTACATATTTTGTACGTACAACTGAAACTGAATGATAGGAAAATTTATCGCAAACACTTTTATATCAAAGGAACTATATAGTTTTTTTTTGTTTTTTTAAAAAGAAGATGACTTGTAGATCTAGCTTATCATTTTATGCATGCTGATAGTATTTATTATTTGATGATGGTGTGAATAACATGACCTAGCTTAGGAACAAATATTTTTAAATGAAAATTCTGTTAAAGCTGTGTGGCTGGAGCGTTTTTCCTTGACCATATTAAATTCAATATTTCCCCATATTCACACACTTGTCCTACATGCCGAGGTCCTCTACCCTTATCATTAATGTCTTGTCAAGAGGGAGTTTGATGGCCATTTTTAGTCTGGTTCAAAGTTCAAACTGCCTTCGTTTATACTCCGTTCTTTTGGCTTTATCTTAAACTTAAACTTAACTTAACTTTAAAAATTTTATTTTTATTTAAATTTTTTTCGCATTTATTGATTTGCGTCAAGTTTTTATAGGTTATTAATTCGTCTTAACGAGAAAAATCGAAAAAGTAAATTTTTTTTATTTTTATCCAAGTATTTTGAGAAATAATCATTTTTTAGAACAAAAAGTGACTTTTCTTGCTAAAAAGTGGTTATTTTTCAAAATACTTGGGTAAAAGTAAAAAATATTTTTTTTTTCAATTCCTCTCGTCGAGAGAATCAATAACCTACAAAAGTTTAACGCAAAATCGACAAATGCGAAAAAATTTCAAATAAAAACAAAATTTCCAAATTTAAGTTAAGTTTAAGTTAAGGCCAAAAGAACAGAGAAACCAACTAATTAATCTCTCTTGAATACTGAGAAAAATACCATCATTAAAATCAAGATCTCAGGGTATCCAAAATGCTATAATTAAAAATTGATAACCAAAAGTTGTTAGGTCATCCACAGTGGTATAATAAAAAAAGATAATCAAAAGTTGACACATCAGCTTTTGATTATTCACTTAAGAGGTTGCTAAGCTTAACAATATTGAGCTTCACAATGGTTACTTCTAGTCCATAACAAAAATAAGGGTCCACTACAATTTCACTCTCTCTTTCACTCTGTTTCCTACCATTCACTTTCCTCCATTTATATTTTTTTTTTGGCAAAAATATATCGATTTCCTCTCTTAATTTTGGGGATAAATCAGTGAATTTTTTCCCTCCTATTATGAAATTTTTTTGGGGAAAAAAAATAGAAACGGGAAAGAAGAGTGAAATATCTTAATCCGACAATGATGGATTGAATTGTAGATGATCGAGAGATATGAACTTCACTTTTTAAGAGAAAAAAAGAAATAGTTTGTAGGTGAAGAGAAGAAGATATAGAGTAGGCGAAGAAGAGAAGAAAAAAATACCAATTGAAATACGCGTGTATACAAATTTTGGAACTAGTTAACTTATGTTGTGTAAAGTCCACAAATTTTGATTATTGAAAAAGATTGCTAGTTTTGGTTATTCAAAGCCTAAAATTTGATTATTTCTAAGAATGTTGCTAAGTTTGATTATACCATTGTGAGCCATCTTTTGCATCAATATTGTTAACTTTAAAAATAATTGGCTTTTGATTATACCACTGTGGATGGCCTTACATTAGTTTTTGATTATTTATTTAAGAGATTGTTAAGGTTAGCAATGTAGATGTCTATAATAACATAATCAAAATTTGATAGCCAAAACTTATCATATCATATATGCAAACTATAAAAAACTAAAAACTGTGAACAATAGAAAATAGTTTTTCTAAAAATAGTTTTCAAACTAATAAAAACTATTTACTAGAAATAGAAAATAGTTTTTGAAACTTATTTTTGGAAAAAAAATATTTTTTAAAAAGTGTTTTCTAAAAAAACCAATTTTTTAGTAAAATATTGTTGAGAGAGAGAGAGAGAGAGAGAGAGAGAGAGGAGTAGAATATTTTTGTATAATTATTGGTGTATTTGATTGAGAATATGCAGGGTATATTAAATTTGATTATTGTCAAAAGGTTGCTAGTTTTGGTTATCAAAAGTCCAAAATTTAATTATTTTTAAGGAGGTTTTTAAGTTTGATTATAGTATTGTGAGCCATATTTTGTGCAAATATTGTTAACTTTAAAAATATTTTACTTTGATTATAGTATTGTGGATACTCTTACAATCCATGTAATTAAAGTTTCAAAATTGAAAATAAATACTTATTGTCTACGAAGGTTTAGCTAGTGGAATGGGGAATTCACTTTATTTCATTTCGATGAAATACCTACGTTTTATTCTTGCTTCAACAATGGCGTAGATATACAACCTAAACGAATTTCAAATTTTCACGTGAAGGATTGGAATTTACGTTAGATTCCTGATCGAATTTCTTGATTATTTTGAACACAAAATTTTCAAAATGGGTAAATCTTGTAAAGTCCTTGCCAAACACACTCTATCTGGTCATTTTTTATGTTTCATATAAGTCATTTAACAATATAATAAGTTGCATGGAAATATTGATAATTACTTTACTTGGGAAAGTAATCCCATCTTGGATTAATATAGACACACAAATGCAGCCCTCCTCTTCAATGAAAAGTCTTTTTTTTTTTTCCTTTTATTAGTCACCTAAAATAAAGAGAAATAAGTTTAGCAAAAACAAATTGAAGGCAACGCTACTTTCTACTTCATGTCTCATACCATGTTCGGATTTTGAATCTGCAAAACGAAACTTGAGCTTAACTCAGGTGATTCGACCATTTAGGCATCTTGATCAGTACATCGATCGACAAGCATCTTATACTTCTGGCACAAGAATAAAAATTTGCAATGTGAAAGAACAGAAGAAATCAATCCCTTGTTTCATTTTAGTTTCTTGAGAATAAAGATAAAGAAAATAGGTGCATATCTATGAAACAACTTACTTCTCTTCAGGAGAAAAAATGAACAACTTACTTAAAAAACAAGTAACCATTTTATTTCCTTTGTCTTGGGCTCTTTTTTTTTTTTTTTTCTTTCTTTTTGCATTTCATGTTTTTCGATAACTCAAGCGTTCGGATCGATTTACGCACACCTCAACTAATTATGGAATACCAATCCCGCTGTCCACTAGAGACAACCAATTAAAATCGGGGCAAAGTCTCGTATGAAGTGACCCAGGCAAATGAATTGGATATCCAGTAGTAGAGGGGTCCATTTCTTGTTATCAACAGCCTAATCTGTAGCTGAAGAATAGGACTGTTGGGAAAAATCCAAGTGCGAGACCAGTGAGCGAGAAAACAGGGAGCAAAGAGCCCGATCATCAGGGGGGCTTGATCTCGGTCCTGTTTTCCTTTTGTAAATTTTAGGACACTCCCCCCACCCTCCCTCCCCTGCTTTTAAGGCCACCATGTGGATTGGCAATTTTGTGTATTAATGTGACCCCCCCAAATCTCTCTCTCTCTCTCTCTCTCTCTCTCTCTACATGCATGTATTCCTCTTGGGGTACCACATCGAGACCGGCGAAACCTACGTATGTAGACAGTAGTTTCGTAGATTCTACGTAGTGAATAAGTTAAGACTGTTTTTATGCCCCCACACGCGGGTAAGACCACAGGACAGATTGGAAATTATATAAGGGTGAGAGAGAAAACAAATGGACAGAAAAGGAAAAAAAAAATACAGTTAGTGAAAAATTATAAGAAAATTGATATTCACATTCTCATTTTTGTTATCCACACTATCTTTTTTGTTTTTTTAGTGATGAAAGGGTATGTATTTTTTTTGCTAAAAGACAAAAAAGTGAGTGTGGATAACAAAAAATGAGTGTGAATATCAATTCACAATTTTAAATTATTTTATCATAAAAGAATAAGTTAGAGATAAATTATGAGGGAGTTATTAAAAGGGGAAAGAAAATACTCCTAACACGTTAACCCCGATGAGTTTGGCCGAGTGACATGAGACATCAACTGAAGAGCTTGTTCCCAAGGAGGTCGCAAGTTTGAATTCAAGAAGGTGAAACGCTGCAAACCTTAGGACCAAGTTTTTTCAGTCATTAACTTAAACGAATAGTTGCAGAGCGTACTAGCTGATCCAAAGACATCACATTTTTCCTTGTTATTTGTTTCTTTTTCGAAAAGGAATAAGTTAAGAAAGAAAGGAGAAGAGAAAAGGCGTCGATAGAAAAGTACAAATCGCATTTTTCGCTTCTATTTGTTTCTTTTTTGGAATTTACGCAAGTATTTTATTATTTTATAATTTATAAAATAAAACTCCTGCAACTGAAAATGAACCATCATTATAGAACTTAGATATATAGATATAAAAGGAAAAATAGAACTTAGAGAGAAGTACATATGATTTTCTTAAAAGGGGAAATCGTAAACTGCCCGCAAGATGAATGTAAAGTTAGATTCTCTTTAGTAATTATCCCGGACAATCTAGTAGTTTGATATGGAGCTCACACTTGTTAGAGACAACGAGCAATTGTCAAATACAATCACCGAAAATGATCCATTTCCCTTTAAAATGGAATTGGATTCTCTCGATCCGTTAATTTGGAGTGAACTACTTTCTCCGTCCTCATTCTTTTGTCTCTTTTGAGAGTCTGTGTCACTTTTCAATTGATCAAATCGTGCAATTTATAATATTTTAGGTGATTTTAAAAATATCGTTTAATAAAACTCATTGAGATCTATCAAATAAGATCTATATTGCGTATAAATGATATTATCAATTAAAAATTATAATTTTTTTATTTAGTTGGGATAGGACGAGAGACAATAGAATATTGGTAACGAATGAAGTAGTTACTTGAAGGGATCGAACAATACAAATTGGAATCAAATTTAAACTGTAACGTCCAATCTAAAACTTGGACCGGAAATTATCGGAAGCGAGTTAAAATAGAGTTTCTGGATGCAGTGATATGCACGGATTCATGATTCGTGAGATATGTCATATGTGTAGGCAGGTCCAGTTGGAGAGAGAGAGAGAGAGAGAGAGAGAGGTGGTGATAAAATTGAACACGTAAACAAGGTGGGTTTGATTAGTGGGGAATACGGCGGTTCACGGGGTTACGCCAGAAAGACGGTTCTGTTTGTTTCTTTGTTTTTTGTTTCTTTGTTTGTCCTTACGATAACTGAGAAGTGTTAATTAGTGGGGTCCCCACAAATTTCGAAACGGGACGTGGCCTCTCCTTATGTTCAAGTGACGGGGGACGCCTTTGACTTAAAATACATTGTCAATACTTGGCCTCACCGTTTCTCTCTTCGTTTTCCTTTCCTCCTATTTCTCTCCAACTAGGCGTTACGGTTTATTCTCTTAAAAAATAAATATTTATTTATAATTTTTAAGTTTATAAATAATAAGCTTATTGAGATTAAAAAATACGCAATATGAATTTTGTTAGACAGATCTCAATGAAATCTATCAAACCCTGTAAAAAAAATTAAAAAATTATTTTCGTAAGTCTATTATTTTAAAGTCTGATAATAGATCCTTATTTTTTAAGTACTTATTTGAGAAGTAATAAATTATTGTTGTCTTTTTCTTATCTTCTCATATTTTTCTCACAATTAAATTATTTGTCTCCAAGAAATTTAAAATGGTATATAGTTATAACAATATATATATATATATATATATATATATATATATATATATATATATCAAAAGTTCCGTAAAACAGTACTTCATAATTATGAAGATAAAATATTTTCGTTTTGTCTATATTCATATCTAACTCATACTTAACTTTTTTTGACACCTCTTATCAAGATGAATAAATCATTTAAAAGTTTTAACAGAAAATTCATAGAAGAAGAAAATTTAGGAAAAATAATTCAATAATTATGTTTTCCTCTCGGACCGCCTAGGGCTAATTTAGTTGGTCATTCATATGTATGCATTCTGGCACAACAATTGCCATTAATACACTTGCAGAGGAGTAAACGTTAATAAAAAAGGGAGTGGCTAAATTATTTCCCTAATTTTTTCCCAAATACTCCGTATGAGAATTGGTTATTTGCCACGTTGTACACAAGTCTTTCACTAATTAGTTCTAGGACTATTTTCTTAAGTTATTTTTTTCTTGGGTAAGTCTATTTTCTTAAGTTGTTTTATATATGTGATTTAGTTGTGAATATCACATTATATACTGATATATATATTTTTTTACTGATATATTGCTCCGTTATTATAACTTTGAATGTCGTTATTTTACAGCTTGACATAAAAACTGGTTAACTTTTAGCTCTAACGTGTGCCAATAACTTAAAAGGAAAACATGCAAATTAATTTCACCATAATGTAAGTCAAGATTGATAGGACTCATATGAATGTGCATTAACGTTGATTGCAATGGACCATAAAGACAAAACAGATTCCGCTTGATGATATCTAGTTCAAATACTGAGGCCAAACAATATTTTATGATCAGGTTGTATGATCAAATTTACTGAAGTCAAACATTCTAAACTGTATGGCGACTATAAGATTTGTCGGGTGTTAACTTAGGATTCCAAAATTAATACCTTGTTCTCTTCACAATTCAAAAAGAATTTTTTAAAAAATTTTCCCTAGATTCTTCCTATTTTCAATATCTCTCTCTATCTCTCTCCACTTATTATCTTCACTATTTTAAAAAAAAAAATTTTTTAACTCCAATCCAAATTTTTATCTCTCTCTAGATTCTCCTGCCTCTGTCAAATCTGGTTCTCTTTCTTCAAATCCTCCTTTTGCTGATGTTCATCTTTATAGAACTATTGTGGGGTCTTTGCAATACCTAACCTTGACCAGACCTGAGATTTCATACTCTGTTAATGTTGCTTGTCAGCATATGCATTGTCCCTCTCTCAGTGATTTTATTGCAGTTAAGAGGATTTTAAGATATGTCAAGGGTTCTATACTTCAAGGTCTACATTTTACTGCTAGTCCTTTATCTCTCACCGCATATGCTGATGCCGACTGGGCTGGAGATCCCAGTGATAGGAGATCTACTACTGGGTTTGGAGTGTTTCTTGGGTCTAATCTTGTATCCTGGTGTGCTAAGAAACAACATACTGTGGCTAGGTCTTCTACTGAAGCTGAGTACAGGGCCATGGCTCATACTGTTAGTGACTTAGTTTGGTTGCAGCAATTATTTTCTGAGTTGCATGTTTCTTTGGCTTCACCACCTGTTTTGTGGTGTGACAACAAGTCTGCCATTGCTCTTGCTTCAAATCCTGTTTTCCATGCAAGAACTAAACACATTGAAATTGACTATCACTTCATTCGGGAGCACGTGCTTCGTAAAAGTATTGTTCTTGCTCATATTTGCTCTGAGGAACAGATAGCTGATATCTTTACCAAAGCTTTGTCCGTATTCAGATTTCAAGCTCTCAAGTCCAAACTCAAGGTAGGTGAACCACCCTTGAGTTTGCAGGGAGCTGTAAAGGAGTTGAACTCAAGCATGGCTTATTCTTCTTCTAAGTCAGCTACAGAATAAAATAGCTTTTGCCACGTCAGCGTTAAGTGGTGTATGGTTAGTTTGTTAATTAGTTGAGGTTAGTAAGGCTAATACTGGTAGCTTGTAATCAGGAGCATATAAAAGGGGGGTTTTCCCCTGCTTTGTAATCATCGATCGAAAAAATATACAGAAATGAAAGTCTCTTTTCTCTCTCTTCCCCATACCTTTTTCTCTCTAGTTCTTGAAGTTCGTTTCATAGATTTACAGAGTTTTTGATATTTCTTTACAAAGCATAATTGAAACATTCGCAAGCTGGGCCGAAATCAGATTATAAAAAATTAAAAATTAAAAAGAAGAAGAAGAAGAAGTTATCAAGTTGCATCTTTCGTGTATCTGGTTTTGAACCAACTTGGGCCCTGCTGACTGGCTCTTATATCATTAATTTCACAACGACACGTGACATCACACGTGGTGGTACTGCGTCAAGGATCCCAGGATGCATATTAAATTCTGAGGGTTTCGGGGAGATATATATTGGTTAAGGTAGGAGGGAGGGGGGCTGCTGTTCCCGAATTCGGGGCCCACTCCGGTCTCGATCCGATAATCGGAAACGTTCACTTCGTAGAGCTCGTCGAGTATAACAACTATGCAAAAAATCAGTTTAATTGGATATCATTAAGTACTTGATCGGAACCTTTTTTTTTTTAAAAAGAATGGATCCGAAACACTGGATTAAATCCACTGTAACCCATGGACTAAGAGTTTTATGGGCTCCGATCAGGTATTTAATAATATCCAATTAAGCTGATTTTTTGAATAGTTGTTCTATTCGACGAGCTCTACAAAGTGAACGATTCAAATCATCGGAGTGAGATCGGGGTGGGCCCCAAAATTGAGGCAGCAGCACGCTGCTGTCCCCACGGGGACAGCAGCCCCCCGCGTCCGGTTAAGGTATATCCAAGTATGAAAGCCCAATCAATCAAGCAAGTTTAATTTGCCAACTACCCAATTCACATACGTGGATTTAGTTTTTGATAACAGGATGTTCGGATTAATTTGTACACATTTTGACTAATTCTAAGGCTGTTAATGACGGATCCGGGGACCCTGCCGAGCGGCACCCCTGCCAAGTGGGTGCCAAGCGGCCAATCCAGCCATTCATCTCGGAATCAACGGCCGTACAAACTCACAAATGACCTAAAAGGGTTTGAAATGTTTGGCTTCCGTAAGATTCAAACATGCAATCTTATAAAAATGAAAACTTATTTGTTTTTTCATTTCCACTTCTTGGAAACCCTTTACTTTGTCACATGGATTTATTTCATTTCGAATATATATCTTCATTCATAACATATAAGTCTTAACGTTTGGTGTACTTAATTACCGCAATTCTCTCTCTTCCCTCTCTAAGTTGGCATGCATGAGATTATTATTTTATAAAGCCATTTCCACGTATTGCTTAGAATCAAATTAGAAGACCCATAGAAAATGAGAACCATGCATGCAGTAAGGTACAATACTACCATGAGTAAGAGAATTCTTCATCATGCATGTGATTATCATCTTCCTTAAACTTAATTTCAATGTTTTACATACGTATTTACATATTTTTGTAAGTTCAAAAAATTAAATACTTGTTTAGTTTTATTGCTTCTGTTAGACTTCAAATGAACTTTTAAAAAAAAAAAAAAACCTTTGAAATATATTGAGAGAATTTTTCTCAATATATTTCAAGAAATATAGAGGTAAAATAGTACCTCATTGTGCTGGAACGATCGTTGTATATGTTATAAGTGGTCGACAAGAATTTTTCTTCTTCATTTAAAGTAATTATAGCAAAACTAAGACTCAACGAATATACAAAGAGTGTTTATTAAAGAGCATAGAATGATGAAAGAGAACAGGTAACTTCAAAAAAAAAACAATTAAGAATCTTCTCCCCTTAACCTTGCCCTATGTGAATCCGGGCCTAGATCATTCCCAAGTCTTCAAAGCTTTTCCCCTGGAGCTTTTCCATCCTCGTATTTTGTTTCCCCACTAAGAGTTTAGGTTACAAAAATAAAAAATAAAAAAAAATCACTAGAAAACAAATTATTCTCCCTAGTGAAAACATATCAGAAATATTGAAATAAAAAGAAGCTGAAAATCTTGATCGATGATGTATTTTCTACTTAGTAGGTGAAACCCGTGAGATATGGTCACATTTAAAGAAATATGGTTATGTTTAAAACTAGTGCTCCCTCCACCTCAAATTCTTGAGGCCCCATTCAAGAAACCTTCTTAAAAAATAAGTAGCTTATTTTTGCATCGTATAAGAGATCTCATCGAGATTTTCTAAACAAGATCCATATTGCATATTTTAAGATTTCAATAAACCCATAATTTTTTAGCTTGAAATTGTCTTCTTAAAAAATAAAAGACTTTTTTTGGTTCCGGAACGGAGCCTGATCCGCCACGGCGCCACTGTCAATCGAGACATGCGCGAGCTACCCGAACACTTATTAGTTATAAGAAAAACTAACAATAAAATGCCCATAAAACACTCAATAGTAGGAGTAGATGTTTAAAAGGTTCCGTTAGCAATTGGGGGATAATGCTGTGCAGTGGTGTGTAGCACTGTGCTGCGCACCTTCGGGTTGTCTTTCGACAATGAACGGCCCTCGATTGTTGATTATCGATATGAGATCCGAACTATCAAATACACGATCCGATAATTCAGAGGTGCGTTACACGGTACTATACAGCTTAGCGCACAGCACCAACCCGAAAATCCTTAGATATTGATCAAGGGGGTATGCATGTCCCCATAATTGTTCTTATCGTAGCCCTCGGATCAGCTTTTGTTTTTGCCTTGGATTTAAATAACCTTCGCGGCACCTAGACTCGTGTAGTCGCTGCTTTTGACGTTTGACCGTGAGGCACGTGCGCAGCATCTTTTGACTCATTTACATTTCTCAGACGATTACGGGGGACGCACGTGCGTTCCTCTGTACCCCTCCCTGACATTAATACGTTATTAATGGTCAATTAACATTTTATTAACATTCTTTAATTAAGAAAAGGTCATTAAAATACCATATTTCTGTCTAGGATCCTCTCCCAACCCTAATATTTAACTTCAAATTTGTTCCACATTCGCAATTCCGAAGTATGACTTTCCACTTTAGATATGAGTAGTAAGTTGTATGCTTTTAAATTTTTTAAAATTTAAACATAAATTGGAACAATATTTTCTTTTTTTAAAAGCTACTCTAAGGAAAGAACACCCACATGCAGGTGGAGAGATTCGAACTCATAATCTTCTAATGAGATTCAAAAATCTTGACCAACTGAGCTAGCCCCAGTTGGTTGAATAATATTTTCTCGAGTTCCACTCTTTTCTTTCTTGTTGAAATATTAATCAAAATTCGGAAAAATATTTTTGTTGTCTTAGATATGGTATTTAGTGAAAAGATAGGAGAGTATCAATAATTGTAGTTATAACAAGGATAATGGTTTTAGCTCTCCAAAAATTACTATCTGAAAATCAATTCCCTAAACGAAGGTGTCTAATGCTGTGTTTGGATGAGTTTTTGAAAATTTTTGGGTTTAGTTTTTGAGGTAATGAGTGAAAAGAGAAATTAGAGTAATAATTTGAGAGAGAAATTAGAATAATGATTGAAGATATGGTAATGAGTAAAGAGAGAAATGAGAGTAATTGTTGGAAGTATGGGTAATGAGTGTTTTTGAGTTGATTTTTTTTTTTCTTTCCAAAACATGATCCAAACAAGGCATTAGCCAAACTGGCTTTTCCCAAACGAAAAGAAAACTCAATTGGGCAGAAGTTGGCCCAAACTTGCTGAGCGACAACAAACGGACTGGACTCCAGCTCAATGATGGGATGCAGTGTGCCCTAGAGCAGAGGATGGGCTCTTCATCCCAGCCCAACTGTTGCTTTTCAGTTTTGTGTTTCGATGAATAAAGAGCATTAATACAACTATTTCAGCGACAAGAGCTTATCAATCAAGTTTATTCAAATGCCCAGGAAAACGAATTCTTAAAATTAGAAATAGGAAGCAAGGCCTATAAAGGACTTTATAGTTCGATATTATTTGGGACACAATTCCTTCGGATACAAGAAACAAGATATGTCATATTTCAAAATTGCAGCACGATAAGACAAACTTCTATGAATAATTTTACTTTTTGCAAGAGATCATCACCCTACAAAACCGAGTATTATTCGTCCAGTTACTTATATAATCCCATCGATACAAAAGTAACGGCATTCATTTGTTGTTGTAATCTTTGTAAAGCTTCAATCTCTCTAATTTTCGTAGAGAAAACATTGAATTGCTAATTCACCGTTTCTAAACGCAAGTATATTATGTTTACAAATCGTAATGCGTAACATTTTCGGGTTAATTTTGACTTAATAAATAAATGAAAGAAAGGAGAAGAATTGTAACGAGTTAAGCTTTAAAATAAGAGGCTCTGTTTTACTGTACTCCATTAGAAGCAAAAAAAAAAAAAAATGCACCGACCGGCAACCGACCCATTACGTCCAGTAATGAGAGAATCGATGCACCAAAGGTCCACATATCAAGCAGGACTGTTTTGGTTGGATCCGGCTGCTCAATGTATAGTCCAATCTGATCTGGACTGTTTATATTGACAATTAATAGTTTAGAACTGTTGAAAATTTTTACCGGTGGTAAAAGGATATTATTAGCGGTAAAAATATCAAAATAAATCTGGACCATTGTAAATACTAACTGACGGTTGCAATCACTTGAACTGCATCTCTACAGTTCAAACCTAGATTGCAGACAAGTCATTCCCTTTAGGTACATCCTACTATTTTCCTCAAAACAAAACAACTGGTGGGGGTGTGCATGCGTAGTGGTAATTAACTGGAAAAGGTATTTTCCTCTCTGGATAGTATTAACTGGTAAATGTCCTAATCTGGAAGATTTGACCAATTTTTACGGGTTTTTTAATCGGCGAAAAATTATTGATAATTCAATGAAGGTACATAAAAGAAAGAAAAAAGGGAAAAACACCTACTGATGCAAGATATTATTGATAACTCGACCAATTTTTAAGTTGTACGTCGGGATCTTCTTGGACCGCCTTACTCGTATTTTGTATTTCGACTAGAATTCAGGGATCAATTATCCCATCACTAGCGGAGGATTTCAAACCTAAAACCCTTTTTTCTTAACAACAAATAAATTAAAAGGACCTCCAGAAAGCCGGCATCACAACCGCAAAACAAGCATCGTCAGCTAAGTGGACATCCAAATCTTACGATAATCATTTGCCACTTAAGGCCAAGGATGGAACCGGGGGGTCTAGTGGCCGTCACGTCAAGAATTTTAGAAAATATAATTATTATATGTGACAAATTTTTTTTTATCCCCAACTTATATAGTCTCGCCACTGCTAGGTTTTTTTTCTTATTTTTTATTATATTCTAGTCATAAATCTTCTATTTTTTTTTCAAGAAAGGAGACCTAAAAAAGTAATTCAAAACTAAATTCAATGGACCAAAGTGAAATAATATAAATGATGATGTGTAATTAAGAAAAAAAATTCCACACTCAAACCCTAAAACAACTTAACCTAAAAAAATTAAGGAAATTAATTATTATGCCATTATCGATGTCCAAAATTAAAATTAGTCATTTTTCATACTCCATGTGTAAATGACAAACATCATTTAGTATAGTTTTTGTTATGTTATTTTAATTTTTTCTGGAGCCAATGACTATTAACATTGTAATGCATTTTTGTATTGAGGATTAGTCTTTACGAATTTTATCTCGACTTTAATTGAATCCCCGCTAAGAAACGGTGGATGAGATCTATCTCCAAATTAATCGTTCTATTAGGTTGGATATCGAGTAATGCAGAAAGATACCCCATTGAGTCTTCAAGCCAGTAAGGAAATTAATGAGTACGAGGATATATATATATATATATATATATATATATATATATATATATATACACACAGAGATTTTCCAGTGCTTCGGGAACAGAATCAGGTGGATATTCTTGTATTCTTAATATATTTTACTTTTGCTTGAACCCAGTTAAATCTACAACTATGACTATGCAACCAAAATTAATGAGCTAACCAAGATTAAGAGTGACCAATCTGATTCAAATATAACTAGGTTCATTAGAAAACATTATCTGGAGACAGCTGCATTCCTTACTTTTTATAATCACATATATCTCAGTGTCTCGTGCCACTTTTAATTAATTAGTTCGAGATAAATTTCTTAAATTGTCTTTTGAGACCATTCCAACTATAACATTCACGAGATCGAGAATTAAGAACCAGGTCAGAAGTTACTATGGGAGGATTTCTTGACTTGGGAATTATCCTGCTGATAACTACGTATGTGTACTATTCAAATAGTCTTGGTCTCTCTTTTTTGTTTCATTTAATTGAGAATGATGGTTTAGTATCTAATGAGAAAATATTATCAACTTATTGTTGAACGAGGGAATCAAAAAGACTTAATGACATTCATTTCCCACTGAATTAATAGGTCCCCACTTGGCTTTTTTTACCTTTATGGTCTCCAAAATATTCGCGAGCTGCCAATTTTGTCATCAATGTACACATTTAACCAATTTCGTTCCCAATGTTTAAAATGTGTGTCTATATGGTCCCTGGCCCTAACTCCGTTTCTTTTTTCCGTCAAAATGGGGGGTATTCTTGGTATTTCACCATCCTTAATTGAACCCAGAAACCAGAAGCACCCATAATTGAACTCCACCACCTCCCTTCGCCATGAGGCGATCTGAGCAGCTAGACCAATACACCCATCCTCGATCGAGGAAATTGAAATTCCACAACAAACTGTTCTTGTTAACCCAGCCTATGGCTTACCCCAAGCTTCTGCGTAAAAGACATCGACGGCAAGGATTTTGGCTTTCGGAGACAGAAATAATTCAGATTTGCACACGAGAAAACGAAAGCATAGATGGGGAGGAAACCGAAAAGTTGGACATGATATCCACAGAACTCTGTTTGTATTCATTGAAGAACTGGTAATAGAAAAAATAACTCTTTTCCACTCCGTATACTTTTTTCACTTCTCCGGTGGCCAAATCGACTTCTGCAATGTGAAAAGGATTATTGACTTGTCCGGTGGCCAAGTCGGCCAGCGGGTTTTCTGACGGAGTTTGTTACGATTCACCATTCCTTCTTCCAAAATGCTCTGTAATCCCTCGTTTGATTAGTTGAAATGGAGCCCGGCGGAGTCATAAAGGATCCGATTACGACAACTTCGTTGAATTCAGGTCCTTCCCGTGCATACCAGAGATTGAAACAGAAGCAATTCGGGGCTTCAATCCATTTACCCCGAACCTCGACGGCTTGTTCTATCGTAAAGCACCGGACATCCGCCGGGGAACATTTCCGCTAAATCCAAAACCACCTGCTGATCCAGAATCACTACAAACTTGTCGGTATTTCCACAGGTGAACCGTCAGTCGTTAAAGGATAATAAGAGGAAAGAGTTTACATCGTTTCCTCATCTTCCAAACAGCACGTACTCCGAAATGACGTGTTCCTTTGTTTTTGTTTTGGTACTGGGCTTCCGAAATGTTGTGTTTCTTTGTTTTGGTACTGGCTTCCGAAATGGCTGGGGGTGTGGGAGTTGATCGGGGGAACTGACTTGGGGTTTGGGTTTGGGGTTTGAAGAAGATGAGGATGTGTGAAATACCAAGATTGTCCCCTGTTCTGACGGAAACAAGTACGGCCAGGGACCATTTAGGCACACATTTGAAACTTGGGGATGAAATTGGTTAAATGTATACATTGGAGACGAAATTGGCAGTTCGCTAATACTTTGGGGACCAAAAAGACAAAAAAGCCTCCCGACTTTATCAGCCGGTGGCAAACAAGGACCTCATACGTTGTTATTGAAGCTGACTGCTGGAGTCTTCACTGAAAGTCTGCTAAAATAAACAAACGAAATGTCTTAATTATACATTGAATGAGTTTATCCCCACACAAAGTCATTCTCGTATTTGAGAAGGATTGTGTGTAATTTTTTTGCTCAAATCTCATATTGGAAGACTCCGCACTTCATTAATTTGTTTGTTTGTTTGATTGAAGATTCGTCCATTTGGATTGGAGAAGCCAGTAAATGTTACTCTCTCCGTTCCTTTTTAAGTGTCCTGTTTCGTAACTCCAACTTATTAAAAAGACATAATTATTACACCTTTCACATCAACTTTTTTTCTCCACTTTCCATACTTACCCATCATCATTACACTTTTACTTACTAACTTTTTAAAATAAAATCTACTTTTAGGGACAAAATAAACAATACACCAACTTTTACCCCCCTAACTTTACAAAATGGACACTTATTAAGGGACAGTCCAAAATGAAATACTGGACACAAAAAAAGGGACGAAGGGAGTATTTTTTATTTTTTTTTGTGAAAATTAGTATTTTGCAAGACTTGATTTAAGAGAGAGTTTTGGTTAAGAGTTTCTGATTGCACTTTTGGTGAGAGAATTTATAATAAATGGCCATACACTATAATATTGCAGAATGAATGAGCATTGGACCCGCATTATAATATTGCATCATTATAATGTATGACCTATAATGACTTGCGCCAGTTGACATGCTAACTAAGGATGGAACAAAAGGGGTCTAATAGTGGCGACCGCCATGACAAGAATTTTAAAAAATACAATTATTATACGTGACAATTTTTTTTATCCCCGACTTATATAGTCCCGTCACTGCTAGGTTTTTTTTCTTATTTTTTATTATATACTAGTCATAAATCTTCTATTTTTTTTTCATGAAAGGAAACCCAAAAAAGTATTCCAAAACTAAATTTAATGGGTTAAAGTGAAATAATATAAATGATGATATGTAATTAAGAAAAAAAATATTCCACACTCTAACACTAAAACAACTTAACATCGATGTCCAAAATTAAAATTAGTCTTCTTTTGTACTCCATGTGTAAATGACAATCATTTAGTTTAATTTTTTCTGGAGCCGATGACTATTAATATTGCAATATTTTTTTTTTACTTTTTTAGTATACATTTCGCCACTGCTAGGGTAAAATCTTGGTTCCGTCCTTGCTTAACGCCTAAACAAAAAGTACTAAACAAAAAGTACTGCAACACGGTTGATGAAAAAACCAACGGGATACAATTCCAAGATTTTAACCAGGGAGTCGTTTGGGGTTGGTCAGGGCGGTGGAAAGGTTTGTTGCACGCTTTTGCCTCTAGACGTGCAAGAACAAGAAATTGCTGACTTTTTCATTTTCCGTACGACATTGGGGTCACATCCAGTGCAACAATACTATTGCAAATTGAATTGTGGTAGGTTTATTTCATTTTTCCGGTTCGATTGTCAGGGAGTGTCTAGATCAACTTTTACTCACATTGACTAATCTTCTTTTTGATTCGATTAAAGAACAGGTTATTCACGCTGAGACTAGAGAATTCGCTAAAAGTTATTTTCTTGCGGTTTGATCCGAAGAATCGAATCATGATCAAGTTAATTATATGAGGATCAAACGCACCAACTAACCGGACTACAAGACTAATTGTTTTATGTTTCTCTCTCTCTCTCCACTAGTTGCATCCTAGGTTGATCTAGGTAAATACAAAATGGTAGGAATCTCTCCGTCTTTGTATCTTATCTCGATTAAATCAAACCAAAAAAAGGGTGAAAGATGCATTCAAGAAAGCACCAAGAAAAATTCAAACTTTTAATCAAATCATGCCAACTCTACTATGAAAGAGGACTGCCCATGAACAAGAACTATGGAAAATAATCCACCTACTTTTGTCGATCCCCTTCTTTTGATCTGGTTAAAGGCAGGCATCCATATTGGAACTAAAAAATTCGCAAAAAAATTACTTTCTTGTGGCTTTGACACCAAGATTCGAATCCTGATCAATTGTGTGGGAATCAAACGCACCAACTAACCGGACTAAGGCTAATTGTGTTATGTTTCTCTCTCTCCACTATTTGCATCCAAGGTTACACAATGGTAGGAATCTCTCCGTCTCTCGTATCTTATCTGAATTATTTAATCAAACCAAAACGATTGAAAGATGCATCCAAGAAAAATCCAAACTTCTAATCAAATCATGCCAACTCAACTATGGAAGAGGACTGCCCATGAACAAGAACTATGGAAGAGGACCCACCTACTTTTGCCATCACCACCAAGGCGTCTAATTTTATAAGGTTAATTAAGTTTACACTCTTCCTATTTTTATTCGCACTTTTTTTTGATAATCAAGTATCCGAATCAGCTTACGCATATTCGCACTTTCTTCTTTTTGGTCGTCATTCATGACATAAGTCATATGACTTGTTTACTATTCATATATGAAATTGCATTGTCGCAAAGGTGATATCTAAAAAATGCTTATAGTCAGTGTTCTAAAAGGCGGCCGCCTAGGCCGATTAGTCTCCGCCTATGCGCTAGGCGGTGGTTCGACGCCTAGATTAGATAGCAGATTAGTCAAGCGCCTGGTCCTCACCTAGGCGCTAGGCGGCTGACTAGTCGATACCTAAATGCTAAGTGCCTTTTTTCCGCCCAACTAGTGCCTGATGATTTTTAGAACATTGCTTATAGCAGAAAGAGGAATGTGAACATCAGTTAATATGGTATATTCCAAGAATTTGCCGTCCTACTCCTATGGGACCTATTCCCATAAACAAACAAATAAAAGGCCAAAGATTCTTTACAGCCCCTTTTGAAAACTTCTAAATTACCTTTGGCAACAAATTCAACCCTACTGCAAACTCTTCTTTCTTTACCTCAAGCCTTTCACACTTTGACATCTTTTCCACGTGATCCATATATTGGATTATAGCTCAACATTTGTTTGAGATAATTAAGCACTCCTGCGTGTTGGGTCTGGCCAAGATTCAACTTTCTCGCCGGATTTTTCCCAGGAAAGTTTAGCTCCTCTGAGGGAGATGAGCTGGTGATTCAAGCTCTGGCAATGGGTAATGAAGCAGAGAAGGTCTATGTTGCCTTAGGAAACGATCCGCAAGACGGGTTTGCAACCTTGGAATGGGTTCTCAGAAAGTGGTCCTCTCATTCAATCTCCATAGTAATTCTCCATGATGCACCTATCGACACATCCAAAGATTATGTTTGCACACCATGTAAGTCATAAAACTGTGTCCATTTTTTTTTTAATGTTTTTTTTGGTAAGTGAATTTTTTAGCCAGAAAATGGTAAGTCAAAAAACTCCGTCCATTTCTTGTTTGCGATTCTGTAAACTTTTTCTTTTCATTATTATCGATGAATTCATCCCTTTTCTCGAAAAGGAAAGTATAAGCACCTACGAGATACACAAGAGAGAAACAAGGTAATCGTTGCCTGAAAGATTACAAACAAAATCATCACCAAAACAAAAAATTAAGTATAGAAACTAACCCGGTATTTGTCCGCCTCAATTTTGCAATCTCTCCACTTCATCATGGATTTCTCTCTGGAGCGTGGACGTAGACAGGTTTATGGCGAGGCATGTAGATCCTCCATATGTTTTTTGATGGAATTGTGCTTAGAGACCCAACAATAACTCCTCCTTGTTTCGGGTTTTTCCTATGATTAACTGGAGTTTTTCATGTGCTGTGGTAGTGGGAAAACTCCCAGCAAGCTATTTGACTGAGGAGAAACAGGAAGCTCACAGGAAGATAAAGGAAGGGGAAGATGACAAATTACTATCTCAGTACCAAGCTTTCTGTGGTCAGGTTGGGCATCTGTGTTTTTTTCTGATGTATGCAACAAACTTATACCACATAACTCTTCACTTAGTTCTAATGCTCTCTATTGGTTCTCACATATATCTCCAGGTGAAAGTTGAACTTCTTAAGATTCAGAAACATGATGAGCCTCTCCATAATCTCTTGGTGGAATTGATGTTGGAGATAACCAAATTGGTCATTGGCATTTCATTCATGAGGTCCACGTTATGGTAAGTAACACATTTTCTTAGTCACGTTTCTGCGAAGTGATCATTGTTTTTTTCCCTTCGACATTGGAGGTAATTGCGGTGACTTGACAGCCGCAACTTATGAATTCTTTTTCTGTCTAGAAAGTTGTGTCAATCTGTTTGTTACATCTTCTGCGTTCCGGCCAAAACGCACTTAAATAGCTGATTGGAGAGAAGCTCTATTTTAAAGCTTTTTGGCTTCTGCTTTTCAATAATCAGCTTTATTCTTTCTCTGCCAGGAAATCCCACCGTCTTAGTGGATTACTTCATGTTCACCGGCAAAGACCCGATTGGTGTGATATTTTCCTGATATCTGGAGGGAAATTGGTTTTCCTAAGGGAAGAAAATAATGAAGTAATCATAGAGGATGATCAAAGACACATGGTTGCTAAATTCAGAGAAAAAGGTAGTTTTAGAGCTTTGCTAGGGATAAAATTTCCAGCACCTGCCAATAATGCAAAAAATTCGCCATCACCTTCAATGAGCAATTATTCCCAAGATCAATACGGAAATTCTGAGGAAGAGATCGAAAGTTACTTCCACCAACTGTTACTTTCTATTTCTGATGAAGAAGGTTCAGAGATAGAGACTGACGTATTGCAGAATAGAGAAGCTGAACAGGAGATACAGGAAAATATGGTAACTTCCCAATCTGATTATTGTTGTGAATGTGTAGTTACAAGGAGCCTTGTTTTGTTTAGATTAGTTAGAAAACTAATGATCGTAGCTTGTGAAAAAGAACTTGTTTTCCTTTTCTTTCCCTTCTCTTGACTTTTGCTACTATAACATAAGGATTGAATGCTAGATTTGGCATGTTCGAATTCAAGCATGCCAAAAGCCTATTCATTATGTGGGAGCCACACATTTGTGCAAGCCCCATACACTTTTTTTTTTCATAACATGTACATTCTCCCTGTTTTACAACTAGGCCTATTCGTAGTCAGTTATCCAACTCTAAAATTGACCTTTCTGTAGTTCACATAAGAACTGACCAAAAGTCTATAACTATTCATACTGATGGTTATGTGCTTAGTAACACCCTAACACTCACTTTTGCCATGACTCCAGAGTGCTGCAGATGAAG
Organism: Rhododendron ovatum; assembly: GCA_019656835.1. Classification (NCBI taxonomy): domain Eukaryota; kingdom Viridiplantae; phylum Streptophyta; class Magnoliopsida; order Ericales; family Ericaceae; genus Rhododendron; species Rhododendron ovatum. The sequence continues at coordinate 35,072,118 of CM033790.1, forward strand.
TAGAAATGCTGAAGGTCAAAATTAGAAAAGCTCAAGACATGATCGAACTTAAGAGAAAAGAAACTAAAGACAATTTTGAAAGACATGCTAAAGCTGAATGGGCCATTTCCGTGTGTACTCGTCGGGTACTCTCTCAACTTCTTAACTATTCCTTATGCTCCATAATACTTGTATATTTTCGATGATTGTATTTTTAACAGGAACAACAAATAACATACTTTTGTAAACATTTTCAATAAAATTCAGCCAAAATTAGTTCCTTTCTTTGGTGAAAAAGAACTTTGAAAAGAACAACTATTCGTTGAGATTAAAGGCATGACTACAGTAAAAAGACAAATAAAATGGGACGAATGGAGTACTTGACTTTTTCAATTCAACTCAATGGGCAAGAAATGAACAGAACCCATTCTTTATTTTGTAGGCTGAGGAGCTTGAAGCTCACATAAATGAAGAGATCGCTACAAGAGCTGATCTAAAGAAGGAGTTAGACTCTGCAAAGGATGAGGTTGAAGAAATTCAGACTGAAGTTGAAGACAAGAAGAATAAGCTCAAGACAATACTGGAACTCCAAAATGATCTCTCGAACAAACTAAGACTATCTTCCATGGCAAAATCGCAAGTCGAGGCGAAACTAGAGGAGGCAGTGACTGCAAGAGCTGATATGGTCCAGAAAATCGAGGAGTTGAGGGGCCAGAAAGATGTTTTGCAACGTAGAGTGGAGTTTTGTAGGGAAAAAGATGCTATAGGAATGGCTACTAGGAATAGTGACCTGGGATTTAGCTCTAGAAAGTTCACGTCTGAAGAAATTAGAGCGGCGACCAATGATTTCTCGGAGCGTTTGAGATTGAAATCTGTAGGACGTTGGACAACTGTGTACAGAGGAAGGATTAATAATACAGCGGTGGCAATCAAAGTGGATAGTTCAGCCAATGGGATATCACAAGATGCCTTTGAAGCTAAGGTAAAAGATAAGACGCCCTGATTTCGTATATACATACTTCTTGTCTAGAGTGAGAGAGGGGTTGATCAATCTGATAGTTCGTCATTTACACTCCGTTTGCTTTCAGTGGAATTCTTTTTTCTCAAAAGGCTTATTATATTTTTTGTGTCTGGTGCGGCAAAAAACAAAAACTGGTTCCTGTGGTCATTGGAAAAAAAATCCTGGTTTTGGCAGAAAATATTTCGCTCTTTTAAGGTGAAAAAATTTGAATCAGCATTCTATCATACCACCTACCATTCAACCACACCCACTATCCTGCCTGCCACACTAGCCGCGCTGCCACTCATCATTGTCGGCGATCACCATCACCATCATTCCCATATGCATTAACACAGAGAACATTTTCTTGGGGAAAATAGTTTTCTCAAAACACATTTAGCGCCGAAACAGATGGAGCAACAAGCAGGACTGACTGACCTTTATATTGCAGGTAAAGGCCCTCAGCCACATCCGACATCCACATCTAGTCGCCATGTACGGATTTTGCTTGGAGCTAAAATGTATTGTGTTTGAATACATGCACAATGGCTGCCTACGGGATGCATTATTCTCGGTTTGCAGCAGAGGCAATAGGAGTAGAATACAAGGGAGTCTCAATTGGCATGCTCGGATTCGTATCGCAGCTGAGGTTTCATCGGGCCTGGGCTTCCTTCACTCAGCCCAGCCCAGGCCCATTTCCCTCGGCAACCTCAACCCTTCCAAAATCCTCCTAGACCGTAATCTTGCTTCCAAAATCCATGGCTTTAGGCCTGGTTGGTGTCACGACCAATCCGACGTGTGGTCGGATATTCGGGCTTTTGGGAATATAGTGCTGCAGCTTCTGAGCGGGAGGAATTGGTTCAGGCTTCTTGATGAGGCCGTGGTGATAGACCGGACGGGCCTGGTTGAGGTCCTTGATGAGACGGCTGGAGAATGGCCAGTGGATTTGGCAGCAGAACTTGCTGGGATAGCAAGGAGATGTCTGGATGATGGCGGCAGGCTAGAGAGGGATTCATTGATGGTGACAGTGTTCAAAGAGATCGAGCAGGTGAGAAAAAAGGCCGATGATCTAGTGGCAGCCCGAGAATGTGAGGTGTCTACCAGAGAAGGTGTCTATATGGAGGAGGACTCAAGAAATGTACCCGAAGTGTTTCTCTGCCCCATATTTCGGGTAACCATCTACCTCAATCTACTTTTCTATTTGCAACTATCCAAATACAAGCTGAAACTCAGACATGGAAGGGTTTATGAGCATTTGCCAATAGAAAAGAGCTATATTTGAATAACTTTGTTTACATATGGGGAAACAGGTGGAGCTATTTATACTTCTTTTCACATATGAAACCATGAATACTCACTAGATACTAATAAAGGAGAAACTCTGTTCATTTTCTAAATTTATCCTTAGGGTATATCATATGAAAATTGATACTGACACTTTCATTTCTACAAATAATTGGGCCCAAAGTTCTCGATCGCAGTATGGGAATAACTATCCATGTCTGTGGTACGGCCATAACACTAAACCCTTGAAGATGCCCAACCTATGAAGCACTGATACTCCGAAACTAGTCACGTACGAGTATCGGATACGCAAGGGATACTGATATGCGCCCGATATGTATCGGATACGGCAAATAAGTATCCTACATTTAAATTAAATATTTTTTATTTTGGATACGCGAGGGATACTCAGGGGATATTGCCTACTAATTTGTATTTTTTTTCTTTTTTACAAAATTCGAATCTTTTGGATGATAAGTTCCTACTCTTTTGAGATTGACATGTACTTAATGCTTGGTATTGGCAATTCAACTACTCTTTTATTTCTTATGGCTTCACCTTTTTGCCTAGGAGACTAATGATTATAAAATGTATAATTTATACAGCCGTATCCCCGACGTATCCGTATCCTATTTTTTTAGGTTTTGCCGTATCGCCGTATTTGTATCGTGTCGTATCCATATCCTGTATCCGTATCTGTGCTCCATGGTGCCCAATTTATGAAAATCATCAGCATTTAGCACTATGGTACAGGCTTGGTTGAAGTTGCAGTCTTGCAGAACACCTAATGTGCTGATAGTTCAAGAATCTTTCACTATTCCTAGGTTGAGTAGCCATATCGATAATTGCTGATCTGTTAAAATCAATTCTTCTTTTGGGTACAGGTTGTGATGAAGAATCCACACATAGCCGCGGATGGATTTTCATACGAGCTAGAAGCCATAGAGGAGTGCCTAAAGATCCATGATACATCTCCAGTGACGAACTTGAAGCTTAAGCACAAACTCCTCACCCCAAATCAAACCCTTCGTTCCCTAATCCGTGATTGGCGTAGTAAAAGATCAATCCCTCTTACATGAACATACAATACCACTTGGTTAAATTATCACAAGAGCAAATCAAGCTCAATAAATCTTTTTTCCACCTAAGAGTAAATTCCACCCGTTCTGTGTAACTTTTTGAATTCATTTTAAACTGATTTACTGATTTTAGAACAGCAGTCTTTTTCTGGTGCTAACCTTGGCATATTCAGTATCAGCTGAAACAAACAAAACCGTAGAAGAGTTTTGTACAGCAACTTCCATATCCAATACTTTATTGGATTCACTAATTGGTGGGGGAATTGTAATCTATGGTTATCTCACATGATGTCTGAAATTCATAATTATCTCATGAATAGCTAATCTTGCCATCTTGGGATGCTGCATGCTTCAAGTGATTCTCATCACTTGGGACTTTTCAAAGGGAAGCAGAGAAACTTGGCAAAAGAATCAAGTCATCCCAAAACTCCCATGGTTCAAAATGCACTCAATTAGCTTCACTGGACAAACACTAGACAACATAATGCCACTCCCAACTGCCAAGAGCCCTTTGGCCAGTGGCATAAGGGTGCACTTACGAGCCAGGACAAAGGAGGTCAGGAGGTTTTTTTTCCATACCCTTTGGCCAACGGCATAAGGGTGCACTTGGATGCCAAGAGAAAGGAGTTCGAGAGTTTTTTTTTTAAGAAACGGCATAAGGGTGAACTTAAGTGCCAGGAGAATGACGGATGGGAGTTTTAACTGTTCTTCTCAAGTGCTAATCTAACTATTCTGACTTTCGCAAAACCAAAAAAGTACACACTTATCACGTCTTAAGCTTACTAGATGTCATTAATTGATGCCAAATTAAGGTACACACACTCTAAACAGTCACCACAAATCATGCAAATATCAATGATAAATCTGGAATTTTTTAAATGCGGCTGATCTAATCAAGCAATCATCACTTAAACAAAACAGAAACAAACAGTATTAGGTACCTGCACGAAAATCTCCACGACGGAGAGAGAGCGCTTCATCTCCTGCAGCCGGCGGCTGGGCTTGGCTGGCGGCGCCGGTCTCCGGCGGCAGAGTCCGACCCTTCGAGTTCTTATTAATCCACCACAGCCAATGAATCCGAGAGTGGACTCGATTTTCACCACGGATCGAATCAAGATTCAAGGACTTGAGCAGTATTTATAGTTTTGGTAACTCAACAAAATAGAACATACTTTTGGCGCAAAAAGAAGAGAATTTACAACCAATTTTTTTTTTAAATAGTTTTTATCCCATATTCCCATCTAAACAAAACTTTTTTAAGGAAAAAACAAGTTCCTTGAAATTCTGATAATTGTAAACCAAACCAAGTTTTTCTGTTTTTTTTTTGTAATCATAAATTAAAAGTTAAAAACTAAAATAAACGAAATAAGGAAAATTTTAATTTTATTCCAAATAACATTCACACAAAATTATCTTACTGAACTTTCCCTATAAAAATTATTCGATTGAACGTTTTTTCAAAAATTGTAGCATATTTCCATTAATTTTGTGAATTAATTAATCAAAATTTGGTCAAAAATCTTGATTAAAGAATTACTATCTTTCTTAGAGAAATTAAATTTATTCAAGAGGCACAGTGAGTTACATCAACGTTTTTTAATTGTTTGAACCGTTTGACACCTCAAAAGTGCTATTAGACACAAAACCCAACGTTGGCCAATAGATCCAAAACTCCAATGGTTAATGAAACGAGCCATCAATACTCACCGCTTTGCCGTGACCGAGGGCATTTTTCATCCGTTTAACATCGTTTGGGCTTTCAAAAAGAGAATTTTGCTGTTTTTAGTTCTAGTATATATAAATGACCTCTTCAGAAAAAAAAAAAAAAATTCCCTATAAAAAAGTAGAAGTTGCTTCCAGATATCGGATCTCATCATACCCGACCCAAATGAGTCCAGCAAGCCCTATATAATGTCGAGGGTTTGAGAACGTTCAAGAAAAATCAGAAAAACCAGCCATGGAGGGAAAATCAGACTCCATCTTCTCCCACAAGGACTCCCGCCTCCCCGACGACACCGTTTTCTACTCCATCTTCCCCGACTTCTCCCTCCCCTCCACCACCACCACATCCACCACCAACGCCGCCGTCACCTCACAACTCCACTCCCTCCACCTCCAAATCCTCAACCTCCTCTCCCCCTTCACCTCCCACTACATCTACCAACACGAACCCTTCACCCTCTCCCCGCTCTCCTCCCCCGTCCCCCACCTCCACGGCAAGCTCCGCTACGGCGACAACCTCGACGACGAGTGGTTCGTCGTCTTCCTCCTCCTCCAAACCTCCCTATCCTTCCCCGACCTCTCCATCCGCGTCTTCGACTCTGACGGTGAGTTCCTCCTCATTGAGTCCGCCTTCAACCTCCCCCGCTGGCTCAACCCCGACACCGCCGCCAACCGCCTCTTCCTCCGCCACGGCCACCTCCACATCATCCCCAAATCCCTATACCCCGACACCCCAACCTTAACCCAATCCCTAACCCTCCTAATCACCTCCGGAGACCAAACCCTAGCTTCTGATCCAATCCAATCGGCCATTAAAAACCGGATTAAGAATTACCCGGGGAATAATATGAATATGCATAGGGTTAGGGTTAGGGTTCCGGTATCCGTAGCAAGGGTTTTGAAACATGAGCCGTGCTTGATATCGTTAGCGGTAGCGGGGTTTTACGATAGGGATATTGATTCGATGAAGTACGCCGCAAAGATGGAGAGGTTTGGGGAAGGGGAGGAGCTTGTTGAGGTGTGTGTGAGGATGTCTAGGGCAATGTACGCTCAGTTGGTGCAGCAGACTTTTCAGGCGCCGAAGGGGTACCCAATGCCAGTGAGGAGTGATGGTAGAGTTTTTGCGGAGGCGGAACTGGGGATGAAGATTGCGTGCGGGTTTGAGATGGTGTATCAGTTGAGGAAGAGGCATGGGGTGGAAGGGAAGGGGGGTACGTGGGAGGCATTTAGGGAGAGTTTGGAGAGGAGTGGGTATTTTGAGGGATTACTTCCCGGGTCAAAGGAGTATCGGCGGTTGATGGAGAATGCACAGGAGTATTACAAAAGCAGTTCTTTGTATTCTAGAGCCAGGTATTTGGTTTATCTGTTTGAAGTTTGTTTCTTTTCCATGATGTTTTGGGTGCTATACTCGATGTTTGAATAGTTTGTAATGAAAAAAATAAGCTGGATATATAATAGTATTATACAGAGATGCAAGAAGTGTTGTTGGGGACCCCATAAAAAGATTGATACCTTTGTTTGCTGTAATTGTGCAAACGAAATTCGACATTCTTCTGAATTCTTGTATGATTAGGATAGCTTATGTTGCCTCTTAGACTTAAAAGCAGCCTCTTTTTGGCGTTTGGGGTAGCACATATTGTTGTCACCGGAAAGCTCTAACTATTCTTTTGGGTCACGCCAATATCATTTGTTGTGGAGTACTCGGTAGTATTTGCAAAGCGCAGGTGTTAGTTTTATTGTATAGGTGCCCTAGAAAACATGCTGGGACCGCCTTTAGTCAGATTCAGTGATTTTTTTTCAAATGGTAAAGATGTTAAACTTAGAATTGAACTGGTGTCCAACCCACTCACGCCATGAGATTAGGTTTCGGATCCCTGTGAAGTAGCTATATCATAATTACATGCATTAATTCGTTGTAAAGTTCTAGTTTTTCCTGGAGCTGCTAATACATCTGTTGATGCTCTGTTATTACTATTGTTGTTGCTGCTACTACTGCTACTTGTAGCAACTTTACACCATTAGTGTCGGTCTTCATTGTTTTTTCACCCATAGTAGTGCTAGCATTAAGAGGATGAGTGTTCTTGCAGTGAGATGATGAGTGCTCCAGTGAGACGTATAGATGAGATTCTTGCTCTCCCTCATTCAGCTGATGATTTTTGGAGTCAGGAGCTTCCTCCTTCAGATGATGATTCATGGCTTTATAATGGGGAGGATGAATTGAATGCTGCTATTCTTGAGAGGCAGAAGGAGATGGAGCTTTATAATTCTAAGCATAAAGGGAAACAAAAGCTGAAAGAGCAGCAGGACTCCGGTCCCTCGACTGAGCATTTAGATGATTTTGGTCTTGGGGAGATAGCCAAATCTATGCAATCATTTGTGCAGAAGATGTCAAGCTATAAGGGAGCAGAGGTTCCTGAAAACAGGTTAGTCTGCCTTTCTACCCATTATCCCAGTATAGTTAATTATGTTGCCATTTCTTCTTATCTAGTGGTTGCAAGGATCTAACTGGGAAGGAGGTGATTAATTGGAATTGATTTTGGAACCGGAACTGTTTTTTTGTTATTGGGGAAGGGGGAATATATTTGCTGATTCCCTTGAATAATAAAGAAAAGTATGTTGCAAATCTGTGAAATGTTGTTCAACTTTTGAGCAGAATTTGATATGAGATGCATTCTTTATATTGCTTTTCTGGTCACTTTTGATAGGGATAAATCTCCTTTTCCTTTGCGTTTCAATACTTTTTCAAAGTTATTACGTGAAGATCTAGGAAAAAAGAAACAGTCTGAGACAGTTCAGATTGGGCCTAAGGTGGATCATCTCCTGTCAGTACGTTTCTGCAGCATGTTGCCCACCCATCCAGGCTTTAGCGACCTATGGTGACATTGTTGGAGCAGGATGGTGACCAACTTGAATTTTTTTGGCTGATTGATCCTTTAAACTACCAGCTCTTCTTTTGATTTTTGTAACTTGCTTTTTTCGTGACCAAACTTTACTGCAAGAAATTAGGGTGTATACAAGTGGGATGAGCTTGTCTTTGTTATGAATTTAAAACCTTCCAGTTATATCTTCCGCTGCAGTTCATATAAATGGGTATGTTATTTGCGACTTTTGTGGGAGGTTTGAAGCAGCGATGTTATTCTTTTACTTCAAGATCCTTTTGATATGTGATGAATTTATTACTCCAATTCGTTTATTTTGTTGCTTTTATCTGTGAAGAAACCTAGAGGGTGTGGACTTCGATGTGGACCGTTTTATGAAGGACCTGGAATCTGTAATAGGAAATCAGGGTTCAGACGACACCCACGGCAATGAGGATATTGAGGAAGGATCCTCGTCTGACTCTGACATGGATTTTGGTAAATTTTATCTAACTCTATCGTAGGTTTATCTTATTTACCCTGTAAATGTATGGTTGTCAGTAGCTTGTTGGAAAATATGTTATTCTCTTCGGTATTTTCGGTTATAATGATTGCGTTATCTGTACATGTAGATGACTCTGAAGATGGGAGTGACATAGAACCTTCCGAGAATAATGAAGGGGATTCATTCATGGGTGCCTATTCCAATGCTCTGAGTGAGGAACTGAAGACGTCTACACTGAACAAAAGTTTTGTTCGTGCATCACAATCTTTTAAAATAAACGAGGTCAGTTCTTTGACTTTCCCTTTGCGTTCATTTCATGGAGGACCCAAGTCAACTTAACTGAGCTATTTATCAACTTGGTTTGCCTTAGTGAGTCCCGTCTGTTAACTGAGCTCTACATTACGATGCGGTAGAGGGAAACAAATTATGATCATATAAATCTTGCCTCTAGAAAATTTTCATTGTTCTCTGATATGCTTGTGCAATAATCCTTGTGTGCTTCTATTGAATGATGCAGGGAACTTCAAACACCTCTGACAGCATGGATGTGCAGGCAAAATCAAATGCCTCAGAAGACATGGACGAGGAGTTCACTCCAGTGGATGTGGATGTGAATCTTGTGAAGAGTTTCCTTGATTCCTTTTCTTCTCAACAAGGACTTCCTGGTCCTGCTTCCAATTTGCTAGGTCTTATGGGTCTACGTCTCCCACAAGATCCCAGCAAAGACAAATGAAAAATCCTCTGTGTGTGTGTGTGTGTGTGTGTGTGTGTGTGGCTTATCCACTATCATCTACATGCCTTGTAATTTTCATCGAGGTGTCATTTACAATTTGTTAGCTTATGCCTGTATGGCTGTATACGTATCAGGGAATGCAGTACAGTAGTACATAGTTGTTGTGAGAACTATTTGTACACGAAGAGTTTCTCTTTACTAAAGAGAGAAGACTCTAAGAGGCGTGCAGCTTCCCAATGTCTTGAGTTTGGGCTTAGCAGAGGGTAGTCTATCATCTAGCTTGTAGAGTGAAGTTGAAGTAGATAGATCCTGTCAAAGCCTTGGGTGTTTCTTCAAAAAGCACTTGTGGGTGGAGGTTTGTCGATCAACTGTGTTACTCCACTAATTATCTTGTGAAAGAAACCAATCTTATCTATAATTCTATATAGTTCAAATCACTTGTATTTCTTCGAAAAGCACTTGTGGGTGGAGGTTTCTCGATCAACTGTGTTACTAATTATCTTGTGAAAGAAACCAATCTTATCTCTATAATTCTATATAGTTCAAATCACTTGTACTGGAAACGTGTCTGCATTTTTATAAGTTTTAGGAATTCGTTTTGGCACTCCATTTGTTGGAGCGCCGATAGTAAATTTTGGAGTGCTAAAATCAAAATCCTTTGGTAAATTGTCAATAGATGATCACGAGTCATGCAATCACGTAAGACCGATCCTAAATGGAGACAGATAAAGATTGAAAGAGCATCTCTATTGATTTGGTAAATTTTTTAGTATTGCTGAATTCGACTGAAAATGAACTACAACTCCGCTAGCTGCTCAAGTCTCTAGTTAAAATTTGCTGAGAAAACATTTTTATCACTTAATCAGATCGACTAAAACTACTTGGCCAAAGTAGGCCTATCAAATTACTACAATATATCACTACATAAGTGAAGGGAATGTTATTGTCGGGCAATGAGTTAACGATGAACGGCGTGGACAAATATTCACACCGGCTGTAGTGCAATGTGCAATTCATGCTGTCTATTTTTGTAATTAATGGTCCAAATTTAGAACGCTAAAAAAGACATTTTTAGATGACTCGAATTGCATACTACACCCGTGCACTACTATGGCATGGACTTTATCCTAGTGACTTTGCAATGCAGTGCACAATCCGAATCATCCATCTCTACAATGGTCCAAATTTAGACCACTAAAAATGCTTTTGAATTGCTCAACACATGACACTTGCATTTTAGGGTCGTGAGTCATAAGGGTTTTTTGGCTAAATAATCCACTTTTGGATTATTTTTTTATTCTTATTCAAAAAAAATCGCATTTGTTTATTTTTTTGTCATTTTTTTGGATAGTTATTTTGTCATGACGAGAGAAATTAAAAAAGTAAAAAATTTACATCAAAACTCAATTTTTTTTAATAAAAACGAAAATAAACTGCTTATTGGCTTAATTTATCATTATCTTAAAAAAAATTGAGTTTCGATCGTACTTTTTTATTTTTTAGATTCTTCTCGTCATGACAAAGTAATAATTAAAAAAATAAATAAAAAACTAATAAATGCTAAAAAATTTGAATGAGGATTAAAAATAATCCAAATAAATTACTACTACTACTATTTAGCCAAAAAAAAAAAAAAAAGCCCTTAGAGTAGTACGTTATTCCTCCCTTGTCATATTCCCATCTGCTTGCTTTGGCCTTTTATTTCAATATATTCTTTGTCGACTCGACTGGGAATTCCTGAACCAACCAACCAGCCCCAGAGAGAGAAAAAATCGGTTTTCTAGAGAGAGAAACATAGAAAGTACTATTAATAGTGCGCCAAATGGTGACTTCTCTAGTTATCTCTCTTATAAAAGTGGGCATCATTGATACAAGGGGCAGATAATAGGTAATTTCGTGTCATTCTCGTGTTATATATCAAAATCTTATTTATAAAATCTCATAATATTTTTTAACTTATCAAATCTTTCGTATCTTGTTCGAGTCATGTCATTTTTTAGTTGACAATTAATCAAATTAATGTCCAATATATAAAATTATCCATAAAAATATTTATTTTTAACTCAATTATATAAATTTATTTTATTTTTCATGTCAGGCATGTCCATCCTAACGATACCAACGACTTATTAGTCATCGTCAGTTTCTATAGAGAGAGAGAGAGAGAGAGAGAGAGAGAGAGGGGAAAAGAAGTAAGAATGGCGGCGTCGCAGGCGATTGATCTGTTGAAGGAAGAGCTTCCGGTGGAGCAGGACTTTCTCGTTTTGTCCGGCGACGTCAAAATCGGTCTGGTTATCGTCGACGTCGTCAATGGCTTCTGTACCGTCGGAGCTGGCCATTTGGTAATTATTTCCCCATCCCATACTCAATCAACATATCTACATATCTCATGCTTATATGATCTATCCTTGCTTTCTGTGCTTTTCTTTTTTGATATGTCCCCGGACCACCTTAATAAATTCTGGATCAATTTTACCGTCCACCAGCAGAGAATTGAATCGATCCTAAGTTAATTTTTATTTTGTCCTATCCCCTGATTGCACGGTTTCCGATGGGTGTGGGTCCACGATATCGAACGGTTCCGGGTACATTTATGTTCTGATTGTTGAGAAATTGGCCAAATCAACAAACACACATGGTGAAAAACAATCAAGAAAACAAACAAAAAACCCAAGACACGGATTTTGATACGTGGTTCCCCAACCGTATAGTTGACTACAGCCACCCCAAACCCCGAAGTGTGTCTGGACATCTCCGTAGAATTGCCTTGCCGCCCGTAATTTCGTTTTCAGGCCATCTAATTTTGCTAATCTCCTAGGCTATTGTCTCTTGTTGAGGTTCTCTCCACTGAAAATGTTTTTCCTTTATGGTTTTCTTCAACCTACTGTGATAAGACGATAACTAGATTGGACTAGGATTTGGCATGTTATTATCTCGCTACACTGATTATATAACACGGTAGGATTGTTGATCCCATGTTCTCTGTTGTATTGTCTTTTACTGCAGGCTCCAACAGCGCCCGACAAACAAATTTCTGGAATGGTAGATGAGACTTTGAGGCTTGCAAAAGTGTTTTGTGATAACAAATGGCCTGTCTTTGCTTTTCTTGATTCTCATCATCCTGATGTCCCTGAGCACCCCTACCCTCCTCACTGCATAGCAGGAACAGATGAATCTAAATTGGTTCCTGGTATTTTCACCTCTTTCATCCTCCGTGCTTTCTATAGTTCTTTATTGGCACAACATTAATGATTTCTAAGTCTTATTGATTTCTTTATGTTGTATTCAGCCCTTGAGTGGTTGGAACATGAACCGAATGTAACTCTTAGATGCAAGGATTGCATTGACGGGTTCCTCGGTTCAATTGAGAAAGATGGTTCCAATGTCTTTGTTGATTGGGTGAAAACCAACCAAATCAAAGTTGTAAGTATTCCTATCTCCCGCAAATTGACCATTCAATGTGGTCCTGGCATTCTTTTGGTTTAGCTAGTCGTGGGAATGCATTCGTGATTTGAATCAAATTTTCCTTTTGTAGATTTTGGTTGTGGGGATATGCACAGACGTCTGTGTGCTAGATTTTGTCTGTTCTGCACTGTCGGCAAGGAATCGCGGTTTCCTCTCCCCTTTGGAGGATGTGGTTGTGTATTCTGGCGGTTGTGCTACTTTTGATCTTCCACCTCATGTTGCCAAAACAATCAAAGCCGCAGCTCATCCACAGGTAAACTGAGATCAGAAGTTGGAACTTACATTTTATTGTCTTGCTGACCTTATTGGAAACAAATAGAATTACGTGGTGAATATCCGCGGGAGGGTTTTGTCAGGGAAAGAATACATTCTCGTAATGAGGATTCTGCAGGTAGCATATGCAAACTTTTACAGATTGAACTAAGCATCAATAGTAATACGAAATGAAATAGCATGGTTTGCAGTTATATTCAAGTTGATATGGGCAATCAGTCCTGTTATGGATACTTTGCTCTTTTGACCTTTTCTTAGCCTTATTTGCGTTGGTTATGGCAACAAAATGGATGCGCATTGTAAACTGCACTTCCCCTGCTTTATTCATCACTAAAAGATTAATTTATTTGTCAAATTGTACAAAATGAAGGCTTTATTCTTTTTTGTTTCATTTTGGGATCTCTCACTTATTTCCCTTTCTGCCTTTTCGAAGCACATTATTAAAGATATAAGCTCTGCAAAAGTAATGCATGTCTTCATATTGTCCACTCGACCTCCCATGTATTGTCGACAAAAGGCTAAAAGTTTCTCAACATCTTCCTTTGATTTTGGCAGGAACTGATGCATCATGTAGGCCTTTACATGGCCAAGGCAAGGGGAGCAAAGGTGGTATCAGAAGTGTCACTTTGATGCATGAATAATCTGTGACCATAACTGTGTTTGGGGATTCTGGAGTTCAAAAATTTGCCAAGGTTGGCCAATGCCTGCTAATGTATAGATGCTTTCTTATGTCTGTATAATTTGCATATTACCGAGAAGTATGTCTGGTATTCCTATCTTTGGTCTGTGGTTTGGTGTAATATTCACTGTGAAATGTGTAAAAACTGGTGTTTCTTCGATCAAGGTTCCATGTGAATTGAACTACAATGCACTTAATGAAATGCTATTGATGCTCGTTTGTCTAATTCTCCACAAGTATCCACTAGTGAATTGCTGTTTTCTGGCGAAATACTTCAATTTTTCCTCAACAATCGCTTAATCACAATAATGTGCGATGTGATTCTTCTGGTTTATATCTTTTTACGTGTTTTGTGCTAGTGATTGATGGTAGTTCCTTTCAGCTGTTGAAATAGCCATGTAAGGCTGCAGAAAGTTCTGTTAAGTCTTTGTCTATCACTACTTGCTTCAGCAGTAGGGTTGTGCTACGGTCCTTGTTAGGGATGGGTTGAGTTGATAGGTTTCAATGATCCTGAACTGCTGTTTGAAGTTCACTGGCCATTACGTTTTCCAACTAGAAGGAAATGTAGAGGACTGCAAGACTCCTAAACTTGAGCCATCTCAAATTTCTCCATGGTTCAAAATAAACTCAATTAGCTGCAAAGATTTTGGAGGAAGAAAGCAGTATAGTAGTAAGTCTCATAAGATAACGAACTCGCTTAAATTCATGAACTCTAGTCAAACTCCTCTCATACCTTCTTAAACAGCCACCACAAACCATAGAAGAACAATTGTGCACATTTCAAATTGCAAATAATTCGATGAATGTAACAGCACACCAACCACCCAAATCATCCCTAGGAAGAAAAACCCCGGATGAATAAAACAAATTGAATGGAATACATTACATTGGAAGCCTAGATCTTAGATCATTGTACTTTCTGTGATGCATACAAGCAAAAATGGACCTTTTCTTGGTCTTCGTTCCAAATATAAACGATCGTAAAGGAACTCTCGATCGGCTAGTTGAGTGCCTCAATTGCGATGGATTATCGCCCTTGGACCCTGAAATGCCGAATTCCTCGTTCAACTTCTCAAGAGTCTTCTCAATTTCGAGTTGAAGTGCAGTCACATGATCGAAACCCATTTGTAGTTCATCCCTAACCTTCTTGTTCTCTTGCTTCATGTTCAAAACCTCACCTTGGAATTTCGTAGCTTCGTAACTAGTGAACCTCATTTCCTCTTCCTCCGCTCCTGCTTTCAACGATTCCGTTATTTCCTCTTGGATTTTGCACAAAGAAGAGAATCTCCGTTGCAATTCGGCTTTTAATGAAGCGCTTTGTTCTATCCAGAGGGTTAATTCTGTCTGTACCTCTCTTAGGTGTGCATATATAGGCCTAAGATCCGATTTTATGTCGGTCCTGGCCCGAGAACTTCCTTCCTTATTCGACTCTTTTTCCTTGAGTTTTGATATTTCTGCTTCTAAATCTTGAAACCCGGTTTTGAATTTCTGTACCTGGTGAAATGAAGTGCTGAATCTCAACCAAAAATCTAAGTTCTCATCCAACAGTGCATCAATATTCATTCGGAGCTTTTCTTCAATAGGCGAGAGGGAGTGAGGTTGATCAATCACAATCAACTTGGCATCTTCTTCTACCCCTCCATATCCCCTGGAGTCTTCAATCACTTCAGGGTCAGGATTTTGATCGTCAAACAGAATAGATATCGACTGGTTATATTCTTTGGAATCCTTATTTTCTCCCGCTTTTTCTTGCAACAGCTTCAGTTTCTGACGCAAGGACTGAATCTCTTCATCCCTCTTGGCAATAGCACTCCTCAACTCTTTTAACTGTACTGTCGTTTCAAAGAGGCTTTCGCGATTTTTGTTTTCTACATCACTGAGCTTCTTCTTAACGTCCTTGTAATTTCGCAAAATCGATGTATATTCTTTCAGCAGAATCTTTTCTTTATCCTCTAACCCATTCAACAGCATCTTCTGCCAGTTCAACTCATCATCTTTCTCTTTTCCCACTTCATGTGCTTCAGTATTGTCAACATTATCCGGTGTTTTTGGATCTCCACATTTCCCCGAGATTGTAACCTTTTCTTCTGCCTTTTCTGCCCGGTTGGTGACAGAAATAGAGACAACCTTTTTGCTTTTATCATCTCCCACTGTTTCTTTCAAATCTCCGGAGTTTTTGGAACCATATTTCGGACTAGGCATATTTTCTTTTGTTCCCAACACTTCTGGTGTTTGAACTTTAACATAAGACGACTCCTCTTTTAATGACTCCATATGCTCAACCTCTGCATCTGGCTTCACAGTGTGTAATTTCTCAGACAAGTGACCAAGGCTGCACCTTGCTTCTGTGAAACAAATCTGGAGATTGTTGTTTTCGTTTTCGAAATTTTGGTTTAGATCCTGAAGCTCATTCAACTTTCCCTCCATTCCCCTCAACTTGTCAGTCAAGTTGTTTGTGCCATCAAGTAAAATTGCCTTATCATCTTCCAGGGCCTTCATTTGCAATTGAAGATCATCTGTTTCTGTCTTTAATTGGTCTATAAGTGCAGTCTGAGAAGAAACCGCGGTTTCTAAACCAATAACCTTACTCACAAGCTCATCAATCTTCTCCGCTAGTTCTGTCACACTGAGAGACTCTTTAAAGCCCACTTCAAAGTGCTCTTTAATTTCCTCTTTGAACTCTTCCATTTCTAGCTTCTCTTGTGTCAAATCAACTGCTTCTCGGTTCAAGCATTCCAGGTTTCCATTTGTTTTCGCTGATTCATCTTTGTCATTTGCCTGTTCATCCGGGAGAAATTTGTTCTTAAGCGACTTCAACCTTTCACGTGTGTCCTCAACCCTTCGGAATTCTGCTCTTGCTTCCTTACTTGACTTCTCTTGTTTTTCCCGCAACTGAGACAAGGCCTCTTCGCATGATTTCAAAGCGGCTTCCGCCATTAGAGTCCTAGCCTCATCATCCTCAATTACTTTCCCCACCTTGAATTCATCTTGCAACCCACAAACCCTCTCTTGCAATTCCGCAATCTGGTGATCAATCTCCCAATATTTCGTGAGCCCACTTTCATAGGAGCTCCTCACAAACTCCTTAACCGTTTGAAGTGCCAGAATCTCTTTCTGCACCTTGTCTATCTCTTCCAGCGCCTGGGATTTGCTCAAGCCAGATTTTGGAGCAGCTTTAGTAGTTTTGGACTCTTGTGATGACTTCTTGGCTTGGAGTTTCTTTGAGGCTGATGTGAAGAGGCTCTTCAAATCTCTACTCGGATACTTTGGAACTTTGGGAACATTATTTGGTACGTTTTGTGAAGCATTAATCTTTTGGACTCTTGGAGAAGAGAAATCATCCTCGTCCTCCATCGCAAACTGAACTTGTTCTGGGAAAACAGAAGCGATGGTGGTGTTGGCATTTTGCAACTCTTTTGATATATGGTCGTATCTTTCAGCTAAGGACCGATAAGCCCGGAAAGATTCTTGGACAAAGTTTATTAGCTCTGGCCTTCTCTTGTAGTACATTTCTGCCCTCTTTGCAAAAGAGTCTCCGTCCTCTTGGATGAGCTTGAGCATACTGCCCACTTTCTCTTCCATATCTGCACTATCAGGAAATAGGACGAGAGCTCGTGAATGTTAAACCAGTTGATTTGCAGCCTTTAAGTTTGAGTCCATTAATTTTGATTTCTTAGGTATGGTAATCTACAAATTGTGAAAATTGGTGGTCTATTATGTCTAGATGATAACATTATACCACCTGATCTAAAAGGGAAGAAAAATCAACACACTGAGAATAGGAAATATGTTGTCATTAGATACTGGAAAAACCTGAAACCGATTTAATTTTTCCAACGAGAAATCTCAGGTGAAAGAGTATTGCTACGGCCTTAACATTGAAGAATATAAGTGATGATATCGGTGGACAAATTAGGCATGTATTTTGTTTCATCGAGTAAATTCTCTTTAGGCATAACGCTAGATCTGTCGATGAACCAAATACAACCACATAAGACGTCATCGCATAGAAACATACGCTGGTTCTGTAAGATTATTTACGTCTATAGCTTAGACAAATTTTCACAACATTCTCGAATGAAGAAGAATTGTAGAACAACTAGAGTAGATCGATCCAAGTATCCAACTCATGGCAGAGTTCGATCTACGATTGCGTGGGGCTTAAGGCATCATTTTGTACCAATCTGGTTTCGGAAAACTTGACATCATCTAGCTGCCTACAAATTACTGTAAATAGAGCATTCCCATTTCCCAGGATACCCATTCGTTTTCTTTATCAATGAATCAAGTGCGACATCTCACTCGAATATTTTGAAGGCTTGCGTTTCCGTAGGTCTAAACAGGAAGCACAAAATAGGTGCATAACAACTGCAGAGAATTATGGTAAAATCCGATGGCGAAATTTGTAGTAATAGATTAAAACAGATCAACAAAAATCCAAAGTGTTAGTTTGTTAATGTAGTGTACCTTGAAGGCTTTGTTCGAGCCATTTCGATTGCTTTGTCCTGACATGGCTTGCCCACCACCATGAATACGCATTGCTTGCAGCTCTCTGTAACATTTCTCCTCCAATTTGCTCTGTCTGTCTCTCTAGACCACCAACATGGAACTCTTTCCCAAATTTAGGAGTGCCGATATTTAAGGTTTAGGAAGAGAAACATAGTTTCATGCAAAAGAAAACATATTTGGGTTTTGAGAAAAAAACATGGAAACAAAGAGAATGAATGTCTGCAAAGGGCCTCCCACCTCTAATATGGGTTTACGGTTGGGAGCTACATTCGCCCTGAAAAACTGTCATACCCTCCATTAGAAAAGGGCAAATAAGGAAGAATATTAAATACGGCTTTACAGTTTACACCCTTGTTCAACCTTTTTCTTTTACTTTATACCCCCTTCTTTTAACAGACTTTTTGCTCCATCCATTTGCATCCAAAGGCTGGCATGCCTGGTTGGTTTCTATGAATATATATGTTTCGTTTCCTTAAAAAAAAAAAAAAGAACAACAACCTGGCATTGGAGATCGAGATGTATTTACAGAAATTTATTTCGCAGTAAGGAGGTTACGTGTTCTGTTATATGATGAACGATAATTGGCGATGAAGATTGGCATGAGAAAATAAGGTGTCACTTCGATCTGTCTGTCCAACCTTCAAAAGATAGATGAATACAAAAGGAGAGTAAGAATAAATTTTCAAATAAATTTTTACCCTTTTTGCATTGAACAATTCAATAGAAAATTAATTTAAGGTAAAGTGACAGGGTGCAAACGAGTTGAGTCGGCAGAGCTTTGTAGTAAACAAGCCAAACCCTTGATGAGCCGAGCGTAATTAATTTACTTAACGAGTCTCTTTCAATAAGCCGATCGAGCTTTTGAGTGTTCAAGTCAGCTTCTTTAAGAAATGAACTTAAAATTTGTGTTCGAACTAAGCCCGATTACCAAACGAACTGAGCCTTAACAAACCGAGCCATGAATTGATCGCGAGCAGCTTGTTGGTCTGCATCCCTATGCAAAACTTAGCAAAGTTTACAAACTAATAAAGAGGAGTTGTGGGTGGACCCCACACACTGGAATTTTGATGTGAAAGAAAATAATTATACTTCCTCTTCCTCTTTTCCTTCAAAAATCCCCTACAAATTATCATCCACACAGCCATACAAAAACAGAAAAGAAAGAAAAGAGCCAAAAAGTTTGCCTTCAACCAAGCACTTGGAAGGCCAAAAAAATTTAAATCTTGGGGTCACTGAACGATTTGCCTGGTTTTCAAGACTTCACAATTAATCGAGGTGCGCGCAAACTGACGCAAAGATCAGTTTATCAAGAAAGAAAAGAAAAGCAGCATTTTCTTTCTTTCTATCAGCCTGCATGTCTCAATGTCAATATCTGATTACTGTGTGCATTTGCGGGTAGTAAATTGACCTGTTACCCTTTACTGAATTTTCTCCTCCACATCCTAATTCCTAGAGGTCCAGAAAATACGCTGAGAAACAACCATGGAAGTGGTCCAAATTTTACTTTTCTCGACTTGAGCAGGCGTGGAGGGGGCACGAAGCCAAGAGTTTCACCAACCAAACAAAGAAAGCAACCTCTTTTATGCAAGCGGTGTCACATAAATTCCAACAAAAGGTTCTCACAGAGTCCTAATTATCTGTTCAAAAGCATTTTAGAGAAATGGTCAAATACAAAGTGCGTAGCAGATAGCGTGAGAGTCCCAATGATTAGTCCGGTTGATTGGTGGATTTGCTCTTCATACAATTGACTAGGTTTGATTCTTGAAGTGAGACCGTAATTTATTGTGAATTTCCTAATCCGGCTGTGGATGATTTATCTTTAACCTAACCGAAAAAGAAATTAGTTGAAATATGTGTAAATTAGTCCGAACCCCATGCCGTCGAGCATTCAGGCGCTGTTGGCTTGGAATCTAGCTGGGCCATTTGTGTTGAGGAATATCTAATTGTAATTTTCTTTCTTTGGGATTAGGCCCTCCTCTGTACCAAAAAAAATTGTCTAAGAAATAAGATTCCAACTTCACTGTCTGGGTCCACATCCTTGGAAGTGTTTCCATAGCTTCCAAGTTTAATCCAGAGAGAGAGAGAGAGAGAGAGAGAGAGAGAGAATCAAGCAATAATGATAATGAAAACAACATGAAGTGTAAGAAATGATAATTGACAAAAAAAAAAATTGCCCCTTGATTCGCAAGAAGAAAGGGATTATATATACATCAGCAGGCAGTCAGTAGCAAGAACATGCATAATCTACTCAAAGAAGCAGAATTTACAGTAAAGAATCTGCATAACAAGTTCAATTTTTTTGTTTGTAATGCTTGACCAAATCCCAAATTTTTCCCAAAATCCTGATTAACAAAAACAGAAAAGAAAGAAAAGAGCCAAAAAAAGTTTGCCTTCAACCAAGCACTTGCCCAGGAGGCCAAAAATTTCAAATCATGGGACTATTGGAGAATTTGTCTAGTCTTCAAGGTTCCAAAATTAGTCGAGATGCGCGCAAACTAAATCGGATATCCATTGATAAAAAAGAAAAGAAAAGAAGCACTTGCTATCAGTCTACATGTGCCAATGACAAACATGTGATTACTGTGTGCATTTGCGGGTTGTAAATTGACCTGTTTCCCTTTATTGAATTTCACCTCCACATCCTAATTCCAATTCTAGAGGTCCAGAAATAACCATGGAAGTGGTCCAAATTTTACTTTTCTCGGCCCACTTGAGCAGACGTGGAGGGGGAACGAAGCCAAGAATTTCTCCAACCAAACAAAAGAAAGCAACCTTTAATACAACTGGTGTCACATAAATTATAACAAGAGGTTCTCACAGTCCTAATTATCTGCCCAAAAGCATTTTAGGGAAATGGTCAAATACAAAGCGCGCAACACCAAAGATTAGTCCAGTTGGTTGGTGAATTTGCTCTTCACATAATTGGTCAGGTTTGATTCTTGAGGTTAGGCCGAAAGAAAGAAATTTATTTTGGATTTCCTAGTCCGGGTGTGTATCACAATGGATGGTCTGTCTTTGACTGAACCGAAAAGGGAATTAGTTAAGATACACGTAAGTTAGCCCAGACACCCCAGACCGTCTAGCGTTCAGGCGCTGTTGGCTTGGGATCTAGCTGGGCAAGTGGTCTTTGGGCTTAGGACCTCCTTTGTACCCAAAAAAACAAACATATGAGAAATAAGATTCCAACTTCACTGTTTGTGTACACATCCTTGGTAGTGTTTCCACAGCTTCCAAGTTAATCCATAGGAGAGAGAGAGAGAGAGAGAGAGAGAGAGAGAGAGAGAGAATCAAGCAATATTGAAAACAACATGAAGTGTAAGAAATGAATCGTAAATTGACAAAAAAAACAAAGTTGCCCCTTGATTCACAAGAAGAAAGGGATTATATACATCAGCAGGAAGTCAGTAGCAAGAACATGCATAATCTATTCAGTATTCACAGAAGCAGAATTTACAGAAAAGAATCTGCATAACAAGTTCAATTTTTTTGTTTGTAATGCTTGACCAAATCCCAAATTTTTCCCAATATCCTGAATAACAAAACATAACGTGATCTACCAAAAATCATAGCAGAATGCGAAACGCCAAGATATATTTTTGTCTTCTTCCCATGGCTACTCAAAGATGCAAACACTCTGCTTTCTCAAATACTGGCATCTAGATTCGGCAGCTGTTAATCCTCCGCACTTGTTTTTCTTTCTCCTTTTTGGTATTTTAAAGTTGATTCTTGCCCTTGAAGATTCATAGTTTTCATGATAACATACTCTAATCTTCAGCAAGGACAACCCCGATTAGTGTGCTTCAGCTATATTGGAGAGAAGTTAGCCACTGCTCCACATACTTGCCATCTGCAAATGCAACCACAACATACAGAACTCAACAAGGTTGGCAAATCTTTGTCCTATAACACAGTTGAAACGGAACAAACTTGATTTTCCTACTCACTGTGAAGGCAACATACTAAAACTCAAACAACCAAAATTTGATTAATATGCAGCACAAGTGCCAGCAGAAGAACCATAAACATCAACACAACCGTCAACCGCACAAACTACCATCTTAGAAGACACATGCAGCTGACTCTAATTAATTGAGACATGAGGCTCGATTAGGTTACCATCTCAGAAGAAATGAGAAGCAAACAACTAGTTTGGCGACTAGCATGTGAACCACAAAGGGGGCTCAGAATCCACAGTGTGAACATAGAAAAGCATATGAAACACGGCCATGATCAAATCAAAAGCTTAAAATGCACGAAGAATGTGCACCACTTAATTTCTAACGCTCAATTAGCCCACGGCAGCTGAGGTATCAATAGTATAACTGCTAGTGGGATCCTTGCAATGTCGAATAACAGACCAAAAAAGCCACAAAAGTTTGGCAATTGACTCCAACTCAGCAGATGACTCGCACAAAATTGGCAAGAGACAATGAAACCGAAACCACAATAACAAACTCCAAATCCGTCCATACGTATCAAATCGTCCTAAACATTGATCAATGTCTGTGGATTCAATACCATACCGTTCACCTTCAGGAAAACATTTCCAATCGCGTACTTATGAATAATAACAAACAACATTGAGAGAGGAACAAAAAGCTTCAGTAAAATCTGAAAGTTGAGAAAAATTGGATTCAACATTATTAATTTTAATTAAAGGAACCCTCAAAAGTGATCTATGCCATGACAAAAACCACCACTTTAGAAAATGTTCAGTGCGTCAAGCGTATCTTCATCAGCTCTTAGGCATGTTTGAATACTTTAACACCACCATATTAAAATATTCATAATCCATAAATATCTCTCAAGCCAAAGCTGAGAGTCCCTCCGTTGATTGTTAGTCCACTACGAATAATCATGCAATATTCAGATAACTAAAATACTTCCGTGCATAATTCTTAAATAATTTTTCGCACCAAATTAAACATCTCAATTACACAATTTGTGGACTAACAATTATGAAGAGAGGGAGTATTTCTTTTCCATATCTGGTTTCTTTTGAAAGCAATCAAATGCAAGAACTATACATCATACCAAGCAACAAAGTCAAACCAAGTACGATATCCAGAAACATAAAAACAGATCTGAGAAACCATCTAGAAAATGTGAAGCAAAATAACCCAAAACTTGAAAAGATGATTACAGATAAAAAACGGCTCTTACCACCATACTCGTTTGAGAGATTCTTCATAGCACTCAAGAAATGACTACTCGGCCCCTCCTCCAACTCCTTACAGTCATGCCTATAACAAGGAACCAAAACAGCAAAACTATCATCTCCCTCATCATCACTCTGGAAATCAGGGGCATGTGGTTCCAGCCACCCAATCGACCAGTCCGAGTCATCGGATTCCGACCCCGACAAACAAACCCCATCTGATGGCACCAACACAGCATCATAATCCTTGTCTATGGACTTAATTCTCCTTTCTTCCCTGCTTTGCCATTTCCTCTTAACCTTTCTGGTCCGAGGGGCGGCAATCATCGCCCCTTTGACCGAAGGAAACTTCACATTATCAACTTCCCTCATACCCTTACCCCGATCCGAAGAAGGATTCAGGGAAGACCCATTAGAAAGAGGCTCCTTGTCTTTCCCGCCCCACAACCACCACGAAAATCGAGTCAAAGAAACAGCCATTTTTGTAAAAGGAAATAAGTTCAAGGGGTGAAAGAATTGAGATCCAAAAACGGAAGGGATGCAAGTGGTTCCTGCCAATTGCACTAACCACTGTCTCAGAAGATAACACCAACACAAATAAACCAAATTTTGGAAGATATTCTAATGCAACTCAATGACTAATCTCACCTATCAATAGGGAAAGCTACATCAATCACTCATAGTTGTCCTTTAAAACCACTCACACACTTTTAAGTAGCACTTTTAATCCAACTTCAAACCCATAATTGAACATGGAAGTTTCTTCAATTAGCACAAAAAACCCAATTTAAGCGTTAATACTAATAAGAACAAAAAAATGCCAAATTTGGGAAGAAAATTAACAATTTTTTGTTGGTAAATAAGAAATTTAACATTTAACACAACCCAATCATATATCTCAGCAATAGTTCTGAAGAAAGCTTTTTAACAGTCACTCGTCCACCAACCCAGTTCCCCTTTAAAACAAGCACAAAGTTTTAGTCAACGATTAATCAAACTCAAATCCGTAATTGAAAATAGAATCTCCCCCAATTACCAGAAAATCCCAAACTTGACATATCTAGTATTCTCACAATCGCTGAATAGCATCAGCAAACTACATCTGATTGAGTAGATGAAGAGGAAGACAGAGTTTTTTAAGAGCGAAGGTGAGGGCGAAATCGGGAACACCCGAGATTGGAAAGGTTCAAACGGTCATTTGTCCCTTGTGTCACCTAAGAAAACGGAATTTCCGCCGACAAGAGAGAGAAGTCTCGGGGAATCAAACGGTGGTACAAACAGAAAAACTCGGAAAGATGAAGTTTTTTCAGAAAACAAACGGCATGGTATCCCCGGAAAACCCGAAATTGTAGACGTAGAGTGAAAGTTACAAGAAATAAAACGGCGATGAAGAGAACACGAACAAAAAAATCAGAAGGGAGAATGAAACAGAGAAGTTTTAGGGTCTTGAAGTTCGAAACCCTACTTCTCTCTCCAACACCTCCATTGTTTCTCTCTCTACCTCTCTCGATTCTCTCTCTCTCTCTCTCTCCCTGAACCAACCACACACTCCTCTTCTCTCTCTACCTCTATGTGAGTATTAACCGACGGCTTCGTCCAGTAGCATATATAGGCATAATTACATCTTGCCTCCCTAAACTATTACACTAATTAAAATTATCTCATGAACTATAAAACTTGATACTTGCCCTCCCTCCTTAAACTACCTAAACCTTTTTACTCAACCCTTTATTTTAGTCTTTTACGGAGTATCGTATAATTGTCTTCGACAATTTTTTTCCCACGATATATGACTAGAATGTCTAAAATGATAAGCATATAAACCTGTATATCTAACAATATCCGGTCTGGGATTTGATAGATGTGCAGCTTTATATGTATCCTATTCTTGACATTCTTGTCATGTTTAGAGAAAAAATAATTCGAAAATATTTTAAAGATCTTTAACGACTATTAAGCGACTAAAGATTAGTAAGCGCCTCAAAATAATAAGTTTAGATAGTTTAAGGTGATCAAGTTTAGGATTGTGTAGTTTAAGAGCCTCAAATTTTCGGACACCTTCTCTTGGTTCTCTCCTCTCTCTCTCTCTCTAAAATTTTCTATTAGTAAGGGTTTCGTTTGGGAGGAGCCCCCCCCCCCCCCCCCCCCCCGCATTCCGTTTTTTTCCACTGTTTCCACTGTTTCCACTCCACCCCACTCTCCTTCCTCTCTTTTTACTGTTTCCACTACTCAGGTTTCATCCTTTCCGGTTGTCGAGTCTCGCGTGGACTCCGGCCATGATGCGTGGGTCTTTTCGTTCCGTCTTCGCGGTGGAAGCTCAGATCTGGTAGCTGGTGGTCGATGGTAGGGTTCAATAAGGTGAAGTTTGTGGAGTTACGTTTTGTTTTCCGATGGTCTTTCGTCTCTTTTACCTTCTAGTTCTCCTAGTCTGGTCGTGTATCGATTTGGGGCTCCCCTGGATCTGGTGAGGTTGTGGTGGTGGATAAATATTTTTTTTGTTTTTGTTCTTGTTCTGGTGTGTGTTTTGGATGGGCTAGGTTTCGGTGTTTGGTCGGATTTGAGGGTTGCTGTGATCAGCGGCTGATAAAGTGGTGTTATGGGGGTTTCCGGCAACGGCAACAGTGGTGCCTATATTGGGGGTCTTCGTTTCGGCTCCGGTTTGGTTTGTGTCGCCTGAGTTGCTCCTTCTTCTAGGCCGTCAACGATAGATTGAGGGTGAAGAGGGGTCTGGTCTCAGCTGCCGTGGTTGCTTGGGCTCGTCGGAGTCTTTTCCGACGTTGCCTTGGTTCTCGCACTCGGACCTTTGCGTGCCAGCGAAAGCTTGCCATGGAGTCTCCCCTGAGTTTTCTCCTTTGCTGGAATGGGTCTTCGTTCCAGTCGGGGCGGCGGTCGTTGTGGACTGTCCATGGGAGCAGTTTTTCCTTTTCGTTGTTTTCGATTACATTTGTTCTTATTATGTAATGGTTTGTGCTGGATTTCATTTGAGATCTTTCTGTCTTGTTCCGGACGGGATTCTCATATCGGCACATAGTGTTAATTTGCTTTTATAGGGGGTCCCAGATTAGATAGTTTGGTGCACTCCTGTATTTTGCGATATAATCTTTGTCTTTGGACTTAATGAAATTGACTGATTCAATAAATAAATAAATAAAAGTGTAATAATTCAAGGGGCAATATGTCAAGCCCAGATATACATGGACTTTTGTATACTTATAAAGGTGTACGGTGGAGATCTCGGCGGTACTACTACTGTGGCCGTCCGATCTACTGCGATCTGCAATCATTTAACGAACAGTTTTAAGATATTGACGAAAAAAATACAATATTGGGGTGAGTAAGAAAATGACGAATCGAACCTTGGTCGGGGCCACGGGAACCCCATTACGAGATGAATTTGCTGACGTGGGTGGCTGGGAAACCAATCGTTGCGTGTGTGTGCGGTTCAAGAAAATGCCACGTCTGCGCGAGTTTCTGGTTATTAATTTTTGAAGAAAATATATTTTAAAAGAATGTTGTTAATAATTGAACTCAACGAAAGATTAGTAGTAGTAGTTAAGATGACGAGTTATGCTATATGTACCGACTGAGGGAGGAATATCGTACCGACGGCCGCCGGACGGTCGATCCGAGCCGTCTAAATTTTTTTTTTAAAAAATTGATAGGGCCCATGAGAAAATCAAAGGCATTCGAGATGTGTAGGGTGCTTGATATATATACACGAAAAAAAGGGTGCTCAGATCAAGCACTTTACACACCTCGAATGTCGTTGATTCTCTTAGGGTTCCATCAATTTTTTTTTTAAATTTTTTGGACGGCTCGGATTGGCGTACGGTGGCCAGAGGCGGCCTGCCGCCGGCCATTGGTACGATATCCCTTCCCTAGTCGGTACTTATATCATTTTCGTAAGATGATCAACATGATAAAAATGTTTTGATTTTGGCGCTCCACTTTTTATACGCAGGTGTTCCACTTTTAACGTAAAATTCATGTACAAAAGTGAAGCTCATGCATACAAAAGTGGAGCTCGAAAATTAATTTTCAAAACAAAATAATAGGCGCATGATCAAGAATAGAAAGTAGTAGTACTTAATACTTATACAAGCGCAATTAATCTATCTTTAGTTCAAAGAAATTATGTTAGGAGTGTTTATGACTTGTTTGTTTTGTTAAGAGGCTTATCTAAAAAACAAGTTGAAAACAATCAAATGAAAAAGTCTATTATTGTGTTTCGCAATTTCTCAAAGGACAAAACAGATCATAGACAAGAGGGAAAAAAAAAATGTAGAAAGAGAAAGAATGAACGCCATTGAATTTTTTTATTTTTATTTGGAATCGATTCAATCCATTTTAACATGAAAAGTCCATATGCAATTACAGATTTCCTCATTGAAAATTATACTAATATTTTAAATCCTAATGAAATCTTTTGTTTTGACACACTGAAAAATTGGAAGCGCACGCTAGAACATGACCATTTTAACATAGTAAGTTGCATGCAACCGCTAAAACTACAAATGTGCTTTTTTGTCCCGGCTTAATTAATATTCATTGTCAATTTCAACGTGGTTAATTCCATAGGTCTAGCAGTTGATTGAATTAATTAACTGTCTTGATTATTGATATTGAGTTCCATATCCTTGTTTCAACTTTTAACCCTTGTGATTTTATGGAGTACTGTTATCATTATGGCTTGCTTTAATTAATATGCTCGATTTTCAACATGAGAAAAATATCAGAGACTTCATGGGACCATTTGCCTTTTTACTAGGGGCCGAATTTGTGGACTTCTCCATTTGCACAACATATATAGCTAGCTCTTGGAATAGCATAAGTTGTCACCCATGCCTTAAAGATTCCAGCCGTTTTTAGCCCTTCATGTGTCGTATACAGTCCATTCTCAAGGATAACATTACTTTTTTTTCCCTTTCTTATTCCAACCTATTATTTTTGGGTTCGACGTTTAGGGGAGTGTCGAGGACAGCTTGTGTGTACCTTGTGTAATCTCCTCCTCAGTCTAGTTAAGAGAGGTCATTCACATTAAAACTAAGATGTTTGCAAAAAATAAATTGTTTTGCGACATGACTCCAAAAATCAAACTACGGTCAATCAGGGAGAGCAAACCCATCTATCAATTGAACTAACCCTTGAGGCTATTCCAAAGTCATTATATTCTGCATCAAACCTGTTCAATAGCTTTTCTAAGTTTATTTATTCGGTTTATAGTAAAAATCAATAATGGGCTCTTAAATTATACTCGGTTGAGTTATGCAGGGACCAAGAACTTCACTCTTTCCCCTTCAAAATGAAAAAGAAAAGAATAGACGAGTACTTTGGACATCAATCAATTTGCAAAAATTAACTATACAGGGAAGCACATTATTGTGTAAAAGAAATGTAAATTCAGCGCACGTAATCTGATTTAATTGTTTGTATCAATTGAGAAAAAATCATACAGTATTAGTTTGTAAAGATTGTGTCAGTAATTAACTGGGGAAAAGGAAATTACTAAAGAAACTAGGCACCATGGACGTACTTTCCTAGCTAGTTCCGAGAGGACCCGAAATGGTTTATGCGGTCTTAGTCGATCTTAAAGCACTTTTATGTGGAGTCTTTTCGGTAGTGTTTGGTTGAGAGTTTAGTTTAGTTTAGTTTTGGTAGTGGGTAGAGAGAGGAATATAGTAATGATTGAAGATAGGGGTAATGATTAGAGAGAGATAGAGAGAGATGTGAAAGTAATAAATGAAAAAATAGGGTAATGATTGGAGAAAGATGTAGAGTAATGATTGAAAATAAAACTAAGTTGAGAACCGAACAAAGCCGAATTCATATTTATCTCTTGTTAGGGGCCGGAATCATTTTTTTTTATTTTTTTACCAATCGATAAAAGATGATATTATAACTCTAACAAAAATTACATCAAGATAAAAAGTTAAAAACTCGTCTTTAGACCAATGATCAAGTAACCAAGACAACAGAGATTCATCCCACGGATTATATCCCAAACCAACTCAAGTCTTTTCCTACAAAAACAAGAAATAACCCAAAACAATCCAACTGAGAGAAACCCAGTCGGGAGAAAAACTTATAGCAAGAAACCGGAGAGAAAATCTCAACAAAAGGGAGAAAAATAAGTAAAGGATCGCAAACTAACAAGAAACGAAAAAAACCCTCGCCATCATCATCCACCAACATAGATTTCCAACTCTGGCGATCCAATTATGGACAAAAGCTCTGCATCCACAGTTGCCCATCTGAACCGCACCACTACAGACGAGCCACCGACGACCGGCGAATATGATGGAGGAGGTCCGACGGTAGAGGAACCTGGGAGGCCAAGGCGTTAGGAGGCGTGAGGGGAGGAATGAGATTGGAGAGTGATGAAAGGAGGAGAAAAGAGATTCCGATTGGAGGCTAAAAGAGAGAAAAGCTCCATAGAGAAGATTGCCCCCCTCCCGCCGCCCATTTTAGGGAGGAAATCCTAAGGGGGAAGGGAATGAAGAAAAAAAAGGTGCGATGGGTATGGTTAGAGAGAGAGAGAGAGATCATAATGTACTTTAATATGCTCGATTTTCTACAACATGAGAAAAATATCAAAGACTTCATGCGACCATTTGCCTTTTTACTAGGAGCCGAATTTGTGGACTTCTCCATTTGCACAACATATAGCTCTTGGAATAGCATAGTTGTCACCCATGCCTCAAAAATTCTAGCTCTTTTTATCCCTTCATGTGAATCATGTCATATATAGTCCATTCTCAAGGATAAAATCACTTTTTGCCCCTTTCTTATTCCGAACTATTTTTTTTGGGTTCGACATTTAGAAGTGTTCAGGACAATTTGCGTGCATCTTAACTAATTCATCTCCTCGGTTCAGGCAAAGACAGACCATTCACACTAGAACTAAGATGTTCACAAAAAAAAAAAAAAATTTTGCAATCTGAGTCCAAAAATCAAACTATGGTCAATTAGGGGGAGCAAACCCATCTACCAACCGAACTAATTAACCCTTGGGGCTATTCCAAAGTCTCTATATTCTGCATCAAACTTGTTCAATAGCTTTTTTAAGATCATTTATTTGGTTTATAGCTAGTAAAAAGCATTAATGGGCTCTTAAATTATCACTCACTCGGTTGAGTTACGCAGGGACCAAAAACTTCACTCTTTCCACTTAAAAAAGAAAAAGAAAAGAAAGGAAGAGTACTTTGGACATCGATCGATTTGCAAAAATTAAACTATACTGGGAAGCACATTATCATGTTAAAAAATGTAAATTCATCGCACTTAATCTAATGTAATTATCCTTATATATATACATAGAGAGAGAGAGAGAGAGAGAGAGAGAGAGAGAGAGAGAGAGAGAGAGAGAGAGAGAGAGAGAGAGAGAGAGAGAGAGAGAATATTAATTTGTAAAGATTGTGTCAATAATTAACTGGGGAAAAGAAATTACTAATTAAGGTGGGAGACCTTTATATGCAAGTTGCAAAAGTAGACAATTTCATAAGAGGGCACCATATATGGACAAGTTCCGAGACTACACGAAATGGTTTTATGTGGTCTTAATCGATCTTAAAGCACTTTTATGTGGAGTCTTTTCATGTTTATCTCTTGGTGGGGGCCGGAATCATAATTAATTATGTATCGAATGGTAAATTAATAGTATAAGTAATAGTAATAATTAGTCGAAATCAGGAATCCTAAACGAGAGTAGAAGGATACGTGTCGTCGGGAGCCACGGCACCCTGATTTTTGTCAAAAAAAAAACCGAACTATGAAATATTCTATATATTTGATGTATATATTTCAAAAAATAGCACTTTAATCCCTACAAGTTCTTAATGATCTTAATTACCTCTCTGAATATGGAACAATCCTAGCTTAACCATCTAAACTCTTAATTATTTTATCATGAAACCGATTTAAAAAGTGTAAACAAACAAAATTGGATCGTAAAGAGAAATTATGATCCCTATGTGAAGCCCCAAGAATTCCAAAGAGTTCCTACGTCGGTGAGTAATTCAAAAGAAAAGTGGAATATAAGGATTTGCCCACCAACTACTATATAACTTGAATTAACCTTTTGAGTCACCTGATTTGGCGAATGATTAGCAGGTCAGCTAACGCAAGTCGTTACACCCTAATTAATAGAAATTATGATCCCCTAATTAATCGTCTGTGTATGTTTTCACGTTTACATTATTAACTATACTTTTAGAGCTTCCTACTAATGGTTTGGACTGCGGAGGGCACAAACAAAATAATTAAGTAAATGATGACATGAAAATTTATTCTCCTCTCCATTTAGTGGTTCACACTCTTGGAGGAGAAAAGAATAAACCGATTGACGTGAAAATTGAATCAAAGACCAACGGACAAATGATAGTTTGTCCATAGCGTTTGGTACTACAGTAACAGACAGAATTTGTCTTAGCTTTAATTGTGTTGATTAACTCATTAATTTCTCGGCCTATACATCACCACATGGAGGATGCCAATACGCATGTCATTTTCACATCCAGCAATTCGTTGCGTACGGTATAAGAGCAATGTTACGAACACAGATTTAAAATACAATTCAAGGACCGTTTGATCGATGCACGTAGACTCATATGCATCGAACTGCCTCCGGATACGATTGTGTTCAGAAGTTGCATGTAGAAATTCATTTGTGGGGCCCGCCTTGATTAATTGAAGACCGGTGGAGTTTTGATTGCTTGATTTTGCACATTTGTTTCACCACTAGCTTCCAACAATCATGTTGTTTTTCTCTTTTGATTGCTTTTTTCTTTTTCTTTTTTTAATAAAATATTTAAACTTACACCAATCAATTGGCTAGATATCACCTTAGTGGGTATGATGTGATGAATCATGAAGATCTTCAGTAGTACAGCTAATTGCCTCATACATCTTGAAAATTGACATGGCATCCTATGTATTAGTGCAGCTTTAACTTTAATTAATTAGTGCTAAAGTCAGAAGCGTTAATAATGAACTAAAAAATGACAAATCTATATATCCTTCCTTCCTCTAATGCACCAATAACTACTCCTATATAGTTTAACAGCTTAATTTCTTATAGTTATGAATAAGTCGAGATGCGCACGAGTTGACCTAGATCGATATCCGGTTATCAAAAAAGAAATTCTTATAGTTACACACAAAATGTTATGTGGTTGGATGTAATGAATCGGTCAAATTACTCGGTAATTACGAGAGGCTCTTATTCGTTATTTACCAATTCATTAGGTCCTGTAGGTTGCAAACTAATCACGTTCCCTAACTTGAATTGAACTCGAGATAAACTCGCTAGTAAGTGCACTTTAATTTGCACCTCAATCAAGTGCACTTTTGCACCTCAATCATTGCGTCCATGTGTTAGTACCAAAACTTATGTTTCACCCTCACATATTTTTTTTTTTGTTAATGAGGAATCTTTACTGTCTTTCTTAATTTTTCGCTCTACGCTTTCACTCTGAAATTTCGCTCTCACGAACTTTAATAGTTTTGTGAGATTATTGGAAGATAATTCCACGCTCTTATTCTCACTCACAAACACGCATTAGGTCACTTACCTCGATCCCTTCTATAAACCTACAAGTACCTAACATTCTAACTTCTATTGTTTTTAGCCAAGGAAATGGCATGTTATTAATTTATTTCATAGGAAATGGTATAATTAAAGCTGCTAAGTGAGGTAAGACATCAAGAAGCTCAAGTTACCATATATAAATATTAAGCCTTCAGATCATTGCATTTTCATGGGATCAGCTCAACCAATTAGTAAGTTTCATTAAAATAATTAACACTATCAATAAGCACCAAGCCACCAATTGTTGGATACATGCTTAAAATTAAGCCGGTCCAATTAATTTAGTGACTTATCAATCCAATAATAAATTAAGTAGTTCCAAAATATCTGCACCAACCCCTTATTTCCAACTTTTCCTTAATTATCAAAATAGAGATCTAAGTCAAAATACCCAATAACAAACCTTCTTCTTTCTTTTTTCCAAATTTTAAGACGACCTAATGCAAAACACGAGAACTTGTACGTGTTCTTCCGCAACAACAAACGATAACCACATCAATGTTGCAGATCGATCAGGTTTGAGTTACATGTGGAATCAAAAACTTTTTAAATGGACGTTTGACTATCCACCTGTTCTACAGTTGGCAAAAAGAATACAGAGCAATTTATTAAAGTCTAAGCGCATATTAGTTGATTACTAATATATTCTTTCAGACATTACTCTAAAGTGGGAATTTTGTGCTTTGAGTTTTGTGCATTGATAGCCCGTTCCAGAATACCTTCTTAAAAGATAAGTACTTATTTCACATTTTCAAACTCAAAAATAATGTAAATGAAAAATAATTTTTCAATTTTGTTTGCACCGTATTGAAGATCTCAATGAGATCTTTCAAACAAGATCCATAATACATGTTTTTAAATTTTAATAAGCCTATTATTTTTGAACTTGAAATTATCCTTTTTAAAAATAAATATTTATTTCGCATTCGGAAATGGGGCTGATTAACATTTAGAGACTAGAGTTGTTAAAAGGAATTAAAGAAAACATGATTTATGCCCACTTGTAAAATAAAAGGGGGATAAAAGAGAGGGCACCGTACCCTAGGTTGTATCTGCCTAGTTGCATTGACCATGAGGTTAGCAATGTTAACTTTTCTTTCCCCACTTTGCCGCTTGCATGTGGCTTAGACCACCGAAAGACAAGAAAGACAAAAAGTGATGTTACGTGTCTTTCCTTTATATCACAAAACTCTGAGAAAATATCGAGATGAAATGATGTGATGAAAAATGAAATCTACCGGAATCGTTTTCGATTATTTGTGACGTTCGTATTGTTGACCTTGATAGAAGTTACTGTTATTCGTACAAAAAATCAAATTGATAATCGAATCATATTTGTTGTAAGAGAAATGAAACGAAACGTGACAGATATATTTTATTGAAATGTGACCTCCATAATAAGTAGAACGGATCGTCAAATGAGACCATGGACGGTCTTATTCTACTCCCCATAAGAATTTACAGTGTGATATTCATTTAGATAAATATATCTCAAGGGTTTTTATTTGTGGTTTGAACAACTTGATGGAGTAAAATTTTCACTTTCTGTGGTACTCCCACTCACTCAACCAACCCCACCCCTTTGAATGTGCTGGAAGCGGGGGGGCTGCTGCCCCAAGGGGGCAGCAGCGTGCTGCTGTGACCCATTTGCGGGCCCATTTCGATCTCGCTCCGATAATCGGAAACGTTCATTTTGTAGAGCTCGTCGAGTAGAACAACTATGCAAAAAATCAGTTTAATTGGATATCATTAAGTGCCTAATCGAAACCTTTTTATCTTGAAAAGAATGGACCTGAAATACTGGATCAAATCCATTGTTACCCATAGACTGAGAGTTATATGGGCTCTAATCAGGCACTTAATGATATCCAATTAAACTGATTTTTTGCATAGTTGTTCTACTTGACGAGCTCTACAAAGTGAACGTTTCCGATCATCGGAACGAGACCAGGATGGGCCCGCAAATGGGTCACAGCAGTACGCTGCTGCCCCCTTGGGGCAGCAGCCCCCCCGCTTCCGAATGTGCTATAGAGAAGTTACCATTCGTAAAAATATGCCTCTCAGATTTCGCTCCATATTGGAATAAATTAAAGTAGTTTCCAGGTAGGTGACCTATGTAAAGTTTCCAGGTAGGTGACCTATGTATCTATTCTCTCTCTCTCTCTCTCTCTCTCTCTCTCTCCATATGTCTCTCTCTCTCCATATGTATACAAAACGTTTTATATACCGATTAATTATTAATCACATTCCTTGTCCCCGTGATTCATTCAACCATTTCAACTTGTAAATGTCGGCCAACCATGTTTAAGATAAGTATCTATCTTGAATTGTACTACTACTTTATTTTTCTTTATATATGCGAAAAGAATTCACGACTATGACCTATACTGGTAGAGTATACTATAGTAAAGCATGTGCTTGTTGCACTTTTGAAACTTTCCGTTCCGATTGTAGATCAATATTGTACTCCGTCGCCTAAGGTAGTTCTACAAATTATTCACAAGGCCTAGCTAATAAACCATACCAGAAAAACCAATTAAACGACTTAATTTCCTTCAAGGAAAGATATATGTGAGGTGATTATAATTACTTTTTCTGATAGAAATGTCTAGAGGTTTGTTCAGATTAAATTAATCTCGATGCTATCCCCGTCTTGATCAACTCAAATAAACTAGGGTAATTATCGGGATCCTGTTTGGATATCCATCTAACGATCTTATATATTACTAATAATACCCATATGAGCTTGCCTTTTGGGCTTGGTGTGGTGGTTAATGCCTTTTGGGCTTGTTCCATCCGTACACCGCTTAGCAGTACCCCATCCTCTTACGAGTAGGCTAAACATCTATCGAGTGACAAAAAAATATCCATATAGAATGTCACGTTTGAAGTACGTAAATATACTCTTCAATTGGAATACCGTATCACTATCCCTATAAAAATGTCTAGCGCAATATTATCCAATGAGTAAAACTTCCTCCTCCCCTTTTCCGTCAAAAAAACCAAAAAAGTTAGCTTGGCAACATGGATTTCGATCCGGACGTTCCAGGACGGTGCGTTCCCCTACGGTCATGCCCAAATAGAGTCAGCGTAGTCAACTACGCTAATCGCCCTAGCCCACCTTTTCACTGAGAAAAAAGAAAAAAAGAAAAAATAGTTGGCGAAGGCAAAGGGGAATGATGCTAGAGATTTTGTGGCCCAATCATGGTGGGGCACCGGTACGTGACTACGAGGAATGGGTTTGGGCCATATCACAGAAAACACTGAACTTTATTGTAGCCCATGAGATCTCTTGTTATATTGGGCCCAGGCAGCGAGACCCATAATGCAACGACGGCGTTTCATTGCTCCGCCGGCCCCACTCCGAGCATACACTCCATTACTGTTTCAGCAAAAGTTCATTCAAGTTCGTTGGAAGTTGAGAGAGAGAGAGAGAGAGAGGGAGGGAGAGAGAGAGACAGAAAACAGCCAACAAGCAAGCCAGCGCTAGTGGTTGATCTGCTCACCTACATTGATTGAATAATAATTTCCCACCGATTTCTTATACTCCTCCTCTCAAATACCCTCTCTCTCTCTCTAAACTTCACTCTCTTGCTATATCTCCTCTCCATTCATTCAGATCTCTAAAATGGCAGGCTTTTCCTCTGTTCTAAGACGCACGTACCTCACCCTCTACAATTGGACCGTATTCGTCGGCTGGCAAGTCCCTTACTTCAATTCCTATGTTGCCCCCTGTTCTTATTCTGATCTGGTCTTAATGTATGTAGTTAGATAACTCGAGCGTGAACGTGAAAACGTCTTTTAAAATATCTCAAAATATTAAATTTCGTGAGAGCGTGAGCGTAGAGCGAGGAGCGCCGGCGGAGTGTTCTACTGAATTATTGTGTGACACAGGATTTGATTATGTTGAATAATTGCAGGTTTCAAGTGCTGTATCTAGCTGTGAAAACCCTAAGGGAGTCGGGCCACGAACATGTCTACGACGCCGTCGAAAAGCCTCTTCTACTAGCACAATCCGCCGCTGTTTTGGAGGTACATCTATCTGATCCGTACATAGAATAGACAACCTTAAAACTACTCCATAAGTCTTTGTCGATTCCGTGGCTCTGTTGTGCTTCCCAATAATTTTCAACCCTACTTTGAAACTGATGAATTTAGGTTTTGACCAAATAATTTTCATCGGAAATTGGGTGGAAGAAATTAAGTACTAGGAGTAAATCCAGATGTGTATAGGGGGGAGGAAGAGAATTGGGTGCGTATTTAATTTTCCAACTGCCCCTAGTTTTTGTTAGGTCAAGGAGTTATCTCCATTCATTAAATGAAACAAGAAATGGAGAAAAGGAAATGAAATTGATTTTGGCAGTTTTAGCCACTGACACTCTACTTTGTGTCTCGATCATGTGCAATTACAAAACAAAAAGTGGAGTGCCACCCGCTAAAAGTGGAGTGCCAAAACCACATCTTCAAAAAGAAAATCAAGGGATTTCGTGTTCAATATCAACCAGCTTAGAAGAGAGGCACTTTGTTGATTGGTTGATAGTAAGTCCTACTCCATTAATTACTAGTAGTTATTCAAAATCCATCCTTATAAAGCTTTCGAACCCAATGTCATAATATGGGGGTGTTTGGGAGCCAATTATTTTTTAGATTCACGTTTGTAGACAGTATGTTTTAGATTTTTTTTATTATAATTAGAATCGGTGGAAGTGTTTTCATGATAATGTGCAAAATAGATTTTGCAGAAAGAAAGTGTGTGGACTTATAATGAAAATCTAAAATGCTTTTCCGGAGATAATGTTTAGATTCTGCATTCTCTAGTTTATTTCGCAGAATGCCTTTAAAATCATCTCCCAAACACCTAAAATGCAAATCTGCATAATGCATAATTCAAAACCGCGGCCAAACAGGCTCTAATTTTTATTATCAATCAATAAATAACAATGTCAAATGCTTCAAATCCAGCAGCAAATTTTCTTCCTCTGTTTAATACAAATTCGGAGTACTTGTTTCGATAACCAAACCCACCCTTCGTTTCTTGAAATTTCAGTTGTACTATTTGATGTGTCTGACACATTTTTATGTTTTTGTTTGTGTTTTGTTCGTATTGGGCAACAGATATTTCATGGTCTAGTAGGTGAGAACTTTTTCCATTGA
This sequence comes from Rhododendron ovatum, assembly GCA_019656835.1. Classification (NCBI taxonomy): domain Eukaryota; kingdom Viridiplantae; phylum Streptophyta; class Magnoliopsida; order Ericales; family Ericaceae; genus Rhododendron; species Rhododendron ovatum. The sequence continues at coordinate 35,110,102 of CM033790.1, forward strand.
TAAGCTGTACCTTTCATCTTTCACGGGAGAGAATATATTCTGTCAAACCAAATCAATTTTCTTATACACCTATTATTTTTCTTTATATTCTGTTCCTACAAAAGGTTTGGTAAGATCTCCAATCACAGCAACACTGCCACAGATAAGTTCAAGGTTGTTTGTTGCTTGGGGCATCTTATGGAGCTTTCCTGAGGTTAGAAACCCATGCTGTGAACATTCCCCTTATGTTGGTTTGAGTAAAAAGGGAAGAAGGAGTTGAACTTTTGTTTTGCAGGTTCGGACTCACGTGCTTGTTAGCTCTTTAGTTATAAGCTGGTCTATCACAGAGGTTAGCATTTCATCCTTGCTGCTTTAACTTCAACCTTCTTAAAAAGGTATCTTAATAAGTTCTGGTTTGAGTCCTGGAGCTGTTGTTTATGAATTACGTTAACCCTCATCAAGGTTACCATAACTCACCATTGATCACAGCTCACACTACCTCTTCCATAACTGGTAGTTCCACTTCCTCTAGTAATCTGTCTTGAATCTAGTCAGGTGAGAGGTGAGAAATTAGACTCTCTGCACTTGACTCTCAGGTTTGCATCCTTGGATATGGATATCTTTGAAGTCATAAAGTTCGGATAAAAAGAGCTGGACAAAAGGTCCCACATTAATACTAGCATTTTTGGGTTTCTTGATGCTTTGTTACAGAAAGCTGATATAAACTATCTGTGCAAACAAGAATTTAGTAATCTTAAATTATCCTTTGTGTCTTGGTAGAAAACTGTATGTATTAGCATTAGAAAAGATCGCATTTGCAAGTCTAGTCATATTAATAACCCGTAATCAAGGTGCAAGAGAACAAGCTAGTATACTAAATTGTTTCCCTGTTATTATTTGTCCTTGGCGTGTTCTTTTGGACAAGATTATAATTGATTCGATTATTTCATTCCTGGTCGTGTTAGATTATTCGGTATTCTTTCTTCGGCACAAAGGAGGCTCTTGGATCTGCACCTTCCTGGCTCTTGTGGCTCAGGTTATACATGCATGCTTAATGTTAAATCTCTCTTCTCTCGCTTTTTTACTTCTTTAAAGAAATTTATAGAGGATATTTATTGCAGGTATAGCACCTTCATGTTGCTGTATCCTACAGGCATCACGAGTGAAGTAGGTCTAATATATGTTGCCCTTCCTTACATTAAGGTAATAAACTCACGATGCAGACATCGTAGTATTTTCACTAGATTTTGTTTGGTTGAAACTGTCCAAAATTCTGCATTCTTCTGGTTTCTTTAACCAAGCTTTACAAGGTTGATCTGATAACCTGCTACTTGTGTCAAGACATATCGTATCGCTCACACATTGCACAGGGCTATGAATGCGGTTACTTATAGCACACGCATGCACACACACACACAAAAAAAAAAAAACAAAGCATGTATAGCTCTGCTCCCCTGGAAGTATGCAAATACCCTTTGATTAAATGCGACGAGATGAAATTCGAATACATGCACTGATTGAACTGCGATGCTTGCAGGAATCTGAGAAATATTGTATTCGGATGCCTAACACATGGAATTTCTCTTTTGATTACTTCTATTCTGCTATTCTTACCCTTGGAATCTACGTCCCGGGTACGAATTCACCAGATACAATTTCATCCTTCTTGATTGGCTTGCAATCTGTTGACTAATGAATCCTATGATGGTGTGATCTATTGCAGGCAGCCCTCACATGTACACATACATGCTTGGACAGAGGAAGAAAGCTCTCTCAAAATCAAAGAAGGAGTAGAACGTCAATTTTAAGATCTTCACCGTGTCTTTTAGGTTTTTGTGTGTGAAGCAGACTGCGGGTGTAACATCTTTGGTCCTCAATATTTATGCTGTGAGTTGTAGTAAAAACGTGTCTGTTCTAAGCTTTCCGGGTGGGCTGGTTCTCTATTGCCATATTGATGTAGTTCAGCGGTGTCTGTTCTGTAACTTATCTGGTCCTTGAACATTGGTACTAGTTTATAAAAACAGTCCGTACATTTATCTATAACGTTGTTGAGTTCGAGTACTTCATTGGATTTTGAATCGTTAGAACTTTCGCGCTGGTGCTTCGTGGATCTAAAAAGGTTAAATCCGAATGTCAATCTCGAACAATAAAGTTGTAATTAGAACTTCGCTCAAGGATAGGAAAGAAGGATTCTAACCTCCCCTTGTTGTACGCAAAAACTGCCGCACGGAGAATCGGGATAACCGCGATATCGAAAGAGAAACAGAATTCAAAATAGGACTATAACAAAAAGCATTCTAGTCGCCTGTCAATTTCCACATACTACTACAGAGCAGCTGGCATTAACGTACATAAGAGTGAACATTGGCACAATGATAAATATGGGATTATGGAAAAGTTGGGAGTTAGTCTAGCATTCCAATCAACCCTAGTCAATCTTCACAAATTTCTCTCTCCTTTCTCGTTTCAGCCGGAGTAAGGTAACCTGCACAAGAATCGAAAATCCAATTGTTAAGTCCATGTCTGCGGCCAAAGGAAGCGTGAAAAGAATTAGCTCCCTACGGATAGCATGAACCTTGAAAGAAAATGAAAACGTGATTTTGGATATTCGTAATTCCTACATTGATAATGGATTGGATTAAGGAAGTGATTACTGGTGCGGGATGAACTATCCAACCCAGAATGATCAACTTCCCCATCTCAGTAGGAATCTGATTCCAACAGTCCCATTATCTTAATTTCCTAACTCAATCCAATCAAAATGACTTGTGCAAGTGTCGGTTTCAGAGTTTATTGGCCATGTAAATAAGACCAAACTTATGGTTTCTGATCCGTTAGATTCAACTCAAGCCAATTTAGTTCGTAAATTCAAGAAATTAACTAACCCCAACTGGAGGGAGATTGTGTCTGAGCTTTCGTAGTCCTGTACACGGCCGGTAGAGTTGCATACATTGGTGACAGACTCTGATGACTGGCCTTCTTCATAGACCATGTTATCCGAGTCGGCAACAACATTGTTTCGAGCATTAGATACTCCCATTACCTTCAATGAAACGTTACAATATAGTCACGTTAAATCTCACAGAAGAGTAGAACATAATTGAAACAAAGAAGGGTTTATGGGTTAACTCATACTTGCTGTCTGAGTTTCTCATTGTCTTCCATAAGTTGCATTCCCTGCATGTTTTGTCAGGCAAGTGAGAAGAAGAAAATTGCAGATCCTAAACAATATAGGGATATAAATATGTATCCTAAACAACATACTTCCTCGGTCCCATATTGCTAGCTAGTCCGAAATTCCATTTTTAGAATGTCCCAAAATGTTAGTCTTCTTTTAGATTAGTTAAACAAAAGAGTGTTTAGAGTTCCACAAACTAATCCCTACTAGATGACTAAAACTAGTTATATGAGGAACATAAGAAACAATGTTGGTAATCCAATTAAACTTTCGAAGAAGACATGTCCCCATAGAATGCAGAAATACTTGTAGGGGACCAGGAATATGGGACGGAGATGGACGGACTATGTTATTTTTACCAACCAACCCCCGATCAAATCTTTTCGCAAGATTACGATGTTCGGGTTCTGACCTTTTGTTGAAGGTGGGTGATCTCTTTCATGATTTTTTCAGCCTGCCGCATTAACAAAATCCTGTTAAAAGATAATCCTTAACAAAGTTAAGAAATATGTCTGTATTTTGGAATAAAAAAAAAGGGAGACCTTTTTCTCTATCACGCGGGTCAATCCAACTTCAAGGGATCTCTCTAGCTGCTGTAATTCCTCAATACTTAGTCCTCGGAGCTCCTCTCCTCTCATCTTCCTGTTTCCGAAAGCATTACATTCCATAAGGTCTAGAATCGGTACAGTAAATACATATATTTTCGCAAATAAGTTCGATACAACAACATGTACCTCAGTTCATGGCTTTTCTCCACCACTTCCTTGCTTAATCTGGTGTAGTTGCTGTCTTCTACTAGCTACAAGAAAACATATCTTGGTCTTTTGGCGAAAATGGAATGAAGGCTTGGAAAGGCAATACACTATCAATGTTTGGTTCACTACGAAATGAAAGAATGAACATGCCAAATGGAACTGGTGCTAATCAATTAGGCGAATGACGATTTCATTGATGCCTAATTAAGGAATCGCCATTTTATTCTCTAAATCTTTCCAGCGAACCAAACACTACGTAAGAGTTTGGGATTTGGCAAACTAAAAACAATTAATTACCTTAAACGATGAGGGAAAAAATAACTTACTTGCAGCTCAGTAGAAGGTTGCTCCAGTTTATCAAGATTCTTTGAGTGCAAGTCATGCCTTTCGAGTATACCCTCCATACTTCACAAGGAAAAAAAATGTTACAAAGTTACTTGCTATTCATAGGGCTTGAAACAAAAAACATAAATGAAGTCTAATTTGGCTATCGGATGCGCAAGGAACAAATACATTTAGAATTATGAAGTTTAAAGTTTAATAAACCCATGTACTCGCGATAGGGATAAGAATTAAACTCATTATCAAGCTTCTCTTCGTAGAGTCGTAGTCATTGTAACAGAAGATCAATGTGCCAAGATCTCCTTGAGCATAGATACGAGACATGGCACGACGCACTCAATCAATTCAAACCGACAGGCTTTTAATATAATTACACGAATCCTCTCCCACAGAAGGGCTCGATACTTGAACTCTCTCCCGATCAAGTCCGCTGGTGGGAGAGGATTCTCACAATATGCACCCAATTATGCTAGTCACTGCCAAGAGAATACAATTACATGGAGAAGCCACTCGTCTCACCTCTCTCGAACAAACCGTCTCTGATGTCTTCTCTCTCAAACCCTTATGGGTTTTCTCTCTCTCAAACAGCCCACTTGGGTTTTCCCATGCTTTGGTAGAATCCCTCCATCCAAGGAAATCAGGTTAGTGCTGTGCAATGGTGTGGTGTGCACAACACCGTGCTGCATACCTTCGAGTTGTCGGATCGTGCATCCGACTGTTCGGATCTTATCTCGGCAACCAATGATCGAAAGCCGTTTATTGCCGAGATGAGATCCAACCCATCGCATGCACGATCCGACGGCTCGAAAGTGCCCAGCACGGTGCTGCGCACACCATTACACAGCACCATCCCCCATTCCTATCGTAGATGATCCAGTATTAAATTTAGGAATGTTCCAAAAAAGATTGTCCATTTTGGAAAGTTTCTAAGAAAGTAATGCAACATTCCCATTTTCCCCTCTCTCTCTTTTTTTTTTTTTTATCTTTGGGTCTGTTTGATGAGAAAGAAAATCATGCTGGAAAGTAAAAATGAGTGATTTTCCGCTTGACCAAAAAAAAAAAAATGAGAGAAAATAAAGTGAAAAGAACTTTATTTTCATACATGCGTTTGATTGAAATGAATTTTTTTTGTAAGAATCTTGAATATATATTTACCAACTTACCCTTAGCATACATAATGGATGATGATACAAAAGAAAAAATTATGAACATAATAGGAAATGTCATAAAATGTGGCAACTTTCAAAAAAAAAAAAAAATCTTTGTGTTTTTAGCAAGAAAATATAAGCTATGTGCTCATGCTTTAATGAGTTGTAAAAAAAATTCATTTTTTTACACTTGTATTTTCATACTAATCAAACACCAGAAAAGTGTAATTATTTTCTTTTTCTTACATTTTCTATCACTTTCGCTCTATTCAAACGAACCCTTAATAAGTTAAGATTGGAAAGTTAATTCTTATGCCTATCGCCAGTGTATTTGTTTGTTTCAATGATTAATAATAATAAAAAATTGCCGATCAAAAAAAGATAGGAAAGTTTAAAAAAAGAGCAATGTAATAATTATGTTCCCTTAAATAGTTGGTTTAGCCCAACAAAATCGATCAAGGCAAGAAGATGTTCCTCCCTATACCCTCCGTTTAGTCGCACGGAAAGGATTGGAAAGAATGAAAAAATCAACTTCCCTACAGAAAAGTTGTAGGATCCACAATTTCAACTTCTCTACTGAAAAATATTTTCCTGCAAAATTGATCTTGCTAAAAGTAATGAGTTCTTGTTTACCTGTAAAATTTCTTATCAACAGAATACAAACAAAAAAAAAAATTTTTTTTTTTACTTTACTTCACATCACTTCATTTTTTCTAAGAACCAATTTCTCATACAATATTCCTGACAACTGAATAGAGTCAAGAGGCACTCATGCGCTACAACTGGTTGCCCCTGACCAAGAATTGGCAATTGACGCAGGAAGGAACTCTAGATGACTGACAATAGAAACAGACGCAGGAGCATGTTTTATAGCCAACACCCTTACGAGTCAGCAATGTCAACTCCCTTGATCAACACCCCGAAGGCAGGAGTGAGAAGAAATGACTTGTCTAGAGGTGATTGGAACCCTAAAATAGGACGGAGAGTACATTTTTTTGTTATTGCTGGGCGGTGCAGGGAGTACATTATATGACAACTAACTTCAAGCGGCAAATCTCATCATCCAGTGGTGGTTGGTAATATCTTTTTTTTTTATCGACAAAAGTAACATTTAATTTAGGAGAAGTGGATTCCAACTAAAAGTTGAAAAGTATAGCTAAGTTGGGACAAAGTCCAAACACTCCAAATGAACAAAGCCCTAAATACCTGTGGATCTAAGAGCTTGGATCATACAAAACCCTAACCATTTAAAGAAAATTCAAACCCTATTTCATTGCCACCGCCAACCACCATCAAACAGCTACAACCAAAGCAAACACCAAACAGCCGCCTCTGCAACACCGGAGAGACTTCTCGTAGCTAGCACGAATCCAACACACACTGCCGTGGATGCTCACCAAGCCGTTAGGCAAAAACCGTGCCACCCGGCAGTGACCACAGTAGGAGCCGACGCCAACCGTGTCTACCACCCACCAGAAACTCCTTGCCGTTAGGCCAAATCGAGACACCCAGGAGATAGTCTGACCAAAGTTCAAAGCGGAAAATGCGAGCACAAACGAGAAGGGACGACGAGGAGGGACACAGCGAGAGGAAAAGCTCAAAGGACAAGGGTATGGGGTTGGAAAAAAGGAGAGGAAGCTTCAATCATCTGACACCCAATCAATTCTTCAATTTCACCTTGTCCCACAATTCTAATCTTGTTCCCCAAAAGAGTACCAACACAATCAATCTTATCCCCACAATAAAGCCGTCCTCTTCAAAAAAATTGACAATATGCAAAACAAGTAAACTTAATAACAGCCCTTTAAGAAAAAAGGCATTGATATAGTAGTATCACTGGGACACAGCAAAGCCATTGTCTGATCTTTTGTCCACTTCACGGCCGCTAAGGCCTCCAGCCGATGCTTGATTGCTACGATCGCTTTAAGGACCCAAACTTCTCTCGCACACCCGACTTCCGATAGGTATCACTCGATCCTCTCACTACTCTTATGCTGCCTACTACCGCTATTTTAAACCTCGGCTCAAGCACTCCATAGGCAACACAGAATAAATGAAAACACTAAACATAAAAGTCTACCCAACTACTATTTGTCGTAGTACGGATATATCTTCAAAGCTCGAACTAACAAACGGAAACAACCAGACCCCAATGATTACAACTTTTGTATAAACTCTAGAGAGAGAACCTTCTTTTCGAGTTACTGGAGTTGCTGTACGTTGAAGCACAAGAGCGGGGGCATGGATTTAAAGACAGCAATAAATATTTGAGACCTTAAACATATCGAAAACATATCTATCTATGTTGAACATATGCAGTACGGTGTATAGTTGAGAGAGAGAGAGAGAGAGAGAGAGAGAGAGAGAGAGAGAGAGAGAGAGAGAAACCTGGAGCTGGAGCTGGAGTACTGGAAGAGCTTGCCAGCAGAGGAGAAGATGATGAGGGCAACATCTGCATCGCATAGAACAGACAGCTCTTCTGCCTTCTTAAAAAGCCCTCTTCTTCTCTTGGAAAAAGTAACCTGCCTTGCCGTCGAGTTACTGATCTTCTTTATCTGAATCTTCTCTCTCGCCATCTCTCTCTCTACATATACCTCCTAGTATCTTCTTCACTTATTCAATAGAGAGAGAAACAGAAATCAAAATCACGGCTTCACACACAGAACACACGGAATAAACCAGCATAGAAAGCAAAAATGAGCCAGTCAAAGACGAGGGTAATTAACCAAAAAAAGAAAAGGGGAGGGTAATTAATGTTTCTATATTTAGACTAGGGAAGGGACAGATTGGGACATTTTACCAGACTAAAAAGACCAATAAAGAAAACCCACATGGTCTAGAGAAGAAAGAAAGAACCCATTTGGACATTGTTTTTCAGATCCAGACGAACAGGATTAGGGCCCCTATTGGGAAAGAGACTGTCAAAATATCCAAGACTCATCAAGATGCAGTTTCTGTCTATTTGAGTGAAAAAGGAGAGAGATTTTGCCAGAAGAGAATTTCTTACTTACCAGTTTGGGTTGTGGGAGTGGTGTGTTGGCCTTTGGGCTATGGTGTGGATGATGCTTTACTTGGTTTTTGGAGCGGTCGTTGTTGTTGGGAGGAAAGCCACCAATGGAAAAATAGACACTAGACAGTGCTGAGAGAGAGAGAGAGAGAGAGTATTTGATGTTGTGAATAAAGGGGGAGGCTATTTATGGTGAAGCAAAGGTGCGGGCCTTGCTCTTTCCACTTCTTTAGGCTTATGCGTTCTTTTATGCTTAACTTAAACTTAAGCTTCTTTTTTTAATTTAGTCCATTCTTTTAACTTAACTTATATTGTAATTGTATGTGTTAGGCAATTAAGTTTAAGTTTAGAAGAATAAATGAACTTAGCTTATTTTCATTTTAGTTTCAATAGGAGAGAAAAATAAGTTAAGTTTAAGTTAAGTGTAAAGAACGCAGAGTAGTTTACTTCAAAGGACAATTTGACTTTAACAAGAGTAATTATTCAATGATTTAGGGTCACGGTTACGTGGCAGTCAAACACTTTTACGCATCATATGTTCTTTCAGAGAAATTATTTGGTGGTCTTAGTTACTATAATGTGGTGCCTCAATCCTCTTATTCACTACACATTTCAGTAGGGCCCAATACCAAGGGTATGGACTCCACAAAATTGTATGATGCGTGGATACCACGTGGTGCCTTAAACCTACTGAATGTCTCATTCTTTTGGAATTCATACACTTAATATTGAAACTTATAAGAATGTATGAGAAAAAATGATACTGAGACATCACGTGACGATGCTATAAAAATATTGAATGATCTTTCCATAAACAAGGGATAAAGTGCACAACATTTGAAGCACTGTAATTAAGGAAAAATCATGCACAAAATGAGGTAGAAATGAGGAAGGGCAAAGGCAACAAGTCATGGATCCATTTGCGTGATTTAAGGGTATTTGTTGAACTACTGCCAACGCGCGAGGACAATTTTGTATTAGAAAATTTTGAAAACGTACAGAGATATCAAAAAAGAATTATTATTTTATAATATCGGCATTGTCTAATCCTAACAACGGCCTTTTTCGTGGAGGAATATATTTTGGAGGAGAGAATGGGATATGAGAAGGGATCCGGGAGTGCTATAGTGCGGTGGGTACCACACTATAGCGCTTCCGAATTCGTAACTAGAAACACTTGTGATATGTAAAAAGTACATTCAAAGCCAACTTCAAACAAATGTCATTTATTATAAAAGTTTTATTTATTTATTTTTTCTATTACAGCAGATTATCTTTTTATTTTTTTAAATTTTATGAGTTCATATTTTATGAATAAGAGTTTATATGCGTATTTGATAGAACTGGAAACGAAACCAAAACCGGACCTGTCTTGAGGTTTGGATGCTTATTTGATAAAATCGAAACCGGACCGGTCATGAGATTTGGTTTTGGTTAGATTCTATGCATATATTGGTTAGATTCTGGTTCTCAATTTTCTAAAACCGTTTGAAATGGTCCGATTATTGATTTTATAGAGAACTGGACCAATCGGACTATGTACGCCCCTAAATTTGATTATAAAATAAAAAAAGAACGAGAGAGAGAGAGAGAGAGAGAGAGAGAGAGAGAGAGAGAGATAATTTAGAGAAATGATATTGGAACTCTAAAAATTGATGCAGACACTCTAAAAAATAAAGGAAAGTGACTTTGAAATTACACTGATTTTAAAGTACTTACATCAATTTTGAGAGTGCCAATATCATTTTCCTTAATTTAATAGATTACTGATTGCAGTTTCTGCCTGTTCAACCAATGCTTTTGTGCAGATAAAGCCATGCCGATTTGGATGGGACACTGCATTGTCGTTAAGATCGCCGCAAAACTATTAATCCTACATTTTATTGTCGATACTCGAAGCGGACAGATCAACCAAATACTAGCTAGTAGGAGTACTAAATAAACAAAATACATTTTTATTCAAAAATTAAAAAACGTTTAGGAAACATGAAAACCACTTCTTCTTCGAGAAAACCAATAAACAATTAGGTTTTGATTATACGGGCTGAAAAGATTCAATTGCTTACAAATAAAGAAACACCGATGATATGACAAATTTATTTAACGACCAATCCATAAAACATATATAGTGTTTCATATAAATGAATCTGGATAACAAATAAATAAGCAAGCAACACAAACCAAAACAAATCCAGATGCGGTCTAGCACCACATCAGTGACATGATTTAACAAATCATTCAGACATCATTGACAAATTAACTCCAAATTAAATTGCCGCACATGGGAAGGTCAATTTCGAACGTCCAATTTTATCTACAATATACACATCAGAATTTGCTCTAGTGCAAATCTAACATTTTTTTTTTTTCCCTTTGTTATCTCTCGAGTCTCTACAAATAGCCGAAGTGGTCCTATGTTGGATCACACTTGGCATTCTTGTGCACGAAAAGGAAAATCGACTTTTAGTTGATGTATGAGAATTTTGGTCCGTTTGATTTGTCTAATCCGTTTTGACAATAGAGAAAACCGAACCAAAGTGACTCTGTTTATGACAATGATGAAAAATCGACAGTCGACTGAGGATCAGTTGTCGTCGGAGAAGCGAGAAAGACCAGAAGTTGTGAGGAAAGGCCGGAAGGCGAAGTCGTCAAGGTGACAGTTAAACCTTTTCTTGCCCCAAATGGGCCTAATTATCTCTCTCTCTCTAATCAAAATTCATATGGGGTCTCATATCTAGGGAACCATTGGTCAAGAACCTCTAGCTGGTTTTAGTTTCGTGGGAATGGCGTGACCAGCTTTTTTACCAGTTCCCGGGATCTCGCTTGATGCGTCAATGACAGGAACACTATGATTGATTAACACCTAGTGGGTGGTAAAGGGTACTTTCCAGTTTCTTACTGTCGAGTCCTGTTCAGTTTTGATTTTGTAGGTTCTGTTCTGGATCTGCAATCATTTTGTATTGTAGAGTCCGTCGAGATCTATTACCATATAAAAAAATCATGTTAATCGATTATCGATTCTCATCTCATCAGAACAAATTTATCTTTGACGGGACTTAACAGTTAAAAAAGTTAGGAAACTGGACAAGGCCTTTTCCCCTAATGGAAGGCTTTCACAAAAAAAAAAAAACCCTAGTAGACGTACAAAGAGTTAGGGAGCAGAAACCTATTCATTGAATAAGAAGGACCTATCATCATTACCTACTGATTATGTACTCCTATCTCGGCCAAGTTTAGCTTGTAGTACTAATTACAGTACCTATTACAGTATAGTATTTTGTGGAGAAAGCTGCTCCCCACGCAGATAAAAGTGCACATATTATGTATAGATTTTTTTGTGAGACTTATCACGAATTCAAGATAAATGATATGAGCCGTTCATTAAATGTAGAATACTTTTTCAAAGGTTTCCGTGAAAAATCAGCTCAATTCAATATTTATAAGTTCTCGATCCAATTATCTAACTTTTCATTGAGATTTCAGAATAATGAAAAGTTATAAAAGATTGAATCGAATTGAGCTGATTTTTCACCAGGACCCTTGGAAAAGTATTTTACATTTAATGAACAACTTGAATCATTTGAGTGAAATCCGTGGTAGATCCCAAAAAAAAATCTGTGCACAATTTGTGCATGAAATGTCTGTGTGGACAGACTTTCTGTTCTGTGGAGGATTGCTAGAGGTACCGACCATTTATATACCAATGGGATACCGATGGCTCCACAGGGCCCACTATGGATCCTGCACGAATTCGAATCGTTCAATAATTTAAAAAAAAAAAACGAATGTGGCTATAAAAAAAATCAACTTAATCCAATATGTGTAGGTGTTCGATCCAATCTTTTAATTTTTCATTCAGGTTTCAAGATCGTCGGTACTCTTATCTTTAATTTTTTTTCCATTCAATAATCCTAGTCTAGACTATTCCAAGGGACTTGGGGGAGGGGGATAGGGCTTAAAGGGATCAAATCTTGCCCATGTGTATGGAGTATGTAAGGAATGTTAACTGCACTCTACTACACTTGTCGTTGGTACTCTTATCATTAACGTATTTTTGTGGTAGATTGTTTGATTACACAAGCAAGAAAAACAAACAAACTCTTAGGCTCCGTTTGTTTCGATGTAAAATATTTTCCTGTAAAATATTTTACCTATTTTTTGGTGTTTGGTTGTGTTAAGAATGAGAAAAATATTTTACATGTAAAATATTTTTCATCCATTGGATGACTTACTCTTAAAATTTTTTGTAAGTTATTTTCCGAAATGAATTCGTTATTTTCTACTGCAATTCTCACAGCTCAATTTCTTTGATTGTCAATCTTGACCCACGTTCAATCCTCCCTCTCTCTCTACACTATTTTTTTGATTTTTGAAAATATTTTCAAATACCAACCAAACACCGAAAAATAAATGTTTGAAGTTTGTTTTTTAAAAAAATATTTACATCAAAACAAACGGAGCCTTATTGTATTTATTTTCTTTTTATATTTTAAGGTGTTTGAATCAGTTACATACACCTCGACTAATTTCTTAGAGTTTAATCCTACCATCTAACAGTGGAGCCCATTATATATTTACATTCTTGCCCGTCATACTTTTGTTTCGTATTTTGGTGCAGCAAATCGAGACTTAAACGGCATTTTCATGGATCTTTGGTCGTTTAAAATAATAATTTTGCAAGATACAAATATTCTCACATCAAATACAATTTCACAAAAACAGACAAAAATACCAATACCAATACAAAATCCATTTTCTTAGCAAGCTGTTAAACTTGGACGTGTTTTCGTTGTGGATCAAGAAAACAAAAATCTCACCATTGATCACCTAATTCCACACAACTTGTTGCTTAATCTAACTACGTAAATGTTTGACAATAAAAAAAGAGATATGTAAATGTTTGACAAAAAAAAAAGAAAAAAAAGAAAGATTTGTAAATGTTGGATAAGTTTAAAATGGGTTAGAATTAATAGTCATGCTTAATCAAATTTCTGTAGCTTCACAATTTTTTAATTTTTGCTGTTCTGTTTTTTTTTTTTTTTTTTAAGTTATTAGATATAGCTCTCCGACCTTTTCTTTTACTTTTCCTTTAATTCCACCACAAGTTTCAAGTACAGCTTAGGAAAAATTAAACACATGCACAGTTAGACGAACTGAACAAAATGTATACTACAGTTAATTACAATAAAGTTAAGGAAAGTGATTTTCATGCTCATTTTTTTAGTGAATGCACTCCATTTTATGTCTCTTAGTGAATTTTATGTGTAATTTTTTTTTTTACTAAAATACAAAAAAGAAAGTGCTTTAGTAAAAAAGAAAGTGCAAAAATTATTATCCTAGAATTAATTTAAATTTATCATTGTTTTGTCCATAGTACTATTTGTAATGGGCCAAATGTTACGGTCCAGACCACCGAGACCGGTCAAGCCACGGATGGGGCTTTTAGGCTCAGCTCAGGGCAAGGCTGGGATGGTTATATGCCGACGATCGGAGATGATTCCGTCATGCCCGCTGAGGAGCTTGACGAAGTCGTTGAACTCTTAGGCGTAGGATACCAGTGACCCGAGTTCTCCAGAAGTCATGTTGCTCACCCGAGGCCGTGGTGTTGGACTCTGCCATACCATCCACGCGCAAGTAACTGCCTTGTTCCAAGGTGACGTGTGTGACGTTACCTGTAACGATTACGCTAAAGGATAATGATGAACCCACATAAGGGTGCCAACTCACGTTCAAAACGATTGTCAAATCCTATCTATGACATCATATGTGATGTCAGTCGACGCGTGCAGGGCACATGGACATACTAGGAAAGCAAGCAAAGAGATTCCTATGAATACCTAAGGATGAAGCCCTAAAGAGATACTCCCTCCGTCTTTTTTTAAGTGTCTTTCTTCGTAATTTCAATTTGTTAAAACAACATCATCATTATACCTTTCACATCAACTTTTTTATCCACTTTCCCTACTTACCCATCATCATTATACTTTTACTCACTAACTTTTCAAAATGGAATCTACTTTTAGGGACAAAATAGGCAATGCACCAACTTTTATCCACTAATTTTACAAAATGGACACTTATCAAGGAACAACCCAAAATGAAATACTGGATTCTAAAAAAGAGACGGAGGGAGTACATGCTATCTTCCCCACTCAAACCCTAATCCTTTGTTTTCCTCTCTACATTTTCTCATCCTCATGTTGGAGGGTCATACCGGAGCTCCTCAGATCTGATCTTTAATTTGTGCTTCGTGGTGCAGATTAGGAGGTGAACTAGATATTTCGGAACACCACTAGATATTTTGGAAACCCCACACTATGGTACTGTGCGATCGTACTACTGTACTAGTACATCATTAAATTCGCCTTATGTGTAGACCTTTCACAAGGAATTGTACTCTTCTTTGTCAGTTACAAACGCATCACAGTGACGAAAAAACAGTCCCGACTCTTAATGCATGGACCGACTTGTAAATACTCCATGGGTAAATCCTGACAGATCATAGGAGAATGAAAATTGGAGTAGTAAAAAGAAAGCATCTTCCTTTCATCTTCAACTATTAGAGCAAAGCAACTTCACTTGTTGGTGACTAAATTTTACACAATTTATTTTTGACATAACACAAGGGAATTGATTTTGTCGCTCTCATTTTTATTAATGTCACTCTCATTCTTTCACAAAACAAATCATCTTATATAGACATAAAGGAGAGTGACATTAACAAAAAGAGAAGTGGCAAAATCACTCCCTAAACATAATATCAAAGTTAAAAAAATTAATAGTACATTGTTGCAGTGATTTAATGTCATTTTGACATAACAAAATTATTAAATGAAATTCATCTGCGGATAGAAATAAATGACTCCTGTGATATTGGAGAACAAAGAAATTAATGACAATAACCATTGTTGGTGCCAAATTTGACACTAGAGATGGAACTGTCATTCTTTGATATAGTAGATGATATTGAGTAGATCGACTGGAATTTTGCAAAACAAAAAATTAACCAGAACACTTAACAAAAAACACAAAAAACAAATATCAACTTATGACTGTAACAGCCCTTTTGGAGAGCGAAGAATGGAGGGGGATAAGAGCTTTGGCGTATAAGCTAATTCGGACCTCTTATGCGGAGTTTGATTCCCCCTTTGCACCCAGGCCGCTTATATGATGGATAAGCTTAGGGCCTTGCATGCAGAGAGCTTAGCAAAATCCAATACCCTACCACCCATTATTTACTTATCAAGGTGAACTTATTTACCCATTTGACCCTAAAACCTCACAAATTTTTTTTTTTTTGTATTCTTATTACAAGGGACAACTAAGTAAGCTCGCATATGATTTTCTTTATCCACCCATTGTTATTCATCCATTTGAACTACCAAACAAACAATTTCTTAGTTAATTCTCATTTTGAACTAATTCCCCTTTCTTTTTTGGTTGTAAATGTACGAACACTCCATTTGTGTTTCGGATTATCCAAAAAGGTGTCCCACTCTACTGCTTTGCTGATCGTATTTTTAACACGAACGGTTGTCAAAATGCTACAATTTTGATTAAAAAAATGGATAACTTAAGGGTCCGTTCAAAAACTGCCCCTTAATTCTCAAAAAGAAGTATGATCCATTTTTATTTACTTGCAAGTCTAAGTAGGAAAAGTATGGGCCTTTTCTTGATGATGCATTTTTAGATTGGGCTGGAGTTCTTAAAAATATGGACCAATTGCTTGGACTAACCGTAATCTGTTGAAAATGGTTTTGTTATGGTGGAGCCTAATGGCTCAACAGATGGCCGGGAAGAGGGTGGCCCAAGGAGGGCCCTTGATGAGTGACTTTACATGTATAAATATAGCTAATTCACCTCTTATCCACCATTTTTACATAACCTTCAAAACCTTATCCACCTACCAAACAACCTGTAATACTCTAACACCCTGTTTGGTAGGGGTCACAGAGATCCAAAAAGATACGAACTTCTCTTTTAGAAGGACTCCCCGTTCCGCTAAGAAAAACAAGTACTTATGTTTTGAATTAAAGGTGATGTATTATAAAAGAATGATATATCTAGTAAAACAAAAAATAAATACTTAAAAAAATGATAACCTTAGCGAAACAGGGCCTAATTAACAAAACAAAACAAGTACAGTAGATACTTTATAGAGTAGAGAGATCCACAGTAGTTTATTGTTGGGGAAAATGACAACCAATGACATGTTTTGATAATTAATACCCGCCTGGCGGGTATTAATTATCAAAACACTTTTTTGGCTGTCATTTACCGATATTCTGTAAATAAAAGATGCCCCAAAGGCCAAAGACCCACAAATGCACACTCGATAGGGCCAGTTGTGGGCTCACAGGCCCATGACCCAATTTGGGTGTTTGGACTTCAGCCCACCACGAGAAGAAAAGCAACACAGTTACACAACAAAACAAAACAATGGATTGCAGACCAAGAAATTGCGTGTGCCAGCTGGACAACAGAACCTCAGGTTTATTTCTTCCTCCACAATCCAAAACCTTTCCCCCCAAATTCCTCCCCCTCCGATTCGAGTCAGGCTTCTCTCTCTCTCTCTGCGTGCGAAATGAGTGGCAATGGCGGAGGCGGCCGACCCGGAACCGGTCCCGGGCCGGACCTCCTACTGACAGCATCCCAACACTTCCTCAACAGCCGCAACTTCGACGCCTGCCGTAAATACGCACTCCGAGCCCAAGCCACCGACCCAACCAACCCCGGCGCCGCCCAGATCCTCTCCGTCGCCAACGTCCTCTCCTCGGCCGCCAAATCCCGCGTCATCAACTGCCCAAACTGGTACTCCATCCTCGGACTGGGAAAAAACTCAGAAGACCCAAACCTCATCAAAACCCACGTCGATTCCCTCAGTCTCCTCTTAAACCCTAGCAAAAATAAAATCCCTCTGGCCGGTGAAGCCTTCGGGCTCGTGCGAAGCGCGTGGGCCGTCCTGTCGGACCCCGTTAAGAAAGCCCAGTTCGATGGCGAGTTGGGAGTTTGTGAACCGGAAGATATCAAAATCAAAATGGAGGGACAATGTGGATCCGGTTCGGGTCAGGAGGGTACGTTTTGGACCATGTGTCCGTACTGTTACTACGTGTATGAGTATCCTAGGGTTTACGAGGAGTACTGTTTGAGGTGCCATAATGAGAGTTGTGGGAGGGGTTTTCAGGCTGTGGCGATTCGGGCTCTGCCGCCGCCGGCGGTTTTGGAGAAGGGGGGGTATTTGTGTCGAGGGTTTATTCCAGTTGGGTTTGAGGAGGGTGGTAAAGGGTTTTCATCTTGGAACCCTTTTGGGCCCACTCCGAAGGGGGCTGGTCAAGAAGAGTTGGAGGAGGAGAAAACTGATGTACCTAAGGGTAATAACAATGGGTTTAAAAATATGGACAGTTTTGTTGAAATTTCTGATGACAGTGATGGTGAACTCATGGGTGAAAGTAATGGTGAGAAACTGCAAGAAGAGGGGTTGAAGAATGGGGATGGGATGACTGATGGGTGTGGGATAAGTACTCGTAAAATGGGTGTTACCGGCGGTGTGGTGAAGCCGGTGCTGAGGAAGAAAACGGTGGCGAGGAATACGAAGAAGGTGATGGGGAAAGGGATTAGAGTTAAGATGCACAGGACTGTTGCTGGGAGCTGTGACGGGGTGGAGATGGGTTTGGGTTCGGGTGAGAATGATGGGAATTTGGGTTGTGGGATCGCAATTGCTGGAGGAGTGGAGTTGGGAAGTTGGGGTGACTCTGGAATGGAGGAAATCCAGTTTTTTGAGGGACTGGATGATGTCTTTGTGGGTCTGCAGGATGGTTTTTGATGTGGGAATGGGAATGGTAAGGCATGGTAGGATGGTTGGTATAGCACAGATGCCAAGGTAGATAGTACAGCACTATAGTGGAGTAGATGGAACGTTAGGTGGCAACTGAGATGTTTTTCTTCCGCTTGTTGCCTTCTTGTTAAAAAGTAGTAGTAATACAAACGTTGCACTATGGTTCTAGTTGGTTCTAGTTTAGACTTGTTTTGCGTATTTTTGCATTCTGATGCAGAGAATTTTAGAGCTCATACCTATTGCATACTTGAATCAAATGTTGGCCTTATAAATAATATCAAACCTTCCATTGAGCAATATTTGTAATATGAAACAGTGGCGCGGAAGTGACTTGGCTAGATGAATTGTCAAACCTTGCGTAACAAATTGTTCAAACCATGCAACTTGCAAAGCTGCTGAACTTGGCTGCGAAAGTTCTGATATTTATCTTGGGCATCCCTTCCAAGTATAATTTCCAGGTGGATTATCTTCAGCTGCTTACCATTGAGCAATATTTGTAATAGAAACAGTGGCGCGGAAGTGACTTGGCTAGATGAATTGTCAAACCTTGCGTAACAAATTGTTCAAACCATGCAACTTGCAAAGCTGCTGAACTTGGCTGCGAAAGTTCTGATATTTATCTTGGGCATCCCTTCCAAGTATAATTTCCAGGTGGATTATCTTCAGCTGCTTACTGCGTAAACCACGTGGATGAATTCTTGAAGGGATTAGTTGTGATTTCGCAACAGAAACCTACAATATCTCTAATCTCTCTCCTTGGGTTTCGTTAAGGAAGGGGAAACAGCTATAGCATGAAATGCTTACTTCTACACTTTCATGTGCAGTTTTGTATCCTCTGAATCGTGTTTCTTGGTTTCTCATTTTTGTGACTTTTTAGGCAATGGTTAAACTAAAAGTAATTGGGAAAATGGCCAATTAAATTATGAGAGTTACTAAATTCTGATCTTCTCACGTTCTGTTTCTGTGACAGTAAATAGTCCATTCTTATTGATACTGCCGTAACCAGCAGTTGCAAAATTTAGACAATCATGATTGGTCTGTTTAGATCCTCCTAATCTTGCATTTTCCATACGCAAGGCTGCATTTAAGAATCCATTTGTCCAAAGCATTCCATACAAGTTGAATGGTTCAATTCAATATGTATTTCTGCATGAGTTCTGTTGTAAAACCTCTTGGCTTTGGATTTTCACCTAGAACTTGGTAGCAATAGCATCAGAGGGGCCTGATTCAAGTATTTGATCTTCCATTGGCATATTTTGACACAGTTATCTCCATGTTAATAAACCAAACCAAACCGAGCCTTGTGTTCCAATCAATTGGGGTCAACTACATGAATCCTATTTTTCCGTTGAGCTATGTCTGATAAGTTAATTACAATTAAGTTTTCTGTGATTGATGTTCTAGTGTATTTGCATACTCACTGACTTTTGCTAAACTTTCACTTACAACTTTGTTCTGTGCCTGTTCTTCTATGCCTGTTTGTTCTCTCTTATCTAAAGTTATGTTGCATTGTGGAAACCTTCTCTCTTATCTAAAGTTATGTTGCATTGTGGAAACCATCGTCCTTCACTGCATCCGTATAGGTATATAATTGTCAGAGAGTGTATAATCTTATAGCAGCCACAGGATTCAAGTCCGTGTTGCTTTCATGAAGCTTGACTTTGGATCTTTTGAAGCTTTGCTTTGCTTTATCTTTGCTTAGACTCCATACCAGAATTCCAGTTTCTGGGAGTTATGCCTGTCTAGTTACTTGGGCTATTTCCACTTTGGTTAATTAGGGCGAGTGAGGTATACATTCCGGGTGCATAGCATTTCACATCTCATCTGCATACCCTATGGACTTACCTTTATGTTCCACTACTGTATTCATGAGCTATACGAACCAATTAACAAGTGAAGGTCTTGTTTTGGTACTGCTTTGTAACATTGATCTGATTGTAAGGCAATAATAATCAGCTCTGTATCAGCATATTTTGAAAATGCATACCACAGAAAAGTTCCTTGACGCCCAAGTACTGCTTAGTGGTTACATATGCCATCTATGATGCTCCCATTTCCTGAAAGGTAGACTCTTGGATTTAACTGAGAAATTCCCACTTTTTGCCTTATGTTAGCTTAGTTGTGTCTGTATTTTGGTTCTGATGCTTGCATTGTTGAAGCAGCACATGCGGGGATTGAACCGGCGATGGACTAGTAGAGGTTGTTGCTGAGGAGTTGTCCAACTTCCACTGATATCAACTGCACAGCAGTCTTGTAAGTTGTCCATCTAGTAATGCCTCACTTGCAGAGTTGCATTATGTTTCTCTTATGATGCTGGTTCTGCTTCAGCGTAAACAAAAACATGATTCCATGTTCTTAAAAAACTCACTCGACCAATGAACACAAACTAATAAATCAATTTTGTAACAACATTCGAGTGGTCTGACATCACTTTCATCCCATTATTTATGTGTGCTCCCAGTTTCTTTTTGTTTCTTTTTTTTCCCCTGAAAACAGAATGTATCATCTAGTGCACCAGTAACACACTTTTAACTACATCACTGGGTCACTTTTTCCCTCACACTAAGTTAACACACTTTTTGTTATCTATTGCACACAACTACGTCTTACTATTTTATGATCTTTGTAACACAGTGTTAACGCTGAGGTGGCCTTAATCATCAGTGATATTCTTCTATGGAATCTGACTTCCATAGGTGGAAAAAAATTTCAGTGCCGAGTGGGTACCACGTGGTGCTCGCTCGCGCATCCGAGCTGTCTATTTCATTTTTGAATGGCTCAGATTTGGAGAGAGAAAAGGGGAGAGAGAGTGTTGGGGTGAGAGGAGAGAGAGGGTTTCAATCCGAGCCGTCAGCTCGGATGCGCCGAGCGGGTACCACGTGGGATATACCTGCTCGGCATTGAAAAATCTCTCCCAATGGTGACTACCTGCATAATTTCAAGATGTGTCAGGAGCATCTTGACTAATTTTGTCTTGCACTTTTAGGCCACATCAAATGGTGACTACTGACTTGAATCTGGGCTTCAAATGTTTTTGGTGCGTCATATTTCTGGTTAGTGTCGTTCAATTATGTGTTTTCCCTCAACATATTACAGCAATACCCCCTGGATAAAAGGATTTGTTTCCTTTCCATTGCTACTACGTACCTTAAACTTTCAGGGCAATGAAGTAAATTTAATTCTCAAATTTGGCTCTTACTGCATTTCTGCTAATTGGATTCAGCGATAGTAGAATCGATTTCGTATCCATAACTAATGTCTCAACATCTTTGTGCTTCCGGTTTGCTTGATTTCTTGTCTGTTTCCATCGGTTTGTTATTGTTCATCTGTGATTTGGGGGCTGAGCGCATCCCGAGGCGACTGAATGGATAAATTGCTAGCTTTTCGTGACCTGACCCTTAGAGGCGGTGAATTGTGAGTCTTTGACTCGGCTTAGAATCTAGGCATTAGTGGTCTCTTTGTCCTTGTATCTCATGTGTATTTTTCGGATGGTTTGGTTGTAGTCCCCTCTTCATTGTACTCGTATGGATTCGTTGTAATTGCCTATTCTTAGGCTTTTAATGAAATGAATTGGTGATCAAAAAAAAAAAAAAAACATCTGAAATCTACAATGTTTATGTGGTATAGGATATCTCTATTATTGGTGTGGTGAAATTACTCATCAGATGAGATATATATCCTACATCGTAAGAGGAAAAAACCCATAGGATATCATTTTTTTTGTGTTAATAACCAGATGTCCGGGCGAGCTTGCGCGAACCTCAACTAAATTTGGGGGCCCTAAAGTTAACGGCCAGGCAAACTCTCCAGTATTCCCAAGGTTTTGATTGTTTGGCCTTCGTGGGATTCGAACATGCGATCTAATGAAGGACAATCACTTATTTGTTTTCTCATGTCTACTTGGCCAAACCCCTTAGGGTCACATGAGTGATGATTTAGAAAAAATCAAGAAGGGACATATGGTCTGACTTAATTCTGCAAAATTTTGTCCTCTACAGAAATTCTTCTCTTATATTTCCCACTTTGTGTAGAACACTTTGGAGCTAAGGCCAAAAGAATACTAGCATTCTCAGGGGCACACACAGGGAACCAGCAAGCCCTTTGTCATCTTTTGTCACCAAACTCTGCTCCAATTTTCTTATCTTTTGGTCAAAAGAAAGAAATGGGGAAAAGGAAGCTTTCACATGTGACACATGTCGGTGAAATGGCAGAAGTTTTTTTTGTTTGATGCAGAAGCAGAACAGTGGTGAAAATGAAACATGCTGTATTGCAGTGCGAGTGTTGCATGGGTTAAAGGTAAGCTATGTACGTGGAGTTCAAATCTCTATGCAAATTGGTTAATTCTGCATGTATTCATGACATATATGTTAACAAGCTGAATCGATATGACACGGGATTAATCGAGATGTGCATGAGTTAGCCAGGAAGAGTTATAAAAAAATCAACATGCCAAGTCGCTCATTAGGGATGGTACGGAAGCTATGCCGCTAGCCCACCACCAAATAAGATTTCATTGGGTTGAAAAATCCAAAGGAGTTAGCCTAGTGGTTAAGACCGAAAATTTAGGGGATTTTCCTCTCCTATGGTATTAGATTAGAAACCTTTCGGGTGTTATTGACTCTTTGGGGCCAATTCATTAAAAGCTTTGCTCTAAATTTAATTGAAACCTCATTAAGTGAGCAGAGGGATTGGTCTCCCAAAATTAATCGAGATGCGCGTAAGTTGGAAACCTGAATTATAAAACATTTCTCTTGGAGCACCGAATAATCTTTGGTCAAGGAGGAGACAATGCTGCTTTTTTTCCTTCGGATCCCCCAAGAAAAAGGTATTGCCAATGCCGTAATCAACTGCGCCGGAAAATGATTGCAAAATTTTTTTTCGCACTTTTTCACACCAAAGTTTACTCCAGAACACAACAGCTTGTTGGGAAAATATTCCTTTATGTCCCCTGTCATCCTTTCTTTCTTGTCTGGGTATCTTGATTGGTCTTATTTCAATCGGGGACTTTATCGTCATGTTTCGACGAAGAGTGTTTTGGTCAGTTTATTTGCACATTAACTAATTTTTTAGCTATCGATACCAAAGCTCCATGCAAATTGACTCCGTAAGAATTAACAGCAGTTGATACTGCCCCAGCTACGGTAATTGAGATCTCTGGAGCTGATATTTCAACAACTATTTAATTGGCTTTTAACAACAAAAATACTCGGGATTTTAAAGGGAGGGAGGAGCCCTCCGAGCATATCAGAAATTAATTTCAGAGAGCAGAAATTAGCATCCGGAGGTTATTAAAGCAAAATCGTGCCCAGGTACTATTTTTCTTTAATACTTCACTTTTACTAGTTTTAAGTTTTTTAATCTCTCAATATTCTTCCAAACTTAATGCTCACCCTATTTGCATGCCCCATAAATGCTAAGATCTCTCTCTCTCTCTCTCTGATCTCTCTCTCTCTCTCTCTCTCTCTCTCTCTGTAGTCAGGTGGACAAATGTATTCTATTCCAAGCTACTATGAATTGGGAAGCTGTTCCAGTTCTGGGAATTTTCTTCAAGGAGTAGTACTAAGCTCAAGTAGAACTGCAACAACAAACATGGGGAACTCCTCCTGTTCAACAGCAGAAAAGAAGGCAGAAGCAGCAAGCAAGAACCACAGCGAGGCCGAGAGGAGACGTCGAAAGCGAATCAACACCCACCTCGCCACTCTTCGTACTCTCCTTCCAAAAACCATCAAAGTAAGTTGCATCTACCGTATATATGTCATGCCGCAACTTGATTTTGCAAAAAGGAAAAGTCTAGGAGCACATTCAAAACGCAAATCCGGACGCCGTCTGATGCATGTGTGTGTGGATTGTTCGAACGGTTCTGGATACAATTGTGTCCGGATATGTGCTTTAAATCTGTGTAACAATCAGTGTTCTACTGCTCTTTGCAAAAGTGGCAATAAGCAAGGAGAATGAGACACGGAGGGGGACACAATTCGATGCCTGAATATGCTGCACATGTCGGAATATATCCGTACTATTATCTAGGCCTTCATTAGCTCTGTGTTTTTCAATATAGTTTTTCTGTTCCGATACCATGCACTTTAACTCACAAGTTTTCATCCCTTTCAATTTGTTTTTTTTACATGTTTTTGCGACAATCCTACATTATATTGAACTTAAAATCATTGTGCTAATTCTGCCTGTACCAGTATTTCAGTAAATTTTTGCAATTGAATCACGCGAAAATCTTCTTTATCTCTCAATATTTGTACATGTACAGTCCGTTGGAGCACTGGTACACACAAAATTAATTTGGAAGTTGTTGAAAGAAATGAAAGAAAAGAGAAATTTTTTAAAAAAAGTTCTTTGTTGGTTGCTAGTGTAACTAGAGACTTG
This sequence comes from Rhododendron ovatum, assembly GCA_019656835.1. Classification (NCBI taxonomy): domain Eukaryota; kingdom Viridiplantae; phylum Streptophyta; class Magnoliopsida; order Ericales; family Ericaceae; genus Rhododendron; species Rhododendron ovatum. Next base: position 35,134,724 of record CM033790.1, read on the forward strand.
AGAGAGTAGTAAAAATTTCTCCTTATTTCCTCGATTTCCAAACGGACCCTTTGTACTTGAGTGGAATTAGGCTTCTCACTTTGAACCCACCCATTCATATCAATAATTGTATTAATTATTTGGTATTTTCACATGGGAAAAATGGCAGATAGACAAGGCATCATTGCTAACAGAAGAAGTCCGACGCCTGGGAAAATTACAAAAGACAACATCCGAATTTGCAGCTAATGGCACCAACAATGAAGCTTCCCAATCTAACCTTTTCCCAAATGAATGTGACGAACTAAACATATGTTACTCCGAGTTATTTTTCCTCCTCTCTCTATAGTAATCCAAACAAGAGAGGAGATTTTTTAAAAATTTTCCTTCTTTTTCACAAGTTCCAAATAGAGAGCAAGTATTTGAGTGGAATTTGGTCCTATCACTCACTTTTGAGTTTTGACCCATCTCTTCATATAGCTAGTTGGTGGTTTCATTTCATTTGATTCTAATGGGAAAAATGATTCTAACTGTTAGCTAATTTTCACATGGGGAAAATGGTAGACAGACAAGGCTTCACTGCTAGCAGAGGTAGTCCGACGTCTCAGGGAATTGAAGAAGACAACATCCGAATTTGCAGCCAATGACACCAACAGCGAAACTTCCCAATTTAACCTTTTCCCAACCGAATGTGATGAACTCAACCTATGTCACTCCGAAACAGAGCCGGGGACAATAAAGGCAACCCTATGCTGCGACGATCGGCCGGAGTTGATATCGGAGATAACCGCGGCGGTGAAGGCGGCGGAAGGGAAGGTGGTCAGGGCGGAGATGGCGACGGTCGGAGGGCGGACCAAGAGCATTTTGTGGGTCCAATTCGTCTCACCCACCGGGTGCGGCAGCGGCGGTGGCGAAGGGAGGCTGCGGCGGGGTCTGAAGGGGGTAGTGAACAGGGCTGCTGCTTTGTCGAGTACTGGGCCAGGCCTGCAGGCTTTGCCGGAGAATAAACGGGCTCGTCTCTCTCAATACTGATTTTATTGGGCTTGGTGTTTTGGACTTTGGTTACGTAATGTAGATTGTTGGAGGGGACCAGTTACGGGCATAGTCGAATAATTATTCACTAGTCCGGGAGAACTGTCACGTGATGCTCCGAACTGTTTCAAACCACATATTTATGTAAGGTTCATACATGTACTGTAGTCGTGGACCTCACGAGAATGCGTGGTTGTGAAATAATTCGGAGTACCAAGTTGTAGTGCTCCCGCACCGTTGAATAATTTCGCGTCGTAATCCGTGGAGCTTTGATGGATTGGTGTATATTATGACTGTACACAATGATTAGTCATTAATGGGAAAGGTTAAGAGGAGCAGGGGGAACAAGGAACAGTACTGCAAGTAGGGAAGATGTTTTAAGCTTTTTCAAGGTTTCATCTCTATTGGGGAACATGAGTTTTCAAGTGAAACATGTATAAATAATGTTTTTCATTATTTCTAACGTAATTACAATGCTTCATGTGCAGATTTCAATTTTTTTTTTTCCCTCTTTCGTAGTCGTTGAAAACTTTATCTGAATCGAGTATGGGCTTAGTATTATGGAACATTAAGTCAAGATATTGGGATCAACTCTAGTTTTTTCGGGCCAATTTGGTCTATTTTCACGGGTGAAGGCAGAAATTTCATAGTGGCAAGTAAAATTGTATCACTTTGTACAGATGAAGGTAATTATTTAAAACTTGGAGGGTCTAAAAGTAGTATTAAAAAAAAACACCAAATCACGTTCTAAGATGGACTAAACTTGTGCATAAATATTGAAACCCAACTTTGGGAAAATGGTGCCGTTGGACCAATAAGAGTAGTAGTCACGGATGAGTGTCCACGGATTTACCCACCGTAGTTGGTTGGCCTCACAAGTTTCCTTTCTTATTTTTCATAGGCCGGATGTACAAAGTTGGAGCCCACTAAACATTCCAAACTTCAGACTACTGGAGGTTTATCTGGTCGTTAATTTTAGGATTTTGGAATTCGTCGAGGTGTGCGCAAGCTGACCCGAACATCAGTTTATAAAAGAAAGTGCATAAACCAATATGTTGATGAGATGCATCCCGACTTATGAATTTTCCATTAAACTCTGACCATAAGATTAACTGGTTAAATTCAGGTTAAGTGTTGGCCCATAAATGCAAAATTCCTCCATTTGGTATACCCTTCGGCCTTTGCATTCACAAGTTTGGGAGTTGAACAAAACCAGAGCTTACTTAGCAAAAATAACCAGCCCAACCACATCTCAACAAACTCTCAATCTCCTGGTTTTCCCAATTCATTTGATCCTCTCAAGTCTAAACCCTATAAATATCCACAAAAGCATGTTATCTTCTTCATCTCTTCCATACATTTCAGGGCATCTTAATTTCCTAAAAATACCCTCCACTCCTTTCGCATTACAATGGCTGCTCTCAAACCTTGTTTGGCACTAGCTCTCCTAGTCGCGCTGATCTCACTCTCCACAGCACCAACAAGCACGGCAGCGGCTCGCCACCTCCTCCAGAATATCCCTTCGAACATTCCATTCAATATGCCTTCCATTCCAAATATCCCAATCACTCAAATTCCGTCGATAGCGTCTTTGCCAATTCCGACGACGTTGCCAAACATGCCTTCGATTCCAACAACAATTCCTACAAATCTTCCATTTAACATTCCCACCACAATTCCTACAACACTTCCCACCACAATTCCTACAACAATTCCCACCACAATTCCAACATCCGTAGCCCCACCTCCATCTGATGATTAGATCCGATCCATATGGTCACATTCCATCCATCTTTATCTATATGGACTCAACTTTATCTATATTGACTTGTTGAGTGTTTGATAGCTTGCTGCTTGCCTATGGTTTTTGGCCAGCTTGATTATCGATCGCCTTGTACGTCGTGCTTTAAGAGTTTTACTGTTATATTGTTTTCTTTTCTCAGTGATCCATGTGTGGAGTGGGTTTTGTGTTGCTTTTCATGTATGTTAGTAGCGAGCAAAGTTTACCGTTTGCTCACTGTTTAAAGATATACTATTTGTACTCTCTTTGTTATCAATGAAGTATCTTATCATTAGACGGAAAAAACAAAAAGAAGAAGAAGAGATATTAGTACATCTTTTCGCCTCATCTATGGAGTAAGTGCTTTTCAAGTTGATTTTATGACTTCTACTTTGTCTTCACTGATCAGAGCCCTTGTTTCAAAAGTAACATGAAAGAACTAAAAGGAGAGAGAGAGAGAATTAATCGTTGCCTTGGACACGGGGTGGAGCTAGCTGGGGGGTGGGGCGGCCCAGTTTCGAAAGAAGTTTGGATAAGGAACTTATCGGAATTCTTATGACTTCATTTTTCACCCAATTGATGAAAAGATAGCGATTTAAAAAAAAAAAAATAACAAATAATTAGTGATAGGTCCACTATTCCAACTCCACTAGTCCACCATCCAATTCTCAAACCTCTCTAGCCCACTTTTTTAAAAAAGGAAATTTTGTAAGACAAAATTGCCCTCTTATAAAACCTGACAATTGGAGAGAAACCCTAATTGGGTTTCAAATGTTCTGGACGCCACCTCTTCTCTCTCTCCCCATCGTCAACCTCCTCCATCGCCAACGTCCTCTTCCCAACCCGTCTACCAGGGCAACATTGTCCTCTCACCACCACCTGACCGCCGTTCACCAGTGAAGACGCCGCTGCCTCCAGTCGTGATTTCTCATCGTCAACCTCTCCCTCACTGTCGGTGCACCACCACCACGTCTGATCTGACTCTGGTGAACCATGGTCGGGATTTTTCACCATCACAGCAGCAGGGGACCATCACATATAAGATCAAGCTTTTTTTTTTATTCTTGAATATTACGTTGTTTGATAAGTTTTTTCTTCTTTTTTTGGTTGGATTCTTGAACATATAACGTCATTTTTTCCCTAACTTTATTTTTTGAGTTTTCCATTGTTTGATTCTTGAATGACTTTAAAAACAAAAAAAATCTTGAATATGATAACATATTTTGATATATATATATATATATATATATATATATATGATTATATGTGAATGTTATTTGTATGGAGTCCAGATTTGCATATATAACCATACATGTCTCATATAATGTTATGATGTTATATGTTGGGAGACTTAAAGAATAGTCCTCGGGTTCATCTCTTTGTAAGTTTTCATCCGGTACTTTTTGAACAATTATGTTTTCATCCTTTTAGATGGTGAATTACCTATATTACCCTTTTAATAAGATATTCATATGTAATTGTATATTTTCTTCCTAAATTAGTGGGATTCTAGTAATTATAGTTACCTAAAATCATGGGTTTTAATGGATGAAAATGGGGGGAATTTTTAATTTTTAAAATCCTTAATGAATATATTCTAAACCATTCTCTCTCCTTAATTTCGTGAATGTTCAACTCCTTAATTTCCGTAAATTGGTCGTAATATTTATAAACTTATATGAATATGGTTCGACCAATTTCACAAAAATTCACGATTGAATGAAAAAATATGAATACACCATTTTTATTCATGAAAACACATGAATACGCTAATCAAAAAAATATGAAAACATGAATAAATTAATCTAAATGCATGAAAAAATATGAATACAACATGTTTTTAATTGACTATGAAAAACATGAATAAATTAATCTGCCATGTTTTTCATGAATACGTCATGTTTTATTCATGAAAAACAAAAATAATCATGAAAATCATGAAAACACATAAATACACCATGTTTTTTCATTCTTTTTTAACGGCAATAAATTTTTTATTAATCTTTGAATAAGCATTACAAAGGCTAAGGAGCAAGGATTTATACGGGCATAACAATCCGCCTCAAATATCCCAACTAGGTTGGCACATAAGAAATGGGACAATCATATGTCAATCAAAGACCCAAAGAAGACAAAGGAGATGAAAATAAACCAACTCAAATAAGAAAAAGAAAAAAGAAACAAAAAGAAAGAACAACAACAATGGAACAAGTATCCCACATCAACAGTATCACAAACCTAACTATACGCTTATTCTTGAATAGCAGCAGAATAATTTCTCCTGAGGAAGTTACACTCCAGTAGCCTTCAACATGTTATACAACATAAGTTACCAGCATATACAGCAAATTCAGTAACATCAGTAGCAATCAACAGATTTCCTTAGCCGAAGTCCAGCCATAACTTCTAAACTTCTCTACCACAATTCCAGTTGAGATCGAGGTAGAGTGAGATAGAGAGAAATAACACCCCTTGCGTGATTCGCCGCTTGCCGCTCACTGTTTTATTGCACTGCCGCATCCAAAACCTGCAAAATGAAACGGAATATTTTGCCATGCGTCGTCCGTGCATCTCCTTCCTGCACTACCGCTCGCTGCCCGTTGCCCGTTGCTCGTTGCTCGATCATTTCGGTGCATCTCCTCCCTTCGCCGCCGGTTGCTCGATCATTTCGGAAATTTCAGAGGGCGGAGGCATTTGGAAATTGAAAATGGAAGATTGGTTGGTTGGGGGGTGAGGTGTGTGTGTTTATAGTTGCCGAAATTAGGGGTGAAAGATTTTAAAGATTTGCCTAAAATTTTGGGATTCAAATTAGTGGTGATTATCATATAATTAGGTTAGAGGACCTTCAAGATTATTTTTTAATCCCAAAAATCTCTGCCTATATATACATATATTATATATATAAAGGGCAATCCTGGAATTATTTTAAAGTGAGGATGGAAACATAACTGTTCAAAAAGTGCTGGATGAAAACTTACGAGGAATGAGGTTTAAGGATGAATATTTAAAAACTCCTTATATGTTCTCCTGATAGAAGCTCGATCACAAATAACATTAAATGTTCTTATTTATGTGCAAGTTCAGATTTGTAGATATAACCATATATGTCCAATTTATCTTATTTGCATGTTCAGATTTGCAGGTTCAGGGTTCTTATTTGTCCCATTTATCTTATATGTCCCATTTTTCTTATATGTCTCGTTTAACGTTATATAAGGTAATTTGGTTATACGTGTAATCAGAAAATGCGAGATATCACACATATATACACACACACACACAAAAAAAATATATGTGTGACAAAAAATACATATATAACCTCATATAAGGTGATATATACATGTAATATAATTTTCAAATGAGGAGGTCCTTATTTTAACTAAAATAAGGACCTCTCCATTTCTTCCATTTCACATTCGAATTTCGATGATCCGAGCCGCTCAATATGTTCAGAACGTGATTTTAAGAGTATCCGTGAGGAATCAGCAAAAAAAATGAGGGGAAAGGGCTTCATTTGAGCAGTTTTTATTTGAACCGTTCGATAAAAAATAAACAAAAATTGCTTGGATGAAGCCTTTCCGGTCATTTTTTTTTTGCTGATTTTTCGCGGGTACCCTTAAAATCACGTTCTGAACACATTTAGCAGCTTGGATCATCGAAATTCTATCGGGAAAGGGAGGTCCTTATTTTATTAAGTTAAGGTAGTCCTTAGGAGAAGGTGACTATATAAGGTTTATGGTGTCTTTTGTTCAAAAGGGGGGGAAAGTGTATGTCACTTTCTAGATAATGGATAGACTTTTCCTATTGTTTCTGGAACAGAGTACATGGATCTCATAATTATTGACAAATTCATCCGGATACAAAGTCGATTTATTTTTCTTCATCATTTTGATTTTTTATGTCAATACGAGAACAATATAATGATATATGTGTACATTTAAACTCCATATCATGCCGCCATTTCTGATATATATGGTTATAAGTCCAAATCTGTTCTCAACGCACACATATATTAGACATAAACGGTTATATTTGCATATTTAAAAACCTGAACTTTGTTTTGCGCTAATATAAGCACATATAATACTATATGTGAGCATCTAATTTTTGTATTATGCCATTATAACTGTCATATATGGTTATATGTCAAACTTTGTACTCTATTATATACCAATAACATCCACATATCATGCCATTATTTTTTACATATATTGTTATATGTCCAAATCTGTTCTTTTTTGTTATATGTCCTTTTTATTTGGAATAATAAAAGTATACAATTGGCACATGTTCTCCTTTATGTGCAAGGTTATTCACTCTAGCGTATGCAATTTGTGATGTTGAAAACGATGGACCAACAAAAGTTGGACGAAGCAAATACTGTTGAATTGGTATTTCAATAATACACATATAGACATGATTCCATGATTCAACAATATGTTGTGTATGTCAACCATTACATGTGTTCCCTAACTAACTACTGTCTTGTTGCTCATAATATTCTTCAATTTCTTCCTCTTCTTCTCCCTCGCCCTCTTCTGTCTTTTGTAATTTCTGTACAAATAAGGAAAAAGTTAAACAGATGCATTATGTTCTTCATTGTAATAAAAAAAGATCAGAGAAACTGATATATAACCATATATGTCTCAGTACAGAAGCTCATCTACAACTTAAACGGGACCAAAAGCTCGAATATAACGTTATATTTTTAGCATCAACAAACTAAAAAACTAACTTTTATATAGTTACCAAAGGCAGATTGTCATATATAACCATATATGGATATATGACCACATGTCTCAGTAAAGAATTCAAGTTAATTGAGTACATATATGGATATATAACCATATATTGCTATAAAAAAAAATGCCACAAGCTGATATATAACCATATAAACCATATAGATGGGAAAAAAACTCAAATATAATGTTATATGTTTAGCACCATTGGAAATTCTGGCGTTATATGTGAGCTCCACTTCTTGTGATAGATTAGTGGTCGTAGCATTGTTCTATTTTCCACCACTCCAATTTACTCACTTTTAAACTGGAAAAATGGTCTACAACCACTATTGCGAACAAAATCGAATATATATAACCATATATATGTGTGTGTGTGTGTGCAGCCCACACAGACAAACAAAAACAAACATATATAACCAAATATGTGCAGCCCTAAACAATCATATATAACCTATCAGTGATAGACACACCCAATCAACCTCAAACCTTTTTCCGGAGTAATAGTGGATGTATAAAACATATATAACCATTATTGCGAACCCTAACCAAACCCTAACTATGTTTTGTGCTACGTCCACTATTGCGAAAAAAATCTAACATATATAACCCTATGTGTAGCCCACAGAGCAAAGCAAAAACAAGCATAAATAACCAAATATGTGCAACCATAAATAATCATATATAACCCTATCGGTGATAGACACTCCCAATCAACATCGACCCTTTTTCTACTGAGCGAAACTCAAACCACAATCAATATGTTGTTGTAAAACACTAACCGGTGGTGGATGGGTTCTTTCATATACATCGGTATATGGTCGGTTTCACTAATCAAACTCAGTCGAGTAATTCTGGATATATAACCATATATGATATACATCTGAAAACATAGCCAACCCAAACAAAAACCCTAAATATAGCAAACACGCCCATATATAACCCAATATGTGATCACATACAGCCAGAATTTGTATTGAAGTAACCTTTTCGGGGTGAAATTGGTGGTGCCTGTTGAACGAATGGCGACGAAGAATGCTGCCGACGTCGCCATATAGATGTTCGTTTTTTACCTAATCAAACTCAACCAATCATATATAATGATATATATATGGGTTTCAAGCAGAACATATTTGTAGCGAGGTTACATTTCTAAGTCAAATCGGTGGCCACCGCTGAAATAGACGGCGATTCGGGTGGAGGAAAACCAACGGAGAGGGAGGAGAGAGGCGACCGAGAAGGAGGAGAGAGGGTGGAGGAATACCAACGGTTCTGTGGTTAACTTCGGCGCCGGTGAGGGAGGTAGAATGACAGAGAATGTCAGTGGCTGTAGGAGTTTAAAGATTCCTGTGGTGATATGTCGACGCCAGCAATGGAGGATGAACAACGGAGAAGGGCGGCGGATGGAACGATGGATTCTAGGGTTTTGGATGAAATGGTGGAAATGAAACGTGGGAATGAAATGGTTTTGGAATGTTATATACACGGGGTGGTTTTGTCATTCGGATGTCTTTTTAAACCTAGTATTAGAAAAGTGGACCAGAGGAGTTTGAAGATTGGACAATGGACTAGAGGAGTGAGAAGTCTCTAATAGTGGACTTATCAAAAAATTACCCATTAAAGTTTACTTCTTTTTGTCACATGATATATATCAGCAGAGGTTAGGGAGAGTTAGTAAGTTAATTCACAAGGTATTTAGAATCTGACCATAGTCTGAACCCCAATCGCCCCTCAAACCTAGGCCTCCACTGAGAGAAGCAGTGGGTGATGCCAATTGAGCTAACAGCTCATTGGCGATAGGGATGTTAATTTTGCTTGATGCTTCCTTAGCCAATTTGATACCTACCTCGAACGGGTCGACAATTTGGAGATTCATTTGGGGATTTGTTAGGATATGGAGATTTAATTCAAAAAATCTGGTAGGAGGCGGGGACATACATATTCCCGAACCGAATCCACTCCGAATCCGTTCCCAGTTTGATACTTGCCCCGCCCCTGATTCCCCGAAATATTTTTATCTGGTTATTTTTCGGCAACTGATAATATCATGACTAATTTTGATCTCTCATGCATCACATTTTCTCTTTCTAGTTTTTTGGTTCTCATTTACACCTCTTTTGGATGAAGCGATTTCGAGGGGGAAGAAGTGAAACGGTGAGGAAGCTCAATCTTTCGCACATTTGGGAGCTCCTATAGGCGAGAACGGGTGGGGAGGGTGAGAAACCAAAACCCCTTACAGAGGCCCTTTTGTTTCTCGCTACTTTTGGTGCGATTTCGAGAAAAAGGGAGACGGACGAAACGACGATGACTTACGGCAGCACGTGCGGTCCACCCCTCGTCGAATCGTCGTCGTACTTGCACCGTTGTCTTCGTCTCGTCAAGGTGAAGCTGCCTCTGTGTTCAAAACTCAATTTTGAACCTTTGATTTGGTCGCCGGAGATGAGGGAGAAGGAGTTGGTTGCCGGAATGGAAGGGAGAGAATTTGGTTTCTCACATATGTTTGATTGACACAGTAAGAGACCAAATCCCTTTCTTCTCTTTTCTCTACATTATCAACTCGTTTGGAACGAGTGATTTCGAGCGAGAAGAAAGGAGAGGGTGAGGAATCCGACTCTCTCCCACGTTTGGCAGAGCCATTAGGCGAGAAAGGGGTGGGGAAGGAGAGAAACCATTTTCTCTCGAGAAACCGTTTCCTCTCAAGACCTCATTTTTGAATCGCGCTGGATGTGACGCGATTCCGTGAGAAAGAAAAGGAAGGTGCGCATGCGGGCTACGCCGGAGTGGCTAGCTCGTCGCCGGAGAAAACTTCGTCGCCGGAGTTTACAGATTTTGGTCGCCGGAGAGAGTTTCTCGCCGGAGAGGATTTGATTTCTCATGATTGTTTGGGTTGCACAGTGAGAAATCACTCCCCTCTCTTCTCCTTTCTCACCATTAACGGAGAAGACTCCCCTTTCTTCTACTTTCTCACCCCTCCGTCCAAAGGGGCCGTAAGGGAGATCTCTTCCCTTTCTCGCCAGGGTAGCCAAAGGAGCTTTTACAGAGCAAGATAACCCCGTACATCCCTTCCCCAAATCCCATGATCCATCTGTTCCTGATTGGAAACCCACTCTCTTTCATCCCCTCTTCCTCTTTTCCATGGTGCTCTCACAAATCTGATCCACCACTATCCCGTTCGTCAACGGACAGGTAATCTCTCTCTCTCTCTCTCTCTCTCTCTCTCTCTCTCTCTCATATTTTGGTTCTTTGCTTACAAAACCAGTCCTCGAACTCCCCTATTTGATTATGCCAGTGGCCTAGTTTGCATTTTTGGTGTAGGCAAGGCCGCATATATGCATCTTGCGTTTCGGCTTATGTATTATGCCAGTCTTTTATTTTTATTTTGGTACTTGTTTTTCTCTACATCAATTTACCAGTTACCAAATCTATTTTTTCCCTTTTTTAAAAAAAGTAAAAACTCAGGGATTTATCTCTAAGTCTAGAAACGATCCATAATGCTTTGTTTTCAATTCAAGAACTCCCCAAATAGCTCTGTTTTCTCTTTCTACACTTGTTTCGCCTTCGTTGAAGTCCACCAATCCACTGTGACGGCGTCAACTCGTAGTGGTTCTGTACTTCTCTCTCTCTCTCCCTCTCTCTCTCTCTCTCTCCCCCCGACCTTCTGTTTCTTTGTCTCTCGGTGCAACGCGTAAAGGGGCAAAAAGTAGTGGCTCAGAGGGTTTTTTTTTTGTTGTGACAAGGCAGTGAGATACTGGAGGGGGATATGTTTATCCTGGCGAAATAATAACCGGGACTAAAATACCAAACAAACACCGGATATAAGTGACCCTTGCATTAAAGCCATATATTACCGGGTGTAACCTATATTACCTCCCTTATGCTACTGCCAAACAAGCCGTTAATATCGGTCTTCTTGGGAATTCAACTTTTTAACAAAATTCCAGTCCTTTTAGAATATGTTTCCTTCAAAAGCCATTCAATGTCTTGCGTAGTCCGGTGACAAGCACATATTATGCCATGCCTTGCCTAGTCTGGTGGCAAGCACATGCCGTTTCAACGGTATTTCGGTCATGTTTTGGAGCACTCCCCATGAGATGTGCTTGCACGAGGCATGAAGCCAAACAGCCAAGCATGAGTGACCCTTGCATTAAAGCCAAACGGCCAAGACAAGTCATCAACACGAATTACAAGTCTGTGTTCTAGAGCGTGGGGAGCCTATGACAGACTAGCAGCAGCTCTGCAAGAATGTCGACGGATGGAACGATGGGAGATCTGTCCATAGTAACCTGAAGAAGAGGGGCAAACTCTAGACCCTAGGAGACGCCTGAGGAAGAGTCCGTGTTTGGAAAGATGGAAATGATTGTAGAACAGGTTACTCGGTACAGAACTGCATGCTTGAGGTTTCAACGTTGTCTATGTGGAGGGAGTTCGAAGATAGTCCTCAAACAAAAAGTGGAATCCTGAAGTCAAGGGCCTCCACATTACTTCTAATTGTTTATGAAAGTTGGACATAAAAGGCTAAACACTTTTTTGTTTTTATTTTCAAAGAGGAGTACTAGTATTTGACATCGATTTGTCAAGTAGACAACTAACGTTCAATACTACATTTATTATTTGATCTAGAGTACTTGCTGCTGATAGTACTTGCTGCTGATAGTACTGGATAGTATTTGTCACAGATATGTATGAACTAAATATTGATATCAAACCTTCCTTAATAGCTTCTGCTTAGTTAACTTAACAATGTGTGTGGAAGTCAACTCTTAAATTCCAGTCTTTTTTCATCCTTTATTTTCCCTTCCAAGTTTCCATCTATTTCAGTGGACACCAGAAGAAAATGGTATCCTCCAATTTCTTATGGTGCTTTGAACAATATGAGTAAGCTTAAGCTACATATGAGGCAGATGTTACCTGGACACGGGTACGCGAATCGGGTGCGGGTACATATCTAAGGGTCGGACACTCAAAAGTTGAAAATAGAGGATTCAGGGATATGTACCCGAATTTGGATACGGGTGCGGGGATGCGCTGAATATTATATATATAGAAAATTTTAGATTATTTACATAAATATTTGTAAAATTAGTTCATAAAAATATCATTTCCGTTATACAATACTAATTTAAGTGTAATTTATCTCCTAAATGTGGTCCAATTCCAATATATAGCCCAAATTAATAATAGATGGATACATTTAAGTGTAATTTATCTCCTAAATGTGGCCTAATTCCTCTTTTTCTTCTTCAATCCGCGATCAGAAGTATCTGATTTCCAGAGGAGTATCCGACACGGTATCCCACACCCACACCCGTGTCGTGTCGTGTCCACATGGGTGCGTGGCCCAAAATTGAGGATCCATGTAACATAGGGTCACTCAGGCAGATGTAAAAATTAAAAACCGCTGTCGTATTTATGGACGTATGTTTTTCTCACTTTGCCTTCCTCGGCCATACTTGTCTTTACTGAATATGTTTTCTCAAACTCCTGCAGGAACTTGGTCTGCATTGCCGTGCTATACATGAACACTGTGAAATCCGAGTGAGTGGCGAACCCTGATGCATGTTCAATCTGGAATTTTGTTTTCGTATGTAGATATTGTAATTCGTAAGTATCTACATTGAAGCGTGTTTGTAGGAGTTATGGTATCCATCAGTGGCCACCTCGCAACATGGAAAAGGTCCGTCACTTTTGTCCCTCGCCTATTGAGAACCAGGGACAAACCCCACGACTAGATTCTGATTTCCCTTCTAATCTAGCCTCGGGTAGTGTTGCTAACATAGAGCAAGGGTTCCAAGATAGAATGATGGTGTCCATCAAGGTGAAATATGGAAATGATACCATAAAGTTTAGGCTTTCCTTGTCGTCTAGTTTGGTAGAGCCACAACAAGAAGTGGTTAAAAGGCTCAACATGGAGGCTGGAACTTACTGTGTCAAGTATAGAGATGAGGAAGATGAGTTGATTATGATAGCTTGCGACGAGGACTTACAAGATTGTATACGCACTTCTAGATCTCTAGGCAACACTTCAATTGTGGTACTGCTTGAGCTAAAACACCAATTAACAACTTGGATCCTACTAATTAAGCATATATCTATATGGTCTGTGTTTCGTAAGCATCTGTGCTACCCTACAGATTTGCTCTTGATGTGGGTTTTTTTTTTTTTTTTGCTTTTGTTTATACAAATAGTCTTTAAAATGTGAAGAATGTATCATCTCTCTTTTTTGCCACTCCTCATCTTGCCTCTGTTGTTGTACCATGCCTAGTCTTTTACGTCATACCCATTGGTGAGGGGGCATTTCATGTATTCAAAATTTCCAACTCATTTCTAATTAAGTTTTGCACTTCATCTGCATTCCTCTATGAGAATACTCAATACTACGGAAAGAACTACACAAAATCATTTTGCCCAACTATGGTTCTGATAATTCATGCTCTTCATAGACTTATAAGAGATCCTAGGATATTTGTCCCTGTGCTCAATAATGCTTGGCACTAATTTGGAAATTCTAGTTTGTTAAATTTATGAGACTATAATAGGGCTGCACAGGAGTGTGCAAAATTATAGTATTTGGTTGAGTAGGAGAAGTGTAATACAATAGACTCCTAATTATGTTAATTTACCTTGAGTGACATTGTAATTATGAGCATGTTAGTACTCCTAAAATTTATGGAATTAGTTTTAGTCTTGATGCATATGCATGTTGTTGTTAGAGTTGTGAATTTATAAAATACCTTTCTGTATATAGATGTGACTACCTGATTTAATTTTTGGATAGTCTAAGACGGTTAATAAAAGATTGGCCCTAATAGGTGAAGATGTAGGGTAAAGATACCTGGTGGCCTATTTAACCCTTGCTATATGTACCGACCATGGGGAGGGAAATTGTACCGACACACATATATACACAAAAAAAGGTGCTTTGATCAAGGACCCTACACACCTCGGATGCCATTGATTCCCGCGTTGGCCCCATTGGTTTTTTTTTTTAGAATTTTTGAACGGCTCGGATCGGCCGTCCGGTGGCCGGAGACAGCCCGCCGGCAGCCGTCGGTACGTTTTCCCTCCCCCAATGGTCGGTACTCATAGATTTTTCGTTTTTGTTGGATGTTCCCGAAGGGACGCCTATTTAACCCTTACGTACCCTTAACCACATAAAATAATTTGTTACTTTTTTGTTTGTGACCTCCCTATTGGAAAAGTCTTCAAGACCTAAAGCTATCTCACATTTTCAGTATCCTGACAAATTTTCATGTCTTATCAAGATGGTATCTCACATTCCACCCAATTTGGTCCACCCACTAGATTAGTTTTGTCTATTCCGCCCACAAGACTAATTTGGTCTACCCACTAGATTAGTTTTGTCTATTCCGCCCACAAGACTAATTTGGTCTACCCGCTAGATTAGATTTGTCTATGGACTGCTTGAGTATTTGTAGTGCCTTGTCAAGTGCTCACTGTCATGGACAAGTCTGGAATAGCTATTTCAAATCAAAATGGTCTGAATTCTCATTATTCCAACCATTGATATGGACACACCAAGCACAACATAATGACTTTCGGGTTCCCCAATTGGTTACAAACAAGATTCACGCCAGCCTTTCCTCATATATCGAATTTGAAAGAGAGTATTGTGTGAAACAAAGTATCTATCCTACGGCTTTGCATCAACAATTACTGCAACACCTCAAGCCCTTGTCGTCAAAATTCAGCTGGATAGGAATTAGCACAGAAATACCAACCAAATTGAGGCATATACATCAGAGTTTAATTCCTGCTAAAAACTCTAGCTGGGATGTAACGGAGATGATCCTTGTTTATTCATTTAACTTATGGTGCACTTGTTTGTGTGGTCGTCCATTCTCTATCAAAGGATAACCTTGGAATCAAACTCGAAGACTTTTTTTTTCTTTAGCTGACCTGACCAGCAGCCGTTGTTGACTCCCCGAATCCCATTATACCCTGATATTTAATAACAAAGAAAAGAAGAATCTAATCTTCCAAACAAAACTAACCATCCATTGCTGCAAGCAAGAAGCTCTTCCCAATTTACCCAAAAAAAACAAAAAAGAAGCTCTTCCCGACATTAAATGACTTCCAAAGCAGTATCGGTTTATTTTCTGATACTTTTATATGTTTGCTTGAATCCCTTGGTCATAGCTGTAGATGAAAACCAGTTCATATACAATGGCTTCAATGGAGCCAATATTCACCTTAATGGGGGTGCAAAAATCCATTCCAATGGACTTTTGCAGCTAACCAACAGTTCAATATTTCAAATCGGTCGTGCTTTCTACCAGCGTCCTGTAAGATTTTACACATCTTCGTCCATGTTAACCCAAGATCTTTCATTTTCCACCCATTTTGTTTTTGCCATTGTTCCTGAGAGAGCAAATCTGAGTGGTGATGGAATGGCCTTTGCGATCTCACCATCTTTGAACTTCACCCAAGCCCTAGGAGGCCAGTATCTTGGGCTCTTCAATTCTTCTGACAATGGGCTCCATTCCAACCATCTGTTGGCGATTGAGCTCGATACCTTTCAGAATCATGAATTCAATGATACAGACGGTAACCATGTTGGAATTGATGTTAATAGCTTCATATCAAATGTATCTGCGACAGTCACGTATTACTCCAACGAGGAAGGAATTAACCAGAGCTTGGATCTTATAAGTGGTAGTCCAACGCAAGTTTGGATAGAGTATGATGGGTTTGAGAATGTACTCAATGTTACACTAGCTCCTATTTCAAGCCCAAAACCAGATCAGTCTCTCCTGTCAACACACATCAATCTTTCTTCAATTCTGTTGGATTCCATGTATGTTGGTTTCTCTGCTGCAACGGGAATAGCTTCCGGGAACCATTATATTCTTGGTTGGAGCTTCAATAAAAGTGGGAAAGCACAGGGCCTAGAAATTTCAAAGCTTCCTTCACTTCCTCGTCAAAGAAAACCCAGTCGAGGAATTACAGGTCTAAGAATAACAGTGACAGTGACAATAGTACTCGTCGTTGGGCTGACCATCACAATTGCAGGGACATTTTACGTGTTGAGGAGGAAAAAGTATGAAGAAATACGTGAAGATTGGGAGAGGGAATATGGCCCTCATAGGTTTTCCTATAAGGATCTCTTCAAAGCTACCAGAGGTTTCATTGACAAAGAGCTTCTTGGAGTAGGAGGTTTTGGAAGGGTTTATAGAGGAGTACTTCCCTCTTCGAAGGAACAAGTTGCAGTCAAGAAAGTCTCCCATGATTCAAAACAAGGGATGAAGGAATTTGTGGCTGAAATTGCTAGCATAGGAAGGCTAAGGCACAGGAACTTGGTGCAGCTCCTTGGCTATAGCCGGCGGAAGGGAGAGCTGCTCTTGGTCTATGATTATATGCCGAACGGAAGCCTTGACAAGTTCCTATTTAGCAATGAAAAGCCAATCCTCAATTGGGCACAACGTTATCATATCATCAGAGGAGTAGCATCCGCCCTTCTATATCTGCACGAAGAATGGGACCAAGTTGTTCTTCACAGAGATGTTAAGTCTAGTAATGTTCTCTTGGATGCTGATCTAAACGGAAGGCTAGGGGATTTTGGGCTTGCTAGATTATACGATCATGGAGCAAACCTCATAACTACCAATGTTGTGGGGACAATTGGGTACCTTGCTCCAGAGCTTTCTACAACTGGAAAGGCAACCACAAGCACTGATGTGTTTGCTTTTGGTGTATTCATACTTGAAGTAGCTTGTGGAAGGAGGCCCATACAGCCACAACAGTCGCCTGACGAGGTTGTTTTGGTTAGTTGGGTTTTAGAGAAATGGAAGGAGGGAGCGATTCTCGAGACAAGTGATCCTAGATTGGGAGGAGATTATTTGGAGGAGGAAATGGAGTTGGTTTTGAAACTAGGCCTGCTTTGCTCCAAGTCCGATGCAGCAACCAGACCTAGCATGCGCCAACTGATACAATACCTTGATGGAGATGTCCTGTTGCCCGAGATAATTCGTGTCAGCACAAGTATTGGTACAATAGGTCTCGGTAATGAAGCACCTTCTACATTTGTCACGTCATCCATTGAGAAGTCTTCTTCTCTCTCCATATCTAGCACAGAGTCGATACTCAATAGCGGTCGGTAAATTAGGAAGTTTGTAGCGCCTTGGAAATGCTTGATCATGGTTTTGTTTTTTGGAGGAAAGGGAAGAAGTGTTGGTTTGTTAAGGGAAGTTAGAAGAGTTGAACCTAAGACAGGATGAACTTGGAACAAGCATGCAACCGCTTGGGCTAGCTCGCAAGTTCATAGTTATAATGTGTGAGACTAAATAGAAGGATAGCTGATATTGGGTGAAGGAGACACAAGTACTTCAAATTTCGGTTAGTAAGATAGTGAAATATTACTGATATTGGTGTATATATATGAGCATATGTATCATGTATGTTAAATTCTGCAGCTTCTATAGCCCACTTTCTTCAACTTTCATGTATCGAATCATTAGCTAATATCATCTTTCGATATATGTTTGTGAACATACCTTGACTTGGTTGCCCAAGTGTGCTCATGTAGTCTGGTCCAGATTTATTGCCTTAGCTATTAGAGATGCTGAAGGATCGTTCCTATCCTATTATTGTACTATAAATTGGATTATATAGTTCAATACAAGTATTGATATTGCATTTATAAAAAAAGTGATTGATATTCTGCAATTTGCATGGTATCAGAGCCCATTGTTCTGTTTGGTGTGTTCCCCTCCTGATTGTCTCTTGTTCTAGTGCTAGCCAATCTCAGTTAGGTTAATTGTTCTGAGTTCTACTTTGTTTTTCCTTGAAGCCCTCTTTGATGTATCTAGACCCGGTAATCAATGGCATAACTCTTGCATTCTTGTGCTTATATATGTTGTCATTAGTCTTTTCTGACCAATTGGCCTCATCTAACTTTGTTGAAACCATCTCCGTCAAATTAGATGGTCTCATTTACAGCCATTGGTCTCATCTCATGTATAGTTTCCTGAGAGGAAAATGGCACGTGGAAGTATGTTGCTGGTAGGAAAACGTGTCCCATTAATCCAATGATCAGAAGGATGATGCCTGCCTTTGAAAATGTATTGGATGAATGGGACGTGGACAACAGTAAAATCATTACCTGGATTGCAAAATTTGGCAGTTTCTCTGTTAGCATGCAACTGGGTAATTTTGAGACTGCATAACAAGTTTGGGATATTCCTGCAGGGCATTATGTAACTTATGTTTAGACCAACTTTGCAAGAAAATTCAAGCTTGAGATGGATATTTGAGATCTGAAACAAAAGAAAGGACAATCTGTCTCTTATTTTTACTCTGAAATGCCCATCATTTGGGATGAATTGACACTCATGGAACCGCAGTAGACAGTGGATGCTGAATTATACTACGAGTTTAGAGAAGAAACTCGCCTTGTTCAGTTTCTAATGGCCCTCAAAGATGATTTTGCGGCAGTCAGAGCTTCCACACTCCATCGCTCTCCCCTTCTGTCAGTTGATGCTGTTTTGTCTGAGCTATTGGCAGAAACAGTTGTATTTTAGTAAATCTAATCTGTCTTTAGGTGTTCTGTGGGCACACAATGAACAAAATGCCCAACTCTCCATCGGGTTGCAGAAAAAACACTTTGTCCCAGAAAAATTGGTTTAATTTTTTGTTCAAATTGCGTCCAAGTTGAATTGCTTGACAAGAAAATGAGACTTGTGTGTTCAAAACAAGTCTTCTTACCAAGAAGGTTAAAATATAGTTGTACACAACCTCACTCCAATAATGAACACATAACAACATTGGCCACATCATCTACTGTTGGGAGGGGGCCTGACAGGTAAAATTATAGAGTTTTGTGTTCAAACATCTTCATTCCCAGAAGGCTTAATAGAGTAGTACACAACCCCAATCCAATAATGAACACAGAACAACATTATTAACATCATTTAACTGCTAGCTGTTAACTTCTTGCATCTTGGTAGCTTTAACTTCTAGTAATTGCAGTAAAAAATGAAACTCTTATCTCTTTTCCTCAAATTCTTTCATGACAGAGAAACTTGACAAGATTTTTTCTTGATCGGCTAGAAACTTGACAACTGTTGGGGATGTGTATTTTTCAAGTGAATATTCACCAAGTCGGTGAGCAAGCAAGTGAATATTCACAAAGTTAGCGATCAATTTGAGAAGTTTTATTGAAATGGAACAAGTACATAAGAGTTTTTAGGGATTTTGTACCAAAGTTGAAGTTGGACCACCCCACACCACATGATGGTGTATGGTGAATTGATAACTCTATTAAACCTTGTTTTTCATCAATAAGCTGAAAGTTAATCATCAGACAGCAGTTGTTGAATGCAGATTATTGCATGTTCTTATTCCTCGGCTTTCTTTCTAGAAGGGTATTTCTTTTCCCGGTTTAAGTTTTTTGTTTCCTTTACACAGTTACTTGCATTCTGTCTTCGACGTTTCGTCCCACATGTGAATTGCTTTGTTTATGTTTTGATTCCAGTGGCGTTTTAGCAGTGGAATGTGGTTCCTGGCATATTATTTCTGGTCTACTATATCTCATGACTGCTAAGCGTTATATTAATATGTGTACGGTGTACTGAACTCTTTTTGCAAAAGTTGCAGCGCATATTTCTTGATGCAGTGATTCAGTAAGTCACATAATTCGGGTGCGGATACATGAGTGCAAGCGCAAGCATGAAAGTTCTCTGAAATACATTCCAAACTACTAAAATTCGGAAGAGTGAGGATAGAGAGAGGGAGGATTGAGAGCTCGAGCACATGA
Source organism: Rhododendron ovatum (assembly GCA_019656835.1). Taxonomy (NCBI): domain Eukaryota; kingdom Viridiplantae; phylum Streptophyta; class Magnoliopsida; order Ericales; family Ericaceae; genus Rhododendron; species Rhododendron ovatum. The sequence continues at coordinate 35,155,026 of CM033790.1, forward strand.
CATTTTGCAGGATTATGTGATAAGTGATTCCCCTTGGCTTTGTCTCACCCAAATACTCCATCCGCGGTATCTAGAAGCTTGAAGTCAAGTCGTGGTGAAATCATTCTTGGGTTTACTTCTACTCGACCACATTAGTGCTATTACCAATCCCACACATTCCTACAATGAGATTTTTTTTCTTCATCGCAATCACACCGTGTCACATTCACACGTACTCTTTCAACACAATTTTCAAACTAAAGGTTAATTAATAGTACAGTGCGTCGCTTGCTTTCGGCTCTTGTACTTGATAAAGACATCCGCTGTGTTTGGTTCACAATTTTAGATTGAAATTTTTAAGTTAAAATCTAAAAACATGTGATTGGATGAGTTATTTCAAAGATGAGTGGGTCCCGATTTTACTGTGCGGGTCAGCAAGTGGGGGCAAAAAGTACCCTCCTCCCCCTCTCTCTCTCTCTCTCTCTCTCTCCAATTTCTGAAACCCCGTCAACATCTTAATTTGCTCGGCTTTGCCTACTTTTATTTCTTGCTCTGTTAAGACTAATAGTTGCATATTTGAAATTATTTCCCTGCCTGCTTTGTCTGACTATTTAGAATTAGGACCAATGTGTAGTCAGCATTTGCTAAATTGTGACATTAAGTGGGACCCAGTCCCCAACCCTTGGATGAAATTCTCTCACCCCAGTGAAATCTTTCCGTCTCACCATCTCAACTTCGCCGCCGCCAAACTCACCGACCTGATTGTATTTTTTTTTCTCCATTTCTTCTTTTGTTCTCTCAATCTACAAACGTCCCTCCCCTTGTACCCAAAAAATTGCAGAGAGAGAGCCATCAAAGTTCTGGTTCTCTGGGATTCCCAGAAACTAGTTCGAAACTAATAGATTGGAAAACCCACTCTATGGGATTCAGAAATCATACCGATAACTCAATTAATTGGAATTTTTTGGTATCTTTTACTTTTTGCAACGTTTTGTTTAACTTTTTGTTATAATTTTTTAGATTAAAAAAATACAAAAATATAGACCGAAGTTGAAAAAAAATTCAAATAAAATGTCAGTCAAACTTTTCGTCATCTTATTTGTTTGACCGCCATCTTATTTGAATTTTTTTCAATTTCGTTGTGCGGCCCAACTACCATATGAGACTAAAAAAATTCAAATAAAATGTCAGTCAAACTTTTCGTCATATTATTTGTTTGACCGGCATCGTATTTGAATTTTTTTCAATTTCGTTGTGCGGCCCAACTACCATATGAGACTCTATTATTGCTCTCTCTCTCTCCAATGACAGAGATTTCAAGGAGAAGGGACCTCCATTATTCTTTTCACATTGCTTTCTTCATTCAATTATTCAATGCAAGACCCCACAACCATCAACCTCGTGGAATCTTGCTAGTTGTGTCTTTTTCTTTCATTTGTATTTTCTAGGAAAAAGAGGATAAAAACATTTCTTTTACTACTTGACTTTTTTTTGCCAGACGATATATATTTACGGGAATTTAATGGATGCTAGTATGATAGTAGTTAGTCCACAGAGAATTCAAAAGCTATCCTTAACCTTGGCCCCAAACCCAGCCCCTCGAGGGGCTCGAACCTTGCCAACCACAGATGGGGGAAATGAACTTTCCAATTGTGCTAACTTGGTTGTTCACTTGATCTTTTTTTCTTTCTTTTTTTTGTTCAAATTTTATACATCAGCAGGATCGGGAGAGTTAGTAGAGTTAGCTGTTAGTCCACAAGAGTTCAGAGGGCTGTCCATAGCCATGAACCACGAATACGCCTGTTTGTACCATATTTCACCGCCTGTCGATCGACCGAAAGGTGGCGTTTATGGGAATGCTTCCTATTTTATTATTTCGTATTAATAATATAACTAGTTTTTATTTGTTTGTATTTTAATAAAGTGCAGGACACTTGGTATGCTCCTATACATTTGGAAGTTAAAAAGACACTTGTCATTGTCCTACACACTTTGAAGTTGAAGAGGAGTTATTTGGACAAGTGGCATGCTCTTACACACTTTGGAGTTTGTGGGAAGTTATTTGGACACTTGGAAGATGATGAAGAGTAGTGAGAAGTTAGGAAGTTATTTCCTGCACATTTTATTTTCTATAAATAGCCTCTTTTGGCTTCATTGTAAACTCCTTCAACAAATCAACTTTGTTATAAATTTTTGTCTACCAACCCATTCGGGTTATAACTAGGAGTAGGAGTAGAATTAACTTAATTTTCTTACTTTCGATGGGGATCCGTCCTTTTTGATTGTAAATCTACCTTGGAAAAATAACGAAGTCCATTTGATATTTTTCTTCCGCTACACCCCACTTCACTAAACCATCAATTCATTCCGCCCAATCGATGGGTCGATTCCGTTCTTGAAGATTGGCGGGTGACGGTCTTCTTTTACGAGTCAATTCATCACCACCAAAAAATTGCATTTGATTCATTCGCCATTTCTTTTCCGGTGAATTCCTGAAATACGGCAAGGAACCTCAAATCCGTTTGTGGAGACAAGCCGCATTCGCCTTTATTTTTGTTGTTGGCTTTGTTTCCCGAAATTTCCGTCGATTTCGATCGAGGGAAAAATTGGTAAACAACGCCCCTCGTGGAGCTTGACTGAGCAACCCTAAAATTGATAACATTTTCACTTCTCCTTTCCCTATCTTGTGGAAACCCGGTTTTTTTTTGCCCCTCTTTGGTTCCAAAGTTCTGAGATAGTTATGTTTTCAATATATTTGAATTGGGGAATTAGATACGAAAAGAAAAGACAATATTCGAGTTTCTTGACAAAATCACTAATTTGGATTAATAATTTAGTGACAAACTGAGAAGAAAAAAAAGTACAAAATTTATATTTCTTGATTGGTTCCTTCCACTTTTGTACTACACCCTTTGTCACAATCTAGAGGGGCTATCAATTTAGATTAGTTGATCTTGATAATGCATATTCGAAATCTTTATAAGTAAGTAAAATGCAAGTACGGTAAATAAAGGATTTAATGTGGTCGTCACTACTACTTACAGATATGAAAACAAAAGTAGAGTCACGGATAAATATAAGGAAAATTCTAAAATCAGCCCTAATGAGTATGTGAATGTATATTAAAATATAAAAAAAGTACACAGAAATACATATTTTTCTTGTCTTTTAGTGTAATTATCGTCAGTCTAATGGGCTAATAATAGCAAGATCGCAAATATAAAGCAGATTCCTCTACGGGCCGGGCCATACTCGCCTCCACTTTCCACTTTCCAACTCCAACCGGTGAAGACTAGCCAAAGTTCAAGTACAGCAGTCATTGGTTTCTCTATACAACACAATTCCTTTTTACACAAAGCAAAATAAATGGGCTGAAATATTTCTCGGTGCTTTATGAAAGTTAAAATTTTATGGAATGTCTTCGGATGATTAAAAATTCATTTAGTCCCATAAAGATGAGATTATTTGAAATATTTATGAAAAATTAAATTACTATGTCGCTCCATATAAAGTAGAATTCTCTAATTAGAAATTGTCATTGGTCATTGCCTAATTAATGGTGTGATTTTGAAATCACCAGTTTAATTATTAGTGATATTAAGGTAATGATCAGTACTTTCTTTTAGTTTTTCATTTTCCAAAAGTAGTTTAATTATACATTATAGATTTTTCTCGGCTGTTTTTCTTAATTAATCATAGGAATCCCATGTTTTCCTTTCTAATTTTTTTTACCAACCAATCAATGCTTTTTTGTGAAATAAGAAAATTTTTAAAATTCTATAAATTTTGCGTTGTGTCACTTGCAATCATCACGTGGCGCCTTCTCACTAATAGACACTTTTCTTTAATATATATAGTCCAAAAAAGAGGAGAATGATGAGAAATCATAGAATGAGGTTGAAGGAGGGAAAAAAAGATTCACAGTCTTGATGGAGGAAAAATAGTAAATGACGATCGATCACGGAATCACAGGAATCCTATACGTTTGGATTGTTTAAAATTCTGATTAGCCAATAAGACCGTGAATCATATAATTGTTTCCTTAATCCTACATTTTCCCGTCAAAACATATAATCCTACGTGCTTGGCCCTTTTTTTTTTTTGCAGTCAATTATTTCCTTTCTAATTTTGCAGTCAAATTTTTGCATAGCACATTTTCAAGTAAATTGTTTCCTTTCTAATTTGTTTTTTGCTCGCCGTTTGCCTTTCTAATTATTTCCTAATCGTTTCCTTAATTTATCACAGAAATCCTACCTTTTCCTTTCTAATTTATTTTGCTCGGCCATTTTCCGTAATTGTTTCCTTAATTAATTCCGCAATTGTTTCATTAATTAATCACAGGAAATCCCATGTTTCCTTTCTAATTTTTTTTTTTGCTCAATCGTTTTCCTTTCTAATTTTTTTTTTCAGCCAATCAATGTTTTTTTGTGAAATAAGAAAATATTAAAATTCTTCAAATTTTGACATTGTGCTTTCTCACTAATAGGCACTGGAGAATGAAATCAAATAAGAGATGAACGGGTTTGAGATAGAGAGGAAATCAACGTGTTTCAGCCATAGAATTTGGGGAGAAGGAAATCAAATAAGGGAAAGAGTGGTAAAAAATTAAAATTATAGAAAAATTCATATAATAGAAATTCATATTTCGCGCCACTTGTCGCGACGTGAGGTAGGATTCGAAAATACCCTTTTTGTTTAATATATGTATAGATTCTTCAACACAAATGTGCTCGAGTTATATGACAAGTTATGTATATATGTGCTCGCCATAATCTTTTGCACGATGTTGATCAACTTGATGAGACCGACAAGGATTGAAAGCACCTATATTTGCAAGTTATATGTGCTGGCAAGCTGAGTACATCTCTCGTCCGGGAAGGGTTTTGTGGCCGAGAAGGATTGAAAGCACCTATATTTGTTCCATTTGTTAAGAGAAATGTTATATGCAAAGAAAATGGGCAAAGAATTGACCCTTAAAGTATACATGAACGGTTCAGATGCACTGCACAGTGAATCTGAGCTGTTCAAGAACACTATAATGGTAAATTATTTGTCCATTTTCTTTGTCCTTAGCACTCCTCATTTGTTAACCGTCACATCAGCAATCTCAATGAGTAATTAATTCCATCATTTGCAGAAGCCTAAACACGTCACCCGCACTATGTAATGCTCCTAATAGAAAATGAGAAATGATATTGGCACTCCAAAAATTGATGCAGGCACTCCAAAATCAATGTAATCCAAAGTCACTTTCCTTTGTTTTTTGGAGTGCCTGCATCAATTTTTGGAGTGCCAATATCATTTTCCTAGAAAATTATACTATGTTAAGTGTCTGGTCAAAATTGCTACCGTCCGGTCAAATACTCATAAATGAAAAAACAGATCCCACTAGATATGGAGTTTGAAATTAACATCATATATAGTATTACTAATCTCTTCACTATTGGCCTAACAAAATGGCATATTCTTCTATTGGTTACTACATTTGATCATTTGTCAAATAAAGGGTAAAAACACCTTTTTTATCAAATCCAAAGCGGAATCAATCGGAGTCACAAAATTTGATCTAAACCATAGACCGTACGTGTAGAGTTCAATGCATACATCATCTTTGACAAGAAGTCAGACTAATCGAATATTGATTATCACATGATGGAATCATGGAACATAATTCATCCTGAAACGTGTTCTCAAAAATCATATTTGCCTCAGTTTTTTTCCATGAACAACATTTCCCAATCATCAAGTCATCGGTACGTAGCAATCTCTCTCTCTCAAAACCCTAGTCGCCGCATTTACCTTTAATTCTTCTCCCTCCACCTCCCCTTAGGGTTTCACAACCTTAATACCGCAGCAGAAGAGGAAGGCCATGATACTAGTTCTCAATCTCTCATTCTATTTGTTAGTCTTTGCTTTGTCTTTCTCATGTAGATCAATGACTTATCGTCTGATTTGTGAGAGTTTTGTTTACCATTTTTGTAAGAGTTTTGTCTCTTCTTTTTGTGGGGATTTAATATTACGTTTACAGATCAGGTTCTTTTAGATGATATTGCTTCACAACGGCATCAGTGTCAACAGTGCTCTACAACCACTGTATGATGTCTTTACTGGAGCAACTCATGGTGGTTTATCAAATTTGTAGCTTTGAGAGTTCATTAGCTCGTTTCTACTTGGTTGGAGTTCGTTTGATTGGGATATTTGTTGTCTATTTCTTTGCTATCACTTTACCACTGTATGATGTCTTTAGTAAAGCAACTCATGGTGGTTTATCAAATTTGTAGCTTTGAGAGTTTATTAGCTCGTTTCTACTTGGTTGGAGTTCGTCTGATCGGGATATTTGTTGTCTATTTCTTTGATATCACTTTTATCACTTTTTGAGACTGCTATGAAATACAAAATTTAAGCAGAATGTGCGTTAGGCGATACCTGAATTGAGACGAAAGACATTAACCGCCTTATACTATTTTCGTTTTGTATTAGTTAGACAATTTAGTTTGAATTTGTCCAAGTGCCGTTAGGCTTCCGTCAATACAACTTCTCACTTTTGTAAGGAAAAAAAAAAGGTCGTTGGTACGTACAGAAGAATCGTACTCCCACCGTCCCAAATTCTTTGTCCGATCCGCAAAACGAAGTGTTAAAATTAATACAATTTTTGCAAGAAAAAATCAAAAGTTTTTCAACAACTTAATAGATATCAATGAGTATTTTTAATTTGTGAAAAAAGTTTGAATTTTTTTTAAAAATATTGCATTATTTTTAACACTCCGTTTTGCGGATCGAACTTGGAACGGAGGAAGTAATTGTTAGAACAACATAGCATGTTGTTAACCCAACCAACAAACACGAGGATCTCTATCGATACCTACAAAAAAGGATGTGACTTTTCATCTAACCCAAACAAAAGACAAACAAATAATAATCACAACTCTACAATTGCCGGCTTCCTCCTCCATTGCCGGCTTCCTCCTCCTCTTCAATCTTCTTCATAACAACAGTATACACACGCGCAAATACATAAATACATATAATATTTTTTAAGCAGGCCAAGTATGTCACAAAACAACTCAGATTCACCCTTCATTCTATTCCAAGAATGGCCAACTTCAAGCCCCTAAACCACCACCGGAACTCCTCCCCTCTCCTCCCCTTCTTCTCTCTCCTCCTCACACTTTCATCACTCACCACAGCCTCAAACAACTCTCCAATGTGCTCACCAACCGATTCAGGCCCTGTTGTACCCACAGACCCATTAATCACCTTCCTAGAACGTCTCCAATTAACCGCACTAAACACATTCGGCAGCAAAAACTACGATCCAAAACACTATGTCGACCTCTCGTTAAAGCACAATCTCTCCGAAACCCAACTGGCCTTCGATGACCTCCCGAAATCCTCGACCGGGTCGGTCTCGGCTGTCGATTTGAACGGGTTTATAACGAGTTACTTCAATGGGGCAGGGGAGGACTTGGTGTACGCAGAGCCGCCGGACTTTGTGCCGGAGCCGGAGGGGTTTTTGCCGGCGGTGGAGAATCCGGTGGTGAGGAAATGGGCGTTGGAAGTGCATAAGCTGTGGAAGAATTTGAGCAGGAGGGTGGATGCAGGGGTCTTCGAGCATCCGGAGTTGCATACTCTGCTTCCCCTGTCTAAGTCTGTTGTGGTTCCTGGGTCAAGGTTTAGAGAGGTTTATTACTGGGATTCTTACTGGGTGATAAGGTTAGTTTTCTGATTTTTTGTGTTTGGTTCCTCAAAAATTTGGGAAGGAAAATTTTCAATTTTCGGAACTGGTACAAGATAAGATGAGAACAAATAGATAGTTAAAAAAGTTGACTAAAGGCGGTAGGTTTCCTTGTATACCACGAAGTACAATGCCCTCGACAGAATTCACGTGGGACAACAAATTCATGAAGTCAATCTCAATTGATTGAGACTAAGATTCGGTTTGGTTTGATTCGGCCTTTCGTCTCAAGATGATAGTTTGTTTGACGAAAATCGAACCATCTTAGAAGAATCCTGTTTCCAGAGAAAAAAAAGAAGCCCGGACAACGTTCTTAAATTCTCGAGGACTATTTTTGCTTAAAGTTTGTGTTTAAAAATGTTTTCTTTTGAGTAGTGTTTTGGGAAAACTTATTCTGAAAACAGAACTAAACAGAGAGTTTGTTTTTCTGTGTGGGACTGTACAGGAGTTCCGCACTGAGTAGTGCGGTAGTGGCTGCTTTTGCCTGCTTTAATTTTTTTCCACGTGTTTCTTTCTGCTTTTCTTTGTTTACTGGATAGCTTGTGGAAATTTGAAAAAGTCCTCCATGATTGGTTAGGGGATGGGGAATTTTTTTTTAAAAATTCGGGGATCGGGTAGGAGACGGGGATAGGTCTGTTCCTGGCCCGAACCCTATCCGTCCCCGTTTGTTACCCGCCCCGTCCCGTCCCCGAATCCCCGAAATATATATATTTATATATAAAAATAAATAAATAACTTATGTGCTGGAATTAGTTATTATGTGCTGAAACAGTGAATAACAAGTGCTGTTATGTGCTGAAAATTGGTAATATATGCTAAAATTGTGAAATATAGGTGTAGGAAATAGAGGTGCTATTATGTGCCGCAAACACAGGTGCATGCCAATGTGTGTTGTAGAATTCTGCTGAAGTTTTTTCAGTGATAAATATGACCGTTCCTGATACCTTATTTTATTTTATTTTGTTGACTTTTCTAATTTTGTTTGTGGAGCTTTGTTGACTCCTAACTACCTGGCCAACCGACAACCGTTACTAGTACTATTTCATCAGCCATTTTCCCTAGAAAAAAAATACAAAACAATCCAAGTCCTTTCGGCTTTCACATGCTAGTATATGCTGTTAGGTACTGAAATTGTGAAATACAGGTGCCCGAATTCCGAATCCCCGAATCCTCGTTTTGGATCCCCGTTCCCCGTTTGGGTCAGGGATGGAGGAAAAAAACAAATCCCCATTGGGGATTGGGTCGGGGATGGGGATGGGGTAGGAGATAATGGGTAGGGGGTGGAGGTAGTACCCCGTCCCCGACCCGTCCCCATTGCCATCCCTACCTACGAATCTGAAAAAAATCTATTGCGAGTCAAACTCCATTTATCTTCTGTATCTATTATCTTCGACCTCCAAATACCCATTGAATGCCATTCGAATCGAAAAATAAATACATACATTGATCTTGTGCCTCCATTGGAGTTCACATGCTACTTTAATTATTACAACCATGAAAAATAATCGTGGTACCCAATAACTAAAAACAAGGACTACGTTAATTATTACAACCACGAAAAATAATCGTGATACCAAATAAATAACAATAACCATAATAGTTGGGTAAGAATGCTGCAAAACATGGGTTAGCACAGTTCTATATTCTACCCTCTACAATCTATGAACAACATGGCATGTATAATTCATATGCATGATCACAGTTTGCTCTGATACCACTATTGGGAAACCGATTCCCAAGACCCAGTTACGATGCATACAGATTATACAAAAGACAAACTGCAAAACCCTATAAGGGAGAATTAAGGTTTTACCTCAACTCCTTGCGACACGAATGCTGGTAGACTTGTTACAGCCGTTTGCTGTATGCCACAAGCTTTTTATTTGTTGAATTTAACTGCTACAGTACGCCGGTCTCTGTAGCCTACGAACACTGCTCAACCGTACCTTACAATCTTCTGTTGTATTCCCTTATACCTCAATCACGTAGCCAAGTGTGGACTTCTACATGTTCTCTTTATTCTCTCTCTCACAGTTCATTAGATTATACAAAAAACAAACTGCAAAACCCTATAAGGGAGAATTAAGGTTTTACCTCAACTCCCTGCGACACGAACGTTGGTTGACTTGTTACAGCCGTTTGCTGTATGCCACAAGCTTTTTATTTGTTGAATTTAACTGCTGCAGTACGCCGGTCTCTGTAGCCTACGAACACTGCTCAACCGTACCTTACAATCTTCTGTTGTATTCCCTTATACCTCGATCACGTAGCCAAGTGTGGACTTCTACATGTTCTCTTTATTCTCTCTCTCACAGTTCATCTTTTGGTCTACTCCAATAACTGTTTCAGACCTAGAGAGAATATAATGGTATATGTATAGGTTAGAGCAGGGACTTCAGGAGAAATATCTGGGCACCTTGTATAAATAAGAAAACCTAATCCCACCCGGATTCTATTCTTATTTCACAAATTATAATTCACACCACTAAAGGTTTATAATTGCACTCCCATCCTTATCTCAATTTTATTTCGAGCTCCACGTTATTAAATACTTATTAATCTCCCTACATTAAGATTACAGATACCCGTCGATTAAATTAAATTACTAACAATTTTATTTAATCAACATCTTATCATGACTTTGAGTATAAAAGACTAACAGGTGATTGGTGGTTTTGGTTCATTCCTTTATTATGTGATGAAATTGCTTGTAATGCCTTCGGGTTGTGAATGAAGTTTGCCATGTTCCAAAAGAAATTTACTTCTTAGGTTTATAACACTGATGTTTGTGTGCAACTTGGACTGAAATGTGCTGCATACCCAATGTTGGTATCTTAATAAGGCTATTATAGGTAGACAATGCAGCCATGGGCAGCCGAGTTTTAAAGTTCCTTCTCGGGCATGTTTCTCATGGAACCAATTGATTTTTCATGCAGGGGCTTGTTAGTAAGTAAAATGTACCATACTGCCAAAGGGATAGTGAGTAATCTCATTTCGCTCAGAGATGAATTTGGATTTGTTCTTAACGGCGCAAGGAAATACTACACTAATAGGAGGTAAGTCCTTTTTCAACATCTAACTAATATATCTCTAATCTCTGTTTGCTACTAAGTTCACATTTTCTTTTTTAGTATTATCAAGTAATTGGTTCTAAATAATGTTTCTTGATATCTTATATATCTTTAGATGCATACTGAATGATGCAGTTCATGTCGATAAAGAAAATAAAATCATTAGAATTTGGTATTTGGTGTCGAAATCATCTTGTGGATAAATTAATAATTAAGCTTACACCTTTTTCTGTATTTTTTCGTGGAATTCACTGTCAAAATCATCTGCTTATTTCTAGAACCGTAATCTTTCTTTATGCACCATGCTGTTCATGTCGATGAATAATTAACCTGTAGGTTTCGGCATCCTGTTTTTCTTACCTTTACTGTCATGTAGTATTTTTTCCTTCTAACTAGAAGTCTCACGAGGCTTTGCAGCCAACCTCCACTCTTGAGTGCAATGGTATACGAGATTTACAGCAGGACAGGTGATATGGACTTTGCCAGAAAGTCTCTCCCGGCTTTGTTAAAAGAACACCACTTCTGGAATTCAGGTGAATTGGAGGTTTCATTTCTCTCCCGTATCTGTTTGTTCTTGATCATCTCAGTTGGGTTGTCACTTGTCTCCTTTCCTCGGAGCTTACAACTTCATATGTCAATCTGGTTCAATGTCCATTCGCTTGGATTATTTCAGGATTTCATAGAGTGACTATTCTTGATGCTGAAGGATGCAATCGCACTTTAAGCCGGTACTATGCAATGTGGAATAAACCCAGGCCAGAATCTTCAACTATTGTATATGCTCTCTAGCCTGAATCTCATTTTTCTAACAAGCGTAAGACCGTGTACTAAACTAGAAGTGCCACAAGGGGTGCAACTTTTACCCCCCCAAAAAACTGTGAATGGTCGAAAGGGCTCTTACCCTGAGTTGAGCCCTGCTATAAAATGTATAGGGTTAAATGAGGACCAAAAGACCCTCTACACGAAAAACAAAAACTGGGCAAAGGGCTCAGTAAACATCGGGAATACTTTTTTCTTTTGGTGTCATATGCATCGTTTATAAAGACGTAATGGAGTTCTTAGCTCGAAAACTTGTAACACTTTTCTTAGGACATGGGAACTGCTTCCAAGCTATCAAATGCTTCCGAAAAACAGCATCTTTACCGGGAATTGGCTTCAGGCGCTGAAACTGGATGGGATTTCAGCTCAAGATGGATGAGGTGGTTTTTTCACTTTGGACTTTAGGAAGCTTGGTTATAGGTTTTTCGCTAAAACATCTTTTTTCAAAGTGTAAATGACATCGCATAACCATATATACCTAGGACACCCTTAGTATCTTAGTTCTGAGATTGGGATTAAGGAAGTTTGTTCCTATACGTAACAGTGATGTTATGATAGGTTTTCTGTCGCATTGCAGGAATGCTTCCGATCTCACGACATTGGCTACAACCTCAATCATCCCTGTGGATTTAAATGCATTCATACTCCAGGTTTAGCCTAGAACACCTCTAAAGGCCAAATTCAAACAATCTGTATAAATATTACTATAAATAAACATTATGTACATTAACGTGAGCTAGCTTTTTCCGTATTGTTTCAGATGGAACTTAACATAGCTTTCTTGGCAAAAGTTACTGGAGATAGGATTACTGCTGCACGTTTTCTTGAAGCGGCTGAAGCAAGAAAACTGGCAATGAACTCTGTCTTTTGGAACGAAGAGATGGGACAATGGCTAGATTACTGGATCAGCGATAAAACTAAGTGCAAGGTGGTTCCTGCAAGTGAGATCTATGGCCGCAGCCAGATAACAAGCTTCATCATTTTTGTGATTCTGTTTACTTTGATGCTTTTAGGATGATTACACTTGGGTGGCCTCGAACCAGAATCGGAACATATTTGCCTCAAACTTCATTCCTCTTTCGGTTGAGTTGTTCAACTCAGGTTTGTGATACTTCATATGAGATTTCTTGATGTCCTCTTTTGTGTAATTATTTGAAAAGTCTCAAGATCAGCTTGTCTTACTCTTTACTTGTTTTCGAGCAGAATTGAAACTGCCAATCAGTACCTCTTTACCAACCCTTAACCATTAAAATAGAGTCTCCCAATGCACGAAGCTCCCGCTTCAGTGTTTGTGAAAGGGTCGGATGTATGCAACCTTATCCCCACAAGCGGAGAGGCTGTTTCCGCAACTCAAACCCATGACCAAGACTAGGTCATAATGGGGCAATCGTATACCATGGAGTTTAGGATAAGTTGAACATAGTTTCTAATCCACTAAGAATGCGTTTTTGTCTCAATATGTGAAGATCTCAAATTGGTGGAGAAAGTTAGGCTAAGTCTTCAAAGGTCTGGGCTGATCCGTGCTGTTGGGATCGCTACGTCTCTAACGAATTCCGGACAACAATGGTAACATGTTCAAAATGTACCCTGCAAAGATCAGTCTTTTGTAAAGCTTAGATGAGATTTCAAATGATATCACATTTCTATCGTGTATTTCTTGTTTTGTATAGGGACTTTCCAAATGGTTGGGCCCCGATTCAGCATCTCATTGTTGAAGGTTTGGTGAGGTCTGGTTCAAAGGAAGCAAAGTCCATGGCAAAAGACATTGCTGCGAGGTGGATCAGGACCAACTATGTCTTTTACAAGAAAACAAATACTATGTCAGAAAAATACGATGTTGAAAAGTGTGGAGAATATGGAGGAGGTGGTGAATACGTTCCACAGGTAAGGATTATATTTGGCAATTCATACCCAAAAACAACGAAAATTTGTCTGAGTATTAATCTCAAACTGCCTTTGAAGTGATTTTTTTGGGTTGATAACATAGAGATTAGTTGGTTTCATTACACTGTCAGCTCAACAAAATCATATTTGGAATGCAGAGATTACATTTTTTTGTCCCCATTTTATTTTTCATCTTTTTGTGGAAACCTGTTTGTTTTTTCCGTAACCAAGGTTCTCAAAACGTGATATCCGTTTCTGGTTTGCTATATTGCAGACAGGATTTGGGTGGTCGAATGGAGTTGTTTTGGCATTCTTGGAGGAGTTCGGATGGCCTAAAGACCTGAAGATAGATTGCTAGTGTGCAAATAAATTCTAAGATTTTTTGTTCAGATTCCTATTAAGCAAGGAAGTGAAAGATTTTCATTATAACATTTTGAGAAAAGCCAATTCAAAATATATACACAAATATCAAATCCTTTACCAGGTTTCTGGTCTGATTGTGACAAGTATAAATAACATTCGAACGGATTCAAATCTATTCTATTTTACTGAGGTCTACAGATTTTCATATTTCTTTCGGTCTCTGGTTTATTTTGGGGGATGTGAATGTTGATTTTTTGCTATCATATCTTTCACTGAAAAACAAAATTTGTTTTCACTTTTGTGCAAATTCAATCTCTTCTCTCCTTTAACATGGCTAACCCATTCATTATCTTAGTCATAAACTACCATATTACAACCAGGAACAATATCATTCACCCTCGTTACGTCCCTCTCATTAGTGAAGAAAGTGCGAATCCCACCAAAGAATTATCTCATTTACACCAAAATGAGTATTGTTTCTATGGCCCTCAAGCAATTTCAAATAATTACATGGTTAGATTAAGGGTTAGCAAGTCAGCTGTTGTGGGTCGTTACAAAACAACATGTCAATAACTTTCTATGAAAGATCATAAGAGAGTTAATGAATCAAGCTTTTATTTTTGGTTTAATAAAAAAACTATGTCCGTCCAGGACAAAGTCTAACTTTACAGTACTTAACCTTCTCATCATAGTTTAGTTTTGCTAGAATATACAACAATAGCAATGGGCTCCCATTAAACAATGCCACCCCTGAACCTAAATCCTGACTTCACACCACTAATGGACAAGGCGTGACTCTTTGTCCTTCAATGGGGTGGTGCTTATCCAGAATTTCTTCGGGACCTCCGAATGTGGATATGGATCGTTTGGACCTTCCTCTACCTGGATCTGCAAAGCAAAACCATCGTTAGTGCCTGGTCGATCGGAATTGATCGGGAGGTATTCCAATGGCTAAGGGAGAATCAATTTTAGAAAGGAAAGTATCCAATAATGATGGCCTACCTCTTTAGGGTATGGACCTGTATTTTATCAAGGAAAACACTTGTCTTAGCCTACAAGTTAGCTCGTGCCTCCCATGATGCCCCAAATAACTGCTTGGCGGTCTGACGTCGCTTCATGCATTTTACGATTGCCAAGCGCAACGTACATAGGTATGACGTGGCCACACCGGCAATGCCACTTGGTCTGATGTGGCTCGTTATCTTGTCGCAAGTGAGTTAAAAATGTTCAGACTTAGAGCATACGTATCAGTCTCTTTAAATTTTGGACCAAAGTACATCTTAAAAATCCACTTTATTACTTTAGCTACTCACTTTTAAAATGTCTACTGCATCAGACTCTTTACTCTCACTCTCTACTCAATTAAATATTCATACTTTTATATTTCCTTTATTTATTCTTACATTTCTCTACTCAATTAATAGTTAAAAGGGTGAATAGTGGCTCTTTAAAACAAAAGAGTCACTGTAGCAAAATGCAAAGTAAAGAGGAAGGAAGAGAGGCTGGTGCATGGCATTTTTTGTCCATTTTCTCATTTTTCTTTACTTCAGTTAAAGAGTCACGTGCAGATGCTCTTAGAACAAAAGAAGATATCCCTAAATAACTGTACCCGTGGAGCAATAAGCGTAACAATTACGAAGGGTTGTCTACGATTTCATTCACCTTAGTTGGTCGGCCTCATTCATTCCCTCTTCTTTTATAATCTCGTTATTAGATTATTAACTACCAATTCATATAAATAAATAATAAAACTAACGTGTTAAAGACATGAATAACTTGTATTATTTGTATCCTCAATATTGGTGCGAGCTATTACAACTACGTGCGCATACCAATATTGCGATCTATCCGATACTAAGGAATTGTCCGTTAAAATATGGCCATGAGATTAACTAACTTCTAGCTTACTTTTTTTTTTTTTTTTGATCCGCTCGTGGCATACTCAATCCATCCTAACTAAGACTGTTAGGTGCTGGCCCATAAATGATAAATTCCTCTGTTTGGTTTAACCTTTGGGCTCGCATTTTCGTAACAAAAGTACGGGAGTTGAACAAAAACCAGAGTTTAGCAAGAATCCACCCCAACGACATCTCATCAAACTCACTCTCCTGGTTTTCCCAAATAATTTGACTCTCTCAACCTATAAATGCACACAAATAACTTTGAACGACGACAACCGATAGAAGTTGGATGGGATTTTACGCAAAATCTTGAGGAAGTTTTATAGTTTCCAGTTACAATTAATAAATTCTCAGCATAGCTAGAACTAGAAACCTTATTTTGGGAAAGAAGAGGGGCATGCTACGGAATATACAAAAGAATTAATCACTCTCTTCTATGAGAGTGGCATGTTCTTCATGGACCTGGGATACCTCCTGTCCAGGTTCCTTATCATCTTTGTTGTCTAGTACTCCTATGAAGTTAATAATGACTACCGAGAGCTCCGAGTTTCTGTTGGGGTACTAATCCAATCAAAGTAACCATGTTGTGATATTAGTATTTGATCTCAAATGCAGAAAGAGTGCTGAGGTGTTCGTAGCATCTCAGTAATTGTTGGATTATTCCAGTTTGCTTAGTGAGACCTGTAAGATTGAACGGAAGATTTGATAACTCAAACTGGGATGGAAACATCCCATTGGAGAACAAAGTAATGGAGCATGTGTTTAGGAAGGTTGTGGGTAGGGATTTATTTATACGAAGGTGTTACTTAGTAGCGTGAAACTAGAAGATCTTTGCTGGGTCTTGGTCGTGAAAGTAGGAAAAGAAAGGTGAAGGAAACATTAAGAACTCCTCTGAGTTAAGATACTGTATCAGCTCTTGGAGGAACATTAAGAACTCTCCTGCCAACCAACATTTATGTGTGGTTTGGAATGTATCAAGCAAAAGCTTTGCTGGGTCTTGGGTTTGTCTGGTTGTGTTCTTCCTTTGTTTTAGGCCAGTGATGTTTTGGTAGCTGTATTAGTAGGTATGCTATTCCTGCTGCCCAGTTTGTGTAGGAAAAGTAAACTTGATTTTAAATAATTAGATATTCTAGGAAATCGTGAAAATGCATGATACATGAATGGTGTGGTTCATGTATGTAGTTGAAGAGTCTAATTGAAAGTAATTTAGAATTAATTATGGTATATATCCAAGAGTCATCTAGAAGTTTGTGTACTTGTCTAGGTTCATGTAACTTGGAGTCTATATAAACTATGTACTCCCGTGATTCTAAGGTGTGGCCAATGTGTGATGGAAAGTAGAGAGAAAGTGATTAGAAAGAGTGAGGTTGAGTAGAATGGATGAAGCACTAGAAGTAATCAAGTGTGATAAAGATTGTTTGAAGTTTTTTATCAACAAATTGTGTGTTATTTCCTCCCTCGCATCTCTCCTACTTGTTTAAGTGTATTTCGTCCATCACGAATTTCCAACAGTTGGTCCAGTATGTCCTAGTTGTTTTGGTCTTGTTCCTGCTTTCTTTGTTTGTATTTTCTTGCTTTTGTTGGGCTGGGTTAAGAAAATGAGGAGAAAATAGAAACCATGTCTTGACATTTTACTATTTTATTTATCTGGAGAAAAAAAGATTATAACAGTGTAAAACATAATTCTTTTTTTCCATTTTTTTTTTTCAATTTCACTTACCAAGTCTAGAATCTAACCTTAGCATAAGGTTAAGCTACAAAGATTTGGATTGTAGGGGGCAGAGAAAGCAAAACCTAAAAGTAAAGAAGAGACAAACGTATTATGTATTAAACAAGAAGCAACAATCTCAGTAGATAGAAGAAAACGGTACAACCTGACCACACATGTATAAAAAAAATTGGAAAACTCAGACTCCTTAAAAAAGACAAAATAAAATAAAATAAAAAATAGAACGCAAGAACTGACTGTAATGGCACAATACAAGCAAATTTAGAATCTATAATGATAATGATGAACGATGTGGGTGGTGTCGCAGAGACTTAGTTAGATGGTGGTGGCGAGAGAAAAGGAATTGCTGGCATAGTGGTTGGAAAGGTTGGGATAGAAGGAATTGTTGTTGGGATGGTGGGCAGCGAAGTGGCTGGCAGCGGCGGGAGAGTCATCTTAGGAACTGAAGGCATGGTTGGCATCGGTGGCAACGTGGGTTTTGGCAAGGTTGGGACTGTTGGCATTGTAGGCAAAGGGGTGGTTGGCATAGGTGGCAATGTGGGTTTTGGCAAGGTTGGGACCGTTGGCATTGTAGGCAAAGGAGTGGTGGGTAGCGGCGGCAATGTGGCTTGGGGAACGGTTGGCATTGCCGGCAGTGGAGGTAGTTTAGGCATAGATGGAATTGCAGCAGGCCCTGCCTGCATAAGCTGCCGGGCCGCCAAGGTCAAATGGATACTTGAAAGGGATAAGGCTAGGATCAGAGGAACAACCAGAATTTGATGAAAAACTGCCATTGTTTGAGGTTTTAGGAGATACCGAAGAAGGGGTGTTCTCTAACTTGGTATGTTTTTCTCAGATGAAGAGACTAACATATTTTAGTGAGTATTTATAGAGAAACTTAATGAGGAGATTGAACAGATTTGGAAAGACCAATGAGAGTTTGATGAGATGTGGTTGAAACATTTGTTCGTCCACCTTCCAAATTTTGACCCTTGCAAATGATGGTAACCTACAATTCTGGCTGGCCATGCAACGTGTTATGTTGTTGCCAATGACATTGAGTGGGACCTAATCATATTTTATATGTAACTATGCAAGGAAAACCACGTACTTGGTGATGGTTTTCTAGTACAAAACTCTTCAAGAACAAGACAAAATCAAGTGCAACATAAAATCATTGTTGTCCTATAGCATTTTTTTTTGATAATTCAGGTGTTCGGGCTAGCTTACGCGTACATCAATTAATTATTAGGGCCCAATTCCATCAATCATTTATAGGGAGCTCAATTAAAGTTGGAGCAAAGCTCCGTTACACCGTACGGCCTGGCCCCAAAGGAGTTGATAGCACGTGGGAGGTTTCGAAACTTGAAATCTTAGGAGCGGGAGCAAATCCCTAAGTCACAGGCTTTGATCACCAGACCAACTCCTTTGGGTTGTTGTCCAATAACATTGACTCAACTTAGAGCTCTGCATTTTATTTTATTTTTGGTCGAAACTAATCGAATTGAAATAACAATGTTGTCAGATTAAGCATTTGACCTGAAAAAGAATGTGTGTGTGTGTGTGTTTTTTTTTTTTTTTGGTCATATTGGAGTAATCGTTCTGTTATACACATTTACTCTATGAACCTAGAGATTACATGGAAGATTTGTTTTTGAAACTAGGGAGCATGCTACGATTGAAAAACACAAGAATGTGGAGTCCTAGTTACGAAGCTGAGAGAGAGAGATTATTAGTTCCCTGGATTTTAAGGTTACTTTGTCAAACAAAAGTTTGCTGGATTTGCTTGTTTAAATGAAGAAATATGTTATGAAGAGGGAGCTTGTCCGTCCTGCTAAATCGTTCTTCTGTATTTTGAACCCCTCAGTTAAACCAATTTACACTGAATTCTGCTTACATTGACTATGTTGCAACTTTTAGTTATATACATAATTCGATCCATTGGCGTAGCAACTTAACAAAAACTTATAAAGCTATCTACTTGCGGTTCTAATATGACTGAGCTTTGTGTTCTTGAATGGTTGAAGGAAACTTAGTTTTAAGTTTTTAATAAACAGGAGTTTGATTGGCAAAAGTTGGAGCAAATTTTAGGGCTTCCATGTGCTCTCACTGCATATTGAAACTTAAAGCAACAATCTAAAATCCTCGGTAAATTTTTCCTAGAGTATTCAAGAATCTGTTGTACTGGTAAACTGTTTAGGATTGGCCTGATTTGTTTGAATAAAAGGTTTCTGGTTCCAAGTACTTAAGAATCCTTGTCTGCTTTAAACAAAAGCAATCTCCTACATTCTCAGATTTTAGCCTTAAGAACTGCATTGGACCACCAAACCATATTGTTTTTTTATTCGATTTCAATCGGTAGATCTGTATATGTCCATGCTTTACGTTTGTTTGGAAGGGATGAGTAAATGAATAAGATTTTTTCAGAATTTTTTTTTTATTATTATTGTTTGGTCGCTGACAGAAAACCGATGTATTAATGTCTTCATGTTCGGAATGTAGAAAAAGGGAGAATAGAGGATTCGAAACCCAAGAGTGGAAAATTACAAACGTATATTCATGCAAAACACAAGAAAGTACTCCCATATACTCTGAAACAGTACAACGTGATTCCATATTTAAAACAACAAATACATAAGAACTGCCTCAAACTTCACAAAATCCATTCAAACTAGAGAATCTGTAATAATAGAGCTCCAACCATATTGTGTTTCAAAGGATTAGTTAGATGGTGGTGGGGAGAGGAAAGGAATAGCTGGCATAGTCGTTGGAATGGCCGGGATAGAGGGAATTGCTGGGATGGTGGGCAGCGAAGTGGCTGGCATTGGTGGGAGAGTCATCTTAGGAGCTGTAGGCATGGTTGGCAATGTTGGAGTTGGCAGAGTCGACGGAATTTGGGTTGTTGGAATAGGCGGCATCGTGGGCTTTGGCAAGGTTGGGACCGTCTGCAAAGGGGCGGACGGTAGTGGTGGCAATGTGGCTTGGGGAACAGTTGGCATCGTTGGCAAAGGGGTGGTCGGTAGAGGCGGCAATGCAGCTTGGGGAATAGTTGGCAGCACCGGCATTGGAGGCATTGTGAATTTAGGGATAGAAGGCACTGCCTGCAGAAGCTGGCGGGCCGCAAGGGTCATGTGGATGCTTGAAAGTGATAATGCCAAGATCAGAGGCAGAATCAAATCGTGATGAAAAGCAGCCATTGCTCGATAGGTGTAGAAGGCTTTGGGAGGTTGGCTAAAGAGGCTGTGGTTCCCAAGTTAATGAAGAGATTAACAATATTAGTCGGTATTTATAGAGGAAACTGAAGATAAGAATCAACAGATTTCGAAAGACTAATAGAAGATTGATGAGATGTGGTTGGACCAAGTGTGGAGAAACACTGGTTCGTTCACCTTCCTTAGTTTTGACTCGTCCAAATGATGTAGTTAATCTACAATGGTGGCTTTCAGTGGAACAATCTTGTCCAATGGCATGGGTGGGTGGGAGTGGGACCAAAAATCACAGTTTATGTGCATGGAAGTATGGAACTTCTTCATGAATTGGTGTTGGTTTTCTTGGGAAAAAAATAGGAAGGACAGCCAAAATCAAGTGAAAACTAACATCTTTGTGATCTAGTAGCAATGACCCAACTAACAGTTCCATATTTTTTTCCCGGGGTAAAGTGCTAGTGGAAGGCAAAAACCAACAAATTACCCAGACGAACGGATGTCTGACCAAACATGAACGCGCCAATGAACTCAGAATGCTACAGATCTAGCCCACTCAAGTCATCACGAGCTATGCTCGGTAGTGCTTCTCAGGAATTGTGCATATAGAGATTAGAAAAAGAATTGATCTACAACTAACTCGTGCACAGAAGTGTCCAAATTGTTCGATGCACTTGGGCCTTGCAATAGAATGAGAGGTCTATGTGCATCAGACGGTTCCAAACACTGATATATTCTGATTCGTGCATGAAAGTCCATGCATGTAGCAATTTGCATCATGTTTACATTATGTTATGTCGGGATCTTGTTTACATTAAGCTGTTTACACATATTAACTATCTTGAATTCAATCCATTGGTGCAGTAACTTATTTTTGACAAAGCTATCTAACTCTGTTTCTTAATTTGATTGTTCTATTTGTTTTTGAATGATTGAAGAGTACTTCATACTTGTAATTTTGACCAACCGTTTTGAGGTTTGATGACATTTCACTGGCAAAATTTGGAACGAGTTTTAGTGTTTCCAATCCGGACAAGTCTAAAACATCTAGTTTGGGCTATTTCTCGATTAGCCGATTAGGTTTTGGTTCCAAGTAATCAAAGGTTCGTCATGGAATTATCTTCCAACAACAGCATAGAACCAAACTGAATTGTTTTTGTGGCGGATATGCTCGGTGAATGGGGTTCGGCACATGCCTTGAGATATCCATCAGCCGAACCTAGCTCATTAAACGGACAGGACGGCATGTGCTATGTTCGGCGGATTATTGCCGGACCCGGCGTGTGGAACAGGGCTTACCCACGGAAGAATAGGATTATGGGTCATGAATTGGGTTCGGTGATGGCGTGCCAAACCCAATATGGGTCGGTGAATGGAGTTCGGCGCATACCTTGAGATATCCATCAGCCGGATCCAATCCATTAAACGGACCATACGGCGCGTGCTATGTTCGGCGGATTATTGCCGAACCTAGCATGTGGAACAGGACTGCAGCCGGAGTGATGCGATCGGCAGAGCCCCCAGCCACTGAACCGCCCCTGTTCCCTGACATGGAGAAAGTCAGGAAGTGTTTGATAGGGGCGACAGGTGGCGCTATATCGCTACCTAAAACTGCGGGAGCGAATCGTGGAGACCGTTTTTGGAAACCCATATCTTCGACCTGATTTGGGGGTGCAATAGGCGGCGCGTGATACCCGGACGTGGGTTGATTCCCATACTTCCTTGGTCTATATAAGGGGTAGGGATAACAAAGGTGAGAGGGAGGCAGAAAGACCTAAAACCTACGAGATTATCATCATTTTTTCCAGGACTGACTAAACCGTCGGAGTGCCCATCCCGGACCTTCAAACACCCGGGTTTGGGTATTAACGCGGGTGCTTCTTGTGCAGGCTATAACCAAAGCACGCTAACTCAACCGCATTCCCTCTCAAGGTTCCACCGGAGAAAACGCAGCACCACAGTTTTCTTACTTTTAATCGGCTTTAAAGGTGAAAGTATAAATGATTTTGCTTTTATCCTTTATCCTTTTTTGATAGTGCTTCTATGTTTTATAAACTGGTTCTTAATTAACTGCTTTCTGTTCCATGTATACATGTTTACGTATAGCTTTGTTTGCTGTCAATAAGTTTGTTCACTTTTTATTATACTTATAGATTCGCGTATAATATGCAATGATTCTACGTCTTTACATGTTATCTTAAAGTTTTTCTGTAGAATATTGTGAAAATTTGTATGCTTGTGGATGGTTTTGATATGACAACATAATTTCCCGTTTCATTCAGAAGTTTCAGTCCTAGAGATGGAAAGAAAGGAGAACAGAGAAATCAAAACTCAAAAGTGAAAATGACCACCTTATTCTTCTTGTATACTAGGAATCACATGATAAACAATGAAACGATACAAACTGAGACAACCTGTTAATAAATGAAATTGAACGCTCTCACACTCCTTATAACAAAAAATCAGAATACATGAACAGACTGGCTTCTCAAATACAAGAAAATTTAGCCTCTCGATAACAACAATCTTTCCTCCATATATGTAAACACATCATACTCTATGTGGAGAAGATGAATTGGTGGCAGTGGTGTCGTAAAGATTGTTTAGTTAGATGGCAGTGGTGAAAGAAACAGAATTGCTGGCATAGTTGTTGGGATTGAAAGAATGGTTGGAATTGAAGGAATGGTCGTAGCTGGCCGTGGTGGTAAAGTAACCTTAGGAACCGAGGGCATGGTGGGCAGCGCTGGATTTGGCAAAGATGACGGAATTTGGGTGGTTGGCATAGGTGGCAATGTGGGTTTTGGCAAGGTTGAGACTGTTGGCATTGTAGGCAAAGGGGTGGTTGGCATGGGTGCCAATGTGGGTTTTGGCAAGGTTGGGATTGTTGGCATTGTAGGCAAAGGGGTGGTGGGTAGTGGCGGCAATGTGGCTTGGGGAATGGTTGGCACTGCCGACAGTGGAGGCAGTGTGACCTTAGGCATAGAAGGAATTGCAGCAGGCCCTGCCTGCATAGCTGTCTTGCCGCCAAGGTCACATGGATGCTTGAAAGGGATAATGCCAAGATCAGAGGAAGAACCAGAATTTGATGAAAAGCAGCCATTGTTTGATATACGAGTAGGAGGTTTTAGGAGCAACTGAAGAAGGGGTCTGACTTTGTAAGTTTTTCTCAGATGAAGACACTATTATGTATTTGTGGGCATTTATAGAGAAAACTCCCTCGAAGAAAATCAATTTGGCCGGAAAGACCAATGAGAGTTTGATGAGATGTGGTTGGATGAAGTGAGGAGAAACACTTGTTGTTCACCTTCCAAACTTTGACCCTGGCAAATACAATAGATGCTGGCCATGGAACAGTGTGACCCAAAGCTTAGTTTATGTCCACATCATGTTGTTGTTTATGGTTTTGTAACACAAATGTCAAAAATCTTCAAGAATAGCCAAAATCAAGGACCTGATTAATAGCTCCATATTTTTTCGGGTTACTAAACCAATGAAACCCTGTATGAAAATAACCATGTTGGGAGATTAAGAAGTCGATGAAGTAGAAAAGAATGTCCTCCCAAACAAGAAAAAGGAAAAAAGGGAACAAAGGTAGCAGTTTTTTATTTGGAAAATCGTAGTTCGAGACCCTTGGGATTACATCGAAGATTTTGCATTTATAACAATACCAATGTAATCCCCAGTTGATGGGAGAAGAAAGTTGTGGAGTCCAGGAAGTTAGGAGGGACTATGTTACATGAGCTCAGATAAGGGTGCCAAGGACAGGCCATCAAATAAGTACATGTATGGAAGCCAAGACACAACCTGATTTCATATTTTGTCGAAGCTTCATTTATTTTCTAATTTCCAAAAGGATAACCTGATTTTTATAAAAAGTAACTACAGCATGTTGCCATCTCAGATATAATACAAATCTCATGCAGTCTTGCATCATGAAGGCAACTGTTTCAGGAGCAGTTACATATCCTCTCCCTCTCAGATCAAACTAGATATCACACTGAATTTGCTTCGTTTTGAATGAAATTGAGAACTATGCTGCTGCCGGAAAGTTGGTGCTTGTTCATCCAGATAAATGTTGCTTGTATATGGAGCTCTTAGGGTATGAGTATTGAAATTTGTTTTCATTGCCTATATTGCGTTATGCCTATATTCCATCCTTGCTTTTTTACTTGTTTCACTTCTGAAAGTATCTGATTATATATCTGCTGAGATATTTTTTAAAAGTTGATGGTACTTGTAACTTTGAACCACTGATAGAAGTTGGATGGGATTTTACGCAAAATCTTGAGGAAGTTTTAGAGTTTCCAGTTACAATCAATTCTCTCAGCATAGCTAGAACTAGAAACCGTATTTTGGGAAAGAAGAGGGGCATGCTACGGCATATAGAAAAGAATCACTCTCTTCTATGAGAGTGGACCTGGGGTACCTGCCGTGCTGAAAGACACTCCCCCTTTTACCACCAATCCTGTCCAGGTTCCTTAGAGATGTGTTTGGTTCTTGGATTTCATATGGGAAAGGAAAAGAAAAGAGAAAATTAAGGCAAAGAAAAATGACATGAGAATTAAGTTCCCCACTTCTGTTCAGAAGGGCTTAGGAAATCAAAAAGATTTCCCAGCAAGTCATCTCTTTCTTGTTTACTCCATTTTTTCAGAAAAAATGATTAGGTGTAAATGAGTTCCCTTCATTTTCTAAACTCAAAAAGAAGGAAGAACATAGGAGTCGAAACTCAAAAGTGAAAAGGACAAATGTATGAATGTAATCGTACACAAGGAAATAATCCTATAGATGCAATGAAATGATATAAGTGAACCAACTTATCTATAAATTGAAATTGAAAAACCTCAACCCATAAAACTAGGAATTACTCTTAGACACAATGAAATGATACAAGTGATATGAACGGACTAAAATTTCACAAATCCAAGCAAATTTATAAAACCTTACAACAATCCTTCCTTCGTATATGTAACATATGGTGTGCCATGTAGATAAAGATGATTGATGATGGTGTTTCTGGTGGCTTAGTTAGATGGAGATGGTACGAGGAAAGGACTTGCTGGCTTAGTCGTCGGGATGGTGGGGTAAGAAGGAATTGTTGTTGGGATGGTGGGCAACGGTGGTAGAGTCACCTTAGGAACTGTAGGCATGGTTGGCAATGTTGGAATCTGGGTGGTTGGCACAGACGGCAATGTGGGCTTTGGCAAGGTTGGGACTGTCGGCACTGTCGGCAAAGGGGTGGTTGGCACGGACGGCAATGTGGGCTTTGGCAAGGTTGGGACTGTTGGCACTGTCGGCAATGGGGTGGTTGGCACGGACGGCAATGTGGGCTTTGGCAAGGTTGGGACTGTTGGCATTGTTGGCAAAGGGGTGGGCTTTGGCAAGGTTGGGACTGTTGGCATTGTTGGCAAAGGGGTGGTTGGCACGGACGGCAATGTGGGCTTTGGCAAGGTTGGGACTGTGGCAATGGGCATTGTGGGCAGTGGAGGCAATGTGACTTTAGGTACAGATGGAATTGCTGTCTGCAGAAGGCTGAGAGCCGCAAGAGTCTTGTGGATGCTTGAAAGTGATGATGCCAAGATCAGAGTTAGAACCAGATTATAACGAAAGGCAGCCATTGTTTGATAGGAGTACGGGGTTTTTACTAAGTTTTTCTCAGATGTGGAGACTAACATGTATCAGTGGGTATTTATAGGTTGAGAGAGGAGAAGAATCAACAGATTGGGCAAGACCAATGTGAGTCTGATGAGATTTGGTTGGAAAAAGTGTGGAGAAACACTAGTTCGTTCACCTTCCAAATAATGAAAATAAACTACTTTTTAATCTCCAATATGGGCTAACTGAGGAACATGTTGCCCAATGACATTGGGTGGGTGGCGCCCAAAAACCATATAGTATGATACAGTATACGTCTGAGGAACAGGTTTGTAAAATTATCTTGTGGCACGAAATCCTTCCAGAAGTAGCCTAGATTTAGTGCAAACCAAAGTGTCATCCTTATACATGCTGACGACAACACTTGAAATGTTCTTTTTTTCCCCTTTGTTTTGAATATTGGCTAATGCATGTGGACAGTCTAAAAGGAATGAACCCCACTATAGGGACCGATAGTTTTCTACCGATGGAGTACCGACGGGCTTGCGAAACCCACTCCGGATCCTGCACGAACGATCCGAGCCGTTCGATAATTTTAAATGAGAAAACCGAGTGGGCCAGGAAAAATCAGCTCAATCTAATATGTGTAGGTGTTCGATTCAATCTTTAATTTTTCATTCAAATTTCAGAATCCAACGGTACTCCATCGGTGGAAAAGCTATTGGTCCCCTTAGGATTTTCGAAAAGGAATAATCAAATATCAAGGGAGGTGCTCAGGTGTTCTCAATAGCAGAGGCCTCATTTAAAGTCAGAGCAAAACTTCGTATGAACTCGTTCCAGAGGAGTTGATAGCACCTGAAAGGTTTTGAACCTCATTATTTGTCAATAGTCGGTAACAAAACATATGAGTTCTTAGTGCATCATGTCTGGGATCTAGGTGAACAAACCAGTATTCATCAACATTTCGTCCAACTACTTCTCTCCCAAACTCACTAAAGTCTTGCCAAATAACCAGAACTTTCAAACTTCTGTTGCCTATAAATACTCACTTATGAATGTTGTTCTCTTCATCCAAATTCAGAGTAAAACTTCCTCAAACCTCCTACCTCCATCTCCTCAAACAATGGCTGCTTTTAACCCTACCTTGGTTCTATCTCTAATCATGGTTCTATCGTTTTCCACCATCCAAACGAGCCTCGGAGCTCGCCACCTCCTCCAATCAAATCCTACTATGCCTACTATTCCTACAATGCCTACAATTCCAACATTGCCTACTATTCCTTCAATGCCTAAGGTCACACTTCCACCACTTCCAGCTATGCCAACGGTTCCCCAAGCCACTCTTCCAACACCACTGCCGACGACAATGCCAACGGTTCCAACCACACTGCCACCACTGCCAAGTGCCCAAATTCCACCGGTGTTGCCAAATCCAACGCTGCCAACTATGCCCACAGTTCCTAAAGTGACTCTACCCTCGATGCCATCCATTCCAACGACGATTCCTTCGATCCCAACCATCCCCGCAACAATGCCCACAGTTCCTTTGTACTCACCACCTCCATCTAACTAGGCCCCCTGCCTTATGCTATACCAGTCCAGCTGTTCGCCTTCCTCTCACATACATTGTTCTGTGCTCTTGGCGGTTGTTTGAACCTGTCTTTATTCAGTGGTTATCTTGAGGAGTCTTGTACTCTTTTTTTTTTTATTTTTACCACCTGTGGTGTCCCACTGTATTTGTTTCGTTGTACCTTAGCAGGTACTGTTCACTGTTCAATATATACGAGTATTTTTATTTATGGTTTCTTGTTTATTGAGTATTATCTCTAGTATTCTCATGTATGTATTGCAAACTTGACCTTTTTTCTGTCCTAATTTTTGGGAGGGTTGCACTAGATAAAAAAGGGGCAATAAGAAAATAACTTTCCAGGGAATGAATTTGAGTATTGGTATTATGGCTCATTCATAAACCAGGGTGAATTAGAAAGAAGGATTAATTTGGCAGAAACCAAATATTTTCCTTTATGTACGGAAAGGGGGAAAATTCCTCTTCTACTTGTGAAAAACCAGCAAAACCACAGAAACGAGGAAGAACAAATTTGCCACGGATATTCATTTCATGAATAATATGTTTTAAAGGGAGATGTAAATAGTCAATCAAAATGGCTAGGAATTAGTTACTCAAAAAAAAAAAAAAAACTGACTGGCATTTACGGTTGATAAACGAGCCAACGAGCCAACCAATTGATTGTTTAAGTTTGGTTTGAAAACTTAACAAGTTTCAAAAATATTTTCAAGCTTAGTTTTTTTTTTTTTTTTAGTATGAGGCCAGCTTATATCAAACGAGCTTTAATCGAGCCAATTTTGATTACCTTCAACTCTTATACATCCTAAGCCGAACAACCCAACCAATCGAGTTTGCTTGAGATTTGTTTGACCTTTCAAAAATATGTTCAGGCTTAGTTTGTTTATATGGCATATTGATCTTGAATGAGCTTTTAACGAGAGAACACGAGTAACTTGGTTCATTTATTAGCCCTATTAGCAATATTATAAATTGCATAAAGCTGCGTTTTCGCTTGTATTCTTTCAGATTAAACTTCTTTTTTTATCAGCAAAAAAATTTATTAATCACCTTCAGATTAAACTTATTGATAAGCTCTTGTGGAACTGTGATGCATGGTCTGTTGTCCAGACAAGAGCTTGAGTTAAGTGAAGTAAACAGACTTCATCTTCTTTCAGGATCTCTTCTGCAGTCCATCATCATTAAATTGTGCAATATAGCAATCATGTGGTTGAAGCAAAAGCAAATAAGAAATGAGAAATAAAGCACATAAGAACTTGAATTCAACTGGAGGGATTATGTTCGTGAAGCATTGTTTGATCACTCAGGTGTCCGGCCAGTTTACGCGCTATAAAGCGCATCACGAATAATCCTGATGATCAATCCCATATGTTGTGAAGTACTGTTTTTTATCATGGGATTAATGATTCAAACTTTGATTTATGTTGCATATGGCACATATTGATATAAGATAATCAAAGCTTTCAATTCTAGACCAAATGGTAGTACTAAGTTGATAAGGAAAAAAACTAAGGGCAAATCGACGTAATCATTTCCACAAGGTAAAGTATATGTAGCATATGATGATACAAAATGACTCTCACAAAATCCACAAAAAAATCAAACAAAAACAAAGGAAAAGTACTGCAAACTACTCAACGCGACACAAATCGATCGAAGGACAGCTCGAACCGCCGAAGACCATAGCGACTTTATTATACAGTAAAAAGTAGAAAAAAGATCGGATGGTCTAGTTAGATGGAGGTGGTGAGAATAAAGGAATAGCCGGCATTGTGGTCGGGATAGAAGGGAACGTCGTTGGAAGTGGAGTAGAGGGCAATGGCGGTAGAGTCATCTTAGGAACCGCGGGAATGGTTGGCAGTGTTGGATTCGGCAAAGCCGTCGGGATTTGGGCACTTGGTAGTGGCGGCAATGCAGTTGGGATCGTCGGCAGTGGTTGCGGCTGGGTGGCTTGGGGCACGGTTGGTATAGCCGGCATTGGAGGAAGAACGACCTTAGGCAATGCAGGAATTGTAGGCAATGCAGGAATTGTAGGAATGGTAGGCGTTGTTGTTGTTGTTTGGAGTAGGCTTCGAGCTCCGAGGCTTGTTTGGATGGTGGAAAAAGAAAGGACCATGATGAGAGAGAGAACCAAGTTAGAAGCAGCCATTGTTTGATGATGTTGTTGTTGTGTTTGAGATGTGATTTTCTGAGATGAATACAGGTTTCATAAGGGTGTGTATTTATAAGGGATGATCTGGTAGTTTGGTACAGGAGTCGATTGATTAGGAAAGACTGAAGGTGAGTTTGATGACTTGTGGTTGGGCCAAGTGTTGAGAATTTACCCTGTTTGTTTGCCTTCCAAACACGCATTTTCAAATCTTACATTTGAACCAAGAAAGACAAAACTCGTTTACATACTAGCTAACAAATGCCCGTGCCTAAAGGTATGGACCGGTTCAAGCATGGACGAATCAAGTGACTACCATATTGTTGTTTGGCCATACCAAATCAAGTGACTACTCCACAAAAACTGATTATAAGTACCTACCTAGGCTTCTAATTCGATACAATCAAGGGGGGCAATTCACTGATTTCCAATAATAGCTAGAGTTACAAAATAAACAAAAAATGCTTTTTGAGGAATTTGTGTTGATAACAAACCTAATGTGACAAAGGAACGACACAACAGTTTTTTCTATTGACAGAATAGAGAATACAATTTAAAAAAAAAAAAAACTACATACCTAAATAAAAAACTCTCCAAAAAATTTTTTTTGTTACGACACCATACGATTTTTACAGCATTTTTATTACATCACAACCCCAACCATAAGCCATTATTGCCTAAGGAGGAAGTTTTTAAATCTTAAATCTTACCAATTAAAATTTTAAACTCGTACAATAAATACCAAGCATTGTATGCACTGATTTCAAAGCATGGATAGTAAACAACCCCACATCAAACCTCAAAAAAATCTGGCACTAAAGGGATTAATAACATCCAAAAACTAGCAAAACATATGTCACTCACAAAAAAAAAAAAAAAATTACAACTCACCAACTACACAGAACAAAAAAATTTAATCCAGATTCCAGATAAGCAGGAGGTTCTTCATCTTATCCATTTAAAGTCTTTAAAAACTGGGGTTAAGTAGTATATGATGCAAATGGAATGGAACTTTTGTTATATATCCCAGTTTTCTTTGAATTTAAATTTCCAAAACACAAAACCCAAACTTGCTACAAAGCACATATCCAATCCTTACGATATGTGAATTCGTTTCACCTATTAACCCATCATTGCAAATCAATTTGTCACAAAGATAACCTGAAATAAAGGCCAACTCTTGAGATCTACCAAAAAATAAGAACTACATACAAATCAAATCTTAAAATTTTAACATCAAGAATCCTTCTTATTCTAGCACAAAAATCTAAACTACAGACAATACCTAACTTATATTGGAATTGTTATACATCCGTTGAAATTGCCTAATGAGGAGTGAGAGGAGAGGAGAGGAGAGAGGAGAAAAAAAGAGGCAGAGAGCGATGAGTAATCTTACTGGTCGATTGAGCTGTCAACATTGAGCCGTCGGCTTTGAGGGACAGCGAATCACCCACTTCGTGTACAGTCTTGATTGGGAGATCAAAAGATTCGCACCTTGTCCAAGGCAATATGTTCTCTCTTCCCTTTTCAGTTCTCTCGTTGTTGATCGATTTCTTTCTAACTACCTTCTTAAGCTAGTTTCGATTTTGTTCTATTTCTTCCCTTTTCAATTCTATCATTGTTGGTTTATTTCTCTCGGAAATGAAGACTTAATAAAGACAAATAGAAGTCATGATCAGTTCAAATAGAAAGGAACCAACAGACGAAATAAATTAAACAAGACCAAAAGATGAAATATATCATTTCGCAGTGATCAACAACTGTAGGCATTTGCTTGCTAATATACATGAAGACAACACAATATACCCACTCCACAAAAAATGTGCAGCTCAAAAAGCCACCACGCAAATGGCGATAATCAAGCTGGCCAAAAACCATAGGCAAGCCATCAACACTCAACAAGTGAACATAGATAGAGATGAATGGAATGTGACCATGCGGAGGGCGGAGGTGGGGCTACGGATGGGATATTCGGCATTGTTATAGCCTGTTGGAAGTGTGGTCGGAATTGTTGCAGGTATTGTGGTAGGAATTGTTGCAGGAATAGTGGTGGGAATGGTAGAAGTAATATTTGCACGAAATGTTGTCGGAATTGAAGGCATGTTTGGCAACGTCGGAATTGTCAAAGACAATAGCCGTCTGGCCCTGGTGCCATTTACATCTTCCTGTAAAACATATTATTCATGAAATGGATATCCATGGCAAATTTGTTCTTCCTCGTTTCTGTGGTTTTGCTGTTCTTTCACAAGTAGATGAGGAATTTTTCCCCCTTTTGTACATAAAGGAAAATATTGGGTTTCTGCCAAATTAATCCTTCTTTCTAATTCACCCTGGTTTATGAATGAGCCATAATGCCAATACTCAAATTCATTCTCTGGAAATTTATTTTCTTACTGTCCCTTTTTTATCTAGTACAACCCTCCCCAAAATTAGGACAGGAAAAGGTCAAGTTTGCAATAGATACAGAAGAATACTAGAGATAATACTCAATAAACAAGAAACCATAAATAACAATACTCGTATTTATTGAACAGTGAACAGTACCTGCTAAGGTAGGACAAAACAAATACAGTAGGACACCACATGTTGTAAAATGAAAAAAAAAAAAAAAAGTTCAACACTCCTCAAGATAACTGCTGAATAAAGACAGGCTCAAACAACCGACAAGTGCACAGAAATTTATAATACGGAACGTATGTGAGAGGGAGGCGAACGGCCGGACTGGTATAGCATAAGGCAGGGGGCCTAGTTAGATGGAGGTGGTGAGTACAAAGGAACTGTGGGCATTGTTGGGATTGAAGGAATCGCCGTTGGAATGGATGGCATCGGAGGTAGAGTCACTTTAGGAACTGTGGGCATGGTTGGCAGAGTTGGATTTGGCAACGCCGGTGGAATTTGGGCACTTGGCAGTGGTGGCAGTGTGGTTGGAACCGTTGGCATTGTCGTCGGCAGTGGTGGTGGAAGAGTTGCTTGGGGCACCGTTGGCATAGCCGGAAGTGGTGGAAGTGTGACCTTAGGAATTGAAGGAATAGTAGGTAATGTTGGAATTGTAGGCATTGTAGGAATAGTAGGCATAGTAGGATTTGATTGGAGGAGGTGGCGAGCTCCGAGGCTCGTTTGGATGGTGGAAAACGATAGAACCATGATTAGAGATAGAACAAAGGTAGAGTTAAAAGCAGCCATTGTTTAAGGAGATGGAGGTAGGAGGTTTGAGGAAGTTTTACTCTGAATTTGGATGAAGAGAACAACATTCATAAGTGAGTATTTATAGGCAACATATGTTTGAAAAGTCTGTTGATTTGGCAAGACTTTATTGAGTTTGGGGGAGAAGTAGTTGGACGAAATGTTGATGAACACTGGTTTGTTCACCTAGATCCCAGACATCGATGCACTAAGAACTCATGTTTCATAACCAATATTGACAAATAATGAGGTAACAAACCTTTTGGGTGCTATCAACTCTTTTTGGACGAGTTCATACAGAGTTTTGCTCTAACTTTAAATGAGGCCCCCTCTATTCGGCTCCTAATCACCTCCGTTGATATTTGATTATTCCTTTTAGACTGTCCACATGCATTAGCCATTATTGAAAACGAAGAAAAAAATTAACATTTCAAGTATTATCCAGTGACGACGCCACTCCAACAGTAGTGGGGTCAGGTGACACCACGGAGGAAAAAAAAATTGACATTACTATACCGAGGTTTTTCCAAATTAATGAATGACCCCATTACAATTTGATGATGACACCACACAAGGTTATTTTTTTACTTGAAACCCACCCTCCCCTTTGTGAAAGTTAAAACTTAAAGCACCACCCCCTTACAATCTGATGACCACAATAGATTATTTCCCCACTTAAACCCACCCTACTTGTAGAAAAATTATTTGGTGGACCGGCACCCCCAAACACCACACATTTCCAAGGAGCTCACCGGTAAGTGTATGGATTCCATAAAAATGTGTGTTATTCAGGAGTGTTGGGGTACCACGTGGCGGTGCCCCAAGAGTCCCAGACCACTAAAAATTACTCCTCTTTTGTAACCTTTTGTGAAAGTTAAAACACTACCGACAGAATAAGAAGTGTTGGAAATATGCCTTGAATTTGGGATGGTAGAAAAGATATATGACTTCCTAAAAGATTTGTTTCCCTGTTGGTTTAGACTTTGGGTGCAAAGAATTTTGTTTGGGCAAGTATTGATTTTAGGAAGGACTCTGTGGCTATAAATATAGCCGTATTCTCTTCATTAGGTTTTGGACTTCTTGAGTGAATCCCTTTGGAGAGGCCCTCAGGAGGTCTCTCATGTTGAAGATTAGATATTAGGGTATTGGTTTATGCTCTATTGGGTTCCACCTAGGGTTTTAGTATCTCTATCGGGTTCCGCCAGAGATTTGTCCCTAGATATCTGTAATTGGATGTTTCAACGAGAGTTACGGGTATAACCGGCTCTGTGTTATCTCCCCGTTTATAGTGGATCATCTTGCTCTTCTCCCGTGGACGTACCCAGTTTGAGGAACCACGTAAATCTTGTGTTCTTGATTTTCGCTTGTTGTTTTGTTTATATTCTCAATTTCGTTTTCGGCACAACAAGACGCAAGGGTAAAAGAAGTACTTTGTATTTGATGTTATCGACAAAGAGACTATAATGCAACGATTTCAAATACAAACCCGTCAAATGAAATAGTAGGAGTTCTTGAGGGTGTTTTTTTTTTTTTTTGTGAAATTGAAAAGAAATTAATTGTCTTAGTTAAAATGCTTGTTGAGCTTTTGATGTGTTTTTTTGTCAAAACTAGATTATTAATTGTCATTATTATTAATTGTCGTTACTAATGATTTTTTTTTTAATAATTGGTAAGACAATTTAACTTATAAATGACCCATGGTTCTAAAATCCTGGAGTCACCGCATATCTAAGGATGATACTTTGGTTTGCACAAAATCTAGGATATTTCTGGTTAAGGATTTTGTGCTACACTCACACGTACACCGTATCATACATATGGTTTTTGGGCCCCACCCACCCAATGTCATTGAGCAACATGTTCCTCAGTTAGCCCATATTGGAGATTAAAAAGTAGTTTATTTTCAATATTTGGAAGGTGAACGAACTAATGTTTCTCCACACTTTTTCCAACCAAATCTCATCAGACTCACATTGGTCTTGCCCAATCTGTTGATTCTTCTCCTCTCTCTACCTATAAATACCCACTGATACATGTTAGTCTCCACATCTGAGAAAAACTTACTAAAAGCCCAGTACTCCTATCAAACAATGGCTGCCTTTCATTACAATCTGGTTCTAACTCTGATCTTGGCATCATCACTTTCAAGCATCCACATGACTTTTGCGGCTCGAAGCCTTCTGCAGACAGCAATTCCATCTGTACCTAAAGTCACATTGCCTCCACTGCCCACAATGCCCATTGCCACAGTCCCAACCTTGCCAAAGCCCACATTGCCGTCTGTGCCAACCACCCCTTTACCGACAGTGCCAACAGTCCCAACCTTGCCAAAGCCCACATTGCCGTCAGTGCCAACCACCCCTTTACCGACAGTGCCAACAGTCCCAACCTTGCCAAAGCCCACATTGCCAACAGTCCCAACCTTGCCAAAGCCCACATTGCCGCAGACCACCCCTTTGCCGACAGTGCCAACAGTCCCAACCTTGCCAAAGCCCACATTGCCGTATGTGCCAACCACCCAGATTCCAACATTGCCAACCATGCCTACAGTTCCTAAGATGACTCTACCACCGTTGCCCACCATCCCGACGACTAAGCCAGCAATTCCTTTCCCCGTGCCAACTCCATCTAACTAAGCCACCAGAAACACCATCATCAATCATCTTTATCTACATGGCACACCATATGTTACATATACGAAGGAAGGATTGTTGTAAGGTTTTATAAATTTGCGTGGATTTGTGAAATTTTAGTCCGTTCATGTGGACTAGATAAGTGGATTCACTTGTATCATTTCATTGTATCTGAGAGTAATTCCTTGTTTTATGGGTTGTGGTTTTTCAATTTCAATTTATAGATAAGTTGGTTCACTTTATATCATTTCATTGCATCTATAAGATTATTTCCGTGTGTACGAGTACATTAATATGTTTGTCCTTTTTACTTTTGAGTTTCGACTCCTATGTTCTTCCTTCTTTTTCAGTTTAGATAGAAAATGAAGGCAACTCATTTACGCCTTATCATTTTTTTTCTGTAAAATGGACTAAACAAGAAAGAGATGACTTTTTGGGAAATCTTGTTGATTTCCTAAGCCCTTCTAAACAGAAGTGGGGAACTTAATTCTCATGTCATTTTTCTTTGCCTTAATTTTCCCTTTTCTCTTTCTTTCCCATATGAAATCCAAGAACCAAACACATCTCTAAGGAACCTGGACAGGATTGGTGGTAAAAGGGGGAGTGTCTTTCGGCACGGCAGGTACCCCAGGTCCACTCTCATAGAAGAGAGTGATTCTTTTCTATATGCCGTAGCATGCCCCTCTTCTTTCCCAAAGTAAGGTTTCTAGTTCTAGCTATGCTGAGAGAATTGATTGTAACTGGAAACTCTAAAACTTCCTCAAGATTTTGCGTAAAATCCCATCCAACTTCTATCAGTGGTTCAAAGTTGCAAGTACCATCAACTATTAAAAAATATCTCAGCAGATATATAATCAGATACTTTCAGAAGTGAAACAAGTAAAAAAGCACGGATGGAATATAGGCATAACGCAATATAGGCAATGAAAACAGATTTCAATACTCATACCCTAAGAGTTCCATATACAAGCAACATTCATCTGGACGAACAAGCACCAACTTTCCGGCAGCAGCATAGTTCTCAATTTCATTCAAAACGAAGCAAATTCAGTGTGATATCTCAGTTTGATCTGAGAGGGAGAGGATATGTAACTGCTCCTGAAACAGTTGCCTTCATGATGCATGACTGCATGAGATTTGTATTATATCTGAGATGGCAACATGCTGTAGTTACTTTTTATAAAAATCAGGTTATCCTTTTGGAAATTAGAAAATAAACAAAGCTTCGACAAAATATGAAATCAGGTTGTGTCTTGGCGTCCATACACATACTTATTTGATGGCATGTCGATATTTGGACACATACCTGTCCTTGGCACCCTTATCTGAGCTCATGTAACATAGTCACTAGCAGCTAGAACAGTCATCACCATACCTAGTGTTTGTGTTTCATAAACTTTCTCCCTCCTAACTTCCTGGACTCCACAACTTTCTTCTCCCATCAATTGGGGATTACATTGGTATTGTTCTAAATGCAAAATCTTCTATGTAATCCCAATGGTCTCAAACTACCTTTTTTCCTTTTTCTTGTTTGTGAGGACATTCTTTTCTACTTCATCGACTTCTTAATCTCCCAACATGGTTATTTTCATACAGGGTTTCATTGGTTTATTAACCCGGAAAAAATATGGAGCTATCAATCAGGTCCTTGATTTTGGCTGTTGTTGAAGATTTTTGACATTTGTGTTAAACCATAAACAACAACATGATGTGGACATAAACTACGCTTTGGGTCACACTGTTCCATGGCCAGCATCTATTTTATTTGCCAGGGTCAAAGTTTGGAAGGTGAACAACAAGTGTTTCTCCTCACTTTGTCCAACCACATCTCATCAAACTCTCATTGGTCTTTCCAAATTGATTTTCTTCGATGGAGTTTTCTCTATAAATGCCCACTAATACATAAAAGTATCTTCATCTGAGAAAAACTTACAAAGTCAGACCCGTTCTTCAGTCACTCCTTAAACTTCCTACTCGTATATCAAACAATGGCTGCTTTTCATCAAATTCTGGTCCTTCCTCTGATCCTGGCATTATCCCTTTCAAGCATCCATGTGACCTTGGCGGCCCGACAGCTTATGCAGGCAGGGCCTGCTGCAATTCCATCTATGCCTAAGGTTACACTGCCTCCACTTCCGGCAATGCCAACCATTCCCCAAGCCACATTGCCACCACTACCCACCACCCCTTTGCCTACAATGCCAACAATCCCAACCTTGCCAAAACCCACATTGGCACCTATGCCAACCACCCCTTTGCCTACAATGCCAACAGTCCCAACCTTGCCAAAACCCACATTGCCACCTATGCCAACCACCCAAATTCCGTCATCTTTGCCAAATCCAGCACTGCCCACCATGCCCTCGGTTCCTAAGGTTACTTTACCACCACTGCCAGTTACGACCATTCCTTCAATCCCAACAACTATGCCAGCAACTCCATTTCTTTCACCACCACCATCTAACTAAACAATCTTTACGACACCACTGCCACCAATTCATCTTCTCCACAGAGAGTATGATGCGTTTACATATATGGAGGAAAGATTGTTGTTATCGAGAGTCTAAATTTTCTTGCATTTGAGAAGCCAGTCTGTTCATGTATTCTGATTTTTTGTTACAAGGAGTGTGAGAGCTTTCAATTTCATTTATTAACAGGTTGTCTCAGTTTGTACCGTTTCATTGTTTATCGTGTGATTCCTAGTATACAAGATGAATAAGGTGGTCTTTTTCACTTTTGATTTTTCATTTCTCTGTTCTCCTTTCTTTCTATCTCTAGGACTTAAACTTCTGAGTGAAACGGGAAATTATGTAGTCATATCAAACCATCCACAAGCACACAAATTTTCGCAATATTCGACAGAAAAACTTTAAGATAACGTGTAAAGAAACTACGCACTGCATATTATATGCGAATCTATAAGTATAATAAAAAGTGAACAAACTTATTGACAGCAAACAAAGCTATACGTAAACATGCATACGCAGAACAGATACCAGTTAATTAAGAACCAGTTTATAAAACATAGAAGCACTATCAAAAAAGGATAAAGGATAAAAGCAAAATCATTTATACTTTCACCTTTAAAGCCGATTAAAAGTAAGAAAACAATTCAGTTTGGTTCTATGCAGTGGTTGGAAGATAATTCCATGACAAACCTTTGATTACTTGGAACCAAAACCTAATCGGCTAATCATGAAATAGCCCAACCCAGACGTTTTAGACTTGTCCGGATTGGAAACACTAGAACTCGTTCCAAATTTTGCTAGTGAAATGTCATCAAACCTCAAAACGGTTGGTCAAAATTACAAGTATGAAGTACCCTTCAATCATTCAAAAACAAATAGAACAATCAAATTAAGAAACAGAGTTAGATAGCTTTGTCAAAAATAAGTTACTGCACCAATGGATTGAATTCAAGATAGTCAATATGCTTAAACAGCTTAATGTAAACAAGATCCCGACATAACATAAGATGCAAAATGCTACATGCGTGGACTTTCGTGCACAAATCCGAATATATCAGTGTTTTTGAACCGTCCGATGCACATAGGCCTCTCATTCTATTGCAAGGCCCACGTTCATCGAACAGTTTGGACACTTCTGTGCACGAGTCAGTTGTAGATCGATTCTTTTTCTAATCTCTATATGCACAATTCCCGAGAAGCACTACCGAGTACAACTCCTGATGATTTGAATGGACTAGATCTGTAGCATTCTGAGTTCATCGGCGCGTTCGTGTTTGGTCAGACATCCGTTCGTCTGCGTAATTTGTTGGTTTTTGCCTTCCACTAGCACTTTACCCCGGGAAAGAAATATGGAACTGTTAGTTGGGTCATTGCTACTAGATCACAAAGATGTTAGTTTTCACTAGATTTTGGCTATCCTTCCTATTTTTTTCCCAAGAAAACCAACACCAATTCATGAAGAAGTTCCATACTTGCATGCACATAAACTGTGATTTTGGTCCCACTCCCACCCACACCAGTCACCCACCCATGCCATTGGACAAGATTGTTCCACTGAAAGCCACCATTGTAGATTAACTACATCATTTGGACGAGTCAAAACTAAGGAAGGTGAACGAACCAGTGTTTCTCCACACTTGGTCCAACCACATCTCATCAATCTTCTAATAGTCTTTCGAAATCTGTTGATTCTTGTCTTCAGTTTCCTCTATATTCTTGTCTTCAGTTTCCTCTACAAATACCGACTAATATTGTTAATCTCTTCATTAACTTGGGAACCACAGCCTCTTTAGCAAACCTCCCAAAGCCTTCTACACTTATCGAGCAATGGCTGCTTTTCATCACGATTTGATTCTGCCTCTGATCTTGGCATTATCACTTTCAAGCATCCACATGACCCTTGCGGCCCGCCAGCTTCTGCAGACAGTGCCTTCTATCCCTAAACTCACAATGCCTCCAATGCCGGTGATGCCAACCGTTCCCCAAGCCACATTGCCGCCTCTACCGACCACCCCTTTGCCAACGATGCCAACTGTTCCTCAAGCCACATTGCCACCACTACCGTCCACCCCTTTGCCAATGGTCCCAACCTTGCCAAAGCCCTCAATGCCGCCTTTGCCAACAACCCAAATTCCGTCGACTCTGCCAAATCCAACATTGCCAACCATGCCTACAGCTCCTAAGATGACTCTCCCACCAATGCCAGCCACTTCGCTGCCCACCATCCCTGCAATTCCCTCTATCCCGGCCATTCCGACGACTATGCCAGCTATTCCTTTCCTCTCCCCACCACCATCTAACTAATCCTTTGAAACACCACTGCCATCATCATTCTAGTTTGCATTTATTTTGTGAAGTTTGAGCAGTTCTTACGTATTTGTTGTTTTAAATATGGAATCACTTTGTACCGTTTCAAAGTATATGGGAGTACTTTCTTGTGTTTTGCATGAATATACGTTTGTAATTTTCCACTCTTGGGTTTCGAATCCTCTGTTCTCCCTTTTTCTACGTTCCGAACATGAAGACATTAATACATCAGTTTTCTGTCAGCGACCAAAGAATAAATAAAAAAATAAAAAAAGAGAACATTTTCTGAGAAAATCTTTCATTTTCTCATCCCTTCCAAACAAACGTAAAGCATAGACATATACAGATCTACCGATTGAAATCAAATAAAAGTACAATTCGGTTCGGTGGTCCAATGCGGTTCTTAAGGCTAAAATCTGAGAACGTAAGAAATCGCTTTTGTTTAAAGCGGACAAGGATTATTAAGTACTTGGAACAAGAAACCTTCTATTCAAACAAATCAGGCCAATCCTAAACAGTTTACCAGTACTACAGATTCTTGAACACTCGTAGGAAAAATTTACCGAGGATTTTAGATTGTCGCTTTAAGTTTCAATATGCAGTGACAGCACATGGAAGCCCGAAAATTTGCTCCAACTTTTGCCAATCAAATGCATCAAACTCCTGTTTATTATAAACTTAAAACTAAGTTTCCTTCAACCATTCAAGAACACAAAGCTCAGTCATATCAGAAGCGCAAGTAGATAGCTTTATAAGTTTTTGTTAAGTTGCTACGCCAATGGATCAAATTATGTATATAACTAAATGTTGCAACATAGTCAATGTAAGCAGAATTCAATGTAAATTGGTTTAACTGAAGGGTTCAAAATACAGAAGAACGATTTAGCAGGATGGACAAGCACCCTCTTCATAGCATATTTCTTCATTTAAACAAGCAAATCCAGCTAACTTTTGTTTGACAAAGTAACCTTGAAATCCAGGGAACTAATAATCTTTCTCTCTCAGCTTCGTAACTAGGACTCCACATTCTTGTGTTTTCCAATCGTAGCATGCTCCGTAGTTTGAAAAACAAATCTTCCATGTAATCTCAAGGTTCATAGAGTAAATGTGTATAACAGAACGATTACTCCAATATGACCCAAAAAAAAACACACTCACACACACATTCTTTTTCAGGTCAAATGCTTAATCTGACAACATTAATTGTTATTTCAATTCGATTAGTTCCGACAAAAAAAAAAATGCGGAGCTCTGAGTTGGGTCAATGTTATAGGACAACCACCCTAAGGAGTTGGTCTAGTGATCAAAGCCTGTGACTTAGGGATTTGCTCCCGCTCCTAAGATTTCAAGTTTCGAAACCTCCCATGTGCTATTACCTCCTTTGGGGCCAGGCCATACAGCGCAACGGAGCTTCGCTCCAACTTTAATTGGGCTCCCTGTAAATGGACGGTGGAATTGGGCCCTAAGAATTAGTCAATGTGCGCGTAAGCTAGTCCGAACACATGAATTATTAAAAAAAAAATGCTATAGGACAACAATGATTTTATGTTGCACTTGATTTTGTCTTGTTCTTGAAGAGTTTTGTGCTAGAAAACCATCACCAAGTACGTGGTTTTCCTTGCATAGTTGCATATAAAATATGATTAGGTCCCACTCAATGTCATTGGCAACAACATAACACGTTGCATGGCCAGCCAGAATTGTAGGTTACCATCATTTGCAAGGGTCAAAATTTGGAAGGTGAACGAACAAATGTTTCAACCACATCTCATCAAACTCTCATTGGTCTTTCCAAATCTGTTCAATCTCCTCATTAAGTTTCTCTATAAATACTCACTAAAACATGTTTGTCTCTTCATCTGAGAAAACATACCAAGTTAGAGAACACCCCTTCTTCGGTATCTCCTAAAACCTCAAACAATGGCAGTTTTTCACCAAATTCTGGTTGTTCCTCTGATCCTAGCCTTATCCCTTTCAAGTATCCATTTGACCTTGGCGGCCCGGCAGCTTATGCAGGCAGGGCCTGCTGCAATTCCATCTATGCCTAAACTACCTCCACTGCTGGCAATGCCAACCGTTCCCCAAGCCACATTGCCGCCACTACCCACCACTCCTTTGCCTACAATGCCAACGGTCCCAACCTTGCCAAAACCCACATTGCCACCTATGCCAACCACCCCTTTGCCTACAATGCCAACAGTCCCAACCTTGCCAAAACCCACGTTGCCGCCGATGCCAACCATGCCTTCAGTTCCTAAGATGACTCTCCCGCCGCTGCCAGCCACTTCGCTGCCCACCATCCCAACAACAATTCCTTCTATCCCAACCTTTCCAACCACTATGCCAGCAATTCCTTTTCTCTCGCCACCACCATCTAACTAAGTCTCTGAGACACCACCCACATCGTTCATCATTATCATTATAGATTCTAAATTTGCTTGTATTGTGCCATTACAGTCAGTTCTTGCGTTCTATTTTTTATTTTATTTTATTTTGTCTTTTTTAAGGAGTCTGAATTTTCCAATTTTTTTTATACATGTGTGGTCAGGTTGTACCGTTTTCTTCTATCTACTGAGATTGTTGCTTCTTGTTTAATACATAATACGTTTGTCTCTTCTTTACTTTTAGGTTTTGCTTTCTCTGCCCCCTACAATCCAAATCTTTGTAGCTTAACCTTATGCTAAGGTTAGATTCTAGACTTGGTAAGTGAAATTGAAAAAAAAAATGGAAAAAAAGAATTATGTTTTACACTGTTATAATCTTTTTTTCTCCAGATAAATAAAATAGTAGAATGTCAAGACATGGTTTCTATTTTCTCCTCATTTTCTTAACCCAGCCCAACAAAAGCAAGAAAATACAAACAAAGAAAGCAGGAACAAGACCAAAACAACAACTAGGACATACTGGACCAACTGTTGGAAATTCGTGATGGACGAAATACACTTAAACAAGTAGAGATGCGAGGGAGGAAATAACACACAATTTGTTGATAAAAAACTTCAAACAATCTTTATCACACTTGATTACTTCTAGTGCTTCATCCATTCTACTCAACCTCACTCTTTCTAATCACTCTCTCTACTTTCCATCACACATTGGCCACACCTTAGAATCACTGGAGTGCATAGTTTATATAGACTCCAAGTTACATGAACCTAGCCAAGTACACAAACTTCTAGATGACTCTTGGATGTCTACCATAATTAATTCTAAATTATCTTGAATTAGACTCTTCAACTACATACAAGAACCACACCATTCATGTATCATGCGTCTTCACGATTTCCTAGAATATCTAATTATCTAAAATCAAGTTTACTTTTCCGGCACAAACTAGGTAGCAGGAATAGCACACCTACTAATACTGCTACCAAAACATCACAGGCCTAAAACAAAGGAAGAACGCAAAACCAAACAAAACCAAGACCCACCAAAGATTTTGCTTGATACATTCCAAACCACACATAAATGTTGGTTGGCAGGAGAATTCTTAATGTTCCTCCAAGAGCTGATACAGTATCTTAACTCAGAGGAGATCTTCTTGACCACTCAGAGGAGTTCTTAATGTTTCCT
Source organism: Rhododendron ovatum (assembly GCA_019656835.1). Taxonomy (NCBI): domain Eukaryota; kingdom Viridiplantae; phylum Streptophyta; class Magnoliopsida; order Ericales; family Ericaceae; genus Rhododendron; species Rhododendron ovatum. Next base: position 35,199,179 of record CM033790.1, read on the forward strand.
TTACCTTTCTTTTCCTACTTTCACGACCAAGACCCAGCAAAGATCTTCTAGTTTCACCGTACTAACTAACACCTTCGTATAAATAAATCCCTATCCACAACCTTCCTAAACACATGCTCCATTACTTTGTTCTCCAATGGGATGTTTCCACCCCAGTTTGAGTTATCAAATCTTCCGTTCAATCTTAAGGGTCTCACTAAGCAAACTGGAATAATCCAACAATTACTGAGATGCTACGAATAAAGACCATCACCTCAGCACTCTTTCTGCATTTGAGGTCAAATGCTTAATATCACAACATGGTTACTTTGATTGGATTAGTACCTCAACAGAAATTCGGAGCTCTCGGTAGTATTATTAACTTCATAGGAGTACTAGACAACAAAGATGATAACTTTTACTATTTGATTTTGGCTACTGTTGAAGGATTCATCACCAAGTACATGATGTTCCTTAAACGTAATCTACGATTTGGACCCCACCAATGTTCCATAACAAGACAGTGTTTAAATACATAATTTCCAAAGGTCAAAGTTTGGGAGGTGAACCGTGAACGTGAATGTGAACAAGCCAGTGTTTCTCCACACTTCGTCCAACCACATCTCATCAAACCCACATATGTCTTTCCAGATCCATTGATTCTTCTCATAAATTTTCTCAATAAATGCCCAAGCAATAATACATGTGTTATCACTCCATCTGACAAAAACCTGTTCAGTTAGCAACCAAACCATCTTTGGCCCAACTCCTAAAACTTCCTACCATCTAACAATGTCTGCTCTTTATCATAGTTTGGTTCTACCTTTGATCTTGGAATTATCACTTGCAAGCATCAACACAGCCTTGGGGGCCCACCAACTGCTGCAGACACCGCTGGCAATTCCATCTCAACCCAACCAAACAAAACCAAGAAACAATTTCCCTTCCGTTTTTCTTTACCTTTCTTTTCCCTTCCCAGACTAAATCTCCCAACTAAACAACTAAGGAACTTGGACAGAATAGTGGTAAAGGACAGAAGAACGGAAAAGTATAGTCAAATATGGAACTCTAAAGAGCTTATAGATATACTGAAAATTGATTACTAATTGCTCCTCCGGCGGTCTCTGCTAAGGAAGTTTTCTTAATAGTTCAACATTTCAACTTCAATGGTATGCAAAACAATCCGCTTTCGCTGAATGAACAAGTTCACCACAAAGATTTCTACTCAAAAGAGAAGGTTTAAAAAGATTTGACTGCTTCACAAGTTCTATAATCATCTGGCAAACAGAAGAAGAAGTAACAAAAATTTCTACTTCCATTCCACATAGTAGTCTTAAGTTTGAATTTTGCAGTGAAAATATATTAAAGGATCCGTCAACCATTCAAAACCACACAGCAAAATTATCACATAGGAAGTCCAATTAAGTCACTGCACCACTAGATTGAATTGTATAATCAATAAACAGCTTCACGCTGATGAAACAAGATTGAAACGATGTAAATGCAAATAATATTAGTATAATTTTATTCAACTGAAGAGACGCATATACAAGAAAGACTTATCAGGTCAAATCCACATTTCTAGCGTATTTTTCAATGCCATCTAAGCCGAACATGCATGCTTATATCAGTTAAAATTCCCCAGATTGCATCCATATGTGAATTGGGTGGCTATACAAACTGCACAATTCCATTTTAGAGGGGAGGGAAGGTGCAGTTACTGGTCATGAAACTGCTGCCTTAGTGACAAACTAAAAGGTAGTCATGAACTGGACAACTCTCTATAAAAGGGACCAAGAACTACAAGGAAGATTGCATCAATCCATTTCAGCTTTTGTAGAAAACTATTTCTCGGCTACAATTGGCTTTGACAGCATCCTCCAAACTCTCAACTTGATCAAAATCAACTTTGAAAGTGACCATGGAGATATTATATTTTCCAGTTTCATAATCTTGCTTTATGTCCTCAACTTGGAAAGACTGTAGCTGCAAGTCACCAAGCACAAGTAAAAGCTCAACTTGTAAGATAGCTAAACTTACCGAAGAATTCAGAGTATCGGCTATTTCTAGAACCTTGCGCTATTCATTAACTATTGATAGACAATAAAATGAAAGTACTATAGCCCAATAATGCATTTCCGGTGGAATAATCCCATTGACAAATAATAGCCGTAACTATCGGAACTTAGCAAGAAATAGAAACTATGCGGTAAATAGGGATAGGGGGTTGCAGGTGAGGAGCATATCGATATGTTAATACACATTAACATTTTCATAAATAGTTCCCAACCTCAAAACAAGTTAGTACTGCATCTGACCAGTCTTACCTGATGGTAGACAACTCCCAACAGTTCAAATGGAACCTCCATACCCAACCGAACCTATAACAAAAAATGCTCGTAAGAACTATAAGTTTTTATAAAGGAAACTACAGTGATGACAAGATATGAAGCAAACGCCATAAAAACAGAGCAATCATCCTAATATAGGAATATTCAAGATAGATCCATTGAAGTTTCAAAATGCAGCAAATAATACCAGCAAAAAATGTTAGCAGATAACTGGGGAAAAAAAGCAGAGAGAGAGAAAGAGAGAGAGAGTAAACTATTACTTTAGATTTGACAAGAACAGGTGTCGAATTTTTAAGGCATTCTGCAGCTACTCCACCATAAGCCCTGACTAACCCTCCTGTTCCTAGCTTGATACCTCCAAAGTACCTGAAATTAACGAATAATCTAGATAAACCAAATTTCGATTAAGTTGGACATCCTTGGTGCATGCATAAAATAGAACAAGATGTCATGTTTTTTACTTCTTCAATCATCAACTACTGATGAGTATGACAACATGCACCTACAGTAGCAAGATATATCGTTAATAGACTTTTTCAAGTAGATTATGATATATACACCCTTCATCAGCAATTCAACGAGACATACCTTATCACAACCACCATCACACGATCTACACCTGAAGAAACTATTGCAGAATGTATAGGTTTGCCAGCTGTACCGGAAGGTTCACCATCATCATTACTCCGGTATTGATCACCAACCTAGGATCCACACCAACAGAATTGCGCTAAATTATGGAACAAGGTCACAAAGATAACTCCGCCCAAACATGCTTCCCATGAGCTCTCCCTTTAAACCATATATTGCTAGAAAGATTTTTAATCCATGCACACCACAAAGGAACATGCAAGTCCAGCCACCGAAAATTTCACATTTTACATCAAAATTCCATTGGAGGCAACTAGGGACTACTCACAACTCTTAGTATAAATGTTGTCACGCGCTCATTAAGCACACAATTGTATGAAACGGGAATTTAACAGTCATATTCCTAAAACTTGCTCAAGTACGTGAATATCTTCGGCATTTCGTTTGAATTACATTTACATGTAGTTCATGGTGAGGGCATTGGGATCCTAGTCTATAAACGAGTACAAATTAAGCTTATATTTTTAAGGAAAAAATCTACTCAACAACATGGCCTGATAATACATACCTTATATGCCCAACAATTATGAGTAGCACGTGTATCCCGGACCTATACATAAACAGTTAATCAGTAAAAAGAAGTAGCTTATTAATGTTGCTTCACAAACTGGTATCTTGGACAAATTAAAGGGGTATTAAAAAAATGTGCGGCAAAAATGTGCAGCCAAACAGAGCATGTAGAAAATGAACAAATTAAAAACCTTGATATGGTCTAAGAGCAACGAATTTAAACTCTATAAAAGCAAACAAGACTTCTACTTTCGGCTTGAAATAGTTATCAAAAAGAGGGCCCAAAACTTTTTCTTTTCTTTTCTTTTTTTATAATTGGGGTGTCCAAGCCAATTGACACGCACCTGAACTAATCTGGAACCAACTCTACCATCCACTAGCGAGGGCCAATTAAAGCCTACGCAAAACCCAGCAAGTACTCACCCAATTAAAAGGGCACAAAATCTAGTGCCAAACATCAGACTATTCAATATAAGTGATAAGTCCATCAAATACCAAATAGCAGTACTTTTCCGGCTAAAAATGTGATCTTTTCAAATCTTTTTGCACAATGCCTGATACTTAATTTTTTTTGGAAGTGAATTTACCTTCTTTTCTTCTTCTTTTTTTTAATCACTTTGTTCGTGAAAACCGCAGAGAAAGCCCTGTGATTGTAACTAACCTCGGAGAGGAAAGAGTGGGCGGAACGCTCGTCGGAGATGGGGCCCGCAACGGCGATGAATTTGCTCTTTTTGATCTCTCGTTCGAAGGTGACCCTCTCCTTGATGGTCGTGAACGCACCTGGGTGGTCTCCTCCGCCGCCGCTACTGCTGCTGCAAGAGGTGGTGGTAACCATCGGTTTCTTAGCTCCAGCGATTAGGAGCAGTGAGGCGTACAGAACTTGACGACGATGGCTACGGAAGGGATTCAGTGGTGAAATCGCCACCTGCATTGGCTCATTTGGGCGGGGTTTTTTTGCGATGAAAAGTGGCTGGATTATCTGGGTTGGATTATATCAGTTGCCCCCGTGTCTTTCGGTTTTGGCTAATGACAAGTTTGGCCCTAAAGTTTATTAGTAGTTCCACTATTTACACCGTTGTGATAAATGGTTGTTCAAGAAAACCGAAGTAACCGATAAAACACCGATCCGGACCAAACTGTTCTATTTGGTCATTCTGTGGTTCATTGATCTGGTTATGGTTTTCCAAAATAAGAATCGATAATTTTGATTCGACTACTAATTCTCAATTTGAGAACTGCAGTTAGAACCGAACTGATCCGTTTGATAGCAATGTATGTGTGTGTGTGTGTGAGGGACAACTACTTTATTGGTTGTTTTCAATCAATTTTAAAAGTTGCTTTAGTGATGGTAGATTGTACTCCCTCCGTCCCTAAATAAATGTCCAGCATGCAAACCTAGACCTTTAAAAAAATGCATTTGTTTCGTTAAAAAAATTAAATTTTTTTTACAAATCAATAGATGGCAATGAGTTCTATTAGATTGTGAAAAAAAATTAGATTTTTTAACGAAAAACATGCATCTTTTATAAGGCCTAAGTTTACACGCCGGACACTTATTTAGAGACGGAGGGAATAAGTGTTTTGAGGACCATATTTGTTTTTGAATCTTGATAAAATTCTTATAATTATTTTATGGTGCTCTAAATTCTAAATAATTTTATAAGTTGATCATGGTTTGCCGGATAAAAAAAGAAGTGCTTGGATGCTAATCATGTAGAACCAAAACCGAACCAAAATTGGTCCAATCTTGCGGTTTGGATCTGGATACACATATATTGATTTTGTTTTGGTTCTTAATTTTCTAAAACCATTTAGAATGGCCTGATTACTGAATTTTTAGAGAATCGCACACCCCTACTTTTTAAGCTTGAAAGTGGAATTAGTCGAAGTGTTACACTCTCAATTTGTGACAACTATTGCTGTGTACCCCAATTTGTGATTTGAAATAGGCCATTCTTATCAAGCACGACACATCAACTCGCTTCTTGCAAAAGTATTGTGAAACAATGCAATTTTACCACTGTATAAGGGCGCAAGGTGCATTTTGCCTCTTTCAGGTATGAAAAATGAATCCGGTGAAATCAACTTCCACGGGCAAAGGACGTCCGAGGAACAAACTTGCGTCCACGCACAAAGGCTATAAAGGAAAGCAAAATAACTAAATAAAGACAGATCTTCCTCAAATGTTAAAAGCAAGAGATAAAAACCTTTTCATCCACAAGCTGGCATGAAAACTGCCGGTACTAGAAAACACGTTTTTAACTCTGTATGTCTTAATGCAGCAGACCATACATTAACAGGACAAAGGCTCTACCAGGAGTCCAATGTCAATCATCATTTGAACCTAGAACCTGCTGCTTAATCTCTTCAATTTTGGCAACCAATTCCTCCCTATTTTTCTGCAACATTCCGATAAGCCGATTAGTATTTCCATTTACAATAAGGAGGTTAAGGAGAATGTCATTATCTTTAACCGGAACAATGTAGCAGTGGCATTATGTAACTAAATTCCCACTTGATGGGTTCTTTTTTTTAACAGTGACGCCTAGAGCTCGGCCACAACATTCTGCTTCAAACATAATGAGAGAACATACAATGATTACCTTGAAGATTAGATAGCGGGTGCTAAACCAGACTGTGTAGCCAAGACCCACAACTTCCAAAAATTTAGGAAACTGAATTTATGAAATCAAAGAAAAAGGTTTGTCAGTAAAGGAATCAAACCCGATTTCATAATATCATAAAACTCATAGTCCTACGACTCGCACCATACTAAAGTATACAAATACCTACCACTGGAATAGAGTCAATGGCAGAAACGACGAGCGTCGCTATCCACAGAGAAACCAGGGCACCGCCACCAAATAGAAGAACAGAAAATGTATCATCAGAGTCCAACTGCAACGATGAAGAAGAATATCATCGGTGCAGAATCTATTAAATACTACACAGATCACGGTATGAACCAGAGGCTTTTATAGAAAGAACCGCAAATATTTGGAAGTTAACATAAACATACAACAGCCACTCTATCAGCTAACACAAAAGCAAAACAAAATGCTATTTTAGTTCAATCTTTGCTCCTTGCCTCCCTCCTCTTTTCAATCCCAAAGAAACCAACCCTTTTGATTCCTTCACCAAAATATCTGGTTCTTCAATTGGCAGCAGTTACTTTTCACAACTAAGGTAATTAACGACTACATGTACATTAAAGCGAGGCAGAATGCCCAAAGTAATCACTTATAAAATGGAATCTTATTCTCATAACTTAAGGAATAGAAGACCAAGATATCCGATTACCCAAAAATGCCAATTCCCAACGTAGGAAGTTTGGGAAGACTAAAAGGATTTTCAGAAAATAATATAGTTTAATGAGAAACGAAATAAAAATGGGAAGAATCAGGTTTACAGGAAATATAGAGAAATTAGTAATGCAGGAGGACTAGAGCAGCAATAAAAGATTAGGTTGCTCAGGAAAGCTGCTCAGGATGGACTTAGCTGTCGACATTTCATCAAGCATTTGTAAAATTTCAACAAGTTCCAGAATTCATCAAGCATTTGTAAAATTTCAACAAGTTCCTTAGTTGTAAGGAATGTTGGGAGTTCCCTCCTTGCAAAAGTTTCATCAATCATTCATAATGAGGATTGGCCTAGGCAACGTAATAGGGCTATAATACAGATCATGGGGAGTACTCTTCATACCTTGAGGCCTAACATTTCAATTGAGGATTCTGTAGTTTGGGTTCCTGCTTCTACTGCACATATTCTGTCAAATCTGCTTTGGAAGCTCTGAGAACTCCCAGTCCAAAGGTGCCTTGGGCTTCAATTGTTTGGTTCAAACAAAACATACCCAGATGGGCTTTCATTATGTGGCTAGTATGTTGGGGCAGACTTTCAACTAAGGATAGACTTCTATCCTGGAGATTGGTAGTGGATCCTATGTGTGTTCTGTGTGGTAGTGTGGCTGAGTCTCATGGGCATTTATTCTTCACTTGTTCGTTCTCATCCCAAATTTGGTCCAAGAGTCCTTGAAAAATTTGGAGTTCGTCGGTGTCCAGTAGAGTGGGATCAGGAGATAGCCTGGGCAATCCATCATCTGAAGAAAAGGGGTTTTCCTTCAGCGCTGTACAAGTTAGCCATGGCTGGTTCTGTGTATTACATATGGAAGGCTAGGAATGAGTGCATTTTTGGCAACAAACACCCTAATCTTGAAGGCACTATGGAGCAGCTTGTTCTTGATGTTCGGGATAGATTCTGTTCTTGGCACAAAGTGGGCAGCAATAGTGTTAACCAAGAACTTTGTAAAGCCTTGAATATTTCTGGGAAAATTTTGCTTTGAGCTATCTGTATAGACCAGGTTTCTGTTTTTTTTTTTTTTTTGTGTAGTTTGGGTCTGTTTTTTGTGATGTGATCAGGGGTATGCCCCTTTGTATCTTGTCTCCTTTTTTGGTAATAAAATCTCTTTTACCAAAAAAAAAAAAGGTTCCGGAATTCATCACAGCAACCAATTTCAATTTCTTCTATAACACCCACTGAGGCAACAGACAACCCTTCTCTGATGAATGTGAAAACTTGCCTATTCAAAGCAAAGGCTCACAAAACAAGAAAGCAAGCTAAATACCAAGCCTTGAAAGAAGAAAGAAATGACAAACCCAATATAATTATAAGAGGGAAAAACAAATGGATCAAATAGGAATCAAATGTAAAGTACTTTGAAGGTTTTTTTAATTACAAGCGGTAGTAGAATAGCCATTAAACAAGACATAAGCACACAATCATACTAAGCCCAGTTGGTCTAATGTACATTGAAGCTAAAACACACAAAATGCACCATTTAATGCAGTTACTGTAGCATCGTCAATGCAAAGGCAACATAAGTCGACTCTTTTTGCAAAAACAAATTACAAGAGATCACAAATCTCATATAACATATGAAGCAACAACACTCCTAACTGCTTGCCTTGTCTGTATTGAAAACACAGGGAACACCCAACACACCAAGGACATGCAGGGACACATGCATGGAACACGTTAGGTGGCGTGTACAATAAATTTAATTATTTTTAAGCGACACATTAGGGACACAGGGCCCAGGGTATGACAAGGATGGAAAAATGACAAGGATCAGTTTATAATATTTGAACTTCACTTCAGGGGAATGAGATTCCAAAAATATGAGGAATGAAGTACAAATAAGTGAATTTTGACCAAATAACACCCTTATTTTAACTTGTAACATTTGAAAATAAAACAATAAGAATTGTATATATACTATTAGTTTTGGGTATTTCTGAATGGAATGTCAAATAAATAACAACTAAATATCTATCTTCTATCAGATTGATAAGACTCCAGCTGATTTTCTCCCAAATGAACAGATTGAAGATAGGGTGACATGGTTACCCACTGCTGATGGTTTTTCCCCCTTGAAAACAACTTGAAATGCTCTTAGAACTGCAAAGAATAAGGTGCTTCGGTTCCCTATAGTCTGGTACAGCCAAGATGTTCCCATTTCCAATGTCTTTGTTGCTTAAAAAGGATGAGTACCAAAGATAGATTGCTTAAATGGGGCATGTGGGTTGATGAAAAATGTCTGCTATGCAACCAAGCCGCAGAAAAACATGACCAACTCTTTGTTTATTGTGAGTTTGCTAGGAAGATCTGGTGGTCTATGGTGCTTCGTAAATGCAATGTCAGCACTCAGCAGGCTACCTATGGGATGGTCTGATGAGTTTTCTTGGGCCATCACTAATTTGAAAGGGGGATCCTTTGTGAAGGTTATTCTAAGGTTGGGATTGGCAGCCACTATCTACCATGTCTGGCGTTGAGAGAAATGCTAGGATTTTCAACAAGGCCAGAGATCCTTCTACCTTGCTTCAAGTGTTGGCATCTGATATGAGGAATAGAATTTGCTCTTGGAATACAGTGGAGAACAGCTATGAGAACTGGATTTTGTGCCTATCTTGGAATCTTCCTACGAAAATTTTGCAGTTTATAACTAGTAGAGTTAGATCAAATGTTAATGGATTTGTGTTAGCTTTGTTCTGCTTGTGTTGTAGGGGTATGCCCATGCTGGTTCTTGAATTGGTTTATGGTTTGGAATAAATTGATCAAAAAATAAATAAATGTCTATCCTAACATAGATAGATATTTTTCACCATGTTCCCCAGCCATGTCCCTTTTCCTATTTATTTAGAATTTCCATTTCTCGCATCTGTACCTGTGTCCATCAGAGCATATAACGTAGTATGTACCATAGGCATCAAAAACAGTTTCAAGTCTTCTTCTTCTCAGAGAAACATTCAAAAAATGTTCTTAATTCTTATTTCAACCTCATTGATTATCGTGAGGCCCTACCACATGTCGTTGAGAGTAGTCAGCATCCCCACAGGGCCAGGGCCTAAATGATTGCCATTCTGGTCGTCAACCCAAAAATACGATGAAAAAACTAGGGGATGCTCTACAGAAAAATCAACAAGGGATTCATATTAAACCTTTAAGTCAAGTTTGTCTAGGAACTGAGATGCCTGCAATTGCCCATCCGAGGGAGAATTTTCTGTTGGCACATCTTCTGGCGCTATTTCTGCATATGCATTCATCTCACCCGGTTGGACGTCTTCCGTTGTTACTAATCCAGGTTTTTCTCTAACATATTGGCTAGCACCACTTGAAGTTTCTTCAGACGTCGTCGATCTTAGAGAAAAATGACTGCAATAGAGCAATCCTGCAAGGGAAACATGGAAGTGTTAACTTGTAAAAGGGAGAAATACTAAGAACCCCTCTTCAAATCTATTTATACTTAGGTCGAACTCATCAGAAAGGGTTCTTTAAAATGTTGTTTAGTGGGGCGTCCCTCAAAATGACAATCCAGATGGGGCCTTGAACATGCCATAGTTCTTTCTGGTAAAATAATTCACAGAAAACAAAACCAGCACAAGATCACAGGGGCATTCCCCAGAACCAACAAGCAATAGCACAAAGTCAGTCACAAACCAACACTGACCACCTCAGCAAATGGCAAACTCTGGCAAAACAGAATCAAAAGGAGAAGATTGGAAAATAGGTCATAAGTTAGTCTACCAGATAATGAAGGAGATTGATATTCCACAGTCGTACATAAACCTTTTAGCAATTTAAAACCAAGATTGCCAACATTTTCATGCCTGGAAGTTAGCAAAAATGCGTCAAATGCCTAATACGATACAAACACAATACTTTCTTCTCTTTATAGCACATAATCATGAAAGTGATCGCCACATCAAAAACAACATTTCAGAAACGTGTAAGCCTTCAACATTTAAAACCAACGAAGCTACTTGAATTTGGTTCACTTAAAATTCATTTGTGATCAGCACGGTACATACAACGTTGTCAATTGAACATGCCCGGCTCGATTAACTCAGGATGGTCTAAAAACAACCAAACCTGCTTAGAGCTAGACTGTTCGACAGCTTGATTGAAACTCATTTGAGATCAGCTCAAAAGAACGTGAACACAGTTTGCAGAAAATATGTGCGTGCATCCATACATATCAAGCAAATCGCAACCAATCAAAAAAGTTAGAAAATTTCTACCAAAAAAGGTGCACTGGATAGCCAAGTACAGCCAAGTAAGTAGAAGTGCCAATCATTCAGGATGTCTGTCGATGTAAACACAGAAAAATCTTACACGAAATCAAAGCCTTTTTAGCAATATTTTGTTGAAAAATTTGCAAGAGCAAACCTGGATTGGTGCGAGAAAATGAGGGCTGCTTGAGAGAGAGAGAAGATTTCCGTCGGAGGAGATGAGTGTTGTTCAAAGTGAGGAGCATGTGGTGGGGAACATTCGAGATGGTTCGAGAAGTGCAGATCTCCATTCTCGGTTTAGGGTTTATCGATCTAGGGTTTAGGGTTTTAAGAAATTCCTTGTGCTAAATGGAACAAAGGACTAATCGGGATGTGTGAAGAATCAAGGTCCGGTTTCCAAAATTGGCTAAACTTCACTTTTAACCCCTCAATTATTTATTTTGCCCTAATTCGTCCTAATTACTCCAATTAAGCCTATTGCGTCCTTAAACTTTTCAAAGTCTATCAGGTTAGTCCAACGTTGAATTGTCCGTCTATTTACTGGGTGACAGCCACTATTTCTTTTAAAATACTATCAAAAGAAATATTTCATTTCAATTATACTTATTGATCAGAAATTCATATTCTCTCGGAACAATGTTCGTTTAATTGTTTTTTTCCCTTGATTTCCTTCTTGTCTTCTTGACATAACTACTCGTAAATAAGTATACTGATTCTAGTCAATAGAAGATCTGGTATAAGGTCTATACAAAATTGAATGCTAAGGAGTTGTTTGGTATACAATTCCGTGCTTAAAATTAAATGAATTTAAGCGAAAAGCAAATAAGTTGGTTTGATAATCGTATTTCACGTTGCTTAAAAATTTAAGTGCCACTTAAAATATAAGTTAAAAAATACACACACACGCACAAAAAAAAAAAAAAAAAAAAAGTAGCTTACTGCATGTTTACTCCATTCTAACTAAATTTATGAATACATATTACTGCCTCTTCTCCCGCCACCACTACCATCCATGATCGGCACCACCACTCCGACATTGACCACCTCTACCTCCACCACTACTCTACCACCTCCTCCCACCACCACAACCACTCCACCGTTGTTTACATATCATTACCACCACCATTGTTGCCGCCAATACTACCACCACTACTTCGTCACCGCCTCTCACCTCCAGTACCACCTCTACCTCTCCACTACATTCCACCCTTACAATCATCCGTCTCTTAATTTATTACCACAATTCATTGACTTCTTATTCAAGTATATTTGTTTTAGACCCTCAAAATTCAAGTAATTTTATGTTACTTTTTGAATTTTCCCCTTATTTCCTTCTCGACATAACTAAGTGACAGTACTGTCACTGCTCAATAGAAACTCCTATATTCCTATACAAGGCCATTTCTCTGAATCTTCAGTTGATGCTAGTGTAGTCGTCGCAATGGCGAAAGACAATGCCCTCTGGTTCAAAAAGGCCTCATCTTGGACCTCTCGAGTTCATAGGGGACCTCCACAATCAAATTCCTTTGAGAAATTTCCTACTTTTGTCATAAAAGCAATATCCGATTCCCCAGTGGTGTGGCCGGCCAGTGTTCAAGCCTCACGTGGAGTAAGTTTGGGGTTCAAAGTTATGAATAACCTTTGAATCCCCGTTAACTAACATACTAATATCCTGCTAACTCCACATTGATGTATAAACTATGACAAAAAAAAATTAAAAAAATAATAATAATATCTTGATTCCACTATTACCCAACAGAGATCAATTAATCTCTAGGTGGACGATGCCTAGAATTAGGGACATTCTTGGAGTGGCCTGGATTTTGTTGCCAGTAACCAGAATGGCTCTACTGTTCAAAATTTTATGCATCATGTTACAATGTGAGTCCGCTTCAAATAGAGATCTTAGCAATTCTCATAGCTATAAAAATGGTCATAACTTCACAATTACACTGTAGTTCATATTTTTCCTGATTGTTTAGATGTTATAATGCAGGTAGAAGAGAAAAATGAATGTCACTGATAGATCTTTGTTGCGTATCCTCAGACAATGAATTAATCTTCAAGCTTTAATTCTTTTTGTATGAATAAAAAGGTCGAGCGCAAGGACATTCACCAAGCACATGTAGGAGAGTTTTGTTGTCATTCTCACATGCCACAATCACAAGGGATCAGCAGTTTTAATTTGAAAAGTACTATGTAGAATACACATTTCAAATATTGTAGCCTTATTTTGTGTTGATTTCTCCTGTATTTATCTATGGAAGTTCTTACAATTCCACCCAAAATAAAATGAAATCCAAGGCTAAACCAACATCATGAAAAGGTCGGAGGTGGTGGTCTACGTACGGGAAAACCACATGAATGATTGATGTTGTTATAAAAAGGCTCTTTAAAGTCTACCACGCCAGTTTCTGATGTTCAAAGCAGCCATGCTTTGACCATGAGGTCATTACTCTGTAAAGAGTCCGAAAGCCCTCCTTGAATTTCTCCACCATTATTTCCACTCATGTGATGTACGTACGTGGTACTCTTTGGTAAAACCATTTAGGGCATGTTTGGGAACCCGATTCTGGATTGTGCATGATTATCCATTTTACAACTGCTTCCGTTTGGGAACCCCATTTTTAAGTATGGATTTTCCTACAATACATTATGAAAACTACACTTTGGAAACCCCATTTTGGGTATGGATTTTCCTATAATGCATTATGAAAACTACACTTTAGAGGCACAATCTGATAATCAGTCTTGGCCGGATAAATAAGGGCAACATGGTAAAAAATCAATTCATAATCCATTTTTCAGATTTATATATCCTTCCAAATACTACTCTATTGCAAAATCTATTCTGCACATATCTCTCAAATAATCTATCAGATTCACAATCTATTATAGTCACAATTCAAAACTAATAACTCAAAATCCAAAATGCCAAATTAATTAGGCTCTCAAACAGGCACTGAATTCCTTCATTTACTTATTTCTTTTCTTTTCCTTCCTATGCCGTGAAACAGAAATTAAGCTTTGTCGAAATTTTGAATGAAAGGTGTAATATGCATTCATATTTCTAATTGCGGAATATATAAGTTCGAAGACATGACTCAAATATATTGAAAAAGCTGGACTTTGTACTTTTTCAACAAATTAAAAAATCCATGCAATTTATTTGAGCAACCATACAAAGAGTCAACTTATCTGCCGTATTGGTAATGAAACATCTTGTAATCGGTACTTAAGATCATTTGTTTGTAGTAGTATTTGTTATCGAGTTGTATGTTTATCTTAAATATCACTTGATTATTTCTAGCTAGTATAATCTAGTTAGTTGAATCTTTAAAACAACAAAAGATCGAAGAAACACATATTACATTACCAATATGTACTCCCTCCGAACGTTCGCTTTTATTTGTCTCTCTTGGAAAGAACTTGCATTTTTTCAAGGTCAAAGAAAATATTTCCGAAGGTAAATCTCAGAAATTGTTACACCAATTAAAATAGCTCAATTAAATCTTCTAAATGCCATGGTGTAAAATTAAAAGTCCAACAAAATGTAGGCCTCCCCGGCCAGGAGGAACAAACAAAAGTGGATGGAGCTAGGAAGTAACATACACACAAGAAAACTCAAACACTACTTTTGAACATGACAATAACAATTAGCTATTTCTTTCCCTTCAAATTAAGGGGCCGATACCCCCAATAGGAATAGACATTTGGTGCGTATTTTAAACAATTATACGTTTTTTTTAAACAAGAAACATCAGCGCTTATGGTGGAGAAGCAGAAGATATGACTGGTCTTATGGATTCTTTTGATGGCCAGCCATGCCATTTGAGAGAGAGATAGAGAGAGTGTGTAAGGTGGAACTAGGGTAATACTCTCCAAAGAGCTCGAATCTCAATTCTCGAACCAAGTAATGAACTATTGAAGTAAGAATAGAAAAAGACTCATTACCCAAAAAAAAAAAAAGACTCTAGAGTTTGGACCACAACTCCATTGCTCTCTCTCTCTCTCTCTCTCTCTCTCTCTCTCTCTCTCTCTCTCTCTCTCTCTCTCTCTCTCTCTCTCTCTCTCTCTCTCTCTCCCTCCCTCTAAATATATATGCATGCAAATCCAAGAGGAGCTAGCTTTGTTTTCGTAAGGCTGGAATGCATGTGTTGTTGGAGTATGTATTTACACGTGATTTATGGGCTTTTTTGGTGGTAAAAAGTGTTAAAAAATTTGGTCTGAGAATTTTTGGGAGGTAGCTAAACAACCCCTTAAAAAGAGGGTATGGTAGTAAGGTGAAAAGTTTCACACTCTCCCTCCCTCTAAATATATATGCATGCAAATCCAAGAGGAGCTAGCTTTGTTTTCGTAAGGCTGGAATGCATGTGTTGTTGGAGTATGTATTTACACGTGATTTATGGGCTTTTTTGGTGGTAAAAAGTGTTAAAAAATTTGGTCTGAGAATTTTTGGGAGGTAGCTAAACAACCCCTTAAAAAGAGGGTATGGTAGTAAGGTGAAAAGTTTCACATGCATGAGAGAGAGAGAGAGAGAGAGAGAGAGAGAGAGAGAGAGAGAGAGAGAGAGAGAGAGAGAGAGAGAACTCTCGATCTCTATGGGAGAAGAAAAAAAAATTGAGGAATTTTTTATGCTAATGCGCGCCTATAAATTGAAATGAGCATTTGTGTTTTAACTTTCTTCGGCTAATGCAAGATTTTACTATCCCAAGTGATTTGCTTTTATAGATTTATGAACCAAAAATAAGAATAAGTTAGTTACTCATCGCTTATTTAGGAATTGCTTTTTCTCTGTTATTGATTGACTTATCACTATATATAAATGGCCCCTGATTTTCTTGATTATCATTTTGTTAATAAAATTATTGGTTTTTCTTAAAATATTAAATAAAGATAGGAAATTAAAGATTACTTGATAAATATATAATACTTCACCCTTGCTAACTAGTGCGGATAGGAAATTAAACTATCAATATCTTTTGATCTTATCAACATGTAATTTGTTTGACCTTTATTATGGCAAAAAAGTTATTTTTGTTTTTTTCTTTTAGGTAATAAAGTTTTTGGTATTTTTTTTGGGTAAAAAAGTTATTGGTATTTTTCTGCTTAATTAGTTTAATTGTCAAATATTCACAATGTAATTCGAAATTCAAGAATATGAAATTTGAATCCCTAGATTTTAACTCGAGCGCTCATAACTCGAATTACTTTTAAAAAATTATGTACTGCATGTGACATTATTGTTGCCATGTCTGATGGCCTAGACTCCTTTGGATGTGAACCATATAGTCAGTGTTTGGTTGCTTTTGTTGAGTCTTGGAGTATTATCTATTACGGGCGGAATACGAAATTAATTTCGGCTATACATATTTCACCACTGTTAATTAATTTCAGTTGCAAATATTATTTCTTCTTCACTAGCTACCAATTCCATTCATTCTATAACACGCATTAAATGACGCTAAAAAAAAAAAATTAATAAACGCGACTTCTTTAACTTGGCGCGTGGGTCCCACTTTGTGAATTTTATGGTTAGTTCTGAGAACGTATCCAAAATTTGACTATTTAAATATTCTCTCTCTCTATTTCAGAAGAATCATAGCTACATCATTAATAATTACCTCATTCAACAAAAGGCCTTAAAACTGTCGTAATAAATAGCCATGAGACTACCATTTGACTGCATATTGCCCCACCAATTCCCCCAGTTTAGAAATGTTACATCTAGGTCCCATAAAAAGTAAAAGAAAACAAAAAGAGGTCTAGTAGTATATTGGAATATTGTGGTTACTGTACACAATCCATATATAGTGGGCCTACTCTGAAAAATATAGTAGGAGTTTAGCATTTGCCATTACTTTTTTTTTTTTGGTATCTGGGCTGTTCGAGACGACTTATACGCACCTTGATTAATTATGTAAACTTTTCACTTTTCTCCCTTATTTTTAGGGGTAAATTGGACATTAATTATCAAATACATTTTTTTATTATCCTTTAATCGTTTTCGCTCAAACGTGTTTATATACGCAACTCAATTGAATACAAGTACTATTAAATAAAGTCTAATTAATCTCGATTGATAAGGTTTTATGTAATAACGTCTCGAACATTATTTACGAATCTAATATTATTTCCACTCAGTTGAATTTAGATTCATTCGCTGTCAACATTAGATTTGAAGTAAGCTGCGTCAGCCGCCATAATATCAATGGTATAAAATTGCATTTTATTTCTCATTATAGAAATAATAACACATTTTATAGAACTTTATGTATAGTTACACCCATCTATAATAAGAAAGTAGACAATTACCCACTCGGTTGATTTATGCCACAAATATGTTTAAAACCGATCCAAGTGCGCGGGTTCCATATCTACCGCGTGGAATCTGCGTGCACTTGAATGATTTGAATACATCCGTCTCTAAATTATGTTTTTTTTTTTTGGCAAGTTAAAATTTTGTGTATTTTCATACGCGTTCATAGTATTGCTCGATATTTTTAGGCTCTTGTCATAAGTATTTTTTCTTTTTGGTTCCCCTTTTCCTTTTTGTGCATCCACGAATCCACAGCCTTTCTTTACTACCATCCCTCGTTTACCTACGTATAAAGTTCCTCTCTTGCAACAGCTCCACACACCCTCTCTCTCTCTCTCTCTCTCTAAAGCCCCCCCTCACTCTCTCTCTAAAGCCCCCCCTCACTCTCTCCCTCTCCGGCTTACTGCAAGACCAAAATGCTATTCAATACACAAAGAAACTTCTAACAAACCTTCTCATTTTGATGAGATTTGAATGGGATTCAAAAGAACCACACTGGGGTTTGATTCAATGGCTTATTCCAGTTTCGACTGTGCAGCCTCAAGCCTTTTGTGTGAAGAAACCAATGGCTTGTGCTTTGATGATCTTGATTCTGTCACAGATACTCAAAATCTGGGCTTTATGAATGATGACAGATCAAAGCCATTGGTTGATTTGCCATTGCTGAGTGAAGAGATTTTTAGTTTCCTGGTAGAGAGGGAGAGAGAACACTTGCCCAGAGAGGATTATCTTAAGAGAGTGAAAAGTGGAGGTCTTGATTTGGGTGGTTTGAGAAAAGACGCTCTTGATTGGATTTGGAAGGTCTGTTGATTAGTTTTCTCAAATGGGTTTGTTGGGTTTTTTTCTCTCTCTTCTTCTTTTTTTGCTGGGTTTTAGTCATCTTTGGATTTCGTTGATTTTTCTTTGATTTTTTTGTACCATTTTCACTAATGGGTCTTCGATCTCACACCATTTTGCTTCTCTGTTTCAAATCCTTTCTCCACATAATAATGCTCTTGGCAAATTTGGTTTTTTCGACCAGTTTCAATTGATTTCAGAAGATGTTGTCTTTTTCCCCCTTTCTTTGGATCAGTTTCTACGAATTAAAACCTAATCAACACATAATGCTCACTCATACCTTGATTGGTTCAGTGGCACCACATTAGCTATCTGGGATTTGTGCTACATTTTTCTAGTTACATTTCAATTTACCTGGTTTTGCCTTTTTAGTTGAATAGTTTTAATTGATAATGCCTTGTGAAAGTGTTGCCAATGATGCCATTCCTGAAATGTGTTTTTCGGTTTTGTGTTCAACAGGCTTATGCCCATTACAGTTTTGGACCATTGAGTGTTGGCCTGTCTGTCAATTACTTGGATCGATTCCTATCAGTTTATGAACTACCTGTAAGTTCATAACCTGGACTTTGAAATTCTGGTCTCTTTAATTCCAATTTGGTATAAATCTGATTAATCTTGATTCTCTATTTACCTAATTGTTTGTCATTTTTTTTCCCATTTTCTTATAGAGAGATCAAACTTGGACAGTGCAATTGCTAGCTGTAGCCTGTTTGTCTCTGGCTGCCAAAATGGAGGAGACTGTGGTCCCTCTGAATGTAGATTTACAGGTGATTGAAACTAAGTTAAAGCACCAAAAAGTTAGTTTATGTTAGCTAGCTGTTTGATGTTTTCTTGGGAAATTTTTTGCTTCTCAATTTGATTATCCGAGGGACGTGGGAATGTGGACAGGTGGGTGAGCCCAGGTTTATGTTTGAAGGTAAAACCATTCAAAGAATGGAGCTTCTGGTGATGAGAACTTTGAATTGGAAGATGAAAGCTTGCACTCCTTTCTCTTTCGTAGACTACTTCATGGCAAAGATCAATGTGGATCATCAACCTCCATCAGAGTCTCTGATTTCTAGCTCAGTTCAACTCATATTAAGCACAATCAAAGGTCGGTTTGTGTTATCGGTTTGTTGTTGTAACTATGCTTGATAGATTTTCCAACATTATTGTCATAATAGTATCAAGTGTCTTGTTGGGAATCCTTCTTTTCTAATCAAAACACTTGACAATTAACAATATGATGAACAATCTAAAAATACCAACGTCGCATCATTCTGTTTGCTTTTCTTTACGCGAATGCTGAATCATTTTGGAATATCACCGTCACATCATTCTGAACAAATCAGTTTTCAATTTTACATTTTGAGATCTTGTTTTTGATTGGTGGTGGGTGGGGATTGAATGCAGGTATTGACTTCTTGGAGTTCAAGCCTTCTGAAATTGCTGCAGCAGTGGCAATACATGTCTCAGGGAAAATTCAAGTAGTAGACATTCCTAAGGCAGTGTCTTGTTTCATACATCTTGAAGAGGTAAGAACATGTGGTGCCCGATAAATGACGCCCCAAGCATGAAACCAATCTATCTTTCCGTGTTTATTCTCGGCTTCTCATGTTTTGTCACGTCGGACAAAGTGGTTCCCATGTTTCAACTGCTTGGTAAGTTCTTGTCAAGTAAAAAACCACTTCCGGAATGTGAAGAGGTCTCAATCTTCAACTTCGGTCCGATGTGACGAATTACGAGTAGAAACGATAAACCGATTTGATTTTCCCAAACCACAGAACAATGAATTCAAGTACAAGGCAAATTTGCTTTTGCTCTTAAAAGTTTGACCATTTACAATTACCAACTTTGAGAGTTTTCATGAAAATGTGGGTGTTTTCCTTGTGGAATTTGCAGGGAAGGGTGTTGAAGTGTGTTGACATGATCCAACATCTGGCATTTGTTACTACTACTACTACTAATGTGGGTATTGGTGCCTCGGTTCCCCAAAGCCCAATTGGGGTGTTGGATGCAGCTGCATGCTTGAGCTATAAAAGTGATGATTTAACAGTTGGGTCATGTGCTAATTCTTCACATACCACTCCAGAAACCAAGAGGAGAAAAGTAGACAACAACCCATCTCAAGAAACCAATTTCAAGTCATGAATTGTCAATTTTTCCCTTTACACAATCAGTTTGGTTCAATGGGGGGTTTTGGTTTGGTTCTTAGGGTACCCCGTAAAAAGAGTCAGTTTGGTTCAATGGGGGGTTTTGGTTTGGTTCTTAGGGTACCCCTTAAAAAGAGTCAGTTTGGTTCAATGCGGGGGTTTTGGTTGGTTCTGAAGGTGCCCCTGAGAGGGAGAGAGAGGTTCCATGGTTTCCAGCTGTTTGTAATATCATAGTTTCTCAATAGCCACAGGCCCAAAGTAGCAGAGAAGGAAATGGACACAGAAAATGGAGTACAGTTTTTGTTGTAGCTACAATTTTAATTGCTAGAATGAAGAGGTGGGGATGGAAACAAGTGATAGTGGGGATGAAATTAGAGACTAGAGAACATGTATTTGCCTAATTTTTGACCGTTCCTTTGAACTTCAGAATAATAGTGATTTACTAGTACAACATATCAAGTCCAGTGAAGAACGAATATCTCTTGTCCTAGTCAAAATGCAGCATACCATCTCCATCTAAAAAGATTGTCAAAACAACTTATAAATTATACATTTTTGTCAAGATTATTTTTAAATTTTCGTTTTGCGGA
Source organism: Rhododendron ovatum (assembly GCA_019656835.1). Taxonomy (NCBI): domain Eukaryota; kingdom Viridiplantae; phylum Streptophyta; class Magnoliopsida; order Ericales; family Ericaceae; genus Rhododendron; species Rhododendron ovatum. The sequence goes on from CM033790.1 coordinate 35,220,113, forward strand.
TTGAATAATGTTTTTGAGACTGAGGGAGAATCTATAACACTAAGTACTCCGAAAATTTATCCATAAAGTATCTCGAAAAAAACAAGTGGTAGAGATTTATTTTGATGTTTATAATGCTAAGTACTTTGAAAATTTATCCCGTAAGTGTCCCGGAAAAAGCAACCAGTAGTTGAGATTCACTTCGATGTTTGGTTCCACTCATCAAATTGAATCTCAACTATTGGTTTTTCTTTCTGGGGCACTTTCTGGATAAGTTTTCAGAGTATCTAGCATTACTCGACGGAGTATTTCAAAGTTCTAACATAACTCTCGTTCGTTTCTAAGTTTAGAAAAGTTTTTGTTTTGTTTTTTAATCATTATCCTATTTTTTTCTCCAATCATTACCATATTTCTTCAATTATTATTCTCATTTCTCTATCTATTTTTCTCCACTCATTATATCTTTCTCTAATCATTGTCCTATTTTTCTCTCCATCCCCTGTCAAAACTAAAATACCCAAAACTACCAAACCAACAAAGCACGGTTTTTGGCAATGATCACGGTCCTCTTTTGGGATCCAAAATGGAGACGGTACTGGGCCCAAGTGAGCAGGCCCACCAACCTTTCGGGTACTATTTGACTGTGACCAATCAGGTCAATGCCTGCAGCTCTTTTTCGTCTGGTAAAAAGAGATTCTGAGCATAGTCTAATCGAGTAATCCTGCCAACACATATTTAAAACGTAGCTTCGGAAATAAATGTGTTCAAAATCGTTAGATGCATATTATGAGCCTTTTGAGTGGCTTCGAGTACGATTGCGTACGGAGTTGTGTTCTAAAATTGTGTACCTAAACTTTTAGTTGTTAAACTTTGCCAAACAACTAAACAAAGCACCCAAAAGTAAAATATGCCGGCCATAATTTATTCCAAGTGCATAGTAATGTGCGTTAAGCTCCCTCCTAATCTCTTAGGTTTTGAATGAAAAAAAGTATGTAAGAAATTAGTTTGATTACATATCAATAAACACACGTAATTCAAATTAAGTTGCTTAAGATGAAAGTCGTTTTTTTTCTGAAAAGAATACAAACACTTCTCTCCAAAACCCATGAAATGAACAATATCAATAATCATTAGAGGAGAGCTTAGCGCATTTTATATAACCTTAACATTTATATTATTACCTCCGTCTCAAACAAATTATTTTGTAAATAGAAACTTAAAAAGAATAGAATTTGGTTTAAAAAAAAATTAAATAGTTCCCCGCAAATTACTGAATACTCCTATCAGAGGTTTTTTTTTTTTTTATCTCAGGAAAAAAATGATTTTTTTTTTTACAATTTTGAATTCTTTTTAAGTTTTTCTTCTGCGCACTAGGAAAATTTTTTGAGGAGGATTTTTGAAGGAAATTGTTACCCTAGGATGCTGTCACAAGGGGATGTCTGGCAGCATTGCTGAGCGGCCAATCAGGCCGTTCATTTCGGCAATCGACGGCTTTGATCATAATCCGAGTAACAGATGGTTCAAATTTTTATGTGCTTAAATTATGTCCAAGCCGTTCGTGGCAAATAAACAGTCGGATCAATCGCTCGACACCGTTGCTAAACACCCATGCTTGGCAGAATCTCCCATTCCCCATATACAACGACATTTTGGCTATAATTCCTGCGTTAGCCTTTTTGTTTGGATTTGATATCTTCGTGTATGATTCTGATGGGAGAGAGAAGTACGCTGCGTCATTTTGGATTGTGAAGTTGATTTCTGCAGGTGGATCGATGTACCCTCAAGCTCATCTTTCTTGGGTCCCTCCCTCCCTCTCTCCCTATCAGATGATCTGATGTTGATCCGAGACAAACCCAGAACTAAAAAATTCATACTGTTTGGACCAACTTCAATCAATCTTTTTTTTTTTTTTGTCTTATCCACTCAGGCTTTCGGACCTCCCTGGTCCAAAACCAGTGTACACTCTAGTCTAAGGTCAGTAGTATTAATGCTTTTGGCTTGGAAACAGATCGTCTCCGGACTGTCCTAAACAGTTGTTGGAATTCTATTCTGTCCGGTTTGGATTCCGAGAGAGATTTTTGAAAACAATGAATAGAGAGAGACAGACAAAGAAAATTTATTAGATATCGTGTATAGAGAGTTTTGAGACCCTAAACAAACAAGTCCGTCTCGTAGAAACTCTGATAGGTGGGAACCTTCTGCCAAATCTTTTTGTAATCATGTTTTTGAGCTTTCAAAACCCATGTATACGCCTGGGGAGGGGCGGGAGACAACATAGAAATGTAAGAAAACCCTATGAGTGGTTTGATATATAATGGTTAAGCGTTTGTATTTTCTCGCTTAATATTTATGTTTAAATTTTCCAAGTCGCTTGGAAGAACACAACCGAGATGCGATGTAGGATTTTCTTACATTTCTATAAGGAGTTTGCTTCAATGAATAGAGAGAGATAGAAAAAAAATTATTAAAGACAATATACATAAATTTTGAGACCCAAAATGAACAAGCCCGTCTCCTAGAAATTCTGATCAGTGGGAGTCTTCTGCCAAATCTTTTTGGAATCATGTTTTTGAGCTTTAAAACCCATGTATATGCCTGGGGAGGGGCGGGGGGACAACATAGAAATATAAGAATACCCTATCCATCTATCTATTAATATATATTACAGAAATGTATTTTGTCTTCAAAACCCTCCAAACTCCCACTCCTAAATTCTTACAATTTTGTTTTTCTTAATTTTTAAAATTGAGGGAGAGAGATGAGGGACGTGGGAGAGGCTATCCCCTGTTTCTAACATTCATCCCCTGCTAATGATTTCCATGGACCACACGCCCTATAGTTTGTTGCGAGAATTTCTTCATGAAAATTTAAGCAGCAAATAGACTCCAATGAGACCAATGCTTGCGAACAAGGGGCTGAAAAAATATTAAACTAACTTTTTTATCAACTAGTGTTGTACCCGTTCGATGCACAGAATAAAAAAATTATATTAATTTTTTTCGGCTCTGTGCATCGAACGGGTACAGACGCTAGTTAAGGGGTTGATATAATGGGTAAGCGTTTGTATTTTCTCGCTTAATATTTATGTTTAAATTTTCATAGTCGCTTGGAAGAACCAAAACCTATAGTTTACCATTCAAATTTCAGAGCACGCCGTGAAACTTAACCTTTGCTCCTGTCGTAGGTACGATGAAGTTCAATACAAATAGCTATATGTGGTGACGAGAATATTCAATATTCGATGTAGTCTAAGGTTAACAAACTTAACCTAAGGGGCTGACCTAGCGGTCAAGATTTAAGACTTAGGAGTTTGCTTCTTCTTAAGATCTCAGGTTCAAAACCTCTTACGCGCAATCAACTCCTTTGGCGTCCGTCCATAAAAAACTTTACCCCGACTTTAATTGAGCTCCCCACAAGTGGCCGGTAGTATTGGGCCTTCATAATTAGCCGCCGCACTCGTAAGCTAGCTCGGATACCCTGAGTTTTTAAAAAAAACAAAAAAAACAAAATGAAACCCAAAGTGAAAATATATGGACAGCAGTAATTGACAACATGGCTGCGAGTGAGATAAAGATTAGTTTGGGCACTGAAAAAGCATATTATCAAAACCAAAAAAAACAAACGTGCCACCGAAAGTCTGTAACAAGTAACAGTTCCTTTTTACTACAGTACATGGTTGTAACATGCACCTTCTACATAGTTAAGATTAAACAGTACAGTAACATAATCATAGTAAAAAAAAATGTCACCTTTGACTGGGTAATGTTAAACAGCTAAGCAATGGTCAAATGGGTCAAATGGGTTATTAAAATCAAACCGTTATAGGTAATTGTACCAGCAAATGATCCCAACGACATGTACTAACATACACACATAAAAGGAATACCAGACAAATTCATTGAAGGAACACAAAGACAATTGTCTTGAATCTCTGGAAAAGCCCGACACTTCCCTTACTTAATCCGAAAGAAATTTACGTGCCCTATCCTCAGCTAGTTAGCTTCAATGCATTATATTCTGGATCATGGAACCTGGCCTATAGTGTAGTGGCGCATGATAGTCGAGACAGACGGTTCGAATCGCGCATTGTACCTCTATAATGTAGAGGTGCACCACAAGGTCCCTAGCCACGGTTAATATGGAATTTACCTTGAGACGAATGAACTTTTGCTGGCAATTGAGCTAAATATGCCTATAACGCAACATTCCCACTGGTGCAAGGAAATTGAGTCATATTTACTCACCTTCTTTTAAACATGGAAAAGTCCAAAAACACAATAATTTGTACAATATTGTGCACAACACATCAATGTGACACTATTTCATTGTTAATTGGGTCTAATAAGTTTTAATACCCACGGAAGCAATGCCAAACCCACGTTTTGTGCAAGTGTAGTGCAAATTATTGTTTTCACATTGCACGACTCTTTAAACATACATATAAGACACTCTAGCAACTCACCCAATATGATCCTCTTGTCGTGTTGCTGAAGTTAATCAAACTGTAAATCAGAGACGATAATGGATTGTAAGTCATGACGTAGCCAAAAATATACATCATCAGGGCCATTGTGAAATCAAAACTCCGGTGACAACCAACCTCCGACAACGTCCTACAGATTTACAACTTGATAGTTGTTGGTAATGCAACGATAGCTTGAGTGTTACATCATGGGAGACGAATGAAGTTTTCAGGTTTTGGAGTGTACTATTTTGTTCACCCACTAGTAGGTAAACATTACTCATTGTCCATACTAGATGAATGTCGCTCATTTTTCACAAGGTTCACATTGAATTTTTATTCCGATGATCAGAAACATTTATTTAGTGGGGTTTATTTTTGTAACAATTCAAGAAAAGTATTCTTATTTTGACATATGTATTTGATCGAATAACATGTGTCTTGCTTTAAATTTTTTAGATAATTTGATTAAGCATTTACAAATATCTAGTTGAGATATTTTTCTACAAGATTGATTAAAAGGTCAAGACGTTAAAAATGGCTTTAACTATTGAAATAAACTAACAAGCAAAAATTCATATACAAGAGAACTAATAATTAAGATCAATTGATCTCTCAAGAGAGAGTGTATAGGCCAAGCCTAATTTTTAGTGAAAAGTCCTTCAAATAATAAGGAAATCGTCGGAATATGGCAGTTCTTGTCACCAATTGAATTGGGATTATAATAACTTCCATCACAACTACAAACAACAGCAGCTCCAACCATGATGGGAAGTATATACCCGACGAGTTCTATTTGTCAGATGTCAGTTTTGACTGGTCATATTCCCCCATGTGACCCTTCTGCTAAGCCCCAGTAAATAAAGAAACAAAAGTTCGTTTATTTGCTTGCACCTCGTCTGGTCTTGGGGAACCAATCTCACCGCCTACTTGCAGGAGTAATAGTTACTTAACGAACGTGCAACAACATCTTGAGTTTCATTTGATTCTTTCTTTTCATCTAAACATAGCCAAGGGAGGATGTGAATTTTCTATAGAAAGGAAAAGAAGAGGAGGAAAAGAAAAGTTGTGAAGATTGGGCCTTGTCAAAAGACTCGAAACACGTTGAAATTGAAACAAAAAAGCATGGGCCTTAATCCAATGGTTGTATCCAGGCCGATCAAAAATGCCCTGATTCTTACTCAAGAACAAAATACGATTCAGGTAAATACATACCTTGAAATGTGAAGACTATATTGAGACGGGAAAACATGATTTCCTCCGTAACAATAACTTCTCAAGTACGAACAAACACTTCTTGCAGCATCGACGGAACCAAGGGTGGTTTCGAAGATATTTTTATTTATTAGTAATAATTAGTCCTACGAGAACCGATACTGCAATGTTGTACAGAGAAAAAGAATCATGGGATTCAGAAGAACCTGTCCTCCTCTGTTTTATTTCTATTCTTCTGAAGTTGGCTGCTCTGTTGTATATATAATTTGCAAATATATACACTGAGGCTTCTCAAATCTGCAGTATGGCATATAATACATTCCCTGATCATACAAAATCTGGTTGGCCCGTTGATGTCAAGCAACGATGCCACATCCGGCTATTTGGGTCCACCACCCTAGGGTAAGAAATTACTTCAGGGATGGGAAGATAGACATAGTGTGTGTTGCATATTCCAACCGTGATGCCGCTATATCCAGCAAATGCACCATGAACCTGCCAAGAACAAAAATCCAGATTGTAGTAGGATTTGTTGGATAGATGATGATTCTAAATCAATGGATTTAACGTCCACTGCCACATACCTGTACCAGCTTTATGTAGAACTGTGGTTCTAGGTTTGGTATGGGGTTTTGATTAACGTTAATCCATTGGGATTGGGAAAAAAGACCAGGAATATCCAATGCAGAAGTTTCAATTGTTTTAAACAAGCTTGTTAGCATACTTATTAATGCCCCAAATTTACATAGCAGTCAACATCAAATGGGCTAAGAGCATCTCCACTCCTTACTCAATTTTTTACCCAAAGTTGAGTAAAAATTTGGGTAAAAACTTGATTTGGTATGAAACAATCCAATGGGCAAATGCAAATCTAGGCATAAATTTGAATGAAGGTTTCATTAATGGCATAGTTGTAAATTTGATAGGGAGAAAATAGCCTTCAAAATTTGGGTAAAGATTTGGTTCAAACCAAATTTGGGGAGAATTTTACTCAAATTTGGTATGAGTTTGAGTAAGGAGTGGAGTGGTGTTTTGGGTGATTTTTACTCAAATTTGAGTAAGGAGTGGAGATGCTCTAAGCGGCAGAATATTAAAACCAATTTTTTTTTGGGGCTGGGCTTGAAATTATTAGCCAGCACTTTCAAATATGGCAAAACAATTTAAGATGGAGAGAGCAGAAAATCAGACGTGCTACAAAAATTACCTGACCAACCCAACCCCACTTATGAGCAGTTTCACTTTAAAAAAAATACGACGCCAACATGTCTATTTATTCTTAGCTACTATCTTCGTCATTTTTCTTGGGTTTAATGTTTGACCCAGCAGGATAGGGCAGGGGACCTCAATTTTTCCAGCCAATTAAACTAGTTTATGACTTAGGTTTGCTCCTATGAAGGGATTCAGAATCCTAAAGAGTAGTTCACCATGTTTAGGAACTACATGAGGCATTGTTCTATCACTAAACATGGCACACGAGAGACTAACCGCATTCTGACCGAGTACAGCACAAAGAATTCCATCTGACGCGTTTGCACGGACTGCTCGGATCATGTATGTCGGATCAATGTACTTCACATCAGCTGGAGTACCCATCTCATTGAAGTATCTCTTTATCTGCGGAGACCAACTAAATGATATCAGTACCATAGTAGGTGGACTGAAGGCAAGGGGATGTAACGAAATTATCCAGTTATGAAGAAAATCAATGAAGAATATCAGGTGTCTTCCGAAATCCATAAAAAGCAGGGGGTTAACATTCAATTTTGGTATCACAATCTTGTGCAGCTGCTTTAACATTACTTCAAACACCAGCACTAATCATTGCCACCCTAATAAAGAAGTTGTAAGCACCATTCATGGAGGTTTTCTCTGTAACACCCCGTAATGGTAATATACAACTTGTTTTCTTTGTTGTCTCGTACTGCCGTGTAAATGACTCCATATAGATTTGTGCTTCACAATACCAGGAAACAAATGGAAAAGAGGTGAGCTATTAAAGAGAAAAAAAGACAAGTGGAATTAAGTGAATCATCAAATCACTCCTTGTCACCATGCTAAAAACGAAGTTGAAAGCACCATTCCTGAGGGATTTAAAAATGGACAGAAAGGCACAACCAGTAACCTCTTGTTGTAGATATACACCAATATCTCCGAGGACAATATTTCCAGATGCATCTTGGGCGTTGGTTTCTAGGAGAAAATCCTGCATTGAAGAACAATAACAGAAAGGCCCCAATCAAAAAGTCAGTGTCACATTGTTACCAATTGTCACACAAGCTTAAGCTGTCATGAAATGGGTCCATCATATATAACGAGCTATCCAACAACATTTTGATATAACTTAACAAACGAAATTACATTCGTAAATGTTGAAAAGCAATTCTTCTACTTCCAGGGGGAAACATTGAAGTTATTCTCTATAAATGTTCTTGCTTTGCAGGCTTTTTAGCAATTTCGGGTCATACTGGACCAGACTATTGAAATAAAGCATTGTTTTATCACATGAGAATAATTTCAACAGGGTGAATTCCCTGGTGCCAGAGAAGAGGGTGGTGGTATTAGAAGTATGGTACACTATTTTGCCAAGGGATTCGTAAGTTGAAATGCAAGACAGAAGTTAAGGAACTAAAGAAGTCAAAAAATCAGCAATTCTGCAATGACGAAGTCACAAAATTGTAAGAGCTATGCAGAACTTCTTGAATTAAACACCAGATACAGTAACTACTAATCTATCCATCCTTCAGAACCTTATTCAATTTACAGTGATGGAATCAACTCAAACAGGCATGCATATTGTGAAGTAGACCACATTTACAGGAAAGAATAAAGGAAATAGATGCATAAAGATCATTTGTTTGAATACGTTTAACCTAGAAGCCTTAAATGAGAACAAAATGTAACTGACCTGCCCAGCTCCCTCTGCTATACAGACCACAGCTGATCCCTTTTTCCCCAGTAGGTACTTCAGATGGCTCAGGACACCATGGGGTCCACGTAGATTGAAAGGCACCTTAGAGGAGAAATATAGACAGAGTAAAAAGCTAGGCTGGCACACATGAAATTGTATGAATATCCTGTGGAAGTACCTCTGGGATGAGACATATATCAATTTGTCCACTAGCAAGGGAGGCGTGCATGGCTATAAATCCACTACTACGACCCATCAACTTCACAATCCCAATACCGCGATAAGCACTATGAGCCTGTCGGAGGAATCAGTGAAAATAAGATATCAAGAACCAACATTACGGAAGAATTCTAAACTTCTGAGCGCAGAACTTAATGGAGAGTTTGACTTGGTAAATTGCCTTCAAATGCACAATGGACTGGAGAGGCAGTAAGACTACAAGAAACTTTACCTCAATGTAAGCAGAATTTATTGCACGTTGTGCTTCTTCAACTGCAGTATCGAAACCAAAAGTTTTGTCCATCAGCAAAATATCATTGTCAATGGTTTTTGGTACACCAACAACAGCCACCCTCAGCCATCTTCTACGGCACTAAACACCAAAGAGTGAAGAAATTAGACTCTGTAAATGAAGTAGGAAACACAAGAAGTGAGTAAACCAAATATTTCATAACTCAAAAGATGAACACACAAATTGATTCAAAAAAAAAAACCATGTCCATCATTATTTCCTGTTTTTCTGCTAAAGATAGATAAATCACAAAGCTTTTTCATTTTGTTCTTGATCGCCCATTCACACACTTTTCAAGTGAAAAGCAATAAAATGAACTTGAACATGAGTGTTTACAGTATAGTCCAGGGATTGATAAAGTAGAAATATTCTTGCAAAAGGTAATTACTCACAAGTTACAATGCTTTGAGATGAATAAAATGAGCTGGAATAAAACTGTTCTGAGGAATGATAGTTTGCTGACAAGGATTTTTTCAGGTGAAAAACATTTAAAGCGGAGTAGAGAATATAAGATAACACCACGGATCCAATGAGGGATCCCCCATGGTGCTACCGTGCGGGACTCCCCTTTCCCAAGCAAATTTCGATGATCCGAGCCGCTCAAAGTGTGCAGAACGTGATTTTAAGGGTACCCGCGAGAAATCAACAAAAAAAATGATCGGGAGGGGCTTGATCCGAGCAGTTTTTTACTGAACCGTTCAATAAAAAACTGTTCGGATCAAGCCTTTCCCGATCATTTTTTTTGCTGATTTCTCACGGGTACCCTTAAAATCACGTTCTGATCACTTTGAGCGGCTCGGATCATCAAAATTTTCTTGAGAAATGGGAGGTCTGCACAGTGCTGTGCGGGATCCCTTATGGGATCCGGACTGTATAAGATAAAGCACCAATAGAGTAAAATGCTACAGGCTTATCAACCTCATTGTGTATTGCATTGGCACCGGCATGAGTTCCATTTCCACCCAACACAAAAAGCATGTTGACTCCTCTTTCCTGACATCAATTCGGAACATACATGTATAAGAACACACATAAATACAGCCTTTTGCAGTTTCAATAGAAACCACAGGGAAAACTTGTGAAAGATCTTCCATTGAAAAGATATATTGAAATAACACCTCCATACTGTCCACGATATCACTAACACTGGGTCCTCCACGTGAAACTCCTAGCAAGCTTCCACCAGAAAGATGGGCATTTTGAACCACATTCCTGGATAGCTGATAATCAAGGAGATAAATAAGAGATATTACTAATTATGTATGTAATTTTGAAAGGGAGAGACAATCATGTCTTATCTGAAGCCTATTGGTGGCTTTGCGGATCGAAACATGACCCATCAAAAGTTCCCTCACATAAACTGGAGCACATTGTTATCAGAGCTATTTCACTGGCTAAAGAATGGCTTGCCACGAACCATAGCCAGAAGCAGTAGGCAGGTAAGCAACAGCATGATTTAATTAGCCTTAATTTAAAAAACTGAAGCATCATCAATATGTTCTAATACAGAAACATGATCTATCAACCCACCCACTCATTGTCTACCATGGCATCATTATAGTTTATGGTCCTTTCAAAACATATGGCAGCCATGAAGCACGGACACTCCCTATTGCTTGCCATATACGTGTTGGACACTCCGGGGACATATGACACGCCAGGGACACGTGGGGAAACATATGGGACACACCACGCAGCGTGTCTAATGAATTTAATCATTTCTAAGCAAGGGACACATCGGGGACACCTGTTTCTCAATTTGGACGCGGATGGAAACCTCAAAAGGACCAATTTCAAATATTGAAAGCTTATTTCAGGGTATGATATTCCAAAAATATGAGCAAAAAAGTACGAATAAATGAGTTATGACCAGATAAAACCCTCTTTTGACTTGCAATAATCAGAATGAAACAATAAGAATTTTAAAGACTCAATTAGTTTTGCTTATTTTAGTATAGAGAGGTCATATAAATAATACTCACCTCCATCCCATACAGTTGGTCTTCTACGAAACTACAAACAATTTTTAAGCTAAAAAATAATATACTTACCAAAATAATTTTTTTTGCAATATGAATCTTGTTTGATAGATCTTTTAAACCGTGCAAAAAAAATGAAAAATTATTCTAGTCATACACTATTGTTTTTGCACGTAGTTTTGTAGGAAACTAACTTTATAGGACGGAGGGAGTAACTAAATATCTATCCTAACATATATACACAATTTTTGCCATGTTCCCCGCCGTGTCCATGTCCCGATTTATTTAGGATTGTTGTTCCCCGTGTTTGTATCCGTGCTTCTTAGTATGGAAGTTGTAACATCACACCATTTATCAAGCCACCATGTAATTAGAATTTAGGACAGCTTGGTTTGTGAAAAATCCCACCAACTAAACTTTATCTCAGGGAAGCTAGGTTGAGGCTAAAAACATATATGTTAAAAACTATGACTACGAAGAATTTTTCAGAAGAAAGGTGAAAAGCACAACTCAATAGTGTAAGATTTTTGTTGTCAATATATTTCTAGAAAGCTGCCTGAAGGATAGAAATAACAACTCACGGGCATTTCTCTCAAGTCTTTGTCAGCAAATCCCCGATAACCGAAAGGAATCCCCACAATCTTTTTCACACCGTATATTTCAAGGGTGATAACAATCTGCAGCAATTACCAAAACAACAATGAATGATGACAATCTGCAAGTAAAGGTTAGAATAATAACTTGACAGGAAAGGAGTGCTTTGGATCTCGAAGTATCTATTGCACTACTATAGTTAGACACATACATTTAAAATGAAATCAAAATGTGAGGTTATATTCTTTATTCTACATCTAGACGACTGAAAAATCCATAACCACACAATCAAGTGAAAGTTGAAGAATGCATTTTCCACTTTTTTAGTTTAACTCAATCTTAATGTTTCCATAGTTAGGTGTCTGGGTGATTCAGCTATGACAATTCCCTTAGGAATAACCACGTTGATCTGGATAAAACTCACAAGCAAAAGAAAATTCGGAACAATCACCTGTCTGATGACATCATTGAGACCAGGGCAAAGTCCACCACATGTCACAATTGCTGCTTTCACTTCTTCTGGTTTGAAGTATATTTTCTCCCGAGGACCAGCTCGGTGAACCCTGGAAAGTTATCAAATTTGAGTTAAAACTGCCACAATGTCTGTTAACAGCTATGCGGCACTATTACGACTCTCTCTCCCCCAACAAATGATCATTCCTATTTTACCTGATTCGTTGATTACTAACTTAGATTAAAGGTTAGATTCCACAGATAATTGGAATTCAATCTCCGTATCTTGACACTTTTCCTCTGATAAAAAAGAGAGCAAAATCTTCATATCTTGACAGATTGCTCAACGAGTTTATGTTTGCTCTACAACAAAACATACCGATACTCATTCTTTATTATTTTTTCTATAAGTAACAACAGACAAGTTATCCATAAGCTTCCCTACTAAAAAATAGCAAATGAATAAATACATCAAACAAATGGAGAAGTCTTCATACAAAATTTGCACACATTTTAGACGCAACTAAAAACTAAACAAACCGACTAAAAAGTTTTTAAATCTCCACCAACAAAAATATTGAAAGAAACAAGAGTATTGGTCTGTTTTCTCATACTTTTATGGGGAAATATTTACAATTTCAATCGCCGCTACCGTTACGCCACTTATGCTTGTATCCCACAAATGGGAGACCACCAAAGTTAGTGGAATGTGAAACCACGAGGTGTGAGGTTGATGACTGGGCGATAGTATTGTATGATCTGATTCATTGTTCTATTAATTTGGGCGTTTATTGAATTAGACATTTATCTGGCCTCTATAAGGCTAGTTTGCCGTATTGGAGTGGAGTTTACTAACTTGGTCCATATTGGATTATGCACTATCCTGTCTTGAAGGTTTCCTGTTATTATTACGATATAAATGCAACCCCTATATGGCACTTACCATTGTTCCACCCAAGTACAGTCAGAGTCAATGCACTCAGCACCCGCAGATGTGGGAGAGGAATATTTTATGACCTGAAATAAACATACTTAGAGCAAACAACATGACAGCAAGAGTGGAAAAATCCCCATGTTCAGAAATTAACGTTTCTGAGCAATTCCATGTCTATAGTCTAATATGTATAGAGATGAAGAGTGAAAGGAAACAAATAAAGTGGAAAGCGTAACACTATTAAAATTGAATCCAGAAGTGTCCCGAGTGATGAGACAACGTGGAAAACACGAAAATTAAGTTTCTGCATCCTTCACCTTTAAAATCACGAATACTAAAGTCATGCAAAAAAATGTCCGCAATAAGTATTCAGATGCAGATTGCTAGCAAAATTAAAAGCTGGTATAAAAAACATGAGTTCAATGGCACGTGGAATCTCTTATCTATAGAATAAACTAAAAGACAGTATAATTAGTTAACAGTTTCAAGTGAACACTTGCAACAATATCTGTTTTGCTACTAATTCCAGATATTACCAACTTTAAGAACGAGATACAAGGATGTATATCAAGGAAAAGTTAGCCAGAAGTCCACACACCTTCAGAAGTACTCTGTCATTGTTACTAATGTATCCATGCCACTTCTCATCTGACGGATAACCATCAGCAAAATCTTCAGTAGGACTCCTACAACAAAGAATATATTTAGAGCGACCAAACAGAGAATGGACATATTATTCAATGGTCCCAGTGTTCTTGCTTACAAGTTACAACCACACATTTTTGTAAGCCCTGTATATTTGGCGATAGCCCCTTGCAAATTATTTTTGCTTCTCCATTTTAACCCAAACGTGAATTTGCACTAATTTCTCATCCACCTCAACCGATCTCCCGATGTCCCTAGCATATTTCTTTCATTTTCTCCTCTATGTAGTGCCTTCTGATCTATCATGCCTATTGTTCAAGTAATGAAGCCCTTGGATTGCGAGGAAGGAAGAGAAAAGAAAGGGTCGTGATTTCTTGTTAAACCTGAGATTTAATGAGTTACAAAATGGACCAATAAAGATTCATCTTTTTGTTTATTCTCATCCTTTCCCTTCTCTTTTAGCAATCCAAATAAGAGAAAGGGTTCTCTTTTCTTCTCTCACCATCCAAAGGGCTGTTGCTTTCGTGTTTCGAGTTCAATATGTTTGCTTCTTTGACTAGTGAAACAGGAAACGAATAATGTAGGAAAATCCTGCCCCAGTGGACCACTAATTCATTTTCCAGAGAAAGCGGGTAGACAAATGCATAAGACATTTAAGACTAAGTTGAATACAAAGCACAAAAGTTATTCGAAGAGTAGGAGACTAGTAGAGTTCAAGAAAGAAAAAGAAAACAAAACGTACTTGTTGGGTAGCTACAGATTACTCATGCAAAGTTCTACTTGACTAGCATTGAATAGTAGTTACAGGGGAAAATTACAGTTCCAGCTGACACAAATTCTCAGTCATTCGCAAAAAGGACAAATAAAAAAAAGCACAGAAATTTCAAATCCTCAGCTAATCACAAAGACTTACAAGAATAGAAACCACTAAGAAGTTTCAAATCATGATACTGTAAGGCCCCATTAAGTTGGAGGGGAACCTTTGTCTGGTTGTCAATTGTCAGTTTTGAGATAAAAATGCTTTATACGTTTGCGAATATTTTCGCCTTTAGTCAATTCTTTTAACATTTTAACAAAAAAAAAATACTTTTTTAATAGAGGTACACAATACATCTAAAAAGCAAAATTCAATGAAAAATGCTGATAAAAAATCAATAAAGACGAAAAATACAAATGATGAAGCCATCAACTTTTTAAGAGGAGAAAAGTTGGAAGACCATCAATTAACTTTTTTGGAGCCGTCTTGCTAACCTCCACCTAAGAAACTTTTATGTATACCGGCTAACCTCCACCTGAGAAACTTTTATGTATACCGGGGATATCAAGGCGGTTGGTATCCCCTCCGGTCCATTTCGCATTTTTTGGCCATTTTCCGATCACATTTTGATGATTGACTCCATTCATTTGTAGAGTTCGGTGAAAATCTTATTTAGACCAAAAATCGGGTTCATCGGATTTTATTTGATACATGATCGGCACAAGTGAAAATCGCAAAAAAATCAAAGTTGGGTTCCAATTCAGTGTGTTTTTGGACCCAGTTTTGATTTTCTTCAATTTTCACATGTGCCGATCATGTATCTACTAAAGTTCGATGAACATGTTTTTAGAAACGATTAATGTTCTCGCCGAACTCTACAAAATGAACGGAGCCGATCATCCAAATGTGATCGGAAAATGGACAGAAAATGCAAAACGGAACGGAGGAGATACCAACACCCTTTGATATCCCAGTATACATAAAAGTTTCTCCCTCCACAAGTGGAGGAGGATAATACACAAATAATTTCAACAAGTTCAAATTCAATACATATCTTACTGATATTAATACACTCCCACAAATATCAATACATTTTTCGCAAATATCAAAACACCTTTTACTTATTATCCTCCACCCTTAATGCGGGTGCGGAGGTTAGCATTTTCCATTTTGGAGATAATTTTCTTGCATTTTTTAAGTTTTTAAATGTGCTCGGTCAAGTTGTAAGACCATCAATTAACTTTTCCTCATAACTTTTCCGGTTCTACACTAGTTTCTACTTTCTACATAGTTAAACAACTAATTTCCCACTTTTCCTTCAATTTCTTGTTTCATCTCATATCAAATGAACGCATAAAAAGATAAATTTTTATCGGGAGTAACTTTAGTGTGCTTGAGAAGTGAAAGGAGCCTTAAGTGAAACTCTTGCAATACTCCATCGGCGGCGTTTAGAAATCAAGTAGTACCTCATCCGGAGACAAAAGGTGGAGGGAATGGGCACGGCGTCATGAATTACGTCGGTGAGGTGAGGAATACCGTATCGAGACTCGAATTCCTTCTGGAACTTGGACTTCCAGTTAGGATCGCTGTAGTCGATCGCTGCGGCGGCGGCGGCCGAGGCGGCAGATGAAGGCGGCCTCGTATTCTCCGCGTGCGCGCGAATCCTCTGGCGTCGGTTCGATTTCGGCCTCCAGATAGGGAGTAACGGGGTGATGGTACAAAGGCCGGAGAAGTGAGGAACTCTCGCCGGGACGACGACGCTGATCGCCGGCGAGAGCGATTCCATCAAACGACGAAGCGACCAGTTGCGGAAAATGCCGGTGATGAGAGCGGAGTGTTATGAGAGAGAGAGAGAGAGAGAGAGCCGGAGAGACAAATAAGGCACGGTTGACAAAGAGACGTTACTATGTTCTGAGTTGTTGACAGGAACAAGGAGAGTCTATTTCAAGTTGAACGACGTCATAATTCATTAAAAAAAATACAATCGCTTATTCGTTCAAGGGAGATGCTAGGGCCAGGACAATTTATCGCAACTTAGGCCCCGTTCCAGAACACCTTCTTAAAAAATAAATACTTATTTCACATTTTCAAATTCAAAAATAATGTAAATGGAAAATAATTTTTTAATTTTTTTTGCACCGTATAAAAGATCTCGATGAGATCTATCAAACAAGATCCATATTGGTTGAAAAATTATTTGTGTAAACATATTATTTTTGAGCTTGAAATTGCCTTCTTAAAAAATAAATACTTATATTGAGTTCCGGAACGGGGCCTTAGTCACATTTGTCTCGCATACATATGGGTTCCTAGCAGGTCCCAGCATATAGGCCTGTGCAAAAAACCCACCTACCCGCGGATCCGACCCATAGGGTTTCGGGCGGAGCCGAACATGTGGTTCAGACGGATACATATTCAATTTCTGTAAAAAAAAAAATTATATTTTGGTTCGAGTTTCGGGGTAGTGCGTTTCTTATCCGACCCGACCAATCAATAAAGATCAATTCGGTTTTTTGTCGGACCCGACCCGTCAAATCGGGTTCGCGGAAGGTTCGTAGCCCTATTCGGTTCGGTTTGCGGGCCTAAGATTTTTGTTACCCGACCTGTCGGGGTCGGGATCAAACCCAACCCGCACGACCTGTGCACACCTCTACCAGCATATATTGTAAAATTTCCACACATGTATATAAAAGATGTGTGGTCGGGGTGTGACACAATTGATATATCCCTAGCATTTTCCTTCGTTTAATTAAGTCGTCGCGGTAGTTGAAAAAACTGTAGATTGCGCAGTCGCGGCGAATCCCCTAGTGATATGTAAGGGTTGCTATCATCTACTTTTCAACTCAAAAGTGCGAGACTGTAAGATAAAGCTACTACGGAGTTACTACATCAGATGTATTTCTGGACCTTACAAACGGAAAGGCCCTTGGTAACTATTCTCTGTTCGGCTGCCTACCATGTGAAGAAGGCGCATTGGATAATGAGGTTTTAAGGCTCTTACTTGCATTTCATGCTCTTACTTTCGCAATTACTCACACACTTTGGGTTAGTTCAATTGGTTGGTGAGCTTACTTTCAACACGATTTAACATTGTTTGTTCTTGAAATTGGAGACAGACCTGTGCTCAAATCAAGATCGGAATCGAATTTCCGGGTTTTCAAATCAACGTCAGAATTGAATTTTCTGAACCCTGGATTATTTTTTGAAAATGGTCTTCCAACGGAGGTACAAATTTTCTCGTAGTAAATTCCCTCCAGGGTTTTCACAAACAAATGCCCACGCTTCCAAAATCATGACTTTTAAGTGCGACGATTGTGAATTTTGATTTTGCAACTGTGACTCAGACTGTTCGGAAAAAGAAAAAAGAAGCCAAAGCCTTCTCTCTCTGTCCAAAAACAAAACAACTTTGTTTTCGCAAACCCTCGAATGAGAGTCAATTACAAGCCATGCGTTTGAAAGAAGAATTTGCTCAATCGGGAATAAAAAAAGAAGAAGTTAAAACCGGTTGTATTATCAGAAGTTGGTGAATTGATCTGTGGAGGAGTTCAACAAGCTCTCATGTGTGATTTTTGACAATCTTAGTTCCGGCGAGCATGTCGAAGAAAAAAAAAATGCAAAAATAGGCTTCGTACAGGTAAAGCCAACACAACCTGCATAAAATGCTAGTTCCCTTGATCCCGTTCGTTTGAAAATTTTGAATTTGTAAATAATGAGTATAAAGATAAATAAAGTAATGATTAGAAAGAGATAGAGAGAAAAATAAAAATAATTATTAGAGAGATATAAAATAATTATTATAATCCAAAATCCAAAACGAAATGGTATCCTTATGATTCCAATTTCCACGTGCTTGCCTAATTCTCATAAAACCGTCACATTCACAATTTCGCACGTGATACACGTGCAATCTCTTACTCCATTAGTTTTTTATTTCTCTTTTTCTTTTCTTTTTTGTCTTCTTCCACTGGGGTCATTTCTCTTTTATTAATTGGGTTGAGAAAAATGCCGATGAACTCTCGACCTTTGCTGCTGAAGTTGACGAAACAACCATGCGCATGCTTCGATCTGGTGGCTTTCGTAAGACAGCATGTTGGATAAGTTCTGGAAAATCAAAAGGCTTTTGTGTTGGCTTGTTCGCATTCTCTCCGAGTCAATGAACCTAATTGGAACAATCTCTCAAAATGAAAATGGGAAATAACTTAATTGGATTCATTTGATACGATTTTTGCTAGATCCACGCCTAATAATCGACCCTTATCGTGCATTGGTCTATCAATACTGGGATCTCTGAAATCAAAGACCAGACAAATCCACTAATGGACCCAAGGTTTGGAGTGTTTGAAATGCGTGTAATTCGAACATATGACCTCATACAGAATGGATACTAATTTGCTTGGCCATGGGGCTGATTGGTCTACCATTTCACAGTGTTCTAAAAGGCGGCCGCCTAGGTGCTAGGCGGTGGTCCGATGCCTATATTAGACAATCAACTAGTTGGGCGCTAGTCGACGCCCATTTTCGCCCGACTAGCGCCTAACGATTTTTAGAACATTGTCATTTCATGGTTATATGAAACATAAAAAGGGCAAAACACATCACATCAAATCTTGGTGCCAACCCTGTATAAAATGTTTCAGAAAATATTGTTTTTTTTTTTTTAAAGCGATATGAAAATACAAGTATAAAAACTAAATGAAACTGAAATAATTCAACAATCACTGTGAGCCTAATCCATCTACTAGCCCTATTAGTTTTAAACGATCCCAAACAATTCCACAATCACTATAGAACCGGCCCAACTACGAGCCCTAGCTCTATTAGGAGGGAAACAATCTCAAAATCTACTAGCCCTATTAGTTTTAAACGATCCCAAACAATTCCACAATCACTATAGAATAGGCCCAACTACGAGCCCCAGCTCTATTAGGAGGGAAACAATCTCACAATCTATGTAAGTCCAACCCAACTACAAGCCTCTTTATGGGAAGAAATAATTCCGACAAATTCAAAGGAGAGAACACCCACACACAAGTGTAGATATTCAAACTCCTAATCTCCTAGTGAAATACAAGAGTTCTGACCACCGAGCTAACCCCAATTGGTTAGTAAATATCTTTAATAGACATGGCTCCTATAAGACCCAAAAAAACACTTTGCTTATGCTTACAATTGTAATTTCAAAGGCTTACCAGCACTTGCGGCTTTGGTCACTTGAAATTTCCAAAACCACCCCCTCCTATCTCTTTCTCGGCACAGTTTTCCAAATAAAGTAGGTGCCCCTTTAACCAAGGTTATGGAGAAGGGAAAATACTGTCCAATGACGTTCACATCAACATGTGGAAAAATGCACCCAATATATAGATTGTGCTTTAAGGGTAACCCAGACCCACAATCCCTTCAAAGTAAAGTGGTAGAACTAAAAACAGCAAGCATTGTCCCACTTTGAATCATATGTATTTGGCCTTAACTTCCCATTTCAAATAAGAGATATTTGGCGCCTAAATTTGGATAACCCAACAGAAATAACTACTTCAAACGGTCAATTCTTTCCCTAAACATTCCATCTTATGAGTCATGTCTTCTTCAATGGCAGGTCCCAAAACCAAGAGTCACATATCACATACTAGGGTTTAAAAGGATAACCTTGTATGAGTAACAGATAGAGCATCAAGCCATCCACTCCTAAGCAAATTCACTAGGTTCGGTTCTGTTGTTTACCTCGCACCGATAGATTGAATTTTCTGTACATGTTTCTCATCAAGATTTAATTTCCCAAAGTAAATGGGTTTTGCAGGCACATCACTTCTATAGCGTCAAAGTCCTCAGCCCTAGCAACACTGCATGTTTGATCGAGACGGTAATACTTGTTTCGTTTTTCTTCTCTTTCTTCCATTTGTCTTGAACAATGCCATTCATAAGAAACTCCCATGCATAAAAACTCTACAAAGTGACGTTGCAGTAACATTGACGCAATTTTGAACCACATTGATGCTTGTTTAGATCCTAGTAAATGAATGTTCTATTTGTATAGCACTACCTTTCTTGTATAGATAGTGGTCATAGTGAAACTGAAGCCTTGCAGCGTGTAGTCATGTCTGTTGAGGAATTGAAGATCCGTGGCGAGCTGGAGATGGATGTGGAAAGAGATTTAGAGGCAGAGATCAAGGATGGGATCTATCATCTTGCTCTTCGCTTGCACCGGCTCTATCAACACCAAAAGGAAAGGAACGAAAGAGAATTATCCGAGCCTGGTCCCAAAAGTCAACAAGGCCTGACAAAGAACAAAATACTTTCGGAGGTGAACATAAGCATTAGAATGGATGGAGGAACCAAGGTTGAGATAAAAGAGATAAACAAAGAAGCTCGCAAACATGGCAATTCGCGGGCTTCATCAAGGTCAGAAAATTTGAAAGGCATGATTGGTTCCAACGGAACGAAGTTCGACTGGGCAAAGAGTCTTCGATCAGAAGCACGCCCACATACGATTAAGAAGAAGATTAATAACTGTGTGTAATCATGGTATTTGGGTGATAATAAGCTTCACAGCCTGGGCAAAGAGTCTTCGATCAAAAGCATGCCCACATGTGATTAAGAAGAAGATTAATAACCGTACGTAATCATGGTATTTGGGTGATAATAAGCTTCACAGGCATCACTTTATTGTTCTGCTGATCTATTCTGGTTTGTAATTTTATATAGACAATTGCTTTGAATGAAATAACGTGACTTTTCCTACTACTGTACAACATGTGAGATCATAATCTTTGTTCCCCAAGCATTTAGGATGAAGCTTAGGAGAAGACTTCAATGTGAATAGTTTAAGTAAATTTAGGATCTTAAAACAAATCAAGCACTTAGTGTAAGTTTTAACGATCACTAAATAGTATTAGAACACTAAGCTAAAAATGTATTCTTCCTAACTTGAGATAGCTACACTGCAGAATAGGCAGTATAAAGGAAGAGTGAGAGAGTATGAATACAACTTCAAGAAGCCAAATGAGTTGTATTTAAATTTACAACCGCATGGACTGAATACATTCAAGGGGTCAACAACCTATTTTGTCTATCATTGCAAAAATGACCCCAACTCCACAATCAACTAATTTCATCGTATGCCATAACAGAAAAATACCTCAAATTAGACATCCTATCTTCCATCCATTATCCTTGAGACTTTGAGAAAACTATAAAAAGTGATGGTACCACAAAAAGCGTACCATTATCAGACAGGAGAGTAGTGTGCTTGCAGAACATCCTGTAGGCACTTCACAGCGCTATCATAGTTCAGAAATCCCATGTACCAAAATTCGTGGTTATCCACTGAGATAACCTGGATGTACTTTTCAGCAGAATTAGCTCTGCTTGATGAAGGATTGACTGCTTTAAGCTGGTGTAACGGGATGACTACCTAGTAGATCAAAGAGCAAACATAAGACAAGGTAAAAAGGTTTCAAAATAGGATTTTGCTATTGTTTGCCCACTGGGCTGGCATTAAGGCAAGAAAAAGTCCAAAAATAACGCACTTCTTGATGCACACTTCACATTCTTAATACATTTTCACAAACTTCTGTACAATTTCACATAAACCAACACACTCTTTTAACTTTGATAACAATAGCCCTATGGGCTGTTTTTAGCATTTTCTGTATCAAAAATTTGCTGCAAGGCACCTTAAAAAAATGAAGTCAGAATAATCTTGAAACCATGAAACTGAACCAAGCCCAACTGCTTTCTTTGGTTCTGTCTCACGGGTTCAATGGTTCAGCCCAGTGTTCAATTTTCATTAACAGTTGAAGCAATCAGTTCAGGGTTTTCAATTAAACTTAATCCAAACAGTGAATACCCCTGAAAACAATATAAATGTGCTATGAATCAATAGCTACATTGACTGGAATCAGGAAAGTGTTGCTCCATCATCTAGAAGATTAAATGATTTTGTTCATTCTGCCCTCATGCTTTCTATAGTTGTTATGTTCTACATATATAATGAAGTCCCCTTCTTGTACTCATACTTATTGTCCATGCAGTAAAATCTTTAGAAAATTAGTCTTAGGTCCATTATGTGAACTTCATAAGCTCGCAAGTCCACCTATTACTTTTGTAAGGTCTCAAGTCCATTTTAAGATATCCTAGAATAGGGTAGGGTACCCAAGAGTTTAGGCACTTTCATAAAATTTTGGGGTGCACTTTTTTATTATAAGATAGGGTATCCTAGGGTAGGGTAGATTACCCTAGCGTAGGGTACCTAGGGTTTAGGCACTTTTATAGGGTTTTAGGGTGCACTTTCCTATTATAGAGTTTTAGTGGTTTAGGCACTTTCATAGGCTTTAGGGTTTTAGACACTTTCATAGGGTACCCTAGGGTTTAGGTTGTGTGGACTTGTGGCTTTACAAAACTATTAGGCGGACTTGTGGGCTTATGAAATGTCTATAGTGGACCTGTCACTAAATCTCTCTAAAATCTTTCTGAGTTTGCCTTTATAGTTATAAAGATGCATCTAACCTTACTTATTAAACATGGATTAAACATAAACACAAGCGACATTAAGAACCCTAGATAAGGATAGAATGTGTAATATGCACTTGGGTATGTATGCCGTTTCGCAAGGCCTTAATGTTTTTGGGGTCGTGGTGATATTGACATGGCTCATCTCACATCTACAAATCACAAATCACAGCAACAACTAAGGGTCAGACACTCCTGCCATTGGATGCAAGAAACTCCATTAATCACAATTAAAACTCGATCATACAGACCATAGATTCCCCCACTATAACCCTCTATTTTCTACACTCAACTTCCAGCTTTAGATAAGTTATTTCCAAAGGCTACTGGTTCTCATCCAGGCGTACCTTATAATAGCTCCACTCGGTCTTGTCCTCAGTTTTATATGACAGTGGAGCATCACTGCAAAATGCAATCTTAGCTGTAGATACATACACAGTACCCATCACTGGACCAGCTGATGTGGACAAATAACAGGCATATGAATTTTGAAGTTGCTCCTCAGGAAGAGTCTCAAAAGTTTGCCTGAAAATCTTCTCGTAACCACCTTCTGCTAGGATCTTTGTTCCTTGAGCAATTCTACCAACAGCAGCATCAGCAAAACTAGGGGCCGTTTTTACTGAATTTAACAGAACAAGGAAGACCAAAAAGAGAATTTTAAAAATAACGTGCCAACAAAATATTGTCATCATAATTTCTATCATGTAAATATTTACATTAGAAATCAAAGGAAACGGAATTGCGAGATTCAGCATGCATGTGCAGGAATCCATCAGACTCCGAAGTCAAATAGAAATAGAAGAATCAAAACACAGCTAGAGAAGAAGCACAAGGGCCATGAAAAGATGATATCTTATTGAGAAGAACATTGAAACTTCATACGAAGGAATGTTGGGAAAGGTATCTTTTTAAAAATTTCTCTACAGCAGAGGAGAACGACGCTTCAAAATTGGTAAAGAACTTGATCAACTCATACTTCACGCCAATAGGACATAATAGGTATCAATAAATTGACGATCCGTATGTTTAGCCAGATACAACATCGGATTGGATGATATATTCCAAGCCAACCACATATTCGGCGTTTGGTTAAAATTTTTACAACCCAGACGGAATATCCATCGGATATTACAACCCACATATAATCAGATATAGATACAAATATCATGAAAGGTATGGTATTATTAATCTCCTCACTATTAGTCGTATAGGATTACATGTCCTGCTGGATTACATATCAAACTATTAGTCCCGTCAAACAAACGGGTCTTATCAAATTTCTAGCTTTGCCTATTCAGTATTGAACAAGATGATACGGACCCCATAAACAAAAGTTTTCAGTACTAGAACATTTCGAGAGAAAGCCACAACACTTAATAATAAAGGGTTCCAGTTTCTATATACTGGAGGGCGACGAGTACATGAAAAAAAATACGAATAAGTTTTGACTAACACTACAATCACACCGGAATGGGGTCTACAAGGTTTGACTAATGACTACTTTTACTAGTGAAAAACAATGCATTTCTGGCTGTGCTGCGATTTCTGTTTTAGGATTTGGTAGTAAGTGTGGAAAGGGACATGCAGTGAGAAGGACAATTTTGCCACGAAATTCCATCACAATAAGTGGAAACGACAATCAAAATTCACCAAACCTGATGAGAAGTAAAAACTTTCAAGTGCCATGGATTTGCATAAGTATTAAAATAGAACAAATCAGATTTTATGAAAAATACGTACAGTGTTGCCAAGTGTTTCCAGCGAGATCCTCAGCCTTCCTCGTAGCTTCTCCAACCTTCTTTCCCCATCTCCCTAGCACATCTCGAGCAGTACTCAGCGAATCTACCGCAAAAATCAAACAACATAAGTCCAAACTACAACAAAAAGTTTCTCAAAAACTCACCACAAAACAATCCTTAACATCCCTCTCAAATTCATCATCAATGATCAAACACATACCAAACGGAGCCAAAAAAAGTGGTTTTAGTCTCGATCTAATTATTGCTAAAATGAATCCAACATATAAATATTTAATGCCAGCACAACTCACAGATACCTCGTTAGAAAAGTATATCGTCAAGAAGCTAACTTCCATTCATATTCTAAAACACAGTCCTAGCATGTCTTTATTTGGGCTACAAAACTTGATGACTAAGAAGCTACACGAATCGACTAGGGTTGGTGGGTTTGCTCCCCACACAAATGATCAGAGTTCGAGGGTTCGATTCTTGGGGATTAGTTAATGTGCACGTAAGGAAAACAAAAAAAAGAAAAATAAAAATAAAGCCTACACTAATAAGGAAAACATTCATATCAAGAAAACCTACACTAATTAGGAAAAAAAAGCAGCGGACTCACCCTTGAAGGAGGCTGAGCGGGAGGAGGGCGCAGGAGAAGGAGAAAACGTCGACTCCATCACCAATTCCTGACTCCAACTCACCGATTTCTTCGACCGAGTTTCGTCCAACGTCGGTTTCTCGTTATCGAGACTGCCGTTTTCGTGAACGTTACTGGCTACATTATGATCCCCCGTAATATTATGATGAACCGGCTGTTGCATGAGGGTCTCTGATTCCTCCAACTCGTCCTTGGCTCGAGTGGAATCTGCGCCGCCCTCGACATTCGGATCCGGGGCTGGGTTCGGATGGTGAACCGAGCTCTGACCCGCTTCCTGCTTCTTCGCGTCGCCGCTAGGCTGCTCCATGGTCTCCAATGCGACCCGGATCTCAACGGTTGGATTATGAGAGAGGAGAGGAGAGTTTGAAATAGAAGGAAACGATTGGCCTTGCCACGGGAAAGGTCCGGCGGCGCGTGGCGTTGTGCGTGGGATTTCTACCCACAATGGGATGGAGTAGTACAAATTTGGTAACACACGCGTCCGGGCTGGGCACCTTTAACTAGTTTTTCAATAAAAATGCGCATCGAATTTCTACATATATTCATAGTATTTTTTAAGTAACCGAATATGTTCGGACCAATTTGCGCTCATATTGATCAATATCAGAATTTTGAAGTTAATGACCGAAGAAACTCTTCAGTGATTCCAAGGTTTAGAATATTTAATCTCTATGAACTCGAGCACGCAATCTCATAAAGAATAAGCACGTATTAATTTTCTCATATCAATCAAGCCAAATACTTTTTAATGTATTGTTAGTTATAGAATGAAGTGTTTCAAATTATCTTTATTAAATTTAAAGGTCGAAAATATAACAAAACAACAAAATTGAAGAATTAAACTCCTAAACTATTTTCCCAATCCAAAAAAAAAAACCTCCTAGTCTATTTTTCCTTAACTCAACTAGGTCATGCCCATGGTCCTGTTTAAATCAAGAATTTAGTGAGACAAAGAAGCAATAAAAAAATACGTATAAACTTTCATTTATACACTAAATATTGTTTGATAAGTACTGCTCTAAGGAATAAAAGTGTTAATTCATTTATTTTTCCCTTTTTTATCGGCTTTATTTTCCCTTTTTCCGACCCACAAGCGAAACAAACAATATATACACGAGCGGAGGACCCTAAATCGTTGTCCCAAACAGAGGACTATAATCCCCATTGAAAAGGGATGTTAGTTAGCTCATGAAATGTAGTGGTAGTCAAGCATTAGAGAAGAAAAATCACAGGGGAATAGAGATTATTGAGGTTGTTTCTTGTCAATATTGGCAGCATGACTATGTACCCATTATTTTAATTAGGTCCCTCAAGAAGTAAAATCAAGTTTAGAGAGCTGCCCTCACTCCATCTGCCAGGAAGGTAGTACAAAGTCCATACATTAGTACTTCATTTGAGCTTTTTTGAATGCCATTTCCTTTTTTGCTTTAGTTCTATATGCTTTTTCTTTTCCTCAAAAAAGTAAGAAGGAATATTTGTGTGCTTACTTTATTGGAAACTTTAAGAGAATTTAGTTGTTCTTGGGCATGAGCCTCTGTAGAACAGGAGAAAGATATCTCAAGGGTGCGAGAATTCGAACCTAGCATATTTATTTGCAGATTGCTTAAAAATCTAGTGATCGATTTCGATCAGCAGAAAAAATAGATGCAAATGTGTCAGAATATTGAAAGAGACCAATTTGCAGTATTCACATCTAAGCAGGGCTTCTTCTACCCTTCCTGCAATTGCAACTTCTCTATCTTCTCGACGAAGCGAAGCATAGTCTCCTCGCCTTTGTCATCTGTACCATAGTGAACCAATAAAGCAAAAACAAATGGATTGTTTGAGCACACTAATGATGAATACATTCACTAAGTTGAATGAAACGCAAATGGAGAGCATCCTTAACAGAAAGAACCAAATTGGGTTGATCGAATGAGAGCATGATAGCAATGGCTTGCTTTCCCAAGCTCGCAAGTTCGACTTTCACTGCCAGCGAATTTTTATGGGGGCCACCAGAGGTTTGTGTGGTCGTTAACTAAGGAGTTCGGAGTTAGTTGCCACTTGCCAATAAGTTGGTCTGGACACACGGTTATCAAAATAAATTTAGTCGAAAGAACTAGTTCGTCTATGAGCTTCAGGCAACCAACAAGCCAGTTTTGCCAGCAGATGGGACTTGGGAGAAGTCCTTTGTTTCAATTGGGATGGAAAACTTCAAATCCACCGAAGGTCCAAAGCTATAACTGCAAAGAAGCTGGCAATGCTACTGCTTTTCTATTCTTGCCTTCTTGGGCTTCAAATAAGTAGGGGTTGGTGCAATAGTAAGATTGTTCTGTTAAGATTCGAACGGCATTAACTTTCAAACAAGAAAATAGCCTCTCTACCAATGGTGCAAGGGTTCGAGTGTTTGAGAAAATAGCTTCTCTACCAACGGTGCAAGGGTTTGAGTGTTAGAGCCGTAATTTAGTGCAAATCTGGTGGGAGCCTCGTGCACTGAGTTACGTTATTTCTATTGTTTTCGCTCTTAAAATAAGGAACTATCTTCCTCTATGCAAACCAAAAATCCCAAAGAAAGAGTTGCATAATACTAACCAAGTCTTGGAACCACATGTCCATTGGGGTGGTAAATTACAAAGGGGTCCTGAAATGATTCCAGTAACGCAATCCCCGGTTCCTTCAAGAAGTCTCTCTCACCTGCACATCAGTTGTAATACTAATAGCTAAAGATATAGGTACCGACCGGCTGGCAGGGAAATCGTACCGACGGCCGCGCCGGGCCGTCTCCGGCCACCAGACGGCCGATCCAAGCCGTCCAAAAATTCTAAAAAAAAAAAACCGAGGGACTCAACGAGGGAATCAACGGCATCCGAGGTGTATAGGGTGCTTGATCCGAGCACTATTTTTCTTGTATATACATCCCTTTTGTGTATATATATATATATGGGGTGCTCGGATCAAGCACTCTACACATCTCGAATGCCGTTGATTCCCGCGTCGGGTCCCTCGGGTTTTTTTTTTAGAATTTTGGGAAGGCTCGGATCGGCCGTCCGGTGGCCGGAGACGGTCCGGCGCGGCCGTCGGTACGATTTCCCTCCCCGGGCGGTTGGTGTATATAGCAGCACTCAATACTAATATCATAAAAGCATCATGTCTCTTGGAATATATGCTTTCCCAGACAAATTCCTTCACTGATCAAATATCTTTCATCTTGATACTCCAAGATTTATACCACTGCGCAGCAGTTGCTCTCTTCTTCCTATCATGTACGGATTTCCACTCTGCTTATTCCACAAAAAATAAACTAACCTTCTTCATTTATATGTGGTCATTTACCGTTTTCCTTCCCCTCATTACTCAACTTATAAAACTATGACCATGGCTCCATACCCATAAAGAAAATTAGTACTCCAATTGGATGTCCATTTCAGGTTTCCACCTTTATAAAGGGAACAATATGATTGTAACTTCTAAATTTCAACTTGCCAATAATGCCCTTCAACTTTAAGGGAAAAAATCTATCCAAAAAAGTTATGCTTGTCACTCTAAAGAGAAGGGTAAAAATGGGAAAACATTGATCTTTCATTTGAGTTTTTGAATAGGATAAAAAATGTAGGACATCAAGAAGTGAACAAATGATATCCCAATCGGGACTGGGGGCATAGGAAATGATGAAAAGTACCAATAATGTGAAGGGATGGCAATTTGATTGGGGAGGAATATGCATTAGCAGCTTGTTTGGGTACCCGAAATTTGATTCCCCCAAACATAGCCCCTGATATTAGTATCACAAACTTTATCATTGGAACCCTTGTTAGAGCCGTTCCCTCTGATTGCATCCCGGGAAATGCCGCCGACAACATTGCTCCCTATATTTCATCAAATAAGCAACACATAACAACTAGAGAAAGATAATTTCACAAAAGAATAATGCTATAGACACAGACAAAAGGACACAGATTTATTCAGAACTGGCACATGGACGCTACCCGATGCACATGGGCCTATACACGTTTGATGGTTTCAAACACATTACGTCATTATGTCCCATCAGTGTCCTCCCGCTTATGTCCGCAGGATTTTTGTTAACCCTTCTTGGAAAAAGACACAACTAGAATTCAGAGCACATATCCAAATTAGGTTAACTTTGAACAAAACCCACCTGGGAAAAACCGAGCAGACCATCAAAAGGTCCATGCTTTATCATATAATCTTCAAGGTAAGCAAGACATTCATCAAAATTGTAGTACTCTGTAAAACCCTACAAAAATCCACAGGCTTCAGAAATTGCATGAAATGACTCAACTAAACTAATAAAAGTAATACCATCCCCAGTACTTTTAGGGCCATGTTTGGATAATGGAATTATGCACGAATTGACGAAAACTTGATAAGAAAATCGAAATATTTGACCTTGTTAGATTGGTACCATTCGTAGTAGGGAGGATCGAAGAGGCTCTCAATACCGGATCTGCCACGAGCCGGAAAAGGCGCGTCGATGAAGACGAGTTCCAGCTTTCGGAGCACGGATTCGGGCCAGCGCTGGATCTGTTTCCTGAGGATTTCAGCACTTGTCCTGAAGCCATGGAGGCAGAGGACTCTGGGTTTCCACTGGAATTGAATTTCCATATCGATTTTCTGGGTTTGGGTAAGATTGTTTTGGCCCTTTCTTGGGGTGATTGTTGGGTAATGAATCGATTGAAGTGGGGAGAGTTTATGGGAAAAAGCCATGGATCTTTGCCCAACTCAAGTATGCCGATTCCCCACGCCAGAAATGCTAATCCACAGTCCACACTTGTTCGGACAAAAAAGTATATCTGAAACCGTGCTATAGATATTAGGCCAGGCCGAAAAAATAAGGGTGTTTATGGTAAGTTATATGTAGAATAATTTTTTGGTTTAAATTTGTTCAATTTTTTGGGTATTTGTTAATTTTATTTCAAATTTTTATGTGATATGGATAAATAAAGAATGGAGGAATCAGAAAAGTAAAAATTATAACTTTTAGACAAGTATTTTGAGAAATATTTTAAAAAAAGCTCAAAAAGTCAATTTTTTGACTTTTCCTATCGATCTCACTCACCCGTATTTTCCAAAAAATTGGTGTAAAACAGACAAAAGCAAAAAAAATGAATAAGGACAAAATCAAAAACTAGTAGTTGGGTGGCTGACACTGATTACGAATGTAGCTTTTAGATGATTTGGCTTATTAGTTTATTTGCGTAGCCAAATCAGGCCAATCTTATTACTGTTATGCGACTTTAGATCCATCGGACGGCAATAATTTTTCAATGTTTGTGTCCATAGCATTATCGATGAAAAATAACGCAGAGACCACCGGATAATATTTTCAAAGTGGTATTTGGAGGATTTGATCGAATGGAAATATATCATTTTAAAGGTGTTAGGAGAAATAAAATGCATTTTTGTGGGAACTTATCCAAAGTTGTTAATAAACATATTTTTCTTGTTTGAATTTGCGAAAAAGAAAATAAAGAAAAGTTGGAGATTCTTCATCTTTCCTTGTTTTTTGTTGGCCTCAAAGGATTCCAAACATTTTTTCTTTTTTCTTTTTTAATAAGTAACATTTTTAATTTCTTGTTTGGTTAGAGTTCTGCGCCTTCTTTCTTTTTCTTTTTTTATTCCTCATTTTTCTTGAATATGGAACCAAGCAATGCTTGTCCTTTGCTTCATAGACTATTCAAGTATGGAGTAACTCGGTGACCGCAAAGTAGGATTGCATGGACGCAAGGTAGGAGTACTACAAGGCCGCAATGTCTGATAACGTGGCCGCAAGGTTGGATTGCGCAGTCAGGAAACAAGATCATGGGCCTAGATTATATGGGGAAGGATAAGAAAGTCATTCGCAATATAATGATTATGGAAACCGATGATGACGAAAGGGCAAAGGTTCAGGCTCCCCGGCATGATGTTCGATGCTTAGGTATCTCGGTGTTGTTTTGCCTTGATGGGCTTTGGGTGAGGTATTTTCTTTTGGGTACGGTCTTGGTTGGCTTTTGGTCAGCTTCGAATGATTATTTTCTCCCTTTGAATCTTGGCGGCATATGATTATTGGAGTAAATGGAGTCTTTCACTCTTTTGTGAGTATGCTCTTGTTCTGACTTTGATGTCTCGTGATTGGGTTTTTTTTTAATCTTTGTAATTTGTTTTTAAATATTAATAAGAAAATTGCCCTTAAAAAAGAGAGAGGTTGGATTGCGTAACCGCAAGGTCAGTTCATCCGGCCACAAGGACATGGCGGGGCCGCTATATCTAACTTCGTGGCCTTAAGTCTGGACTGTGTGGACGCAAGGTCGGGGTCAGTCCTGGTTTTTCACTTTCTTCAGAGAACGGGTCCGGCCGGCCACCGGTCGAAATGTTTCCTGAGGATTCAGCATTTGTTCTGCAGCCATGAAGACAGGACTCTGGGTTTCCACTGGAATTAGATTTCCATCTTGATTTTCTGGGTTTTGTTAAGACTGTTTTGGACCTTTTCCGTGATTATTCGATCATTAACTCTATTATCTTTAAATTAATCGATGTTTGTATAAGTTGGCTCGGACATGATCCGCCAAGAACTTGTCATTTGCGTTGGCCGTTGAGCTTGGTTTTACGCTTCGGCGAATAGTAAAATGCAACAGTAGAGAGAGAGAGAGAGAGAGAAGTAGTGTGTAGTAATGGATTTGGTATACCTAAACACGTTTAACAGAGTCCAGCACGTGCATACAGCATATAAACTCCTGGGCCAGGTTAGAAATGAGCATATAGTAACACACTAACACGTTTCCCCTCACAAATGGGTTTAGTTTAGTGGAGTATATATATTCTCTCTCCCCAATTAATTATTTATATCCAATAATTAAACAGCTATAATACAGCTATAATCTTTTTTACATGGAAAAAAAATACAGCTAATCTACCAAACAAAACTCTGGAAAATAAACTAAAGCACGCAATATTGAAAAACAATTAAACTTTCCAAACACGGATTATTCATATAACCAGAATTGACAGCCTCTACGTAGCTGTTTTATTGGTGATCCACCAGACATTTAATTTGGCCTCTAGAAGCTCCAGATCATGGCATCTTGTTATTATACTTTTTTTTTCCCCTTTCAAGAAAGACAAGAAATAAAGATAGAAAATGTCATCTATAGAGTGAGAGTTACTAACAGTTCGCTGTGTTTGGCTACTCTTTTTTAGAGTAACTTTCAACTCTCGGCACATTTTTTTTCCCTTTCAAGAAAGACAAGAAATAGAGATAGAAAATGTCATCTATAGAGTGAGAGTTACGAACAGTTTGCTGTGTTTGGTTGCTCTTTTTGAAAGTAACTTTCAACTTTCGGCACAGTTTTTAATAAATTTTTCTCTCTATCTCTCTCGACTCATTACCATTCCAATTTTCAAAAATAACTTTCTAAAAGCTCAACCAAACAAAGTGTTATGAGTTGAACCCCTAAAACACCCCGACTTACACGGATCAGCTTGCGAGCTTAACACGTCCTCATTAGAGCCCGTAGAGCTTCGAATCATTTGTTAACCGTTAGAGCAGCCTCACGAAAAGTGCAATATAGTTATACAGACTTGATAAAAACTGTATCTGAATGCCTGTTTTCAAAAGTTATCAAATTTTTTCCATTTCTTTTTAAGTGTCTCACTTTGTAATTTCAATTTATTAATTTTAATTTATTAAAAAGACATCATCATTAAATTTTTCATATTAACTTTTACCTCCACTTTTCCTATTTACCCTCTATAGAGACATCATTATTATATTTTTACTAATTAACTTTTTAAAATAGAATTTGCTTTTAGAGGTAAAATAGAAAATTCACAAACTTTTACTTACAAACTTTATAAAAATAAACACTTATTGAGAAATAATTTAAAATAAAATACTAAATTATTAAATAGAAACGGAGGGAGTAATATTCATCGTTATGATGAAACAGAACTACAGATAAATTAAAAAGGGACATAAATTCGTTGTACGCAAATCTCAAACGCACCGTGTCACATGCATTGTACGAAAGATACCTATTTTTTAGTGATAAACTTTTGCTTGGGTAAGCATTTTGCGATTAAAAGACTCAAGAATCTCAACCAACTTTTTTGAAAAACAAATGAAAGACCGTTGTCCTTTCCATGATTGATGAACCAATTCGCTGTCTATGAATGGAAAAATTATTGGGTGGTTACCAGCTTCTCCAAAAGCTAGACTCCAACCTCCACTCTATCATTGTATAATTTCACCTCTATGAATCAAACCTCAACTCTCCTCTCCCCTTTTTATATCCCCCTTTGCACTCCCCCTCCACCTCAAACCCCACACTCTCTCCCTCTCTCTCTCAAAGTGTGTGGAGTGGTGAACCCTCTTCCAATCTCTCTCTCTCTCTAAAACTCTTTCTTCTCTCCCCTACACCACAATGAAGATCGCTTCTTCTGGTTTCCATCTCCTCTTTCTGCTTGCTCTATCCGCCACCACATGCCTGGCACAATCCCCGGCAGCCTCTCCGAAAATCTCACCCACCGCCACTCCCACTCCTTCCCCAGCGCCAGCCACTCACACACCGACTCCCTCTCCCTCTCCCTCTCCAACGCCCACTCCTTCCCCTTCTCCGTCGCCGTCTCCGATCCACACCCCGACCCCATCACCCGCCCCCGCCCCCGCGAAGACTCCCTCCAAGTCCCCGACCCCGGCGCCCAGCATCGCCTCGCCGCCGGCCCCATCCACCGTCGGCGCCTCCCCTGCGGCGGAGCCCACCACGGCTGATGTTACCCCTTCTAATAGTGCATTTGCAGTAAGCAGAGTTGCTGTTGCTGGGACCGCAGTCACCGGAATATTCCTCTCCATGGCGTTGATGTGAACCGCGCAAGGGCCCACGTGGAGGCACGTGTGCTTTAGATCTGTAGTTTTTACGGACGAATGAGATTTATTTATTTTTGTTTTCTTTTTTTAAAAATTTTCTTTAAGTTGTTTTTCTTTCTCCATTTTATTGTACTTCCTAAATTGTTGTGGTGCTTAATTGTTGTACAATGAATAAGGGGTATTGTCTGTTGATTATATTATTTTTTTGGGTGATTGCGGACTCGTGCGTGTACATCAAAAATAAAAAATATAATATAAATAAATCATTTCCTATTCTTTTGTAGACTTGCGGATTATTTTGTTGTTTTTTTTAAGTATGATTTCACAAACAAATGGAAATTTTAACATTTTATAAGATCAATATTCGACAACCATAAATATTTACACAAATTCACTCAAATTCACATTGAGATCCACACATATTATGCATCCAGTGAGTACAAATGATGTGGGGTAAACTATAGTTAACCCCCTCTAACTAAGTCTCGCGTGTACTTTGACCCCTCTAACTTTTTTTTTTGGCACTCAACCCCCTCTAACTAACTGAAATTCAAGCGGTCATAACTTCTTTGTCCGAATTCGAAAACATGCAAATTATATATCGATTTCGAGGTCTTGAAGTCAGCTTTCTAATGACACCAAAATCACATCATGGTTCGAAGCACACAGAAAGTTATGATCAATACGGTCTTTCTGTCTACCAGCCCTTACTCTTTTGATCATAACTTTTTGGTGCTTTGAATCGTGATGTGATTTTAGTGTTATTAGAAAGCTGACTTCAAAACCTCGAAATCGATATATAATTTGCATGTTTTCGATTTTGGACGAAGAAGTTATGACCATTTGAAATTATCACCGTTTGA
Organism: Rhododendron ovatum; assembly: GCA_019656835.1. Lineage (NCBI taxonomy): Eukaryota > Viridiplantae > Streptophyta > Magnoliopsida > Ericales > Ericaceae > Rhododendron > Rhododendron ovatum. Next base: position 35,255,160 of record CM033790.1, read on the forward strand.
ATTTCAGTTAGTTAGAGGGGGTTGAGTGCCAAAAAAAAAGTTAGAGGGGGCAAAGTGCACGCAAAACTTAGTTAGAGGGAGTTAACTATAGTTTACCCAAAGATGTGAGTGTGTGTAAGTGTTTTTGGTTGAATAAGAGTATAAGATTAGCTCACTATTTATTTGGGACTTGGCTCAATAGGTGTTTCTTTGGTTGGCTTCTTGTCAATCTTAAATTTGGGTCTCGAATTCTCATATCCTTGTTCCCTTAGTCTTTGCAACAATTTCAAATATTAAAAATATTTTCTTCACCGATGAAAAAAACTAATGATCAAAGTTCTTGTATAAGTTGTCGTTGATGTTAAAAAATCACCAAACCAACGGGCCGCTCAAATCAAACTGAACAGGTCATTTTGGTCAATGCACACTCCACTCCTTACCACTAATTTCGTTCTCTTGAACTTAACTTAAATCTGAAAATTTTGTCGCATTTGTTAGTTTTGCGTCAAACTTTTTGTGGGTTACTGATTCGTCGCAATGAGAGAAATCGGAATTTTTTTTATTTTTTTTACTTTTACCCAAGTACTTTTTGCGCTAAAAAGTGATTATTTCTCAAAATATTTAGGTAAAAATAAAAAGAATTACTTTTCAGATTCCTCTCATCGAGACGAATCAATAATCTACAAAAATTTGTCACAAAACCAACAAATGCGAAAAAAATCCAAATAAAGACAAAATTTTCATATTTTAATTAAGTTCAAAATAACGCAGCCTAAACAATAATTCGAGCAGAACGTTGGTGACTCCTTCAAGAGTGGCGGTTTTTAATTACTTTCGGTGTGTTCCGTTGTAAAATGCAAAATGAATCAATTTCGAATTACTCCGCTTTTGATCAAAATGATTCGTACACCTAACTAAATCGAACCGACACTTCTTTTGATTAATTAATACTCCCTCCGTCCCACTTTGTTCCGCCTGTTTCCTTTTTTGGACGTCCTAAAAAACTGTCTATATCTCACAATCTATAATATTTTATATATTCAATATGGATCTTATTTGATAAATCTCAATTTATTTTATTAAACAAAGTTTTCGAAATCATAAAAAACATTATAGATTGTGAGATATAGACAATTTTTTGGGATGTTCCAAAAAGGAAACAGGCGGAACAAAGTGGGACGGAGGGAGTAATAACAAAACGTCTCTCTTATCTTGCTTGAAGTACTAAGTAGGAGTATTTTAATTGTCCCTTGACCATTTCAATTGAGCTTATTAAGAAAATTTTCCATACAAACAATTGGTAAATCATTTCTATTAAATTTACAGGCCAAATCGATCACATCGAATTGCTACAATACAAAGTCGTTTTAGCTTAATTGGAATCACTAAAATCATCGGTTGAATTTGATCTACAGAACAACAAAAGTGACATAATCAATTTCAATGCAATATCGTCCAAGAACCCGACCAAACTAAACCGATAGCTTTCTAAAATCGTTACGCCATTGATATCTAAATAGTACCACTTGACATCTAAACTACAGAAAAAATTTACTACGGTAAATTGTTCCATTAAATACAGTAACTTAACATGCCTATCCAAATCCAAAAAAAACAAAATAAAAAATCAGTAGTTTTTGGACACTGGAATTCCATGATTCCATCAAGTTAAACAGGAAGTCCACTAGACATTTGCTCGTTCTTGCCGGCCGGCTACACATTCAAACGGCGATTTCACGGACGTCCGAAACACCTTAGAGGTCCCAACCGCCGTTACCTCACCATCAACGAAGCCCACCTTCGCCAACCATTGAGAACCGGTTCTAGAGAAACATGGCGGCGTCATAGTAAAAAACCACCGGTCCGGCGTCCCAACCCGGTCCACCTGCCTCCTCAGCTCTTCCGGCAATCTCAGCATGTATCTCTCACAGTCCTCCCCGAGTCGAACCAGTGAGTGACCCGTCGAGTGAGGCCTCGGAAACATTACCCTCGCTCGCTCCCTCGGTTCCGTATCTACTCGTTGATTTTCGTCCACCTCAAGTGCAATCTGATCATTCTGATTTTGTACTTCCCTGAATAATATTTCAGCTGTCGAATTACACTCCTCTGTCGACTGAGTCGACTCAATTCCTTGACTCAGGTTCGCTCGGCAAATCGGACAGGTGGAGTGAGAGGCCAGCCAAAGGTCGATGCACTCGGGATGAAACACGTGGTCGCACTTTGGCAACCACCGCAGCCTCTCGCTATCTTCGAACTCGGATACGCACACGGCGCACGATAGCTCCCCTTTGCCGAGTTTGAGGTGTTTGATCTCGGAGTAGTTAAATATCGGGAACGAATTCATCACGGCGGGATCGAGGCCGCTTGGGGAGAGCCGGGGCGGGCGGCTTGCGGCGGTGTAAAGAGGAATTGCTCCGCCGGCGGTGTCGCCGTAGTAGCATTGGTGGATGCAGACGGAGACGAAGCCAGTAATGAGGAAGGCAGCCACCACGATTACGAAAATGAGTTCTGATCTCGAATTGAGGTCGGAGTTGAGGTAGTACATGGGGGGATCCGGGGCTGTTTGCGAGACGGCGAATGGCGGCGCCGTGAGTAATAGGATAAGCAGTAGGAGAGAGATTCTCATCCTGGAGCGATTTTTTTTTTTTTTTTTGATTTATTTCGAGGTGGGGTTTATGTCGCAATGATCCTGGGAGAGAACGTGGGTTTTTCCTTCTTTTTATACTAGCACGAAACAAATTTGGATGCTGTGACAAAACCAAACTCCTATGTGGTTTGAGGATAGGATTTGGATGGAGAATAACTTATTTGGAGAGAAGCCGTAAATAAATTTTATTGAGCTCAATCTTGCGCACAGTGTTTGAACGATTCGGGTTAAAAATAAATTATTATCGATCAAAATTTAAAAATAAATCTCATCCATTAATTGTAAGACAAGCGAATGAGATTGCGCAACTCCGTAAATAAATAACCTATTCGCGGCTGCTCGTGAATAAGTTATTCTCCTGTGGATGACACTAGAATATGATAGGACCATCTTTCTTTTGTTTTTATCTTTTGAAATTAGTACGATGGGAACACTTGGTTAGGTATAAAAACCTCGGTATTGGGTTTGATGGTTTTCAGGCATGTAGTATTGTTGGATCTTGGTAGTCCGTGCGATGTGGACCGTTCATTTCCCCTAATCGAGATGAACCAAGTAGCTAATTTTGGATGCTTCGGTGTGAATTATTAGTAATTCAAGATAAAAATAAGTCGTAAGATTTGATGAAAAGTTAAATGATTTGATGAGTAGCACCGTAATTGTCAATAACCCTAGCTTATACACAAAGATGGTTCATTTAAATCAATATGGATACTTTTTTGCATTAATTAATGTAATGAGATCTAGAAAATAAACGACTTTAATTGTTTTGTGAGATTAAGGTGGTTTTTTTTTTTCACAAACATATGAAGATTAATCACTTGATAAATCGTCAAGTCTTATCCTTTTCCCTTCAACTCGACTAATTTCAATTCGTAACCACGACAAACTCGTGTGTGTAGTTCAGGAAAAAAAAATGACATATAAAAATACAAAACCCCAAAGGATAGAGTGTTTACGTCAGCCTCAACAAATCGTGGACCAAAATATTCTCCAAAATTCAAGAATTTATATCTAGTTTTTTTTCAAACCATTTTATACTTCACACTGTAAGTTTTTTAGAAGGCAACACTTCTCCCTTGAGCTTGCAGTCTCACTCATGCATTATGTGACTCGGACTGATAGGGGCATTTTTTTTGTGCGTAAAGGTTTTTCTCCAAATTTCAATTAACCAAGTTGTGTACACTTGTCGTGTTGGATGTAGTCTTTGCCAGATTTTTTTTTTTTTTTTTTCCACAGGGTAGTAGCAGTTCTTAAATATTAGTACTCCACTAGTAATAAAATATCGGCAATAAGTTTACCAGCTCATACGATATCCACAAACATTTAACAAACAACTAAAAGTTAAACACTCAATCTCATTCTACTAAATAGAGTACACCTGAATGAAATAAATTCTCACAAAGAGGATAAATTTCTTAAATATATGTTACAAGTACAAATATTCAGCGCATAATAATTTCTGCTTAGACATATTTTTTACCACCCTACTGTAGGAAGAGTTAAATTGAACACAAATGGCAGAGCGAATCCTCAAGCGGGTTTTTTCGGAAACGTTGTAGGTGTTGGTTACTTGGATTTACTCAGTATATTGGTGCCACAACCGGCCTTATATTGCCCAACTCAAAGCAATTCAGACAAGTCTCCCAATAGATTGGATTTAGGGTTTTTTATGAGTTGATTTGGAGTCTGACTCACGTACTAGTACTTTGTTACTTAATAGGAGTAATTTGCACTGAGCCTCAGAAGGATTAATTAAGCTTGGAAGTTGGAATCAATTGCAATACAAATTCATGCATTTAAACCAGAGATCGAGTAGGCATTTGTTCACTCTTGCCAGCGAAAAACATTCAAACCGCGATTTCAAAAACTCCTTAGAGCATTTCCGCTTTCAAGTCTCACGTGGCGGATTAGTTGTCATTTTTTAAATCAAGTCCTACGTGGATTTGACATGACCTTCGTCCATGTCATTACTGAAGACAATATCATATATTTATTTGTTAAAAAAAGTGACCTTTTGTCGAATTATTGTGGAAGGAGATGCGCTACAAGTTGTTCAATCTCTCAACCAGTTTTGATCTTAAACTGATATCGATACTATAATTTTAGACTGTATTTAGCCTGCTTTGAATTTTTCCACTTGCAATTTCTCTCATGTGAAACGAGATGGTAATAAGATAGCCCATTACATAGCTAAGCAGTCCTTATTAACTACTGAATCGATTGGTTGGAAGGGCAACCTTTCCCAATGGTTGAGTTCCCTTGCCCGTGATGATGTTAGGGCCTCAACCCCTCTTCCTAATTTGCAATAAAATCTTCTACTATCTCTTAACACACACACAATAAAAAAAAAAGTGAAGGAAATTTCCGTTGAAAAATATACATGTCAAGAACTTTCCGTTCAAAAATATACCTGTCAAAATTTGGAGTGTCAATTTCCACATAAATCCTTCAAAAAAAAAAATAATTCACACATCCAAATTTGAAGTTAAAGGTTGGAGATAGGTCCCAACTGCTATGACGTCCCCATCAACGACATCAACCTTTGCTGACCTCAGAGAACCGGTTCTGGTGAAAAATGGAGGCGTCATACAAAACCACTTGTCAGACGTCCCGCCCCGGTCTAACCGGTCCACCGGCCTCCTGGCCTCCTCCGGTAGCCTCAGCGTATGCCTCTCCCAGTCCTCCCCGAGTCGAACCAGTGAGTGACCCGTCGAGTCCGGCCTCGGAAATTCCCTCACTCGCTCTCTCGGTGCCGTTTCTATCTCATCAACAGTAATTGAAATTTGATTCGGAATTGGTGCTTCACAGACTTCAGGTCTGGAATCACAACACTCCGCCGTCGACTCAATTGCTTTACTCAAGTTCGCTCGGCAAATCGGACAGGTGGAGTGAGAGGCCAACCAAAGATCGATACACTCTGGATGAAACACGTGGTCGCACTTGGGTAACAAACGCAGCGTCTCGTTATCTTCGAACTCGGATACGCACACGGCGCACGAAAGCTCTCCTTCGCCGATTTTGAGGTGTTTGATCTCCGAGTATTTAAGCATCGGGAACGAATTTACCACCTCCGGATCGAGGCCGCTTGGGGAAATCCAGCGTGGCCGGCTTGCGGCGGGGTAAAGAGGAATAGCTCCGTCGACGGTGCCGCCGTAGAAGCAGTGGCGGATGTAGATGGCGAAGAAGCCGGTGAAGAAGGCGGCGGACACGACGACTATGAAAATAACTGCTGCTGTAGAACCGAGGTCGGAGTAGGGGTAGTTGGTAGGGGGCTCCGTAGGTCTTCGAGCGGCGTCGAATGACGGCTGGGACGCCGCCACCGTTTGTGACAGTATCAGCAGTAGGATATAGGTTTTCATCCACAAGCGAATATGCTGGGATTTACTACTGTACTGTTTCGAGGGGGTTGGGTTTATTATGTCGACTCGACTAGAATTAGAATTGATGGTGGAACAAAATTTTGGTCCTTTTTTATTTATAGGAGCGCGCAGTAGGTAACACGAGTGGATAAAGGGACAAAAACCATGGCCTCTCCAGCTGGTTTGTGGATAGATTTTGAGAGAGAGGACGCTCAAAGATGATTGGAACACTTTGTCCTCGTAGGTATAAAAATCTGGGTTTGTTGGTTTTCTCGGAGTCTTGGATCTTCTGGCAGTTCTTGGTCAGAATGCACTACATAGTCCTTTTGATGTGGAAGAAAATTATATAGTGCGTAATAGTAACTTTTTTTTTTGAACAAAAGTAATAGTAACTAAGTTAAAAGAAAATGATTTTTGCACTCCATTTTAATTTAGAGAGTAATTCCACCTACCACTTTTACTAGGCTTTTATGATGATACTATTTTAAAATGATTGCTGATTTTTTCACTTCATTTTTTGTCTACGTCAGTCTCTTACACTTGTAGGGGAGTGGCGTCAACAAAAATTCTTTGAGCCCTAAGATAATTATAGAATTAAATAAAAAAACAGATACTTAATTTCGAAAGTCGTAGAGCCAAAAATTAATCATAATCCTTTAGAATAAAATGAGAATCTGAACTATGGTGTGGTTGTGGATAATGTTTGCATAACTTGGTTGAGGACTTTAATGACTTGCCAAAATGAATGGAATTGTATGTTTAACAGGCACACACCAATTTTTTCTCAACCTTGGAAGCGCCGATCGCCATGACGCTTTGGGGGATTTGTCAGCGTCAATGGAGTTTGGGGTGGGTTTTCAGTAGAATTTTGGAAAAAGTCTAGGTTTAATTTTCTCTCTCTAATTTTCCGAATTTTGTTTTGAGTTCATGTTGAAAATTTTGGGTGAACCCCCTTCCACCTCAGCGTGTTGTACACCTTCGGGTACAAATGTGTAGTACCCATATCCAGCTGGTTTGTGGATAGATTTTGAGAGGACGCTCAAAGATGATTGGAACACTTCAAGTCGGTACTATAAATATCTGGGTTTGTTGGAACACTTCAAGTCGGTACTATAAATATCTGGGTTTGTTGGTTTTTTTTTTCTCCGAGTCTTGGATCTTCTGCAGTCTTTGGTCAGAATGGCACAATATACTCCTTGTGAGGTGGAAGAAAATTATATGTATGGAGTAACTTAGCTTCTGTTCCAGAAATCTTCTAAGAAAATAAATAATTTATTTTATATTTTTAAATTTTAAAATAAAATAAATAATTTTTTAATTTTTTAATTTTTTTTATCGTATAAAATATCTCATCGATATTTTCCAAACATGATTCATATTACATATTTTTAGATTTCAATAAAATCATAATTTTTTAGCTTGAAATTACCTTCTTAAAAAATAAGAAATAAGGACTTATTTTTGGTTCCGGAATGGAGCTTTAATAGTAACAAAGTTAGAAAAAATGATTTTCGCACTCTATTTTATTTTAGAGAATAATTTTACTTACCACATTTACTAGGCTTTTATGACGATACTCTAAAACTTATTTTTTTATTGTAAAAATTATATATAACAAGACACACTAAAAGAAAAATTTTGGAGTGTCATCATAAAAAATTAGAGTTCCAAAATTATTTTTCGATAAGTTATTCTACATGCTCATTAGTGCGTGCTTGCGAGATTTTTTTTTCTTCAAATTTCGAGATTCTAGCTTTTCGAAATTAGTTTGGAATGTTTGTTAAAATTCTTACTAACGGATTCTCATATTCTACAAATTCTGAGAACCCTAAGATAACCGTAGAACTAAATAAAAAGTAGATACTTAATTACGAAAGTTGTAGAGTCAAAAATTAATCATAATCCTTTAGAATAAAAAGATTAGAAAAATAAGATCTTTGCATCAGTTCAAACAGATTAAAAAATGGACCACTTAAATTTTTAATCATATTTTTAAATATTTAAGCAACTATGGTTTGAGGAAACGTGTAATCTGTTTTCAAAATTTTTATTTTTTCCGGCCCAAAACGGCGCCATTTTTTGGCGCTGCAAATAGCTCCTGCACGGAACAACCGTGAAGAAGTTTATCTCCTTCTCGTATCTGTACATTGTGTTCAATTTGCACTTATCCATTTTAATGGGGGGAAATTTTGCACAGAATTTTTGTGGAACTTGCTTTTGGGTCTCACACAAATAACTCGATCCATTCATTAATCTGTGCACAAATCTGTGCAAAATTATATGTGTCACTTGCATGATTTTATTTACGATAGCTGGAGTAGGATTAAAAGTTTGGAATCACTTGCTTTATCATCGGTTAATACTCAAAATTTCTCCGGCTTAACTTTTCGTCGAATTTTTTGCTTGGTCTTTTTCTTATAATTTGTATGAAATTCGATTCAAATTTTTACATCATATTTTCTGTTTCGATCATATTTTCCGTTCCAATAAGAGGAATCGTAAAATCATAGACTAAACTTTAAAAAAACACAGGTAAGACAACGAAAAATGCCATGACTCATAAAGATTAAGATGAAAAAAATTAAAGATCACTTAGACTAGCACCATAAATTCCATCCAGTTAAACGGGAGGTAGACTGGGCATTGGTTCGCTCTTGCCCGCCAGACATTCAAAGGGCGATTTCGTAACCTCTGTTACGTAATCGCCCTCATCGACATCCACCTTCGCCGACCTAAGAGAACCAGTTCTGGAGGAAAATGGCGGCGTCATACAGAACCACCGGTCTGATCTCCCACCCCGGTCCAACCGGTTCACCTGCCTCCTCACCTCCTCCGGCAACCTCAGCGTATACCTCTCACAGTCCTCCCCGAGTCGAACCAGTGAGTGACCCGTCGAGTGTGGCCTCGGAAACGTCCTCACTCGCTCTCTCGGATCCGTATCCATCCGTTGATTTTCATCAACGGTTATTGAAATTTGATTCTGATTTTGCACTTCACTGAGTTCAGGCCTGGACATATACTCCTCCTTCGACTGAGTCGACTCAATTCCTTGACTCAGATTCGCTCGGCAAATCGGACAGGTGGAGTGAGAGGCCAGCCAGGGGTCGATACACTCGGGATGAAACGCGTGGTTGCACTTGGGTAACAACCGCAGCCTCTCGTTATCTTCGAACTCGGATACGCACACGGCGCACGATAGCTCTCCTTTGCCGACTCTGAGGTTTTTGATCTCCGAGTATATAAATAGCGGGAACGAATTTATCGCCGCCGGATCGAGCCCACGTAGGAAAAGCCGGCGCGGGCGGCTCGCGGCGGCAGCAGCGTAGGCGTGAAGAGGAATTGTTCTGTGGGTGGTGTTGCCGCAGCAGCAGACGCAGATGCAGGCGCAGAGGACGCAAGCGATGAGGGAGGCGGCCAACACGACTAGGAAAATAAATCCTCCTACCAAGTTGACGTTGGAGTAGGGGTAGTACGGAGGGGGAGCCGCAGTTGTTTGCGCGGAGGCGAATGGCGGCGGCGCCACAGCCGCCACCGTGAGTGATAGTATCAGCAGTAACAGATAGATTCCCATCCAAAAGCGGATTTCCTTTCAGATTTTTATTCAGAGAGACTGTCGGTTTCGTTTTGTCTTTTTATAGTAGTACGGAACAAACTTTAATTATGAGAGTAATGATTAGAAGTAATTGTAATAATTAGAGAAAAATAGAAAGAGAAATATGAATAATAATTGTAAATGTGGGTGAATAATAATTGAAAATATGGTTAATAAATATCTCATTTCTCTCTCTACTTATAACCCTATAAAATTTTTCAAAAATTCATCTAAACACGGCATTAATATTTTGATGAGAGTTGTAGATGATAGGAACACTTCGTCGGTATAAAAACCTTCGTCGGTATAAAAACCTGGTTCTGGGTTCAGTGGTTTTCTGGCATAATGGTAGTCACTCCGCGTGGTATCCATTTTTTAGAGTAAATTTTTACTCTCGACACAGTTTTCAATAAATGTGTCTCTCTCATTTATTACCATACATTACATTCAAAATAACTTTCAAAAATATAAACCAAACAAAATGAGTATCTTGTGCAGCCCTTATTCACAATCTCTTCTATACAAATAAAGTGAGTATCTTGTCACTTTTGGGAATTCGTATTATTTTTCAAATGATTATACTCCCTCCGTCCTTTTTTTAGAGTCCAGTATTCCATTTTGAATTATTCCTTAATAAGTGTCTATTTTATAAAATTAGTAGATAAAAGTTTGTGAATTTTCCATTTTGCCGATAAAAGTATATTCCATTTTGAAAAGTTAGTAAGTAAAAATGTAATGATAATATTTTCATAGAGGGTAAGGAGAGAAAGTGGAGATAAAAGTTGATGTGAAAGGTGTAATGATGATATCTTTTTAATAAGTTGGAATTACGAAACATGACACTTAAAAAGGGACGGAGGGTTATAATTTATAATGTTTTAGATGATTTTAAAAACATTGTATTATAGAACAAATCGAAATCTATCAAACAAAATTCATATTGGATGTAAAATTCATTACCAATTTAAATATATAACTAATTTTTTTATCCAGTTAAAATAGAACTGGGATAAGTAAATTGGGACAGGAGAAGTATAATACAAAAAGGACACCTGTCGGCGGGCAAGTGCCTCCGTTTTTTAACATACGTGTGATTTTTGTAACCACCACCCCGCTATCCCCATCCATCCCGAAAAATATGCACACACATAATCGGTGTGATGTGGACCTTCCACTTCACCGTATCGACATGGAAAATTAAGAGTACCAAAAAAATATCTAGGCATGATAATTTATACTGATCGATGTTTCTTCCTATCACATGCATGTAAGAAGGTTTGGAAAGTATATGTAAGGGGAACCTTAAGGTGAGTTTAACTCTCAACTTGTATCATTAATAAAATCGTTGCTTATAATTTCGTTTGGAAGGTTGTGTCACTTTTGTTGCTCAATTTAAGCTTTGTTGCTTGGTTGATTGTTGTCTCGTTTAACATTTTGACCCAGATACTTTACTTGAGCTTGCTTGCTTTACAAACACACTTCGAATAAGAATTTGACAGGCAAGCTATCGAGAGACTTGATTAGCACCACACGATCGTGCCCGTTTTGCAAGGCTGCCATGAGACATATTGGCATGTAGGCTGCTTACGAATTGCATTTTCACATCATATATGAACATTCACTTGATACATTGTCAAATGAAATAACCTTAATCTCTTTTTGCTCGAACTCAATTAGTTTTGTCTCGTAATCACAGCAAACTTGTATGTCTAACTCACGAAAGAAATTAAAGGGGTATAAAATGATATATACAAGCATTCACATCAACCCCAACAAACAGTTGACCAAAACATTCTTCAAATTTCATTTCATTTACCAAACTTGACTCACGTAACAGGGATAAGCCGGTGGAACCCTACCTAAATTAAATTCTTAAATTCATATCTAGTTCTACTCGATAAGTTCGTCGATACGTCATCATGCAACACCCCTCTCTCTCTCTTGCAAACACATTCACGCACAATACGACTTAGGCAGATTTTTTTTTTTTGTGCGTGAAGGTTTTGTCCAGATTTCAATTAGTTATAGTTGTTTGCTTGTCGTGTTGGATGTAGTATATCCGATTTTTTTTTCCCAATCCATAGTTGCAGCTCTTTAATGTTGCTCCATTTGTTCCAATTGGTTTCTATTTAGGAATTCAACTTTTTAAGATAACACAATCATCACGGTTCCAAATAAATGAATTTCTCAAACTACCAACCTCTTTAAAATGCAATAGATTACTTTTTTAAGCTCTAAATTTCTTTTCCCTCTACTTTCGTGTTTGCATTCGTAGATGTCTCCAAATGGCTTGGAATCGGGGTTTCCAAGAGTCTGATTTGGAATCTAACGCATTTTTTTTATCGGCAAAAACAACATTTTATTAGAAGAAGTGAAATGAAATCCAATCAAAAGTTGGAATGGTACAGCCAAAGGGGGAAGCCCCTTCCAACTCGAAAATCTATACTGCCCAGATAAAACAGTGAAAAACATAAACAACCCAATTTGACGCATTGGTTCTTTGTTCCTTGTAATTTGCCTTGTGCTTTACCATGACTTGTTCGTTTCCGTCAAAAAAAAAAATGGAATGTGCGAGCGCATATTTAATTTCAACAAAGATAACTTCGTAGACGATGTATTCAAAATAAAAAAAAAGTACTGGAATTAGATAGAACTCTACACATATGTTTCTTTTTTTCTTATCTTTTGTATACCGGTGCTTTTCCTTTGGATCCGGTTTCTCTGCAGTTGTGTGTGGGGTTCAATCTGAACTGTTCATTTTGATAATCAATGGTTCAAATTTGTTGAAACTTTTATCGGTAAGAGTATATTCTCACCAGTAAGAATATGAATACAAATCTGGACCATTAAAAATATCATCTGACGATTGCAATCGCTTGGACCACGGACCAGGCAGATTCTTTCCTTCTGATGTTTGTAGGATGGCTACCGCACATTTTCATGTAGCCCACCGTATGTACATTGTTCTATTTTCGCCAATCCATTGAACTAACCGGTCTTGACAGCAGAGAATTTTTCAGTGCCAAAGTGGATATTACGTGGTACCCGCTCGCGAATCCAAGCCGTCTATTACATGTTTGAACACTCAGAATTGGAGAGAGAAAAATGAGAGAGAAAATATTGGGTGAGAGAAGAGAGAGGATTTTAATCCAAACCGTCCAAAAGTATATCAGACGGCTCGGATGCACTGTGCAAATAGTACCACATAGAATATACCTGCTTGGCACTGAAAAATCACTCCTTGACAGCCGAATTTAAACAGGAGATCGAGTAGGCATTTGTTCAAGCGGCGATTTCATAAGACCGGTTCTTGAGGAAAATGGAGCCGTGATGAAAAACCAGCGGTCCGACGTCCCACCCCGGTCTAACTAGTCCACCTGCCTCCTCACCTCCTCCGGTAACCTCAGGGTATACCTCTCACAATCCTCCCCGAGTCCAACCAGTGAGTGACCCGTCGAGTGCGGCCTCGGAAACGTCCTCACTCGCTCTCTCGGCTCCGTATCCGTCCGATGAACTTCATCAACAGTAACTGAAATTTGATTCTGATTTTGCACTTCCGTGAGTTCAGGCCTGGAATTACACTCCTCCGTCGACTGAGTCGGCTCAATTCCTTGAATCAGACTCGCTCGGCATATCGGACAGGTGGAGTGAGAAGCCAGCCAGGGATCGATACACTCGGGATGAAACGCGTGGTCGCACTTGGGTAACAACCGCAGCCTCTCGTTATCTCCGAATTCGGATACGCACACGGCGCACGATACCGCTTCTTTGCCAATTTTGAGGTGTTTGATCTCCGAGTAGTTAAATAGCGGGAACGATTTTATCACCGCTGGATTGAGGCCACCGCTCGAGGATAGCCGGGGTGGGCGGCTGGCGGCGGCGAAACGATGTATTGTTCTGTTGTCGCCATCGTCGCCGGCGCAGTGGCGGATGTAGATGGTGGTGAAGCCAGTCAAGAGGAAGGCGAACAACAGGACCGCGAAGATGGCAGTTGCTGTTGAATTGAGGTAGGAGAAGGAGTCGTCCGCAAGAGGAGGATCCGATTCATCCAAAGGTGTTTGCGCGGCAGCGGATGGCGACACAACAACGGCTGCGCCGCCATCCACCGTCATGGTGGTGGGTAGTAATAATACTAGCAGTAGCAGATAGATCATCATCGAAAAGCAAATTTCTTTTCGGATTTATTTCGATGGGGGGGTTTATGTCGCTTCTTTTAATAGTATGGATATGGATATGGAAAGAAACATGAATGTCGGGACAAACTCATGATGTGGTTTGAGAAGGAAAGAGTGCGGCTTCGAAGGTCAAATTAAGATGATTGGAATATGAAAACCTGGTATTGGGTTTGATGGTTTTCTTGGAGAAGGATCTTTGGCTGTCAGAAGTCACTTGAGTATATCAAAGAAGCCGTCCAATAAAATTATATATATGTATCAAAGAAAGTTTGGTGAAACGTTATTTGTTTTATGGAGCACTCTAACAGCAAGTCTAATGGTGATGGAAAATAACTAGGATTGGATAATTATTTTAGAATCAAAAAATGGTTAAAAGTTACTCCCATCTCTCACCGACTGGATCTCTCTCTCATCGGTGAGATATCTCTCTAATCTCTCCCTCTGTTCATCTCTCGCCTCTATCTCTCTCGCTCTCGCTCACTGGCGATAAATTTGCAAAAAATGACAACCTTTTCATATTCCGTCCAAGTCTTCGACGAGTTGAGGTAACTCCAGTTGTCCATTTTCTTGTAATTACAGTGGTTTGATAATATTTGATGATATGTACATTATAGCTTAATCATTTGGGGATGGATATATCCATCTCCATATCCATCAAATGAATTTTTCATCCCCATCAAAGTCCTGATTTTTGCATATGGGGAGGAAAAATGACTATCCATATATACATCTCCACATTGGACTTGATCTAATAATCTATTCCCTTGAAAAAGTCTAGCGACATCACATTATGACACCACATTTTTTTATTCAATAGATACAAGTTTGGTGTCCCCACACACAATGGTGGAGTCAGGATTTTCGATAAGTGGGATCGAAAATTTGAACTATATGTAGTTCATAAACGAAATCTTGATTTGTTTTGAGAAACGAACAAATTAGCGTTACGTTTGAGAATTTTATGGGTAGAGATTCTATTTTGACTCATTTTTGTCTTAAGTACAAAACCCTTATATTGACTGGGGTAAAAATAAATTTTCAAGTGAGGTCAAATTAGTAAAAATGGAATAAAAATTATACACACCTCTATGAAAATTTGGCAGTCAGTGGAGTCGGTTGTCCAACCTTGTCTCTATATCCCTCCGCCACTACCCACACAAGTGCTTATGTGAAATCTAACACACTTGTGTCCATGGAGTTAAAAAAAATATGGCGTCAATAGCTTGCTAATTGCCCTTAAACTTTATACCCAAAAACAGTGTGTTCCAATGAATAGGTATAGCGGATCCAAAAAAAAAATGAATAGGTATATTTTTCGTCAACTTAAATTATTATTATTTTTTGCTTGAGTAATATATCATATGTGTATTGAGGAATACAAAATGAACAATATGTCGGATGAAAGAATCTTTCAAATTCATCATAGATAGGATTGAAAGAATAAAAAATTGGTCTAGGATCCATTATAGCATATTTGTAATCTCACTAGTTCACTTCTTCAGTTTCGAATTCAGATACGCACGCGGCGCACGATACCGCTCCTTTGCCGATTTTGAGGTGTTTGATCTCCGGGTAGTTATATACTGGGAACGATTTTATCACCTCTGGATCGAGGCTGCCGCTCGAGGAAAGCTGGGGTGGGGGGTTGGCGGCGGCGAAATGATGCATTGTTCTGTTGTCACCATCGTCGCCGGTGCAGTGGCGGATGTAGATGGTGGTGAAGCCAGTCAAGAGGAATGCGAACTACAGGACTTGAGGTAGGAGAAGGAGTAGTCTGCAGGGCAGCAGGAGGAGGATAGGTCCGATAGGACGATTCATCCGAAGGTGTTTGCGCAGTGGGAAGATGGCGGCGCAAGGACGGCTGCGCTGCCATCCACCGTCATGGTCGTGGGTACTAATAATACTAGCAGTAGTAGCAGATAGATCGTCATCAAAAAACGAATTTCTTTTCGGATTTATTTCGAGGGGGTTTATGTCGCTTCTTTTCATGGTATGGATATGGAAACAAACGTGGATGTTGGGACAACCATTTTGAGAAGGAAAGAAAGCGGCTCCGAAAGTCGAAGAAGATCGTAACACGAAAACCTGGTACTGGGTTTGATGGTTTTCTTGGAGAAAGATCTTTGGCGGCTCTAAATTAGGCCTACCGTGCATCACATCAATAGCTCATTACAGGAATGAGCAATCTGAATTTAACCAAAATCTTCTAAAGAAGAGAATAAATAATGAATCAGAGCACAGGGGCCATCTACTTATTTTTTGTTCAATAAAAAGTATGACAGAGTGGCTGATATTTATGTCAGTTAACGAATGAGCCCAAAAGAAAAAATATTGCATGTTGGGTCTTTTGAAATAGTTTGGATCATTTTGATAATAATCAGTTTGATCTGTTTTATTAGGAAGATTTACGCTTCGAGTACGTATAGCTCTAATACGTACTCGTTTAATAATACATACTGGTTAAATATGAATAAGTATAAATCTATTTCAAAATGCTCTTTCCTTAGAAGAGTTTGTTTGAAATGCTGACCGTTAAATACAGTTTTGAACGACTTGGATGATATCTTACAACACTGTAGTGCATCCCTACACTATAGGATTTCCAAATCCTCTACATCACTGAAATATATCGCACGGTGTATCAAGAATATATCAAAGAAAGTTTGGTGGAATGTTGTTTGTTTTACGGAGCACCCTAATAGTTTATTGCTCTTGGAAAAGTCTAGTGACATCGCATCATGACACTGTATTTTTCATCAACTTAAATTTTTTTTGCATAAGTAATATATGTATTGAAGAATACAAAATGAACCAATTGTTAGATGAAAGAATCTTTTACAAATTCATCATAGATAGGAATATATAGGATTGAAAAACTCAAATTATGTGGTTAACCAAATAGCCACGGATAATCCTCCTCTCTCCGACTTGTTTAATTTCAATTCGCAACTACACGTACAAATCTGTGGGCATAATCCATGGTAAGGAAAGGGACGTACAAATAGACAAAACCCTAAAGGATGCAGCATTCAAGCTACAATAATTTAAAATGTTAATTTAGGTCAATTTTAAACTATTGCTCTCTCGGATTTTCTATTTTCCACGCTACGATATAGAAATATTTCTTTTATCAATTAAACTCTTTACCAGGTCAAACTTTCAGCCGCCTTCAGACTCTCTACTCCCACGAACGGTTATTTTTAGTTATTAATGTTACATAATTGAAATATGGCTAGCTAAGCAAGTTTAGTACAGGATGATATTTGAGTTTCTAAATAAATAACAGTAACAAAATGATTTACCCACATACACTGATGTGGATGCTCTAAACTATATATCGCATCAATTTATTTAAAATTATTCAAATAATTAAGAATACATACATAAAGAATAGTAACTCAACAGATTGTTGAGTACTAACTGTTTGCATTTTCTTATTTTGGCTAGCATTAACTAACTAGTCTAACATACAATGATGCTTTAATTTTTTTCTTAAAAATTATACTCCGTAGCAAACAGAAGATATATGTGAGAACCAAAGTCCAACATCGAATTAGAAGTGGAAGTAATATATAACGAATCATGAGTAGTTATTGTATAATTCGAAATTAATTTTTTTAGCCACGTGTTTAGGTTAAGAGTTAACAGGTCAGCTGGCGCGGGATCAATATAGGTGGTATCAGAACCTACACCAACCGAAAGTGCGGGCCGGATCCCGCAAGACGTTCTTGGGTGATGAGTTTGAGGTGCTTGTCATGCCTAGCTAGGTAGATCCCACATGAGACGAGCTTTAGGAGCTTAACGTGCGTGCTTAAGCAGGTACTTGTTCCACATCACTTGGTTGGTAAAAGCTATTGAATCATGGCCGCAACGAGGATGTTGAGATTCTAAGAGGGTGAGATTATGAGAACCCAAGTCTCACATCGGTGGGTATTAGAAGGTGGAAGTATTTGACGAATCATAAGCAATTATTGCATAACTTGAAAGTTTACCTTTTATTAAGGCTCTGTTTGTTTTGATGTAAAATGTTTTTCATGTAAAATATTTTTTCAGAAAACAAATTTTAAACTTTTATTTTCAGGTGTTTGGTTGGCATTTGAAAATATTTTCAGAAATCAACAAAATAGGGTAGAAAGATTTAGAGAGGGCTTAAACGGTAGAGAGATCTGAGAATATTGGAATGAACGTGAATCAGGACCGACGATCGAGGAAACTGAGCAGTGAGAATTACCGTAGAAGATAGAGGGTTTATTTCGGAAAATAACTTATGGAATTTTAAGGGTAAGTCATTTTCATCCAATTAATGGAAAATATTTTACATGTAAAATATTTTCCTCATTTTTTACACAACTAAATACCGAAAAATAGGAAAAATATTTTATCGGAAACATTTTTACACCCAAACAAACGGAGCCTAAGTCATGTGTTTCGGTGGCGTTGTATTTAAGGCATTTTCAATTGTCAATTTTGAAGAGTGAGATGAAGTATTTAAATTTGATGGAGTTTTTGGAAGAGCGAGTTGGAGCCTGGAGGTACAAAATGCTACGTGGCTCTTCAAATTAGCTATAAAAAGTGGGTTGTATACAATATACATTCGGGTTGCTTTTAGGATGACAAAAGATCACTTCCGAGAATTTGTTAAAGAAAATATTTTTATTACGATTTCCGGGGAAAGGAAAAAAGTAATGCATGTTTCTTGAGGTTAATTTATGCTGCAAATAATGTACAAGCTAGGAATCCTCACGTTCTTAAAACAATCTGTTTTTTATCCCAATCGATATATAATTATATACCAGAAACCAGAAAAAATCCGCTCCCATCTACTATTGCCAGAGTGAGAAAATTTCTACTCGACTTTCTGAGTTTCCATCGAGTTAAACAAGAAGTCGAGCAGATATTTTCTCGCCCTTAGCGGCCAGACAATCAAACGGCACTCTCACGGAACGTCAGAAACAGCTTTGACGTTCCCCCCGCTGTTACCTCACCGTCACCGTTAACAACGCCCATCTTCGTCTACCTGACAGAACCGGTTCTAGAGAAAAATGGCCTCGTCATAGTAAAAAACCACTGGTCCGGGGTCCCACCTCGGTCCACCTGCCTCCTCACCTCCTCTGGCAACCTCAGCGTATACCTCTCGCAGTCCTCGCCCAGTCGAACCAGTGAGTGACCCGTTGAGTGCGGCCTCGGAAACATCCTCACTCGCGCTCTCGGTTCTGTATCGACTCGTTGATTTTCATCAACAGCAATTGCAATCTGATTCTGAATTTGAACTTCAGTTCTGGAGCTGGGCTCCTCCGTCGATTCGATTCCTTGACTCAGGTTGGCTCGGCAAAGCGGACAGGTGGAGTGAGAGGCCAACCAAGGGTCGATACACTCGGGATGAAACGCGTGGTCGCACTTGGGTAACAACCGCAGCCTCTCGTTATCTTCGAATTCGGATACGCACACGGCGCACGATAGCTCTCCTTTGCCGATTCTGAGGTGTTTGATGTCGGAGTAGTTAAACATCGGGAACGAATTTATCATCGCGGGATCGAGGCCGCTTGGGGAAAGCCGGAGCAGGCGGCTTGCGGCGGGGGCGTAAAGTGGTATTGCTCCGTCGGCAGCATCGCCGGCTGCACAGTGGCGGATGCAGATTGTGACAAAGCCAGTCAAGAGGAAGGCAAACACCAGGACCGGGTAGATGGCAGTTGGTGTCCAATTGAAGGAGGAGGAGTAGTCCGCAGGGGGGTCCGTAGGTGCCTGCGCGGCGACGGGCCGCGCTGCCGCCGCCGTGGGTAATAGTAATATCAGCAGTAGCAGATAGATAGGCATCCAAAAGCGAATTATCTGTTTGGATGTATTTTGGCGGGGGTTTATGTTGCAATGATGTGGGAAGAGAGCGGGATTTACTCCTACGTAACAAGAGATCAATGTTGATTTTGGGACAAAACCATTACCTGGTTTTTTAGGAAGAAAGCGGCTTCAAAAATCAAAGATGATCTTGTCTTTGACGGCTTCAAAAATCAGTATCCAGGCTGGTATAAAAATCTGGGTACTGGAGTTTGACGGTTTTCTTCATAGATTTGGATTTTAGTCCACTAGGAGTATTATACTGGAGTATTTGTTTTAAGAGCACCCATCACCCTCATCGCTCATTGCGCTTCTAGCCTTTCTACGCAAACATTGTTCGTGACTGTATAAGCGGATAACGATGGTTAGTAAATAAATTTTTTATTTTTTATTTTTTATGTATGGATAGATAACATACTTATCGAGATGCACAAATGAACGGCTATAAACTTGTAATGATCTTAAGGGGGATTTGATTTTGTTTTTACAAGTACATATGATGGATAAGCCGGAAAATGAAAGGATAGTGATAGGATTTGAAGTGCTCAAATTATGGGGGGTTGACTGGAATGGCCATAGAGAATCATGATCTTCTCTCCGAGCTGTTTATTTCCAATTTTTAACATAAGGCAAAACTATGGGCATTTTCCACCGTAGAGTAACATATGGACTGGGGGACTGTGCTATGTAGTTTCGTGCTACATAGCCTTTAGCTAGGCTTTTCCGGCATCGGTCCCATAATCGGATAAGTTCACCGCGTAGAGCTCATTGAGTTCTACATGCACACCAAAAATCAGTTCGATCAAATATCGTTAAGTGCCTAATCGGAACATATATAACTTGAAAAAAAATGACTCCTAATAGATACGAAACACTGGATCAAAACCACTAAATCCATTTTTTTCATGTTATATGTGTTCCAATGAGGCACTTAACGATATTTGATCGAGCTGATTTTTTATTCAAATGTAAAACTTGACGAGCTTTACGAGGTGAACGTCTCCGATCATCGGACTGATGCCGAAAAAGCCTCGCCGAAGGCTGCGCAGCACAACATGGTCCCCCGTAACATACAGAAAAGAAGAAAATAAAAGTAGGAGTAGGAGTAAAAAATACTTCTGTCGTCTCAAATTGAATGACAATTTTTGATATTTGTACCAATTTTAATTTTTTATATTTTTCAATATGAATCTCAAACAATATAGAATATAAATTTTGTTTGATAGTTCTCGATTAGTTCTTTATACAAAGTTTTTAAACTCATGAAAAACATTATAGATTGAAAGATATGAATAATGAAAAATAACACAAATTTAAGAATTATCATCGTTTTTACGACGGAGGGAGTAGAACGTAAATAAAGATTTTTCTGAAAGACTTTCCGTGATCCAATTACAGAAAGAAGTTCAAAAGCATTCCAGCCCAAACTACCCAACAGGCTACGCAAGCAACAGGCAGGAAGCCCACATGATTTGTTTCATTGTTTGGCCGAGGACTATGAACTTGAAAAGCGGACGGACCGGCCATTTTCTCATTTGTTTGTGATTAAAACTAGTACATATCGAACCACCATTCCCCCCGCAAAACAAATCTAACATAGGAGAATAAAGCTACAATAAAAATAACTTTTATCAAAATGGGATTGGTCATGGAATTAATCAAGATACGTCCGCAGAACGGCGTAAGTTGGCTGGACACCTGAGTAATCATACAATATATAGTACTCGTATCAAAAATCTTAATAATTAAGAACGAAAATAATGAGTTGATAACATAAGAGAATTAACCGTTTAAACTTCCCGATTCCATTTAACATGTTACGTACTATTTGCTCAGGATAGCAACCTAGCTCCCTTGAAATGGAAGAGGTTCCAAAATAGAAGGAAAAATGCCCAAGAGAAACTGACAATACGTTACAACAAGAAAGCATTCAACTTAATTTTATATAGGAGCAGTGTTTTAAAACTCGCTACTCGCTACTCGCTCGGCCAAACACCTTGGAGCAAGTACTCGGCGTTAGTTAGCGAGTACTCGGCGAGTAATGCCCACCAAGTAGGGGACTAGTCCCCTCGGCCAGGCACCTTAGAGCGAGTACTCAGCGAGGAATCCAAATTTTAGAACATTGTATAGGAGACCATATCTTTTAAATTTATTAGAAAAGTAGTGTCTTTTTCTATTTACTAAAATCTTTTAGTCAAATTTCGCGGTAGGTTGAAGTACAATCAAAGGTTTCTTTCAATTCAAGTTTATAATTCAATTGATGTGGTGCTATCAATATCATCAATCAATCAATACATCTATGCAAACGTGAGCTTCCAAACCCCCATTCTTAATTTTCTAGGTTTTTCTGTTTCACTTAATTTTTTAAAATTTGGTGTGGGGAGAGAGAGAGAGAGAGAGAGAGAGAGAGATTTTAAGGGAATTGAGGAAAAATTATCCAATGCCCCGGTGACATTTTTATGTGGTGGCCCAACTCATATTTCCACTACACATTTGCGTAGTTTCCGGTATAATGCTCGCACAAATTATTTTTTGGTCCCTTGCATTAAACAGGTAGTACTTGTAGTATATATTTATAGTTATGGTCACGTCCAAAGAGATTAGTCGAGATCTTCTAAGGACGTACTCTCAAGGGGATCACAAGGACAAGGTAGTTAACAAAGGGACAAAATTAACCCTAACATGGAACGGAAACAATGTCGTTTTCCCCCACCTTACCTAAATTTGAAAGATTAGTATTGGTGAACAAGCAACCCAATGCATTTTTTTCTACATAAGTTTCTCATCAAACGTCTTGCCTATTAATTTGGGAAGAAGCTACAAGAAAATTGAAACATTTCAAATCAAGAGCCTTTTTAAAAATAAAAAATAAAAATCTTTATTGTAATGAACTCTCGAAGATTTCTGGTTACTTTGATTTTGCTTAACGTAGAAGTGGTTTCAAAACTCAATCAATTTCCTGTACTTATTTTTCAATTTTCAATTTTTAGCTTTATCAAACAGAGTCTTAATGTTTGGCCTTTTTCTCTTCCATCCTAATTACTTGATCATAATCTGAAGAAACTAATTGATTTTGACAGTCATACATTGGGGGCACCTTTATCTCACAACTTACTCTCAATATTTTACTCGTCGTGCAATTTTTTCAAGACAAACAATCTCTAATCATGTGACTCTCAAAAATTGATTGTGGTTTTTTTTTTCCCCCATATATGGACAGTAAACTTTGACAAGTACAACTCAATAAAATTTCAATAATTACGAGACCCTGTATAGTGAGTCTTCATTTAACGCATGCCATCGCACATGCTATTTTGCTCTTGCGCACAAAAGCTTCACGTACTGAGTTTTTTTTTGGGATAGAGATAAACACGCTATACACGTGCAGTTGTAATACCGTATTGGTACTTGAATTCCCATTGCTTCTTCGAAGCCGGAGGTTATAGAATTTTACTCCCTTGTGGTTTGGCCACGATGAAGAGATTGATTCGGTCTCTTTGTTAATGTTTCAGGACGGAAGGCATGCTCATCTATTCTAGTCCGTCGGCTTCTCATCATCATGTTAATTTCAGCGTTTGTCACTTGTTGGGTCCGTTTAGTATCTCTTGTATAGCCAGACGCCTAATAAAAAATGGAATTATGAAATTTTAACTTGATAAGAATCCATCCTTTTGACCTTTCGCATATTTCATTGATCGTACTTGATGCAATTGCAAATAATAAGGGTTTTACATTTGTTTGGGAAAACACTATTTAACAATTAGCTATGAAAGTTCCTGCAAGAAAAATCTGTCATAAGTTGTTAGGCCCGTTTCCACTAACAAAAAAGTTTCAGCATTTTACCATTTCGTTTCCACTAACAAAAAATTTGTCTACAAAAATTATTTTTGCTACAGTAATTCTACTCACAAACCTATCAATAACTTATTCACTACTGAAAACAACTTGGTATTTCTCAACGGAAACACCTAACAATTTTTTAACCACAAATAAAAATCTACAAATTTTTCACTACCAAAAACACCCCCTTAGTTTAATTTGAGTGCTTAATTTTTGAATGCTAGTAACAATTTTGTCTCAATAATTCCTCAGCTAAAAATCGATTTGTATTCTCACGTGCAAAGTTGCTATAAACACATGTGGATGGGGCAACTTGGCTTTCCAGTCCCATGAGGTCTTTGGCCAAACAGTATTAGAATAGAGGTGCGCACAGTTAAGTGACAGGAGTTCAACTCTCCTTCTAAAACGTTAATCTAATAATTCTAACAATACTGACTTTGTCAACGGAAAAAATGGTTTTTCCGCTTAATTGTTTGCTTCTTTAAAAGAAAAAGAAAAGAAACCAATCCTTTTACTCCACGCTCTTTCCATATTTGTGTCTCTTTCCATCCAAGAGAGAAGAGAGATAGAGAGAGAGAGAATGGCCTTAGAAACTGTGGTTTTTCAACAAGACCCATTTAGTAACTTAAATAGTTACGGGTACAAAGAGGCGGAGGAGTACCACTGGAACACCAACTCTTGTTCGCCGGAGGTTTGTGCCGGCGATGGGTTACTTGCCGGAGCTTCGGTAGAGGCGCCAGCACGGCGGAAAAGGCGGCGCAATTATAAAAGCTCGAAGAACAAGGTAGAAATGGAGAACCAGAGGATGACTCACATTGCAGTGGAGAGAAATCGCCGGAAACAGATGAATGACTACCTCGCCGTACTCCGGTCGTTGATGCCGCCTTCTTACGCTCAAAGGGTCTCTCTCTCTCTCTCTCTCTCATGTTATTTTTTTAAAAATTAAATAAGTTTCGAGAATAATCTTGGGAAATTTTTCTACTAATTTTATTAATTAAAGATAATCTTTATATTGACACAAACTACTTTAATAATTGCATAGAGGTATTTTATTTTTATTCAAAAATTAAAATGATGCAATTTTTTAGAAAAGGCTAAAATTATGGGACAAAAGTGTATTATTTCTATTACATAAAAAGTTGTTTTAGAGATAGATTTGAATTCTCTCTTCTAATCAGGGTGACCAAGCATCCATAGTAGGGGGAGCCATTAATTTTGTGAAGGAGCTAGAACAACTCCTCCAATCCCTTGAATCCAAAAATCAATTGAAGCAACAATCCCAATCCCCTCGGCACTTTGCAAATTTCTTCACCTTCCCTCAGTACTCGACTCGTTCGACTCACCAGAGTAATCAACTGCTTACGGGCCACGAATCAAGGATGGCAGCTGAGAAGGAATCCACCATTGCTGACATAGAAGTGAGCATCGTGGAAAGCCATGCCAACATCAAAGTACTCTCAAGAAGACAACGAAAACAGCTTTTGAAGATGGTTTCTTGGTTTTATTCCATAGGCCTCACCATTCTCCATATCACTGCCACAAGTTTTGTTGATCAGCTGGTCCTTTATTCATTCAGTGTTAAGGTTAGTTTACTATAAGCCAATTCCAAGGATGGGATAGGGGGGTCTAGTAGCGGCGACCGCCACGACAAGAATTTTAAAAAATACAATTATTATATGTAAAAAAAAAATTTATGCCCAACTTATATAGTCTCGCCACTACTAAATTTTTTTAATATATATTTCGCCACTGTTAGGGTAAAATCCTGGTTCCGTCCTTGGCCAATTCAATATGTCAACTTAAGCAAGGATAAATTGTACTTTGCACTCTAAGCATAACATTTCGCTTAGTTGGCCGTAAATTGTTTAACTTTAATAAAATTCGTACTTTTTTTTTTGGTCAAATTATATGATATTAGTATGATAGTATCGAGTATTTGTTAAATTACCATACGTGGGCCAATATTCTGTCCAAATGAGTCGAACTCTAGACTCACATGCACTCCTTTGAAGCACTACACGACAGTTGAGCCAAACCCAAACTCAAGTTTGTACTTCATATGTTGCAATTTTATCAATTTGGTCAAGACAAAAGCTTTAGTGACGCTGAAGCTTTATTCTACTAGGCCATTTACGTGTGACAGTTCCCTATTAAATTTTGACCCTATAAGGTTACAGTTTACGCTTTTGACCCTCATTCGTTCATGTCATATGTGTTAGGGCTGTTACGAACCCGACCAGACCGAAAAAGACCGAAAAAACCGACCGATCGGTTCGGTCTTCTGTCGGTCCAAGGGAGTTTTTTTTCTGTTCGGGGTGGACCGAACCGAACCGAACCTAGGTCGGTTCGGTCTCGGTTTTCTTGAAATCTATACCGACCGAACCATATATATTATATATATTTATATAAATTGTTTTAATCTTCTGGCTCTTATTGTTTTGAATTGTTAACTTCAAACAAAATTTTGAATGGTTAACTTTTGGCTCTTACTTTTTTTTTTTGGAATTTCATTGCTTGATTTATTTACGTTTTTGCAAAATTTTCCAATCGATTGCTCTCTTTGTTCTAAATTACTTTAAATCCTCTAAGTTATATATACTAGTGTAGAAAATATTTCCAATCGATTGGAAAAAAAAAAGGGGGTGGAAGAGTACTTGTGAAAGTTGTAATTGTTTGAGCACATATATTTTTTTTTTCAATTGGTGTTTGAAAAAAAAAAACAGGTACAAATTACAATGGCCCAAATGTGAAAAAATGACCCAAACATGGGTGATTGACTTAAGGTTGAAAATTGCCCAAATATGGGTGAGAAACATGTGAAAATGGCCCAAATATGGGTGAAAAAATGGCCCAAACATAGCCCGTAGTCTATTGTTAATTTTTAAAAATGGCCCAACTAAGGCTCATTTTAGGCGGACCGAACGCCCCGAAATCCCCGACCGAACTGAACCGAATAACACCCCTAAAATTATGTGTGTTTTTCATTAGAGTGGTAAGGAAAGAAATCGAACAGTTAATACCCAATTTTAATAGTAAATGAAAGTTCAAAAACAAAGTAGGGTCAGCGCAACACTTTGGCAGTGTCTAGAATGGCCCTACTATGCGTTCCTCATAATCTAAAGAATTGTGGGTGCAAAGTGTAATCCATCTTAGTAAACAAAAACTAAGAATTATCAGTGCTTTTTAATCTTGGATTAGTGTTGTTTTGCGTCAGGTTGAAGATTATTGCCAGCTGAGTACGATGAATGAGATTGCAACCGCAGTGCATGAGATGATGACAAAGATCCAAGAGGAGGTCATGCCTAGTTAAAACTAAGATGTTGTAATTTGCACTTGATTAAATACTATTTTGAGATTTGGTAGGATTGAGAATCATTGGTGGGTAAAACTTATAAGGTTTCAAGTCTTAGGTGTTTTGTGTCCTGTTATATGAGAAGAAGCCTTGAATGTATTATATGCATAGCTAGCTTATGTGTGAATTCTCCATGAGTTGTAATAATAATACTAATACTAATACTGTATTATGGGGCAATCATAGAGCTTTCTGCATGAGGAGACAAGAGAATGAACAAAACTTTCTTTTTTGGTTGGTTGGCTTGGATGAAGAGCACCAGCATTAATTCCATTATTGGCCTATCACTTCCAAAATGTGGGCCGCCCTTTTTTCCAATTTTTATAACCTGGGCCTTTCTATGTCGGCCAGGTTTTGTTCAGGATTTGGCCCCAAAATAGTACAAATTTTTCACGGGGGGGCCCAAAAGTACTTTATAGTTCCACGTGTATACTATCACATTTGGACAGCAGGTCATTATCCGATAATATTAATGATTTAATGCACTTTTTATTATTATAGGGCTGGCTAACCATCGATCGCTTGGATAATATGTTATGTAATACTCCCTCCGTCCCACTTTGTTCCGCCTGTTTTCTTTTTGGAACATTCCCAAAAATTGTCTATATCTCACAATTTATAATGTTTTTTATGATTTCGAAAACTTTGTTTAATAAAATAAATTGAGATCTATCAAACAAGATTCATATTGAATATATAAAATATTATAAATTGTGAGATATAGACAATTTTTTGGAACGTCCAAAAAAGGAAACAGGCGG
Source organism: Rhododendron ovatum (assembly GCA_019656835.1). Taxonomy (NCBI): domain Eukaryota; kingdom Viridiplantae; phylum Streptophyta; class Magnoliopsida; order Ericales; family Ericaceae; genus Rhododendron; species Rhododendron ovatum. The sequence goes on from CM033790.1 coordinate 35,282,697, forward strand.
AACAAAGTGGGACGGAGGGAGTATTAAATACGGTTAAATTTCCATGTACATCTAAAGAATATGAATACACATTCGTGGATATTAACTCTTTTTTTTTTTTCCCGAACATTGATAAACCTTTTACAAATCATCCACTGCCCTTAAGACGGTGGTTACAGTTTCCTTTTTCATATCAATTTTTTAACTTCGAAAGATTCACCTACGTATCGAACAATCACGTTGAATGTAGGCCTAACTCAAATGGGTAGTTTCTTCAAAATCTTTTAATATGATCAGTGCTATAGATGTCCAGACACATATTCAAATACAAATGTTTTTGTAGGCATTCTTATTCTTCTTATTTTTTTTAACAAAAGTGAGAAGTTATATTGGTGTAGTACAGAATTCATGACAAATACAAATGTTTTTACAGGCATTCAATGCGCGTGAAAAACTAAAATACATATTAAACATTTATAGTAAGTGATAGGTCAAAAAAAATGAAATCAAATAAGGTGACAAAGATGATCTTTTGGCCATCGCTTGCTATAGCCGTTCAAAAAAAAAAGAGAAAATCGGGATCAGTCGGCAAGATGAGATTATTGGGTCAGTTGAAAAATTGGAATGAAGGTAAGAGAGTAATTTCACATATCAACTCATTTAGGTAATTGCTGATTAGGAAGAAGACATAATGGACCCTTTAAACACACACACATAATACCCAAACTCCCGATATGGGAGCTAGCCCAGCTAACGCAGGCTCAAGAGCCTCGCCACTAAGAGTGACACCACGACAGATGGCCCAAGGGGCTTGCACCTGAGGTCAAAAACCACATTGGGTGGGCGAGACTTGGTTGGAAAAAGAAAAGAAAAGTTGGATAAAATCGAAAATAAACGGAAAATATCGCGGTAAAATACTTAATCGAGACGGTTCAAGGGACACCAAAAAAAACACCTAAAAAAATCCCAAATCTCAATCTCATAGTTCCGGGTCAAATTTTTATGATCTGAATCGTTCAATGTGTGCAGAATGTGATTCTAATGGTGCCCGCAAGAAATTAGCAAAAAAAATGACAGAGAAAAACTTGATTTGAGCAGTTTTTATTTGAATCGTTCAATAAAAAACTGTTTGAAACTGTTCGGATCAAGCTCTTTCCGGTCATTTTTTTTGCTGATTTCTCGCGGGTACCCTTAAAATCACATTCTGATTATATGGAGCTGCTCGGATCATCAAATTTTGATCAGGAACTATGAGGTGTTTTTTTAGGTGTTTTTTTTGGTGTCCCTAAACCGTCCCGATACTTAATATGTTGAGTTTTTTTTTTATCCCTCAAACTATACACATTTTTTCTGCTTAGTCTCTAAACTATCAATTTGAATATTTCATCTTTTTAATTATCATATTGTTACATACTTAGTCCAATAGATAATAAAAGTGAAGAATTTGGACGGAAAATGCCATGTAAGGTATGTTTGGGACCTTGTAGAATAAATACTTGATTATGAGAGCTCTAGAAAGAAAAATTAATTATAACCTTTTAGCATAAAATGATCAAAATAATAAGATTTTCACACCGGTTCACATGGATTGAAAATTAGCTCGCTTAATTTTTAACCATATTTTTAATATATAAACTGTTGAAATTCTATATAAAGAACTCAATCTTTTTAAAAATATATATATGTATGTGTTGGTCTCTATAAAATGCCACGTAAGATTATAATATATGAACCTTGTAAATAAATTAAGTGGTCCAATTTTCAATCTGTTTGAATTGATGTGAATGTCTTATTTTTCTGATTATTTTATTTTAAAGGGTCATAATTAATTTTTATCCCTAAGGCTGTCATAATCAAGTATCTGCTTTATAGGGTCTCAAATAGTGTCTTACGTGAGATTTTTCGTCTAAATTTCTAATTTCCATTATCTATTGGATTAAGTAGGTAACAGTATGATAGTTGAAGAGATGAAATCATTAAATTGATAGTTTAAGGACTAAGTAGAGAGAAAGTACATAGTTTAGGGGATAAAAAGAAAAAAAACTCTAATATGTTAATTTCAGGGGACTTTCATGTAATTTTAGGGTTAGTTTACACCCTAAATCGATATCAAAATATATCGATCTGTTCGAAGCTGTTCCCCTCTTCTTCGACAACTCCACTTCGACGACGACGACGGCTGCTGTTGCTGTTCCTCTTCACGACGACTGGTAAGCTTGTCTCTCTCTCTCTCTCTGATCGACTCTCTCACTACTAATTCTACTGGTGCGGGGTAGTGGTTTATACTGATAGATGTAAATGGGCTAAGGAACTGTGTTACAGACTTTTTTTTTTTTCTTTTTTCCGGTAAATGTTTTGTGTTGGTAGTATATCATTGTTCTGAATTAAGTTTTTACTCAATGGCATTAATCATTCGGTTTTGAACTACGAACATTGAACTTCTCATTATTATGGATGTCATTTGGGGAACATTAGAAAAAAATTCCGAGTAATTGCTAGGCGCCGAGTAATCGGCCTCGAAGGTGGAAGGCTGCCCGACTACCGCCTTGCGAGTTTTAGAATAATGATATATACAAATATGAATTGCTTCCAAGTCATTAAAATGGCCATCATAGCTGTTGCACATTGCTCCGTCGTGATGATAGAGCTGTTTGATTTGGGTAATTTGTTCCCAATAACGCAGAAAAGTTATTATGAATTATCCCAGTTTTTTTTATTGTGGTTTGATTCAGTAAAACCTGATTTAAGCCCCTTTGGATTGTGAGAAAGGGTGTGAATAGTGTGATAAGAAAGGGAGCCATTTCTCACCTAATCTCACCCATTTTGATGAAATATAGTGAGAAAGGGGAAGGAGGAGCCAATCAGAAAAATATAAATTCCGTATTTTCTTCTCCATTTCTCACCAAATTACACCAAATTACTAAATCCAAGTGCATATGGAAAGAAACTCTAATCCTATATTTTCTTTTCTCATCAAGTCCCTCAATCCAAAGGGGCTTTATTTATGAATTAGGAAACCTAATTCTTTCACCTGTGTTAACAAATTGCGCTACAATCTACGAATTGTCAGATTGGGAGGAAATCCAAGTATAGGAAAAACAAGATGCCTCTGGGACTACTCTTAGGTTTAGGAAGGTCATGGAGAAGAAAGAGAACATCATCACTTGACATTCTATCTTCAAAGCGGGGCCCACGGGATTATTACAAAGGGAAGAACTGCAAGCCTACTGGTTTCCATACACGCAAAGGTTGGTTGCTCACTTACATCATCTCAGAAACTGGTGTTTAGCTGGGATCTATTAGCACGAGTGTTGGTTAGGGCGAACCGAATTTCAGAATGTTTAGGTTCATTTGTTATGTTTTAGCTAACTTTTTATGAGCTGAGCTGCCTATGTGCTTGAGTGAGCTTGAGTGTGCTCACAAGTATGAACGAGCAAAAAAATCATATATTTATGCTTGCATACAAGTCAAAAGCTGCAAAATAAATTTGTTATTATGCACATAAGTAAGTTCATACTTACTCATACAAGATTATAAAGAACATTGATGTACTCCCTCCGTCCCATATTACTTGCCAAGTATGGGGAATCCAACTTTTTAAGGGGACATGCATTAAGACATGCAATTAATCTCTGTCTCCTTAAAAACTTTGATTAGACTTCTAATATTACCCCTTATTCCCTTTATTGAGAACTATTTCCAATCATTAATCAGGGGGTAGTTTGTGTACTTTTTGGTTTGACTTTTTAAGGAGGACAAACATTGTGGGACATCCCAAAAAGGAATACATGACCAGTAATATAAGACGGAGGGAGTACAAGTTTATAGTACACGTAAAAGTTTACACATATTCAAGTTATATAAGTTTATGCACATTTAAGTCCATGCATGAAATTTTCATTCTATACAATATACACATACTCCAGGTTTGTGAGCCGAATGCTGTCTTGCATGGGCTCGGTCCATTTATTAAAGGAGCTTACAATTGAGGCTAAGGTTTGGCTCATTTAATGGACAAATCCAATTCGAACATGTCTCTATTAAGTCGAGCCTGAAACAGTTTGCGAACGGCTCGGTTCCTTTGTAGCTGTAGTTCTGATTCTTGGGGACTGGTTTAATTTTTACTCTTATTACTTCTCATGTAGTTGCTTATATTTGGATTTTCATACTGGTGCAGGTGGGTATGTTGTGGTGAATGAGAAACTGCCAAATTATGTTGTCCCTGATTTAACTGACTTCAAGGTACTCTTTTCCAAACCCATGTAAATGAGTATATGATAGATTTGTTGTGTGACGAGGATCAGCAAACCAAACACACGTGAATCAAATCAAACAAAGTGAAGGAGAGTTACGTGGTTCCCCAAAATCGGGTACATCCATGGGGGCATCAGATTCACTATTTGTAGGGAGGATTTGCAATCACACTCAACCTCACAAATACCCTACAATTGTTCTCTCAACTCATTGTATACAACCCCCAACTTATACAAGAGGAGTACAATAGTTATATAGGCAAGAGAGGAGCCTGTTTGCAACAGCTCTGAGATGACGAGGCACCATTTCAAGAGACCTTCAATGCTCTGCATCTCCTCGATGCTCTGCAACTGAAGACTGATTACCCATAGCTTCTAGAAGCCCAAAAACTTGGTCCTATCATTTTGAGCCAATTCTCCACAAGATTAGTGTCCAAATATACTTAAAAAGTTCAAGGAATTGGATAATTTGCATCTACCGCTGCATCACATAGTGCACGAGTAATTCTACACTTGGTGCACAATATAAGCTTGGCATTCGTGTTTTTTTTATTCCTGCTCGCGACATTGTTTGTGAAATCTACTTCCCCACAGTTTTTGTTTGCTTTGCTAGTTAGATGTTTTGACTCTTGGTCTGTTGGTCATCCTTTGTCTGAAAGTTGAGATTGTATCAGCACCTGGACTGCTTGTTAGTGCTTTGGCTTTAGATATGGGTTGTTTCCATTGGAACTTGGATTGAAGTGATTGTTTCTGTGATGCTTGTGACTGTTATTTGCTTAAGTGACATTTCAATAGATCAAGCGTTAAGATCACGGATTTCTTGTATCTAAAAGCATAAAAAGGTAAAAGCATCCTTAACATCATCGAGACTCATAGCTCCAGGCTCACTAAATCACTTAGCACACACAATTTTGTTCACCATGCAAGCAGAGCGAGGTAGCCCATCTGTCACTCTCCTAATTGTTGTTGAACTTTTGTGGGTCTAGAAGTCAAACATAGGCGGTGAAGGTTGTTGGATGCAGATGATAGGTGACTGGTCTAGATAGCTTGGACAAAAAACACAATCTTTCAACAAAAGAATGTCAGAGATCATGTAAAGGTGATGATCCGAGTTTAAGTCCACTCCCTTCATCTCTCAAAGCGTCATCTCTCTCTGTTGATATGATTCACACTCTAGCATAAGAGTGCTCTTGTGAAACTGGAGCACTCCTTGAGATTATACTACTTTTGAACTGTCGAATAACTATTCTGGCTGAACTCAAATTTAACAATCCTTCCCAATTTGTGGTGTTAGATGTGTCAAGGATAGGGAAAGAAAGGCTATGTTGCTAAAACTTGTTATTGTGACTTTTGCATGACCAGTTTTTAGATAGTGCAACTCGTTCCACGCTTCTAAAATGTAAGAAAAACACATTGATTTACTGTTGTGGAAAAAATATATGATTTCGTTTGCAGCAGGGATAGGGGGGGGTCACTTATCTGCCTGAAATATAAGGTGGAAGAAGACTACACTTCTCACTTGTTCCTCAACTGTGGGCTCCTGATTTGCTCTTTTTATCAAGAATATGATTTCGTTTGCAGCAGTTCAAAATGCTCTTTTCTGATGTTTATGTGCAAGCTTCTAGTTGATCTCTTCTCAGATTACTCGAGTATGCTTTTATTCTGTTTGTATAGATCAACTCATGTTGTTCCTTGCAATTATGCAGCTAAAGCCATACGTCTCTCAGTGCCCAATAGATGTTAAAACTGCTGAGGCTGCTGATTCTGCCAAATAACCAAATATATGTGGTCTCTCGGCATACCTCTTCCACTCATTGGAGTGGTGAAGAATAATTTTTTTTTCTTCGTTTATTTTAGGTGCCTTTATGTCTTCTTTTTGGCTTTTAGAAACACTGAAGAACAGTTGAATGTTACTTTCACTGAAGACCTATGGAGAATTCGGCTGGCTATTCAGTATTCACCCATTCTTTGATCCTTTTCATCCTGAATAAAATTATAGTGGGCTAGGGCAAATATTCCTCCTCACAGATCCCTCTGAACGGATGGTGACCAAGCTCGCTCTTCCACTCGGTAACGCTGTAAAATAGATAACCAGTTTAGTGCGTGCCGGCTGTATTCTAGCCTGAGAGCGCTCCAATGCCCAAGTCAATTCTCACTTGAGGAGGGAAATATGCAATGCTTAGATAGCAAGAAATGACGCACGTTTCTGGGATTTATATTGTACTCCTTCCGTCCCAATTTACTTGTCCTAGTTCTATTCTAACTGGATAAAAAAACTAGTTATATTTTTAAACTGGTAATGAATTTTATATCTAATATGGATATTGTTTGATAGATATCGATTTGTTATATAATACAATGTTTTCAAAATCACTTAAAATATAATTAATTATAAGATATAATCAATTGAAAGTAACACGAACTTTCAAAAGTGACAAGTAAATTGGAACGGAGGTAGTACCAATTATAGAGAAATTGTACTTGGACTCAGGGCCGGTCCAATGGGAGGCCCAAGAGGCCGCCGCTTAGGCCTTTACATTTTGGGCAAAATATAGGACACCCCTTCCTAGATAAGTATATATATTTTATGTGCAATTATAATACAAACTCCTTTGGTGGTTTAGTGGTAAAATGTTTGCTCTTCCACATAAGATGCTTGGATTCAAATCTTAGTAGAGTATTTTTTTGAAGTATCTTTTTGTAGAAAAAAATTTCTTCCAACACACAAATTAGGGCTGCGCTGATTCAAACTTTGAGTCCACTGAATATTATTGCAACCGCACAATTCATTAAGACCGAAATATTTACCATGTTGAATAGTATGAATGAAAATTATATATAGATAAGTATTTCTATTTATTGTTTTTAAATTAAAAAATATATGTAGAACACTATTCTATCACTTAGCTTAAAGCATCGAAATACCTTGGACCGGCCCTGCTTGGACTCCAAGCACATGCCCTCGTGACATCACTTGTAATCATTTTTCCCCAAATAAAGTCATGCATAACAATTCGAACTATCCACGTAGTTGGCTTCCACGAGGCCGAGCAATGCCATACCGTACCTATGCCATGCTGATGTGTGTCAAGCACCCGGTCATGTCAGGCCTAATCCAGTCCGGGAGCCCCCGGGCCTTTAGCCATCCACCTATCATACCATGAGCAGTTCATTTGTTACCGGATTGTCCACCAGATAACAGTTGGTCCGACATTTGAGTTGAGCAGCTTTTCTTTTGTTTTTTTGCTTGTTCTTGTTTTGCGTATTGTGTTTTTGTTTTGTTGCATTTGTACTTGTTTTGTTGTGTGTGTATATATGGGATTATCTTGTTTGTCGAAAAAAAAAAAAAAATTGGTCCGCCCAAATCAGGCTCTGCAGTCCTTTGCCTTTCAACAAGTTGGGCTCAGCCCATTCCATGCGGCCCAAACCATATCCAGTTCAACCCACTACAATTATTACGCCAAATTATGTAATTTTCAGAATTGGGAGAAAAAAGAGAGAGGAGAAATGGAAGATAAATACGTAGAAGCCGGTACAAATTTTTGTATAGACAGGAACTATTGCATTTCCCGCTCCTATTCTCTAGGAGTTTCAATCAGTTTTGGTTTATCAATGTACAGTTTCCAGGGGAAAATGAAGAAATCCTCCAAAGGCTAAAGCTAGGTCAGCAGAATCAACTGCCAAAATGATCCGTAAGATCTTTCGTCAACCGTTCACGGGACCTGTACATCTTGGGGGGAATTAAAAGTCCCATTCCCAATCTTTACAACAAGACGTAACCGATCATCATGCTTAGGCCCCTGACCTCCCGATTTCTGTTCCATCTTCATCTTCATCACTATCATTCCCACGCTCCAAACTTGGTCGTTTCAGCCTCCGAAATATTTCATCAAGAGATTGCGATGAAGAAACCCGATCGAGAAGTGTAAGAGATTGCGATGAAGCACGAGAGAGAAGCACATTATCTTGAAGTTGGCGCAGGGGAGTGAATTTCTTGGCCTCCACTTTTGCCTTGAAACTCTGGAAACCTGATTTCACGGATGCCCATTTCATAGCTAAACCAGAAGATGGGACTCCAGTTGCGTCTCCAGATTGAGAATTCTCTGCTTCTAGCAAGGAGACTTTAGTGGAGGCAATGTTGTCTACGGGCTTGATTTTAGATGTTTGTTTACTCTGTTCCCTAATGGCAGCATATTTGTTACTGATGGTGTCGTGGCTCCCGCTGTATCTATTAACCTCATCCTTCGGAGGTTTTGAAGAGCTTCCCTTCACATCCTCCTTGAATATACTGGTGGTTGCCTTCAGTTCCACAACGTTCATATCCTGAAACATTTTACTATCTGGTTCAGATATAAACCACCATTGAAGTTACCGGAATAACCAGCAACGAAAAAACCGCCTTTTATCTCTATGCCCTCAAATTACAAGACATATTATATGGTCACATATGCTTGTTTCAAGTGAAAGAACTGCCTTTTATCACCTCAACAGTTGGGGAAAATAATGGATGACCAACAGTAGTGAATTTAGTTTTCAAACTTCAATAAGTGACGCACAAACTTTCCTTCTCCATACGAAGTATGAACTGATGGTAAGCAGAGTTTTTATTTTTATTTATTTATTTATTATTATTATTATTATTTTTTTTTTGGGGGGGGGGGGGGGGGGGGGGGGGGGGGGGGTGTAGAGCACCCCATCCATCATACATACAATGTCAAATAGGAGAAAAGTAAACCTAAATAAGAAATTGATTTGATTGCAGCAAGGCTATCCAGTCGTCAGACGGGATATCACAGTTGCTCCAAACCAGGGTTTTGCAAGGTTTAAACAAGGCCCATGTGGATGCATATACGAGAGATGGGTGGGTAGGGGCTAGGTGGTGCAGATGGAGCTGGGGAATGAGCTGGCTGTTACAGAGAGTGAGAGGAAGGCGAAGGGAACATGCACGTACTTAATTTTGTCTTTGTACATTTATTGTCATGGCAATGTGTGTTTTCAACTTAGTTCAGGTTACAAGGGTATACTTACAGGTTTTTAAAGTTAAAGGGGGTATTTTCCCCGAAGAGTTTTTCATAACAATACGGTGGAGAAACAGAGTATTTGACTATTTGTGCTTTGACACTTCAAGTGATGTTTGCATACCGTGTTGTTGCCACCAGATTCCACATCAAAGCTCGTACTGTTGAAACTCCTAGCTAATGGTGCAACCTCCTCGCCAACTTTATGCCCTTGTTCAAACCAAGTCCGTTCTGGAGACCATAACACATAATATGTCGAAGAAGATAAGTAACTATCTAAATTAGAAAGTTGCACGCCACTGAGGGTATCACTGGGATCATGATTATGAGCTGGAAATAGGTCTAACCTTGATTTTAATTCTTAATTGGCGTGGACGACATAGAAAATTTGTAACAATAAAGAATGTACCAAGTAAATTAGAATCACCAAAATGTGATATGCTGACCTTTTTGCAAGATAAGTAATCCTGACGGATCAAAACCGTCTGTATCATCTGCATCTGTTTGGAGCCTAAATATCTTCCAGTTCCCAAAGAACTTAATTACCCGGTCAAAGAAATTGCTGACAACCAACAGAGTGTACATAACCATTATAAGTGGATAGATTCTGTTAAAGCCGCTCCCAAAGAAAGGGACGGCATCATCGATGGTCCCCATTCTCTGCAGTTAAAAACAATTACTAGTCAAAATGAAATGGGGAAGATAAGATAGAATACAAAATTCCTCTGCATCAAGTTAATACGCTTCTGCACATATGAAAGATGTGATGAAAGATAATTTCACCTCCTCAAAAGTAGTTTTCTTTCCATCCAGACTAATGAGATTGAGAAAATTGTATGAAATTGGAGGAGCATAACGAGCAACCATCCTAGCAGAGATGTTTGAACACCTGATAGTGTCAGTGTACAACAATACCATGGGACAGAATTTCACACTCACTTTTGTAGCAAATACCTCCTCTCTCTTCTTTTTTTTTTACCTTCAAGCAAACTAACAAAATCGTGCTTCCATTTGCAAAAAAGTATATCAGGAATTAAATCATCAATGAAAGAAATGGCATCTTTGTAAATTTTCTGAGATATGGACAAAAAGAGGAGGGTTCTATTTCTTTTTCACAGAAGGGAGTGTGAAATCATCTCCTAAAGATCACTGGATAATCAGTTTTCGGAAATAAGGGTACAAAAAAAAAAAAAAAAACTTACGAGCAGATCATGAGCAAGCTGACTGAGCTGGTTTGTCTTGGTGTAAGTGAGTAAAACATCATCGTGCCAACTTTGAACAATGAATAGTATGTGCAGACACACATATACATCAGGGGAACAAAAGCAAAGACCTATAGATTTTAGAAAATAGAACAAGACCTTCAACCAACCCCTCAAAAGTGAAAGAACTCAAATCATATAGTAAAAGCTACATAGCGCCAGGTGATAAAAGCAGTAGCTGACAACCACAATGCAAATGTCAGTTGCTTCATTAATTCGAAACAATGGAGTTCTACATAAAATATAGCAATGCAGAGAGTGATTGCATCCAACTTTGGAATGGCAAACTCACAGCGTACTTGTAATTTTAACCTAAAAATCATCGGACTCTTTCTCTACCATAATACATGAGCTAACCAACTTGATCTCCATTCTATAAATTCCAAACCCATGTGGACAATAATATCCATATTTGCACAGTCTTGGCATCGGTAAAACTCAACCTTAAAGGCTAGCTATTGAGGCCAGGGCATACAGCACATTATTCTCATATCCAGGTGTGAGACTTCAATCTCACACCCTAATTCACGCGCAATAGCAGCTCACGAAATCTTGGTGATCAATTCTATCCAGTGATTGGGAGTCTACTTCAAAACATCCGCCCAGCACCCACCCCCATAGTTTAGGCTCACACAAGAACAGCTGCCCCGTGTGTCAGAAACATATCTTACAAATCGTTGAGTACTCTAACTCTGATATCATGTTAGACGATGCTATATCAAACTCAGTCCCAAAAGCTACATTAAGTGGGACTTCGCTTCACACCAACAAGCATCAACATGCTGCAGGACTAAGATAAATGTGGACATATACGTTGCACGAGTACACACTCATTAAAAATGTAAGCTAATTGAAGCTCTGGTACCAGAATGTAAATATGGCTCGAGAAGTAAAAGATTATGTCATCATTAGAAACTATAGTCATCAAAAGCAACATATCCACATTATCTGACGGAAAAAAAACGGAACTACAATATCCAGCATCTACCTGCACGAGCACCTCTTGCTTTCCTGCAGATCTTACAAGAATTGAAAAAAGAGATAAATCCACCCCACGAGGCAGTAGTGTTGCCTCGGCCAATAGGATAGCAGCTGACATGCAACCAAGAAAGATGGCCAAAATCTTTTCAAGTTGCTTACTGAGGATACATCGCCAGATTAATTCTGAAAGCAGTGAACAACCTTTAAGGATTTTGGAACAGAAGTGGGGGATGTGCAATTACTAGAACAACAATCGAACAAAATCCATGTTCGCAGAGCCCTCTAATAAGTAAAAATTAAAATAGTGACCGTCGTTTCATGTACAGGCACAACAGAAAGTAGCATAACAAAAATAAATGTACATGCATAGTATTCACAGCGCAAAAAAAAAGCATAAGCTTTTAACCATTGAACATCAACAAGAAACCCAGCCCAAATAGGGATCACAAATCATTAAATTTCCGCACTGTTGTTATCCTTGGTCCCCATGAGGCAAGCAAGATGACGTTATTAACTCAGTTTAGCAAGATAAAGCAACTTTTTCTTGAAATGAAAAGAAATGCCTCCAGCGAAAAGTGCGAACATTCAAACAGGAATAAGAATTAGCAGATCTGATCATTACCCGTTGTGTCAAAAATAGGGCCCCATGTTCCAGTTCGAGCAGGTTTAAGGCTGGAAATGAATTTCCTGCAATTATAGCATCTGGATTCTTACGATCAATAGTAAAACAAGAAAAAAAAAATTATGGAATGGAAACTTGAACAAAGAGTTTCGTCAAAATGATCAATGGACCATTAAACAGTTGCAGGAATCTATTGGCAACATCTCAATTTGTGAGATGGTTAGTGTAAGCATATCCTCAACAGAAATGCATACGAGAAGGCCAACAGGACAGAAAGCTATGAAGAGGTTAAAGAAGATCAGATTTAATCCTATAATAGGTCCGATGCACGTGCACGTGCACATGCACCAACAGTGGAACGGATGTAACAATCAAAATATTCGTTATATTAGTGGTTCAAATTTAGTAGTTAAGTATGCTAACTGGAATAATTTGTACAGGTGTATATATACATGTATTATACATGTCTGAAACCTAGTGAACACCGAATGAAGGGAAGGAAAATATTTTGTGTGAGAAGCAAACCATCCAGTCGCACTGCGCTGTTCATAGTTCTTAACTATATCTTCCAGTTCAAGGGCCTCCATGACATATTTCATATACTCACTGCAAAACAAAAAACCGATTAGATACTACAGAACACAATAAGAAAACAGCAAACTATAAATTAGATGATTGATGCGGATATTATAGCACACATTCGCATTTACTGTGAATGACAAAAACCAAGAATGTTTGAGGCCATCCTGGACTACGAAAATAGCTTCATAGATACAAGATGGAAATGCCAAGCAAGACCAGTAGAAAGCTAAAGTTAGGTGACAAATTAGTATGAGTGGACCCCGGGTATTTCTTTTCATTTACTTTATTATAGTTCTATAGAGGATGTGATGGAAAATGGCAGCACCTGATAAAAGGCTATAAAAACGTGGATTGGATGGTTCTAAGGCCCAAACCTTAATTTGGCATATATTGGATGATGTGGGCCCTACCTGGGATATTAATTAGGCATTGGCTGGAACATTAAAGGCCGTGACTTTTCATGAGCCTTGTGTCTTTTCATTTAGGGAAGTTTGACCACATATTTAATGCATTCAACCTTCATGTATACATTCATCCTATCCAGCCATCTAGGGAATATGAATAGTTATTTGCATTCACACATTCATTCTGCCTAGACCTATTGGGAATAGGAGTAGTTATTTGCATTCAAGTATTATTGAGTCTATATAAGTCATGTAATCTCAAGAGCTTGAATTATGATTGAATGAATGAAAAAATTAGCTTTAAGCTTTACTGATTGTGTGATGCAATCTCATTCTTTGGTGTGATGCTAAAGAGGCCTTAGGTGTGATGCCTTTGGTAACCTAGGTGTGAGGCCTAGATCTATCCTTCTCTAACTCTTCTCTTCTTCTTATAAAATACTGTTCACGTCTACTGTTCACAGCCCCAAAAACAGCCTCTTTCCCTTGTGGTTGATCATACTTAGCCCTATTCCAAATCTGTCCTGCATCAGGATGTTAGGTTGATTTTCCACATCCAGATTTATATGAGGAATAATAGGGAAAGCTGGTAGAATGGACTTAAGATTATAAGTCCAACAAAGAGTGGGAAAGAGGATTTAAAAATCTCATAATTCATTTAAGGAATACTGGTCTTAAGAAGAAAAACATAACTACCTCAAGGTACTAAACAAATAGGCTGAACGGTTATTGTGAATTCTCAACTTTCAGCACCATCGTTATGCTTAGTTATGCTGTCTTTAGTTTTGTTTTGACTAGTATTCCAAATTTTTATGCCGCAATCCAGACAATTTGTGTGGCATTTTAAGAAGCTTGCAGGGAGAAGATTCACATGGTGTAGAAACATTTAACGACCAAGACCCCTGTACACCAAATTTAGGAACATAATTGATGTTGTTATCTGATCAACCCGTAAGACAATAATCCAGTTAGACAACACAAATACGAATACACATACAAAAACCACTAGGAGACAACCAGAATCAAATACTAAGTGCCTGCCATAGGAAGCATGAGGTGATGGGCAAATTTTTACATAGGTAATAGAACCAAAAGAAAACGGAACGAAACCGAAAACGACAAGAAAAACATCGTAGGAAACAATATCACTAAGCCATTTGCTTTTCTTTCTGTCTTAAGGATAGGTTAGTAGGCAATGGAATAACGTAATTATATACATTGGTATCAAAAGTGTAGATGACAAATACACGAAAAATGAATAAAAGCATGAGGAGCCATAGTCAAGTAAAGTTATATACCAATGAGGCTGCAAAATAATGTTAGTTGGTTTACCTTTTACAACGATAATACTCCTCTCTAGCTCCTCGAAGATGGCGTCTGAGTGTTGCCATCGATTTGTCATCTGTATCATACTCCATATCATTTTCTCCTAATCGTCCACCTTGAGGTTTGAAGGATGGATCTTCCCTGAACTGATATATAATAAATTGATTTTAGTAGGTATACAAGAACCTTGTTAGAACTGTAGGTTTTTGGAAAGATACATTCAGTAGAAGTACCATTTGAACTAACATATTATCAATAACATCCATGTAAGGTCTCAAAGGATCTCGCTTGGACATCTGCTTGGAAGTTGCCTGAGCCACCTAACAAATCAAAACATGCTAGAAAATGAGTGAATTAAGCAAGAGGTAAGAGACTAATTATAAAAATCAACCACACTCCAGGCATATCCAAACATCACAAGTGTCACTGCCTAACATAGAAGATATAAAATAGGATGCACACCCAAGTATATTTTGGTTTCTATGCAATAGCCTAGAAAAATATGTGAAAATTTGTTCATCTTCATCACGAGCAAACACAACCATGAAAGATTTTTTAAAGGGAACATAAAAAACTAGTACAAGTCTAAAGTGATATTCATACACCAAATAAGGAAAGGATCTTCTCAACTTATATAATGATGAAAAGCACTCACTTCAATGGCATTTGATAATTTGTGATGGGCATCATCAAGTTTCACAGCCATTTTCGCAATTTTATGAGAAAGAACCTTCTGCCGAGTGGTCCAATCAGAATTTCTCCAAATGGTCTTTGGGATTTCGCTCAAACCAAAACCAAGAAGAAATGCACCCGTAACAAGTCCAAAAGTATTCGAGCATGCCATAGCTAAACCCAATAGACCTCCATGCCTGCAAAAAAAGAAAGCAAGCACCAAGGCATGAAAAGAGATCAATCAAGAGCCTAAATATAGGGACCCCTCTTTAAAAAGAAGCAAGAGAGATTCACAACAAAGAAAAGGAAGCTCAGAAGGTGAGGAACTAACCGAATTTTGCCCATAATGACAAGGAGAATGAGTCCACAAAGACCAACAGATCCCACAATTAAATAGAATAGCAAGTTCATATGTATACTAGCCTTCAACCTTTCTGTCACAGTAAAGTCTCCAGCATCTTCAAAACCCTGAATAAGGGGCACCACAGCCCTGCTTAGAAGAATAACATGATCTAATTACATGAGTACATGTCCATCTATGGGCTATGCAACAAATAGGGTGTTTCTTTAAGCATATAACCAACACCTACCTATATTTGCAAACATAGGATACATTCACACTCACATACTACAACCACTGCCATAGAAGTAAAATCTAATAGCTGCACCCTAGCATGTTTCTTCAATGTGCATTTCCTATATGAGCTCAACACTACAACTCCTCCCAGGGAGAGAAAAGTAATATAGCATCCAATACATGCGCAAACAATCAATATAAGGCAATAGATATATCCAAAGGGAATTGATTGGATCTAATACCCATGGCAACGAGACCACATCATATGGTACTTGAGAATCCATTTGGACATCAAATATCTAGAGTCTAGACATATTTGCATGTCTCATATCGGTGTAGGAACAAAAGTTTTATCATTCGGACAGTCACATCTTAACCACGAAACAAGCAAGGTGATTGGTGCCAAACGTGTACGAGGAAATCTGATAGACAATACACTTAATCCAAAGCCAGAATAAATGGCAATTGCTCTGACAGAGAAGAACATAATATTGGATAAGTTGTTCTCAAAGTCTCAACAATCAACTGTGCAAAACATAATTGAAATGGCCTTTTTATAGGCATCAAAGAAACCCTAATTACAAGTTGCCAAGATTAAATAACACCTGAATTAGTGATCGTTCTATGATAAAATAAATAAAACTCAAAGAGAGTCCAATAAAGAATCTTATAGAACTCTGACCATCTTCAGCATACGGAGACAGTGAACTAAACAAAAGGGCGCCAGAAACTAGTAATCCACAAAGATGTACATGACATACCAAGTAAGCCAAAACGTGCTCCAATATGACCAACTCCAAAAGAAATCAATGCCTCCATTTTGAGAACCAATTATTGTCTGTACACCAACAAAGAGAATTACAACTGTCAGTATAACCAATTAATTTGATACAAGTATGGGAAGAGTATGGAAAGTCAAAATATTAAAAGCAACAGTCTATATTACTACCGGTACCCAGCTTAACACAAAACAGATGGTTCTCATACAAGGACTCATAGAAACTTCTCACCTAAAGTCGGAACTAGCAAGCAAAACTTTTCGAAAGGATTGGGTTTAAAAACATGATTCCCTAAGACAAATAATGAAGCCAAACGTCATTTCATTAAGAGCCACCTCGTCGCCGTACTCAATGCTCTTTCCACAAGAATATTACACGACCTAGATTTAACTAGCAAACTAACGAGCTACAACCCTAAGTCACTAAGGACACCTCTCCAATCTTTTGTGAGGTATCCAAGGAAATTTTGTAAATTTTGGGTGGTCAAAGCAAATTTATAACTTTGAAGTGAGTAACGCTCAATTTAGTTTGCACAGATGCAATATAGGGCCATTTCCATCTCCTGCGTATGGTAAATTATTAAAAGTACCTTCCATATTTTACCCCTTACATACATCTCTCTCTCTCATCATCATTTTTCTGGTATGGCAAACCAAAAATGACAATGCCAGGATGCTTCTATCACTCACTTACCCTTTGTTTCTTCACTAAAGTTCTGCTCAATCCCAACTAATACTTTAATCGCAAACCAAGGAGAATAATTTTTTGGGAATTCCATGCCAAGTCAATGCTCATAATGAAGTACAAATCATATGAAACTATCCAATTCAAAGTGATCCGCAACTTAAAATTGCAGTCAAAATGCGAGAAACAAACAACAGTCAAGTGAATCTTGCCGAGGTTGTATCAAACTACTGGATTGGAAAAACAATAAAATACAAGGGATTGAGATAGGGGTTACCGTCCAAATGTCGGCGGGGACGAGGATGATCATAGAGATGGAACAGAGCCAGGTGTATCCGACGGTGAAGAGCACGTATCGAGGTACTTCCGGACCAGCGAAGTACCTCAACGTGAATATCACCATGCCCAATGTCAACGGAAGCGATATCAGGTAAAATACCCACATCTCTCCTCCTCTTCTCTCTCTACAAATTCTCTCACTATTCCCCTGCGCTGAGTATAATTTCGGCTGAAGAAATTGAGGGAAATCGAATAAGATCCTCTCTCTCTCTCTTCGTTCCGATGGGCCGATGGCTGCACTTTGCGTTTGTTCCAGGGTTTGTATTGTAAACCACGTCAGGCGTCAGCTGTTGCGTCTGCGTGGTTGGTTATTTTGCGCGCCAGTTGCTTTTTGGGTAGTTATTATTATTATTTTTTTGGAATAGTAGGAGTTTAACAATTTAACAAAATTTAATCAAATTTTTGGAAAATGAACTGAAAAATAACTGACAGATTTCTCATGCATTTTTAAAAATATTTATAAATGTGTGGTTTGTATTTTTGAATTATTTTTCTTTTTGTTGAGTTGAATCACAATAATTAAATATGTTTACGAAAGAATTACCAGCAATGAAAATAATCCGCTACTAAAATAAGTTAAATTAAGCTAAACTCGCACGAGTACAACTTTATCTGACTATTTTTTTCCAAGAAAGTTTTATAATCTTGCTAGAAATAATGTGGTTATAGTTATTATTAGTAAGAACTTCTCCTAACTTAACGTTTAGGTCTATGTGTTAGATGGTGATATTTAATATTTGACAATGGAAAATGAAAATGCAAAAGCTGACTTCTTTAAGGTTGAGGCAATTCTCAATTGGTATGTGCCGCTTATTGATAAGGAGTATTTATTTTTTGAAGTGGAAAATTTATTCAGAATCTTAAGATACATGTCAGTATTACAATATCACAGTCATTGTTAACTCTTCGCCCTGTTCAATATCATTGGCCCTATTGTCATTTGTCGTCGTCATTGGAAATTTATAATTGATTCATAAGTTTGAAAAGTGCTAGAGAAGTTGGAAAGTCATATTCAAGTAACTGTTCATCTCTATTAATTTGTTCTAAAAAATGCGAAAGTACAAAAATATATTAGTAGCACAATAATAAATCTTGTCGGGCCTACAGGCCTTTTCCTATTGCTTTTAAGCGGAAATCGAATGGCCCAATATCCAATCATAATGGGCCTGAGCCCGTTAAATCATCAAACAATCCGGAGATAATTCTGGGCCGCTCCTAATTTTTTACTTCTTGGCCCGCCAGGTCCTTTTCGGCAAAAGTGCAATTCTCTCCAAATCCCTTGAGTATGGTTTGACTTATTTACCCTCATTTAAATGGGTTTTGTACAACCTATTCCTCTCCTGTCTCTATTTCTCCCCTTCACCCCCTGCCACAATCTCCTCCGCCGCCGCCATTCCCGCCTGTCACCAACGATGGCGACGCCACCATCCTCACTACCGTCCATCCCTCCAACACCGCCGCCGGTTTCAACCACCGCCCAGGAGCCCGTCAATTTGGTTTCGATCTCAGTCGACCATCGACGAATTCCGAGCCATGGCTTCTTCCTTGGTTGCGAGGGCGGTTCGTTGAGCTGCAACCGTCGCTCGTCTTTCCTCTCCACCGTTGTCAGCTCAAGCCACTAGCCTAGTCCAGCGCCGTGGCCTCGTTAATGCCCGACCCACACCAACAGATCTGGATACGAGCAACTATTCATCCTCAACTCCCCACCTTTAACGGCAGACGGTACTGGTGGGTTCTTTTAGGATCCGTTTGGGTAGATGGGGATTTCTAAAATGAAGAAATTTGACATAAAGTTTCTGTAAGAGTTGCTGGAATTTAGATTTGGTACTTTATATATGCATTTCCACATTAAGTTTGATATTGACTTGAAATGGTTACTGAGTAAGTGTGATTTGAGATTGTAGTTGTATAAGGATTCCGATAAGATCATATATGCCATCTCTAATCCCTGTTAAAAACTTCAATTTCACAAGACACTTGTACTAATCCACCTGTATTTATGATAAAACTGAACGTTCAAAAGACAACTATAGCTAAGGCTCCTAAATTAAACTGAACACTACGTCCGCTCATGGAATTCCCCTTTATTTGAGCAGACCTTTATAGTTTGCAAATCTCAATTGATTTTAAGATTAGGAGAGATGATCCATGAAATCTACGTACCTTACGCAGATATTTGTCTATGTGTGCATATGCTGTTGAAATGGTGTCTAATCCTTTTGGTGGGGTTCTTAACGTGATTTCTTTTTTGAGTTAAAAATGGGGATGCCGGGACTTTTGTCTTTCTGCTAATATAGTGGCATAGTCAGAAATTTTGCTCAGTGGAGACACCATTAAATACAGTCATAAGATTTTCTATCTTTAACTCATACTAAACAACAATAATAAAAATGAAATGAACTTAAAACATAAAATTTACTAGAATATATGTAGAGATAAAATGAGTCTTTTGTGTGAAACCATTAATTTACTAGAATATATGTAGAGATAAAATGAGTCTTTTATTCCATAAATTAGCTTCAAATTCACAGTGTTAGTTATAAATTGAGAAAGAATTTAATATTATTAATTGTACTTTTACACTTTTATTAATTAATACTGTTAATCGTTAATTAGACAGAAATTAAAACTATTAATTAAGATTGTTAATTGCGGTGTGAATTTTGATGAAAATTAGCACTGTTAATTTAGACAAAAATTAACACTGTTAATTATAGTGTAAATTTAGTGAGAGATTAACACTGTCAATTTAAACAGAAAGTAACACAGATAATTGTGGTGGTGGCGGCGGCGGCGCGGTGGTGGTCATTGTGGTGGCGGCGACGGTGGTGGTGTGGTGGTAGAGTGGTGGTGGCGTGGTGGCGGCGGCGGCGGCGATGATGGTGGTGTAGGAGGATGTATGAGTCGAAAGGTATTAATACTGTTAATTGAGGTGTGAATTTACATAGAAATTAACATTGTTAATTTAAACAGAAATTGACACTGTTAATTGTGGTGGTAGTGATGGTGGTGGTGGTGGCGGTGGCGGCGGCAGTGGTGGCGACGTGATGGTGGTGGCGGGGGTGGTGGCGGCGACGTGGTGGCGGTGGTGATGGTGGAGTGGTGGTGTAGGTGGTTGTATAGGAGGTTACATGGCCAACTGTTAATTAACACTATTAATTGTGGTATAAATTTATATAAAAATTACCACTGTTAATTTAGATAGAAATTAACACTGTTAGTTGTGGTGGTGGTAGTGGCATCAGCAGCGGTGTGGTAGTGGGCATTCTGGTGGCAGCATGGTGATGATGGTGTTGGTGTTGGTGATGGTAGAGTGGTGGTGGTAGTGGTAGTGGTGGCGGCGTTGTGGTGATGGTGGTGTTAATCGTGGCAGATTAACACTGTTAATCTGGGTATTAACACTGTTAATTGAGGTGTAAATTTAGACAAAAATTAACACTGTTAATCGTGGCCAATTAACACTGTTAATTGGGGTGTAAATTTAGACAAAAATTATCCCTGTTAATTCAGACAAAATTAACACTGTTAATTGTGGTGGTTGTGGTAGTGGTGGCGGCGGCGACGTCGTGGTGGTGGTGATGGTGGCGGCGGGGGTGGGGTGGTGGCGTGGTGGTGGTGGTGGTGGCGGCGACGACGTGATTGTGGTGGCGGCGGAGTGGTGGAATGGTGGTGGCGGAATGGTGGCGGCGGCGTTGTGGTGGTGGCGGAAGTGGTGGCATGGTGGTGGTGGTAGTGACATAGCGGTGGTGGCGGCGGCGTTGTGGTGGTGGTGGCGGCAGTGTGGTAGTGGTGGCAATGTCGTGGTGATGGTGGCGGCGGCGGCGTGGTGGTGGTGGTGGTGTGGTGGTGGCTGGATCGTGTCGATCATCTCTCTCAAATCGCCTTTTTTTTGCGAGGGATATTTTTGTCAACAAAATAATGAAAAGGACCTATTGGATTATGGGATCTTTGGGCAGGATCTCGTGGGCTATTCTTCACCAAGACAGGACCGGCCAGGAAGTTTCTCAACAATCCGCGACCTTTTCTCTTCGTGAGAAATGCTACAAGCACAATGAAATACTTCTAGTATAAATCATAGAATTGATTTATTTAATTGCAGTTAACCCAACGGTTTTTTCAAAATACGCACACAAAATCCACAAATTTTTTGTTTGGATCTGGTAGAAAGGAAAGAAAAATTTTAAAAATCTTTTTTTCCCTTGTTTGGTTTGATGAAATAAATGAGAGAAAATAGGAAAATAATTTTCACACTCCCCCCTTTTTTTTGGTTAATAGCCCTCATTTTTTCCCTTTTTTTTAAATAGTCTTTTTGCAACATTTTTGTTTGTATTTTTTACACTAGAAGACGAAAAAAGAGTGCCATTAACAAAAAAAAAGAGCCGTGAAACTCATTTTCAGAGAAAAAAACTAAAAACAATACTGAGCAAGGTATATTTTTCTTAGCACTTTTCTTCTTAATTCCTTAATTATTATTTTTTTTCCTTTTTGGAAGTTCCAAACAGATCATAAGTGTGATGCTTTGCCCACTGGGGATTCCAAAACCACCCATCTTTCAAATGGTTTTTCAATGGACTTCCTTTCCTTTCCTTTCCATTCATATTTCTATTTATTTTTCTCCACTTATTACCCAATCCTTTACTAAACATTGATCTAAATGTTTTGTTTTGGATAGTGATAATTGCCAAAATTATTTTTGTTGGTGGCAAAATTACAATGCATAAAAATTTTATACACTACACATGGTACAAGTCTTTTGTGCACTAGAGTTTGACATTAACAAAAACAGTTTTGACATTATTATTTTCTTTTATTTTTTTCAGTTTTATGGGAATGCTATATACTATTATGAGTGTTCATTTCCGTTTTATTATTGGATTACATGCTAATGACAATAATCAAGTTATTTTCGCTAAATATATTTTAGTTAATGTATGTAAATAGAATGATCTGCCTAAAAGACATGGGGCATTAGGCCATCTCAAGTCCATTTATTTTAGTGGAAATGACCACAATGCACTTTCTCAATACTTGGAGGACTTCTTCCAAAATAAAAGTCAAAATACTAGAAAATCCGACTCGGACTGGGTCACGGCTTTTAACTTGGCAGCACGCCAGGTAGCACACCCTCCTCAACTGCCACTACTTCCCATTGGATAACAAAAACAACCGAAACACATCAGCCAATAGAAATCCCGTATCGAACCCCATCGATCCAAGTTGTTGCCCCGACTTCGCATCTCAACCGTCCGCTTCATTACAGGAAACACAACCAACCCCTTTCGTAACCGTCCGATACCGTACTGGAAAAGCACACGGATAATGAACAGCAGCCGTCCGATTCACTCCCGTATCCGTCCCCCACACGCTATATATACCCGTCCACCTCTCAACGTTGCAAAGTTTCGATCGCTCCTTGTTTTGAGAGAGAGAAGTAGAGAGAGAAAAAGGCAATTGTTTCGTGAGAGGTAAGTTTGAATCTTTTTGCTGAGCATAGCTGGTTAGGGTTTTGATTTGCTTTTATTTTCTTGATTACATGTGTTGAGTATTTTTCCTGGGTTATTATTAACTAGTGATTGTGGGCTTTGCGCTTTCATTTGTTACCTAAAGGTTCGATTTTTACCTTTATTGATGTGCAATTTCTTGAGATCTTCCGGTGTTTTGATGTAAAATGTTGATTCGTTATGAATGTTTGGCGATGTATGTTTGGTTCAGTACCTGTGTTGAGAGTTTAGGTCATACGTTTCTGGAGATTAGGGTTTCGATTAACCGATTCTTCATATGATGCTTATTTTGCTACTGTGGCCTCTCTTTTAGGGCTTTTAGGTTGTAGTTTCCTTTGATTTCTGTCTATGTTGAAAGAAGTATAATATATATTAATCTCTTGCTTTCAATTTCCTTTGATCTTTGGGTTTTTTTTTGAAACGAATTTGTGTATTAGAAAGTGTGCCTTGAATTCATTTGTTTTTTGAGATTTTCCTGTCATGTCGTTTATGGAATTTAGGGTTTCGTTGATATCGTTGTGGAGATCTGATAATAACTTTATTTTATGCTGGTTACATATTTCTTGAAAATACTTCTCAGAATAGGAACATGGATGAGATTGAATGCCTGTTGAATTCCTTTTCAACGCTTGTCAGAAAATGATGGTTTAGGGCTTTGAAGAGTAGGAATAAGGGTTGTGAGAATGAATGTCTATCAAATTCGTTTTTGATTACATGTTTTTTTTTGGTTTGGTCAGATGGCTCGTACCAAGCAAACTGCTCGTAAGTCCACCGGAGGAAAGGCTCCTAGGAAGCAACTCGCTACCAAGGTTTCTTGCATTGCCTTGTCTATTTGTAATGTGTTAACTACTTATGGAGGTAGTGATTGTTTCATGGTTTTAATGATGATATGGGTTGTTTCAGGCTGCTCGCAAGTCTGCCCCAACCACTGGAGGTGTTAAGAAGCCCCACAGATACCGCCCAGGAACTGTTGCTCTTCGGTGAGTTTGAACGAACTTTAGTTTGTGAACTTACCTTTAAATTTTACCATTTGAGTGCTATGGCATATTAATTATTCATGGTGGTTGAAGAGTTGGATCTGTCTCACAAATTGTATGCTATTCAATTGATATGCAGTGAGATCCGTAAGTACCAGAAGAGTACCGAGCTCCTGATCAGGAAACTCCCCTTCCAGAGGCTTGTCCGTGAAATTGCTCAGGACTTCAAAGTAATTGATGGTTCCTTACAATTGATTTTCAATAGATAAAATCACATGCATGCTGTGATTGATTTTTGTTTGTATTGAGATTGAGATCTAACATGTATATTCCCTTGCAGACTGATCTGCGTTTCCAGAGCCATGCTGTGCTGGCCCTGCAGGAGGCTGCCGAGGCTTATCTGGTTGGTCTCTTTGAGGATACCAACCTCTGTGCTATCCACGCCAAGCGTGTGACCATCATGCCTAAGGACATTCAGTTGGCTAGGAGAATCAGGGGTGAGCGTGCTTAAGAAGGTTAATGCTTAAGCAAATGTGGTGCCGGTGGATGATGGTGTATCACTGTTTTGGGGTTTTCTAATGCTTAGTGTTATATATAGCTGTTATTAGTTTTAGTGAATGGGTAGTTGTTGCTGATGGTGTTTAGAATATTTGTGGCTCTGGTGTTTGTTCTTTAGGGGATGGAATGCTTGCACCTTCAAAATTTGGTATTGTTGAACCTGGGTTTTTGTTGACACCAATTGGTGTTGGAACAATCTTATCTAATATTTCTGTGTTAATTGCGTTTGTTTGGTTGATTTGTTTGTTTTAGTCGTTCCTTATTGTTAAACACTAACTTAATATTCCCTGTTAATTGCCATTTCACTTTTTGTTATGATGGGAGTTGGAGTTGGTAATTTCTGATCTGGTTCTTTCTGATGGATGGAAAGATGGGTTCTGCAACTATTCTTTGATTGGTTAGACTGGTAGCTGGATAGCTTGTAAACTTCAACTTGGAATATGCTATAACCTGCAACACGTGTTTGTGGGATCCCTTTTTATGGAGTACTAGAACCGAAGAAGTTGAGATCTTTTTACGTTATGTATTGGCCACTTGTATGCCTCGAGTAGGTGTTCTTCTGGGAGCATATCCTTTCATGTTAATATCAGGAATTAGGGAATCAAACATCCCAATCGAGTAGTACTAATATATTTGAAATTAAAGATTTATGTTGATACTGTGACTAATGAGGATGTTATTTGCATACATTCTATTAAATTAAAGTCCGTATACCCGAAAGTGGGGTTGTAGATGCTTCAATAAGCAAATACTACTACCAATCTTAATCAGAAAAGTTCACTTTTTATTATAATCGTCTTCCAATATTCTTGTTTCATTGTACGCATGACATCTACTCTCTTTTCTTTTCTTTTTTTAAACTTTGAAGTCAAATAGAAAGCATATACTCACTCGTACATTACCTACCAACGCTGATATTTGAGTAACTTTCAACTAAACCTATTGATTGAGAAAGTATATTAGTATTATTTCCGACGCTGATATTTTTTTATGGAAAACAATGACGAACATTTGCCGTCGGGACAACGACTTGGCCAAAACCCCTATTGCAACAAAGGCTTTTAATTTGACTTGCTACTTTTAATGTTTGTTTTTATGACCGGTAGACTAGTCGGCAAATCTTATTTTACCTGTAATTTTCCCAAAATTTAAAAAACTTGGAGTAGTATTTTTCGTTGAAAACGTATTGTGCATTTGAATTATTTTCTTAGCCTCACATTGGGAAATTCCTCGGTTTCATCGGTAAAATTGCTACACCATATACTTTTTCTTCCCGGAACATAAGTTTTACAGGAATGATAACCGTACATACAAAAATTTGTACCAGTGCGTACAAGCCCCTTCTTGGGCTTATTTTGGGGCTCAAAAAAATGATCGAAACCGCTCATTTGGTTTAGAATACTTTGCTTATGGTC
The DNA here is from genome assembly GCA_019656835.1 of Rhododendron ovatum. NCBI lineage: Eukaryota > Viridiplantae > Streptophyta > Magnoliopsida > Ericales > Ericaceae > Rhododendron > Rhododendron ovatum. Next base: position 35,308,623 of record CM033790.1, read on the forward strand.
CTTGCAAAATATAAGCTCAATCCGGTATTGGTGAATGTATTTACAAAACATTCAGCTTTGCTTTAGAATTCATGCTTGAATTCTGGAACAAAGTTGAATGATTTGTAAACCACCTTATCGATACCGGATTGAGCTTATTTTTTGCAAAGACCATAAAAAAAAGTATTTTAAACAAAATGAGTGACTCCGATCATTTTTTGAGATCCAAAACAGGTCCAAAAGGGGGTTTGTATGCCAACACTTCTCAAACGAGTTTTAATAGAGCCGATTACAAACTAATCTCGAAAAGCTTGAAAGTTTAAGCATCACAAGTTGAAGGAGTTGAGCAATGGGCTGCTCAAACTTAGTTTGAAAGCTTAACGAGCGTCAAAAAATTCAAGCGGTTTGGTTCGTTTATTAGGCCGAGTTGTGAAAGAAAAATAGAACTAATTCTCTTTCAAGCCTGTGGTTTTCATTTATTAGGCCGAGTTGTGAAAGAAAAATAGAACTAAATTCTCTTTCAAGCATGTGGTTGTTATAAACTACTCCTATTTTTCTTTCAAGCCCTACGGCTGATTAACTAACCAAGCATGTGGTTGTTATAGCTTGATTTGAAAACTAAAAAGCATAATAAAAAATATGGTTGCATTTAATTTGTTTATGCGATGAGTTGATCTAATAGAGTTTTAATTGAGCCAAACATGAGTAGCTTGAAATTTTAATACATAGAATAAGATGAACGAGTTGAGTAGTAATTTGTGCAAGTATGATTTTAAAGCTTAACGAGCTTCAACATAATGTTTTAGTTTGATTTGTATATCTAATTCTAAACTAATCTTAGACAAGATTTTAACTAACGAACACGAGTTCAAACTCAAATAGCTTGGTTAGTTTATCATCTATCGTCCTTATGAATAGTTTTCTCAAAAGTGAAGATCCCAGCCATAATGAATCGGACCAATTCCAAAAAACTTACCCCTCTTCCTCTCTCTTGTTGTGGGGAACTCGTCAATATTGTGTCTTCGTACCTATACAAGAGCGGTAATCGTGCTATGCAAGGAAGCACAAAAAAAAAGTCTTTTAAGTTATTCGTTTTTTTATTGATGTACAATTTGACACAAAATGTGAAAGCTTTGTTAAGAGAGAAAACGTGAAGGGAATCGTGAAAAGAAGTTTGAAATGTTCCTTTTCCTGCTAATTAAGTGGGAAAACTCACAAAGGGAGGGATGAATATTAGTGGGTAAGATGGATTTTTGTGAGACTTTCTTTTTTTTTTTTTTTTTTTCAGAAAAAGAGATTGTGCCTAGTGTCACACACACATGATTAGTATATAGTATATACCCTATCTGTCTCAAAAAGGTTGTACAGTCCGAAAATAAAAACTTAAAAAATTCATCTTTATCAAAAAAAATTCAGACTTGTTTTGATAAATTAAAATAACTAATTGATATTTTGTGACTAGTTGCAAAATATTTGAATTTTTTTCAAAAAATAATTTGGAATAATTTTTAGTTATTATTTTACAGACCGAACAATATTTTTGGATACGGAGGTAATTGTATAGATACAAAGATAGATAGGAACGGAGATGGTCAAATACTAGATTAGAGGAAGGATCCGTTTTCGAGGAAAAAGCCCGCCAACGCGGTCTTTGTTCGTAGCCGGCAATAGGATTTTTAACGAACTCTCTCTCTCCCTCTCTCTCTCTCTGAAACGTATATACATGTCCTGGATCCTAATGTTGCCGCGTACTTGCCTGATTTTCCAATGAATGGGTGGGATATTTAACAAGAAAATCCTGTGCATATTCAACAAAGTACGTTCCAAATCAAGGTATCAAACTTCTCTCTCTCTCTCTCTCTCTCTCTCTCTCTCAAATTTGGTTTCAAATGTAAATATTAACTGTCTTGTCTGTATCCTCGCCGTTCATGCATAATTGACATGATTGTGCCTATTTGGGTATTCATGGAACCATCAAAAAACGTGATCTTAATGCGTTTTGGGCGTTGAATTTGTGGATTTGCCCTGTTTTGTAGATCGATTATGGGAAAAAGAACCACGGATCAATTCTTCCCTTGACTATCTCTAATTCAAACGCCATAACCTCCACAAGGTTGCTAATTTACCCGAGGTACTTGTTTTGATCATTGTATTTGTTGAAATTGTCCCACTATCGGTTAATTATCTTTTAAAAAACTAGTATATAAACCTAGACGGTCTCTCCACTCATTGCCAATTGGTTCGGAGTCGGATATTTTTATCGGTATTCGTATTCATAATTTTTTGTTCACAAGATGCTAGGATTCTAGGAACATATTTATAAAGTTCTTTTTTTATTGTGTGATTGAATTGAATTGTTTCGTGCAAATTGATGACAGAGCTTTTGTTTCATCTGATCGGACTGAATTGAATTTGTTGGTTGGGATCATTTCTTATGCGATTTGATATCAAACTATGAACTTTTGTTTCACATTGCTCTGATACCAATATATATTCTTCGTATTCCGGCCGCATCATTTAGGATCAAACTCAATACATGGGTTTGTATTGATGATGGGTGCTGTACTGCTGTGCAATTTGATTTAGAGACAGATTGATATTCGATGGATCTTTCGTATTAGATCGAATTGAATTTGTTGGTTGGATGGATTTCTGATGGGTTTTGAGCAAGTTGTCGTAGAAACAGAGATTTTTCTTGAACATTTTTTTCTCTTCAATTTATGGGATTGAATCGGGTTTGTGGGCATGGATTGGTGATGGGAGATATGGCTTTGTGAGCGCAATTTGTGGATGGGGCTTTACAAAAAATCTTACATGGTATCAGAGTTAGGTCCTAGGGATCTCACCCGAGTCATCTCATGTGGTCGAGTTTTCGTTTGAGTCAACTGCCTCACCTCATCAACAGTAATGATTTCCACATAGATTTTTGTGCACATATCATACAATATTTTTGTGGGGGCCATATCGGGGTCCCACAAAATTATCCAAGCTGCTCATTTTTTTTAAAATATTTTTTGGAAGGTTCTAATAAAAAATCAACTCTAACGGATATCGATAAGGGCTTTCTCAGAAATTGTAGGGCGAATCATTCTGTTTTGCTCTACGATTTCTGAGAAAGCTCTTATCGATATCCATTGGAGCTGATTTTTTACAGGAACCCTCCAAATAATATTTTAAAAAAGATAAGCGGTTCGGATCATTTTGTGGGACCCCAATATGGACCCCACAAAAATGTATGTGCATGATAAGTGCACAAAAGTATGTGCAAGTAGCACTGTTGCCTCATCAATCCATACCTCCAGTGCATCTAGACTGCACATGTGGAGAAGTGTTAGAGTTTGTTAGAACTGTGACTCGTATGTTAAGTACTAAAGAGTTCTAAAAAGAAGGCCAGATGCTGGAGCAGAGTAGAACGAGTGGAGCGAAATGCAACGACAGCATCTAACCCATCATTGATGATCCAGTGAAAGTAGACTGGACTGAAGGCCCAGACGTTCTGTAATTGGAGAGTGTGGGGGCGTAGCCCCCTGCGGTATGGTACGATAAGGTACAAGGGTATTTTTGGAATATAGGCCAAACCTAGTTAGGGTTAGAATAGAGTAGGTATAACCACTCTATGTTGTAAACCCTATTTTATATTATGATAATAAAGAACAGTAGACATTCTTGCTCCCGTAGACGTACCCGGTTTTGGAGAACCACGTATATCTTTGTGTTGATTTCTTTAGTGTTTGTACTCATATATCGTGCGTGTATGTGTGACGATCCTTACAGACTTTATCTCACATTGCTCACCTAGTCCATCCAAACTTGGTTAATGTAATCTAAAGGTTGCTCCAACTATTTGCTATTGCCAATTGATTTTAGATTGGAACCTACAAGAAATATACTCCAATGAATGTGATTTTGTGACGCATGAATCATGTACTATGTATTGAATTGAATCTGTGGGTGATGTGTTTTGTGTTACTTAATGTAGGAACAGCTTGATAGAGATTTGAAGATGCTGCAAAAAATGGGTCAGATTGAGGAGGAGCTGAAAATGACGAAGGAGCAATTAGGTTTGGCTCACAAACAAAGAGATAAAGCCCTTGATGAGCTCAGAGAGATGAAAATGGTGGCTCAGGAGACCAATATGAAGCTCAGCAACGATTTTTCCATTCGTAAAGTGGCAGAGGAATTATTGAATGCGAAAATAGAATTGAGTGCGAAAGAGAAGACGATAAAGTCATTGAAGCTTGAACTCGACAAGGCAATGCTATTTGAAACCAAATTGTCAGAGAGGGATGCGCTGTTTGATGAGTTGAAGGAGGAATTGAGTGAATCAAAAGCCTCTGAGGCTCGCGCGATGGGATTGTTGTCCGAAGGTAGGAGAAGAATTCAAGAACTTGAGGATGAAGTGGAGAGAGGAAAGATGTCCGAAGCAAAAATGTTTGAATCAGTTGTTTCCCAAACCAAACAGCTAGAGGAAACCAAGATTGAGCTCGAGGAATCCAAGATTGAAGTCATTTCTCTTCGCGAAAAGTTAGAGAAGTTTGATTGCAGAAATGGGAATTTAGATTACACAAAAGAAGCATTTGAAAGTATGATAATCGAGCTTCAATTGGCAAAAGATGGCGAGGAAGTTGCCTCGTTGAAAGCCAAGAGCTTGCTTGAGGATGTGAACTCGCTTAAAAGTGAACTGAATTTAGCTTTTGAAGCGGAGGAGAAAAGTAAGAAAGCCATGGATGATCTAGCGTTAGCGCTAAAAGAAGTCGCGACAGAAGCCAGTTTGGCGAAGGAGAAACTCATTTCCACTGAATTGGAGCTAGACCATGTAAAACAAGAGTCAGAACAATTGAAGGAAATGGTGAGGAGCACCGAGGACGCGTATATGAAGTCGTTAGATGAAGCAAAGAAAGAAACCGAAAAGTACAAAAACACGATTGAGAGACTTAGGTTAGAAGCAGAGGAGTCGCTCTTGGCGTGGAACGATAAGGAAGTAGGGTTCGTCAATTGCATAAAAGGGGCCGAAGATGAGATGTATCTTGTGCAACAAGAAAACATGAGATGTGTTGAGGCACTACAAGAAGCCGAGAATACGGCTAAGGCAGCAAGGGACGAAAACTTCAAGTTGAGGGATATTCTCAAGCAAGCGATCAACGAAGCCAATGTTGCAAAAGAAGCTTCAGGGATTGCTAGGGCTGAGAATTCGCAACTCAAGGATTCCAACGCAGAAAATGAAGTGGCTTTGGAATTACTTACAAGGGAAATTGAACGACTCAAGATAAATGAGGTTGCATCTACTGAGAGCATCAGAGAATCAAAATCGTTGCCTTCTCTGAAGGACTCAAAGACCGACGCTTCTATGAAGGACTCAAAGACTGATGAGAAGAACAAAGGAGGGAGACCCAAGTCCAGGAAAGCGACTCTTAAGGAGCTTGAAAGCGGAAAGAATTCGAACAAAGCTTTGAGTTTCGATCTCAGTGAGATGAAAGTTCACAACGAAAGCGAAGAGGTAAATGGGAAGGTTGGGGATCAAAAAATGGGAATTTCAGAAGATTTGGAGGGTCTACAAGGGTCCCGTTTGGAAGATGCAGAAAATGATAAGAGTTCAGTGAGAAAAAAGAGAGCATTGTTGCATAGGTTTGGGGATCTCTTGAAGAAAAAGAGTGAAGCACAAAAATGAGCCATCCCTTGAATAGGTCCTTTGTATAAACTGTTGTTGAGTTTGTATTACTCATATAGTATTTGTTTGTATTTTCGCCTTTGAAATCGAAGTTTTCGTGTGTATGAAGGCAGAGAAAATAGTATGATGAACCAGAAGTCCTGGACCTATCGGGTTAAAGAGAAGTCTGATGCATAGTATGGATCCTCTCAGGTCCTTAATTTGGTCGGAGGGAAAAGTCCAAAAACTTGAACTAATTGTAAGAGTCTCTGAGCAAAAATCCGAATCATTGATTATACCAATGGACGATAAAAATTCAGACTGTCTCGGTCAATCCAAAATTTGAACCGGAGAAGATCCGGACCCTTTTATCAATAGGGCGACATTGTTGCATCATGCAGATTATGTAATGTAAATTTATACTTTTTTTTTTTTGCCAATTATTAAGTATTTTATTTTTTTTGAAGTGTGATAAAGTGTCTTTTTGAAATAGAAATTAATACGTCTCCAACAATAGGTGTTCTACTACATAAGCATTGTATAGTACTAATAACTAAAGGGTTGGGATCTAGTCCCGTCCAAATTTTGGACAGAACGGACAGTCCAAATCTGGACTATACATTGGTATAATAAATGGTTGGGTAGAAGCAAATCTGAACTATTAACTGTAGCAATAGACGATTCAAATTCAAATTTGGACCGTCTCGTCCAATCCAAATTAGAGACCGGAGATGATCTAATTCCATAACCACTAAAAACTTGAATGGGCGGCGATAATGACTTACGGAGTACCAAATTTAAGGTTATGTCCCTGATCTCTTCTGATGACCAACGGAAGAAGGGAGCGAATTAGCTTCACAAATCTCTTTCTTATCGATTTTTTTTCAGGAATCCCTCAATGTATTGAGATTCAAACATGGCCTCAAGGAAATTATTCAGCAATTTCCCTGGCTGTTTACAAGCTTTTGCACCTGTAGACGCTGCTGCTGATGAAAAACAGGATTAGAAACAAATAGTTGGGTTCGGACTATACCAATGTATGATCCAGATTTGAATTGTCTCGTTCAATCCAAATTAAAGACCCGAAAAGGATCCAATTACAATTTAATTTGCCAATCACGAGCGGTACTCAAGCAGTACCTTTTAATCAAGGAGATGATAATATAAAGTTTATTGTGCCGATTAGCTGATTGTTCAAGGTTAATTTGGAAACTTAAATCCAACTTAAAAATCTTTATAAACTTCGTTTGTTGAAGTACAAACCAGTCTCAAGGGAGCTTAATTTTAGCAAAAAATAGTTTGAGCTCAAACAACTTGATTTTTCTAAGATCTAAGCGATCGTTACCTTCAGGATCCCAGAATTAATCGAGGTGCGCGTAAATTGATTCAGACATTCGGTTATCAAATAAAAAAAAAAATTGATTTTTCTAACTGCACTCTTCTTATTTATTTATTATTATTATTTTTTTTTTGTACTAGAATCAAACCGGCCAAGATCTTTCCCCACGTTGGGAATTTTTCTCCCTTTGGATTTCACATCTGGAACCGTTGCCAAGAAAAGTAGTACAAGGTAACAAACTTTAAAATACCTAGAGCAGCTATGGTTCAATTCGTAAACTTGTGGATTTGTATACGATCCCCTCGTTGTTTTATTTTTCACTCATTTTTCCAAAAATGCTAGACACACAACAACTCACAAAACCGCTAACGTCATGGTGATGTCAGCATAAAACGACGTCGTTTTAAAAAAAGAAGAAGAAAAAAGCAGGTCCCGACTCCTCTTTCCCTTTTACCCTTCTCGTTCAAAATACAGACCACAGAAGCGTGGGAGGGGCTCCCACTACAACCCCAACTGCTCCCCGGCAACCGCCACCACCGGCTTCTGGCACCCTGACGCTGTGCCAGAAAATTTTTACAGATAAAATTAAGTAAACTAAAAGCAGAGACAGACCAACATTCTGAACTCAGCAACAATATAACATTCATTGTCTAGGATTTTTTTTCCAACAACTCAACAACTAAGTTTAGGGTAGTAATTGAGAGAGAGAGAGAGAGAGAGAGAGAGAGAGAGAGAGAGAGAGAGAGAGCTTTGTGGTTGGTGTAACAACGTTGGAGTCGATGGTGGTGGTGGTCGCCGGAGGTGGGGGAGGTCTGGGGTTAGGTTGTGGTGGCCGCTGGTGGTCGTGAGAAGAGTACCGTGGTCATTAGTGGTGGTGGTGGGAGCCCCTCTGAATGTTTTGAGCATCAAAAATGGAGGGAACGAGAAGGGGAAAGGCAAAAGGGGAAGGGTTCAGTTTGTGACCTATTTTTTTAATCAAAACGACGTCGTTTTGCGCTGACATTAGCATGACGTCAGCGACTTTGTGTCTAACATTTTTGTTCCATTAATTCTCCAAACCACAAAGGCCTTGTTCGTTTCTAAATTTTATTTTATTTTAATTTTATTTTTCAATCATTACCTTATATTTTTATCCAATCATTATTCTATTTTTTTAATTATTAATTTCATTTTTTTTATCTCTCTTCATTCATTACTCATCTTTCTAATCATTATCTTATTTCTCTCTATCAAAATTAAAATACTCAAAGTTACAAAACCAATAAGGAAAGGAACTTGGAACCTAAAATTAAAGCAGATTAGACAATGGGGTCCCAAACGGGGGAACAGATTGAGTTGAGACGGTGTTACGGTGGGCGGACAGGGCCCACTTGGCCTTTGGTTTATATATGAAAAATCTATCCAGAATGTCCAATCTTATCGTGGATCGGCCCCACATCGTTCATACTATTAGCTAAACCGCACAAGAATCTTGTGAATTTAATCAAAGGATGATGCTACGATGTCTCCGGTCATTTTGAGGATATTATAATTTTTGACATAATTGACCATTAAAAGAGCATAACAAAATCAGTGATGTGCATAATCAAAACCTTACAAAGACATAACTCTCAAAATCTCCAGAAATTTTGGGGATTATGTCTTTGTAAGGTTTTGGTTATATACATCACTGATTTTTGTTTTGCTTGTAATGGTCGGTTATCCTAAAAGTTATGGTGTCTCCAAACGGCGGATGGATACCGTAACATTTCCCTTAACGAAAATATCTAACGCATTTTCATCAGTCACAAATACCGAATCAATTTTCTATAATTTTTAATCTCAAGTATAAATGACTTCCTTCCACTCGTGCTTGAGGTTGGCTTATTTACGGAGCTACGCAATCTTAGTTGATCATTTTGGTTTTAAAAGGTTTGGATTCAAATGAAACTCAACTTTTTCCCGAAAAAGTGTCATTAACATTCAGACAGTCCAAAACACTCTTAGACAGTCGCGATTCACTTTCATAAACAACTCTTCACGAAACCATCCGTTAAAAATATATTCTCACCGGAGACTACTGAAAGTTGTGTAGCTTGCCAGAAACTCCACTATTTTATTTCACTTTTTAGTACTCCATCCGTTTCTAAATAGGTGTCCAATGCGCAAACCTATGCCTTCAAAAAGATGTATTTGTTTATTTAAAAAAATCAAATTTTTTTCACAAATCAATAGATAGCAATAAGTTCTATTAGATTGTGAAAAAAAAATTAAATTTTTTAATAAAAAATATGCATATTTTGTAAGGTCTAATTTTTGGCGCCAGACCCTTATTTAAAGATAGAGGGAGTACGGGATAGTCTTTTTCACGGAGGCTCTGTGATTCAGTGAATAGGGAACAACTTGTTCATGGAGCGGCGCAATCTCAGCCGTCTATTCACGCAGTCAATGACTGAGATTCATTTTCAATTATGACCGCTCATAATTAACTATTCTCAAAAAAAATTTCATTAATATTTTAATCGTTCAAAATACTTTTGAAAGATCACAATTGAGTACCGTAAAAAAATATTGACAATACCTCTGTAAAGGAAATTTTCTCTTTTAGTACTACCTAGCTTCTTTCCCCGCACCGTGAATGAAGTGGGAATCCAACCACCGCGTTCCAACTGCCAGTCCCACCATCCCCGTCTCAACAACTTTCCACACGGCAAAATTGTACAGAGACATACGAGTAAAAGTTTACTGATTCATAAACAGTCTTGCGATTAATAAACATATTAGAAGATAAGAAAAACACGTATTTTTGTGTATTTTTTATACCCTTTAATACACATTTATATACTCACTATTGTCAGCCCATTGGGCTCATTTTAGAATTTTCCATTCATAAATGGCTCCGTATGTTTTGACGTAAAATATTTTACATGTAAATTATTTGTTCAAAAAATAAATTTTAAAATTTTATTTTTCGATGTTTAGATGACATTTGAAAAATATTTTTTCAAAATCAACAAAATACTATATAGAGAGGTGAGGCTTAAACAGTGAAAAAATATGAGAATATTGTAATTGAATGTGGTCCAAAACTGTTGATCGAAGAAACTGAGCAGTGACAATTACAGTAGAAAGTAGCGGACTTATTTTGGAAAATAACTTACGGAAGATTTAAGGTTAAATCATTTTTATCCAATTAATGAAAAATATTTTACATGTAAAATATTTTTCTCATTTTTTACACAACTAAAAAATAGGTAAAACATTTTAGCTAAAAATATTTTACGCCAAACAAACGGAGCCTAAGGGGGTGTTTGCACTAACAAAAACCACAAAAAACTCAACGCAATTTGCCATCTCGTTTCTACTAACAAAAAACTTTCAGCATTTTACCATCTCGTTTTTACTAACAAAAGAGTTGTTAACAAAACAGTTTTTGCTACAGTAACTCTACTCACAAATCTATCAATAACTTATTCACTATAGAAAATAATTTAACATTTCTCAACTTATTCACTACCAAAAATACCTAACAATTTCTTAACTATAAATAAAAATTTACAAATTTTTTACTACCGATGTGATAACAAACTTTCTATGCAGGTGATTGTAAATTCTAGACTCTAAAGTATAATTATTCACGTGTATCAAATAATTATGCACTTTTTCTGTGTTCATAGCATTGTACCATCGCACATCTTTGTTCGCGTGCGGGTGTGAGTCGTGTGACCATAAATGTGTTCATTATCATTTCAAGCCCATATTTTTACGCTAAAGCAATTAGTTTTGGTACCCATTGATATTCAGACAAATTCATATTTTTATACAGATAATGTAAAAGATTTACAATTATCTGAATCTGCCCTTCCTCTCGGGTTTGGATCCCAACCAGTTGGCTTTCAACCAGTTTCGTCCAGTTATAGATTGTTTTTGGGTCATTTCTGGGTCCACAACAATGATCGGAACCGTTCACTTTTTAAAGCTCGTCGAAAATATCGACCACGCCAAAAATCATGTTGATCGAATACCGTTTGACAAGATGTTGAAATGCATTAAGATTGTAAGAAAAAAAGTGTGTAACACTGGATTACAACACATTTGACACAATTATATAAAGATCAATACCTTTCGATATCATATCAAACGGGATTCTATCAAATTGATTTTTTTCGTGGTTAATATTCTCGATGGGCTCTAAAAAGTGAACAATTCCGATTATTATTGTGGGCTCAAAAAGAACCCACAAACGATCTATAACTGGACCAAACTGATTGGAAGCCCAGCTGGTTGGGATCCAAGCCCCTTCCTCTCACCGTTTTCACGGACCACACACATAAATACTCCGTGTGAACTTCCATTGGATATTTGGGTAGTGTCACTCTGGAATTCAAATCATTGCGCATCTGACACAATCACCACCCCCACCGCACACACTCTCTCTCCGCACCTATATAGGAGTAGTACTCTCACTGCTCCTAGGAGGAAAAATCACGCACTTGCATTTGGCAACATCCGAAGCAAAAGAATTTACAGTCTAGTAAGTGTGTGTGTGTGAGAGAGAGAGAGAGAGAGAGAGAGAGAGAGAGAATGTCATCTGTGGTTGGGTTTGCTTCTCAGGAAAGCAACGGCCACGAGGACGGAAACCAGCGCTTCGATTTGCATCAGATTCCCGATACAACGGTCACAAATCTCTCACTTGCCGTCGAGACCTTTCTCAGAGCGGCCATCTCTCTCAAGGACCAGGTACGTATCAAGCTCGATTTTCATAACGGACGTTGGCGTAGGTTTGGCCCGTCGGAGCACGTTAACTGAAACCCCGCTCGTGACTTTTTAGGTGGTACAAGTCACGTGGGAGGGACGCGGCAATAATATTGCCGACCCCACCGTCTACAGTGGTTTGCTTGGGACAGCTTTCGCCTGCTTGCGGTCGTACGAGGCTAACGGTAGTCACCGGGACCTGCTGTTGTGCGCCGAGATCGTCGACGCCTGTGATTCCGTTGCTCGTAACTCCACCAGGTATGAATTATGCGATTTATTAACATAATTTGATTTTAACGGTTTACGATTAACTACAATCCGGATAAAATACTGTAATTGTTTAGGGCAGTATTTCGTGAGATCAGTTGTATGATATTTTAACGGAGAACATTTCACTGGTTGTGCGTGACAGTCAAAGGCAGAATATTTGACGGAGTTGTAGTGGAGATTCAAATGAATTGTTGTCTGACATGTTCAAAGATCAATAGTACTGTATATTTTTTATTTTAATTATTTGCACGTACAAGCAATTAATCTTGTCAAAACCTTATCTTACGATTAGATTCGTTTGAAGATAGAATTGATATGTATCTTATGAAAAACTATTCAGTACCCCAAGGGCAATGGCAAGGATACATACGTGGCGCTTCAGCCCTTTGATTTCACCATACTGACCACATAGATGTGTGGCAGAAACAAGGGCAAGGGTGCTACTCCGAACCACATGTTCTTGGCCTGGGGCATTGAATATTCTCTTGTATCTTTTGTTTGAAAAAATCGTACATGCGATACAAATTCGAAGCAATAAGTATCTTATGATTCGATATTTTCAGATGTAAAATAGATATGTATCTTTGAACGTATCTTAAGCTTAAATAAATTTGTTGGTAGCGATACAGACAAATGTGATAAACGGTAGATGGCATCATAAATTTTGTTCCTTGACCATATTAGAGGTTGAAGACGTGAAATTATTTATTTTCATTGTCTTTTTTTCAACATGAAAGAGAATTTACGTTTTATATTGCGTATAACTATCGAGCTGATAATTGAGTAAAACTAGAAAATCAGTTCTTGTTTGGTCCTTATTCTTCTGTGGAATTTAAGTAGAACATCAGGTATGTACATAAAAATTAAAGACATGTTGGCTTGAAAGGGGAAAATGTTAACAAAAACTCAGAAAGGAGCTGACTGGTACAGGGATCTAAACAGGCTCTTTTAAAAAACCGGTTTTCTGAAACTACTCTGTTGGTTATGAGTCTTTTGACTATATCTCTATGCTCGGCATGACAGGCATGTGACATTTTTGTGTGGAAGAGGTGGAGTTTATGCGCTTGGTGCTGTGGTTGCAAATATCAGGGGGGACCATCACAAACGTGACTTGTTTCTGGATCTCTTCAATGAGGTACAGAAATGTCCATTCCTTGTCACTTTCATTGAGCTGGACATTGCATTCTTTTTAAGTATCGCAGAAAATATCTGATAAGGGAATGTCTTTATCCATTTATGTGGGAAAAATATCCATACAAATCTATCTGATGGCCTAGGTTGAATTGGACGTATGATTTCAGGGGGGATGAGCATACATTCAACCAAAGATAATTTGAAATATCTATGGGAGGAGATGGTAATTTTTTTGAAAAAATATTTAAGGGTGGAGAACCGATTTGGTTGAATATATGCACAACAAAAGCTACTTATATAAATTAAAGGACAAAGATGGGATTCGCCATGCCCTTGGATGGCCTGTCTATTTGCTTATAATCATTCATGCTAGGCTTTTGAGTTATCTGATTTTTCCTTATGGCTCAAGTGGTTGGCCAAGTTCGCGTTCATCTTTTATTTTTTGTCGTCTTGTGGATGTGTTTAACTTTAACATCAACTGTTCTAGTTGTTCCATGAAAGATTCTGGTCCATAATTTGGTTCTCTCTCGTAGTGTTGTGTAATCAATTGTTTTCCTTGAACGTCCTGTATAACTGTTAATTATGTTCTTGTTATGTTATCTTCTTTCTGGTAACAGCTAAAGAAGTGAACTAATTGTAGCATTTATGGACCTCATGCATAAGAATGGACTCACATAATATTTCCAAGCTAAGAGAAACACATTGAACTTGAGAAAAACTTCAAACCTCAAATGCGAGATGATATATTGTTTGGATTAATTGTCAAACTCCTCACACGTTTTTATTTCATTGGGGCTGGGATGTGCGATACCCGTGACTCATCTTAATGAAATGTCACTAGCATGTGTGATGCCTTATGCAACACTTGGCCCACCTTGAGGAAGAAGTTCCTTCTTGACTTTACAAGATAATCTGTTCCTTGCCTTGTCAATCTGGTCCTGAACCTTATCTCCAGCCGTCCTAGTCTATGGGGGAAAATGTGTGTGAGGAGTCTTGTGTAATCTTGTGCCACTCTCCTCAACTTTGGTAATGAAGAAAGGATACGATACTAGGATTTGATTAATTAAAGATAATCTAGGAACCTAAAATTTACTGGTAGAAGTTTTTGCAATTGAAGTATGTTGGTGAAGGTGGGTAGTGGCAAAATAGTACCACTGTGTCGATCAATCACCTCCGTATGTTATGCCTCCACCTAAACTTTTACGAAGGCTGATGCAATGAACAAGTTGTTGGATAGTAGAAATTCTGCTATCCTCCAGGGTCAATGCAGGAGTCACCATTATGGTCTTCAGTCTAGGGCCCAATTTTGTTCAACTTCATGCCTTTATGGAAAGATATCCAAAGCATCAGAGAGGTTGGCTAAAGCATTGCCAAGTCTAGACGTCCTGTTCGCTAAGCATTTTAAAAAAAACTGTTTCTGTTGATCGTTCTTCAAATTCGTTGCAAAGATGTAAGATTTGTATGAAAAAATGAGCTTGCGCCATACTTTTACCTGCATCTGCATGTGAATTGAAGTTTTGCGAGTTGGGACTGAATAGAAAGGGGAATGAAGATCGGATGCAAACGTTGCCACAAATTAGGTTTGTTGATTTGGCATGACTCCCATGGTCTATTGCTGCAAGAAAACCTTGACTTCATAGGTTGTTTTTCATTTTCCATTTTAGCTTGATTGGTAAATTTGTGGTGCCTAAAAATTGGCCAGGGTGCATTGGGAATTCGAATCAAATGCATGGAATTTGTTCATCTTATACAGTTTCTACTTCTTTATGGACAACCTTTGTCTAATCTAGGTTGCACAAGAAAGAGCCCTTCCTGTTGGCCCTGAAGAAGGAGGTTTCGGAATGTCATACGATCTTCTTTATGGGCGAGCTGGGTTTTTGTGGGCTGCTTTATTCATAAACAAGCACCTCGGACAGGATACAGTTCACAATGACCTCCTTACCCCAATTGTTGAAGCAGTTTTAGCAGGAGGCAGAGCTGGGGCATCTGACAACACAGCAAGCCCACTGATGTATAGATGGCACGGAACAAGATATTGGGGTGCCGCCCATGGTCTCGCGGGTATATTAAATGTTTTGCTTCATTTTCCACTCTCCGAAGAGGATGCGGAGGATGTGAAAGGGACGTTACGATACATGATGAGTAACAGGTTCCCTCATAGTGGAAATTACCCATCAAGTGAAGGGAACCAGAGAGACAAGCTGGTAGAATGGTCTCATGGTGCTACTGGCATGGCCATCACCTTGTGCAAGGCATCACAGGTTAGTTTACAATTCATTCGGGAGAATCAGGACTAATAGGGAACATAAGTGCATTGGCACTCCCTTTTTAATGTGATTTTACCGTGGCATTCCATTTTTTTTTCTGGTCAAAAGTGGCATTCCATTTGTCGAAGAATGAATTAGGATTTAATAAATGAAAGGACAGTTGATCATTTTACGTACTAGAGATAGAAAGAGTGCATATGCAGAAAGGGCTAGTGCGAAAATTATTTCTCTGTTCTCACGAAAAACAACAGGGCAAGTGGAGAAACCAATTCTTAAGTTTTGATAGAGAAGAATGGGCTGTGTGCATTAAGGGTTGGGTTCTGAGACTTCACTGCAGTGGGTCTGACTGCATAAGTTCTGAGACTTGAAAATGGAACCATTATTTATGCCAGGGATTTTCGAAGTCGAATAGGGACAAGGAAGTACAAAGAATTTGTATTGGAACTTTAATCGAACGAATTCTCTGTGAAATTCTTCATTGGTTTCATAATGAAAAGTCGGGCTCCAAAGACTTTAACGTGGTCACTTTTATGGTGTTGATAAATGCATTATATTTTGCCGCAGGTATTTGCCACCGATAGGGAGTTCCGTGATGCCGCCATTGAAGCTGGAGAAGTAGTTTGGAAAAGCGGGTTGGTGAAGAAGGTAGGACTTGCCGATGGCGCGGCTGGGAATGCCTATGCTTTCCTTTCCCTCTACCGCCTAACCGGAGATGTTGTATACGTAGAGAGAGCCAAGGCCTTCGCAAGCTTCTTGTACCATAATGCAAGGAAATTACAGTCTCGGGGAGTTGAACATAATTACTCTCTTTTCCACGGACTTGCTGGAACTGCTTGCCTGTGGTTCGACTTGCTTGCACCCGAAAACTCGAAGTTCCCCGGGTACGAACTTTAGCCCGCATGGAAGGCACAAATTCTTTCACATCGGAACCGCTCATTGGAGAACCTTGTGTATAGCCTAGAGAAGGACGAGTATATATGTATTTGTATAACATGTTTTTATTATATATTGTATAACATGTTTTTATTTTATATGTATTGCATAGCATGTTTTTATGATAGTACGAATTGGAGTGGGTTTAAATTACGGCTTTGTTCACATGGGGTTTCGAGAACCATCCCTCCCTCATCACGGTTTTCAATTTGTTTTCCTAGTACAGGAGGAGATGTTTGTGTATGTTCGATTATTGATGAATTCCTTCTAATGGAAATAGAGAGGTTCCTCTCCTTTATGGTGTGCAGAAGGAGGATAATCATGTGGATTTGGTGGGACCTTTTGTGTTAAAGAAGTGGGAAATAGGTAGAAATTGATTTTGACACTCTCCACCGTCACTGGCACTCTACTTTGTGTCTTGATCATGTGAAATTGTAAAACAAAAAATGAAGTGCCACTGGCAAAAACTAAAGTGCGAAAATCACATTCCGAAATGGGTGCATCTATCCCTTCGTTCCTCGAGTCTCGGACAAGAAGGTGGGAAATAGTTGTACCAATAATTTTGAAGGGTAGGAAAATATGTGACATCAATGTCAACAAAAATTGCGGATCAAAAAAAAAAAGTCAACAAAAATTTTCATTGGAATTTTAAAGGTTCACATAGGTTTAGTGTTCAAACCGGTGTCCTGCATTGATGTCCTTGCAATACCCGAAAGACTTTTATCTCTGGAAACTTTATATCCAATTAAAAACCAAATTAGTAATAAATGGAGAGTTTCCGATATTATATTAAGTGATCACTCATTCCACTAGCAAATAATGTGAAACTACATTTCCTTAAAAATTCCCCTCATGTCCAAACTAGCTTGAACATGTTCGATAAAATCAAACTATATTCTTCAGGAACCCGTAATAAATTGAACTATATTTTTCACGTGCAAACTGGCTCGAGCTATATTCTTCAGGACCCCGTAATAAATCGAAAAACGCACAAATTAGTTCGAACATCTATTTCTAACCTGTTAATAAAAGAACGTTAAAATCAAACTATATTCTTCAGGACCTCGTAATAAATTGAACTATATTCTTCACGTGTAAACTGGCTTGAACTATATTCTTCAGGACCTCGTAACAAATTGAAAGACGCACAAATTGGTTCGAACATCTATTTTTTATTAAAAGACTATACTTCCATAAAATTAAAGACCAGATCTATTTTTTATTAAAAGACTATATACTTCAATAAAATTAAAGACAAGATGAACTATAAATTCCAAAGCCCACCTTGCTTTTTGCGTAGGGCTATAAATGAATCGAGCAGCTCGCGAGTTCAACTCGGCTCATTCAATAAACGAGTTGAGCTCGAGCTTGAGTTTTCGGCTCTGCTCGTTTGACAAAAGCTTGGCTCGTTAAAAGTGGCTCAGCTCGATTAAAGAGGCTCATTTAGTAAATGACTCAGTTCGGCTCGATATGGGCTCAACTCAATAAGGCTCGAGCTCAAATTTTGGGCTCGTTTAATTATTTGCGTTTGGTTTTACTCCTTTTTGGATACAAAAAACAATCGCTGTATGGTCAAGTACGGTCAAATTGCTCCGGTCCGTTCCTCAGTGACACCAAATCTGTGCCGTCCACGTCAATTCCCTCAATAACTTGGGAGAAAACAACGGGTTTTGTTTTTTTAACATTATCTCCATCGCCACGTCCCTCTTTCGCCTTTCCTTATTACTGGAAATTACTATCATTAGAGGCCTTTTTTTCCCAGTTGGGCGATTAGAGTGTCAGCTTAAGCTAAACTCGACTAATCACTTTTTCGGTTCGATCAAAAATAGCTCATTCACGCTAGAATTAGAGACATCACAAGAATTTTTTTTTTTTTGCAGCCTGACCTCAAAAATTAAATTCTGATGAATTGTGTGAAGAGCAACGTCTGTCAACCAAGTGAACTACCCATCGATCCGTTATAGTAGCTTACCTGTGAAGAGCAACATCCATCAACCAAGCGGACTACCCATCGGACCATTATAGCGGCTTACCATTGCACTAAATGTCATTTCAAAATTAAAATTTGAAGATATTCCGAAGTAAAACAAAAAAACAAAAAATAAACGTCTTTCTATTCTTGGCGGGCATGATCATTGTCATAAATACGCATTCTGTACCATCATTTTTAGATCTTGGTGACCCAGATCTGATTTTTAGAGCTGGGTTTTTGGCCTCAGATCCGATCTGCTTTGACAACAGGTCCGTGGGTGAGTTATTCTGCAGTAGTGGTGGTGGCGCCGTACAGCAGCGACTGCGGTGGGATGAAGGGACGTTGAGTTTCAGTAAGTTGCCGATGTGTTTTCTCCATCTTCCTCTAGCCATATTCACGAGTGGATCGGTGGTCTCCATCAACGCAGCTGTCAATTTTTGAGTGATCTTTTTTGTTTTTCCTTTGTTTTCTGTGCGGCTATGTGGATCCTTTGTACTAGGTTGTTGTTCTTGATTATGAAATATGAATATATGTTTCGTTTTCTCAAGAAGAGTACATAAGCTATTGCATGCGCAGTAGGGAATCCACATTGGCCGCACTTTCCTACTCCAATCCTTTCGCATCCAATTTCAATTCCTCTTTTGTGGCCACATTGGGCCAACAACGACAGATTCGAATTATTCATCCCCATAATTTTCTCATTGAAAAAATGATCCAACACAAATGAATATTCGGACAAATTGCGTTTAATTTTATAAAATGGATCAAGTTGACTATTTTTATTTTGTAAAACAGAATGCAACTTTGTTCACATTATTATTTTTGTTCGATCAAGTTGATTTTTTATGAACATATTATACTGTGTAAGAATTATGAGTTGAATGGTTTGGTCCGTTTGGATCTTTATTGTAAGCTCACAATATGGAAGATCGGAAGGGTACAGAGAGACGAGGTTCCGGAAAAGAGCTGATGAGTAGTGCCTAAGATTTTTATTTTTATTTTTTATAGAGAAGTTGTCCTTAAAATTATAGTAGCTTCTAAAATTGAGACATTGGACTTGTCTCTTGTCTCATCGCTAGTTATGAGTAGTTATTAGTGGGCACTGCGTGCTCTAACACACCTGATTTTATTGAGCCAATTTCAAGTAGTTTGATTTGCTTAATATCATTAGTTGAACATGCGGAGGACTAATTGTTGGAAGGGCCCCTCTAGTAATTCATAATTAATCAGCTCATAATAGTGTCATGCATAGTGTGAAAATTTGCAGTATTTTTCTTAAAAAAGTATGGTGTCCATATTCGCGACCAATATCCGTAGTTTTTTTTTTTTTTTTAATTACTCAGGGTGTCCAATATCCTTAATTGGAGTACATTTTTCTTATCAATAATCGCTTACCATATAGAGTACTATAATACAAAACTATTACAGTACATCATATAATATCGAAATGTTTTCTTATCAAATAAAAAATATGATATAGCTAGGGACATGTTAGCAAACCATTATTTATCGAATTATAGTCTATAGTCTAGCCTTCCAGCTTTGGAGAGAAGCGTGAGTTGGACGGTTTATTTGAGGAGTCATCAGATATCTCTACAGCTAACCCACCATTTTTTTTATTTTATTCTTTTATTTTCTTGACATCAAAACCTTTGAAACTTGAAAGCAACAGAATTCCCAGCAAATTGACGTGTCACGTGTGTAGTCAGTTGTGTACACACATACATATATGGACTACAAAACCTATTCATAAACAAGTTTAGAGAGAGAGAGAGAGAGAGAGAGAGAGAGAGAGAGAGAAGGGTGGGTAGATCAGAACTTGTATTTATTAAAGTTTGGTTTACTGGGCTTGTTGATTGAAGGGGTGTGATAAAAATGGAAAGGTACGAGATTCTCAGAGACATAGGCTCTGGTAACTTTGGCGTAGCCAAGCTTGTGCGAGATAAGTGGAGCAATGATCATTATGCAGTCAAGTTTATTGAGAGAGGCGATAAGGTCTCTCTCTCTCTCTCTCTCTCTCTCTCTCTCATTTTTTTCTGCATAACATGGGCTTCTACATCAAGTATTTTTCTGGGTTGGTTTTATTTTTTGGTGTAGCTAGCCATATGGGTTTTTGTCATTTTTTTCTGGGTGTGTGTTGGTTTTAAGGGATTGATCTTGTTGGGAGGTTTAATTTGCTCTGTTATTTTATTTTTATGCAGATTGATGAGCATGTTCAGAGGGAGATCATGAACCACAGATCCTTGAACCACCCCAATATAATTAGATTTAAGGAGGTATGTAACTTGACTAGTTTCTGATCCATTAATTAGGTTAGCTGAATGGTTTTTTCCTTCTCTTTTCTGTTTCATTTTTGAACTCAAGATACCAACAGACCAATTGGCAATTCCAATATATTTGTTACTAGCTAGTACTTTGTTCACAGGTATTTAAATTACTATTCGTTTACAATTCTCCGTTCACCCCAATTAATTTCACTAATTTCGAGAATCTGAAATTAACGACTGAACAAGTCTATGACCTCAATAATCAACTATTGGTGGTGAACATCGGACCTGCATGCTTGAGTATAAATCCCTTGTTTATTGTGATGCTTCCACTTGATTATAGAATTCTCTGCCTGTATTTATTGCAGAATATGTTTTCAAACTAGTGGGGTTGGATTCTAGAAAAACACCCATGCGAGTGTCATTTCTTGTTGACCTTTCAGGAGCAGCTCCCCCGAGCGCTGTAGTGTACTACCACAGTCGTCCAAAAGTGTTTTTAACGATTTGGATTAAAAACAAATTTTTCTAGAAAAAAAAAACTTTTTTCTGGAATAATTTGTTTTCAATCTGAACTATTAATTGTCGAAATGGATGGTCCGGATGTGCCCTGTAGGATGCTCTACAGGGAGCTGCTTTGCAGCATCCCCATCCTTTCAATACACTCCTTTTTTCCCTTTTGACATTTCTTTCTTCTGCTTTCTTTCTTTTCCTTTTTTTCTTTTTTGCGTGTTTTACAGGAATTCATTAAAGAAAAGTTTTTTACAAAATTGGAGTGTGAAAATCACATTTTAGTGAATATTCCCCTTGAAATCTTTGTTTCGTTGGCTAAGTACTGGTACAGGAACAAATTAAACAGGGGTAGTTTAAGGGTATTTCACCCATTGGACCCTTAGCTAGTTGGAGAACAGGGCACCCTGTTTCATTTTGTTTTAGTTTTGTTTCTTCTGAAATGCTCAGCTGGGAAATCTTTTCTTTCCTCTCAGGTGCTACTAACACCCACTCATCTAGGCATAGTCATGGAATATGCAGCTGGAGGAGAACTTTTCGAAAGAATATGCAACGCTGGTAGATTCAGCGAGGATGAGGTAGAAGAATCATTCAATCCTTCGATGTCGAATACTGTCTTCAAAAATTTAGAATCAAACTATTTTAATCAGTCCTCAAAATGTTTAATGTTAGTTTTGATTTCGTATTTTCATTTGGTTTCAGGCAAGGTTTTTCTTTCAACAATTGATATCAGGGGTCAATTACTGCCACTCCATGGTATAAGCCCTCGTGCATTTAAATTCTTTCACCTCTTGCATAAATTTTCGCACGGGCATGAAAATTCGTATGTTTACTTTTTGATGCAGCAAATCTGCCACAGAGATCTTAAGCTGGAAAATACACTCTTAGACGGGAGCTCAGCACCGCGTCTCAAAATATGTGATTTCGGCTACTCAAAGGTAATGAACTAGCCAATTGGATCATAACTGATTTAGGGTGTTGTTTAGATATATCAAGGTTAATGCTAACTCATTTAAAAGTAAGCGTAATTGAGAAATGTTAACAAACAAACCCTACAACAAATCCCCATTTGTTCGATCACTAAACGTTCTAAACAGCTTGAATCTTTTGCAGTCATCGGTGTTTCATTCCCAACCAAAATCCACGGTAGGAACGCCAGCCTATATTGCTCCAGAAGTCTTTTCCAGAAAAGAATATGATGGGAAGGTAACTAACTTAATTTCCTCCCTTATATGAATTTTTTACTTCGATTTAGGACTAGTTTGGTCACCTAAAATAGTTACTATAATAGTAACTGTAATAACTGTATGTCATTGCTGAGATCAACAGATTGCAGACGTTTGGTCATGTGGGGTTACTTTGTATGTGATGCTGGTTGGCGCTTATCCATTTGAAGATGCTGAAGATCCAAGAAATTTCAGGACGACAATCACCGTAATTAACCTTACTGATTTTTGAACAGTTACGGATACATCTGTGTCTGGATGTGTGCCACTCGTCTTTGTCCGTAGCGTTTTTACTTTGCTGAATGTATATAACACATGGAATGGTCAATGGCAGCGGATACTTAGTGTCCAATACTCGATTCCAGACTATGTCCGGATCTCTATGGAGTGCATACGTCTTCTTTCTCGAATATTTGTTGCCGATCCTGAAAAGGTCTGATTACTTTCTCAACATTTATTTTCTGTTCTTCTTCCAGATTTCGATCTACAAATTTGTTTCTTTATTGCATCAAGCGATTTTCTTCTTTGCAGAGAATAACCATACCGGAAATTGAGAAGCACTCGTGGTTTCAAAAAAACTTGCCTATAGAACTGACAAAAGAAGGGGAAGCTAGTTTACAAACGAGCAAGAGCAACAACAGTAATTCTTCTCAAAGTATTGAAGAAGTATTTGCGATTATACAGGAGGCAAGCAAATCTGCGGCCTTGACGAAAGGAGGAGGGGGTAGTTTCATCGGAGGCAGTATGGATTTCGATGATATAATTGACGACGATACCGAGACAAGCGGAGACTTTGTTTCTGCATTGTGATTCCGGCCAAAAAACCAACCTGTATCATTAGCTCTGAAAAGTTCCACATTGTTTGTTTTAGTTTGCACACTGTGTGTTTTGCTGGTAAGCAAATGAGGAATATGCAGTCTTCTGCACTTTTTGATTGTGTAATTTTTTTTGTAGAATTTACAACAATAGAGCAGTTAGATAAATCAAGTTGCTCGAGCTTGACCCTGGGATGCTGGTTGGCGTTTATCCATTTGAAGCTTGGATGATTTTTTTTGACCTTGTTGATAGAGTGTGCAATGTGAACGATGCACTACTAAGCTCGGCTCAACAACAATTTTACGTATACATAACTAAATAAAGTCATAAACATATTCCGAAGTACAAAAAAAAGAGTCATAAATACATATCCAAACACATACTACTTCCAAGCGAATGCGGTGAGTCCCATAAAAGAGCTGTGGGATTCACCTAGGCCTTTTGTACACTTTCTCTTTTCTCAAATAATAAAATGATGGGAAGTTGGATAATCATGCGACGTTTTATAATCCACCGTCTTGCTATTACACCACTTATTCCATGCAATTACGTAGATTGCTATTGCAGTGGTTGGATATTAATTTGAAATTATTTAAACATGCAGAGTTAGGGATTTGGATCTTTGCATTAGTCCTCATGGACGACGTATATTTTACATTAATCCCATAGTAATGTCAAGCATAAATAGATATCCTCTTAGTGGACGTACGGCTTTGAATATAATCCAAAGCATCCAATCTCCAATCTCCTTGTTGGGTAATTTCTCTTGCATGTGTTCCAATACTAACTAGTTTTCCACTTTCAATTTCTTTAACATCTTAATTCCCAAGTGTGTATGTTAGGCCATGGGAAGAGATTTTTCGAGTTTTCCCTTCTTCTTTTTTCTCCTCCTAACTAGCGTGACAATGGATTTGGACGTTTGCTAGTTGATAGTGGGATTGGTTTTCTAGGATTAATCAAGGTGCGCGTAATCTTTCCCGAACACCTGATTCATAAAATAGAAAAGAAAAACATTATAGAATAGATGTAAATATTGTTGATGATCTGTTCAGCAATAATACGGTAGTACTTGCTCGCCGAATATGATTAGACATCCCTAGCCTCTCGTTAATTAGCGTGAAAGTATTGGCTGAAACATGTCACATGTATATATATCCTCACCTCTCATGATGGAGTAGTAGTCTTTGTTGCAGTAGAGTTCCACACTGCATTGCGAGAGGAGACGAATACATACTGCAGGTTCCATGTGATATCTCTCCTAATTAGTATCATGAACTAATTTGCATATGCAGCATGCAGCAGCGTGTGGGTGTCTTGTACTTGGAAATCTCTCTTATAGATACGAGGTGTATACATAATCATATACGGAGCACTACATAGTTGACATGTGTGCTTAGTAAGAGAGAGGAAGAGGGATGGGGACTAATACTAAATTTCTATTACTTGGGATTAACTACATTATTTACGACAGATCCTTTAGAATTAATATGTCTTCATGGATATATAGTGAATGATGATGTGAACTTAATTATAAAATGTTATCAAAGTACGTACGTAGAAGACGAGAATTAACAATATGAAATGTTATCATGGGGCTGTTACAACTTACAATAATGGAGAGTGTGTTGTATCAATTGATGAAAGCTTCCAAATTTGGTGTCGTAGGAGGTGTCGAGTCCATATTTGACATGAACAAGTCCATCCATTGTCGTTTGGGATGTCAAAATTGTAATTTGGTAATTTTTAGGCAAAATTTAAGTCTGCTACTTGATATGTATATATATTGAAAAAGTTAATTCATTTCATCATCCGAAGGGAAAGATTTCATCACAAATACAAGGAAAGAACCAAAAACTACCAAATCGCTACTTGATATTGAAATATGACAATTCTATCTTTGATATCACAGATATGCACATCTTGACTATTTTCTCTCTAGTCCGATCAAAGGTAGATCATCTACACCAAGTTTAAGAAATTCACAAAAAATTACTTTCTTATAGCCTAACCCAAGAAAGTACATTTAAATCGGACGACGGAAAAAATTTCAAAACGTAAGCCAGCCCAGTTGAAGATGGTTAAACAGTATCAGGCCAAAAAGGCCCTCTTCTATTTCGTTCCTTGAGTGATCTCTTGCACTTCTTATGGCTTCAGGCGTTGAACATTTTTGTAGGCTTGGGTTTTAATGTTGCTGACGTGAAAACAACCCATGTGGGTTTTCCCGTTTTTTGTCCATAAACCCTCTTGAGGGCAGTGGGGGACTCCTTAATCTTTCTATGGAGACGTGCATGATAGATTATCACCATCGTGTTACAAAACTATGAACTTAGGAGTACTACGGGATGGCTTTTTTTTTTTTTTTTTCCACCTTGAAAGATGCAATGCAAATATAGTTCCTCATTTTGGGTAATATAGTTCCTCACCTATTCTACAACTTCCATTCGAGATTCCCACTCTATGTCGTAAAAATCCGCTAAAAGGGCTTCCATCCCCATCCAAAATGAAGCCTTTTCCTAATGGTTCTGTGTGCAGTTGTTAAGGGCGAGAGGCACACCGAGGCGGTGAGGTGCAAAGTTCTATTGGGTCTAGGCTCAAGGCAAGGTGCACGTCTTTTTGAACCGGGGCGCACTAAGTTGAAAAAAATAGCAAATAGTATACACCGATACTTCAAATAATACACTAAGCCAATGAATTTTAGAAAGCGTACCCTCCAAAGGGTTGATAAAGAAGGAGAAAATCACAAAACAAAAGAAGAAAACTAGAAAAACAGTAGAGAAATAAGTATTAAAGAAAAAGGAGGAGGAGGAGAAGTCCGTTGATTGCTAGGGTTTCGTCTACCTAAAACCACCACGATTCCAATTGTAGGCGGCAATACTCTAAGGGTCCTACAACCCATCAAGTAATCAACCAATTGGGTAAGCAATGACTAGGCTCACCGGCAAAGAACAAGTTTGCCAATCAACCAAATGCAAGCAACACCCCAAGCTTGCAAACTAGCACACAAGAGGCATAAAAATTTACTTTCGATTCATCAGATTTCTTTTAATCCATCTAAGCAATGATTGTCTCCAAACTATTCTCTAATCAGAAATTGTCTTTTCAACCAATAATAATACATGGCATTTGAATAACTAAGAAAAAGAATCATTTTATGTTATGATCACAGTGCAGTCCCACATCGGGAGTATGGGCTCCTGGTAGTGGGTTAATAAGTCTCTGGGCACCCTTCCCTCAACAGCTAGCTTTTGGGGGTGAGTTCTACCCGGAACTTGTTACATTGGTATCAGAGCCAGGTCGACCCTTGGGGATGACCCTTGACCCGGGTTGTCGGAGGTGTGCCAGATGGACACCTACCGCCGTGGTCGTCGGTTCTAAAAGAGGGGGGGTTTGTTATGATCACAGTGCAGTCCCACATCGGGAGTATGGGCTCCTGGTAGTGGGTTAATAAGTCTCTGGGCACCCTTCCCTCAACAGCTAGCTTTTGGGGGTGAGTTCTACCCGGAACTTGTTAACCCACTACCAAAAGCTAGCTGTTGAGGGAAGGGTGCCCAGAGACTTATTAACCCACTACCAGGAGCCCATACTCCCGATGTGGGACTGCACTGTGATCATAACAAACCCCCCCTCTTTTAGAACCGACGACCACGGCGGTAGGTGTCCATCTGGCACACCTCCGACAACCCGGGTCAAGGGTCATCCCCAAGGGTCGACCTGGCTCTGATACCAATGTAACAAGTTCCGGGTAGAACTCACCCCCAAAAGCTAGCTGTTGAGGGAAGGGTGCCCAGAGACTTATTAACCCACTACCAGGAGCCCATACTCCCGATGTGGGACTGCACTGTGATCATAACATTTTAATCTATTATGAAGATTGTACTCTCTCATCATTTCAATCAGATATCATTTCAATCCATTGCTTAACCAATCAAACTTACTCACACTAGCTGCCTGAAACTGAGCAAAATTCACTATATTTACCTAGTCTACTGATTAGGCTATTGTGTCTGTCGTTCAATAATTCCATCTTACACAGGACATGTAAATAGGCGCACTCCACTTAGTTAAACTATGTTATACTGCATAAACTGAGTACCATTCATAAGGAAAAATGCAATAATCCTAAGCTATGTCAATTAAGATATTATTTGCGCAATTTAAATGGTTGGGGCGTTACAGAGCATGTGGAGCAGCGGGCTGCTCTATGGGGCTTTTTCTATGGCGCTGGGTGGTGTGCTGCTTTGAAATCAGCCAATGTTCCTGCTAACTCTCCTCTTTTCATAAATAATATCAAATACCCGTGGAGAGAGTCTGCTGTTGCTGCTGTCCAGAACCAGCTTCCTGGGGTCTATCTTCTTTCTGCAAGACCATGCCCACTAGATGGTGCGAGGCTGGAAAAATTAGGTCAAATGATCAAGGACGTGAAAATTAGGTCAAATAGTGTTGTATGTACAGAACATCATGCTAAAAATTTTGTTGCTAGTTTGAAGGATCGGCTGGGGCAGGAATTGAGTACAGATTGTTTTGGTATTCGAGTTTGTAAAAATAATTTTTCCTGCCTGATTTACCTGAAATGGTTAAAGGAAACTGCAGATTAATGAATTTGGCAGGAATTATTTTTGTGAATTAGTTGCTCACAAAAAGCATTAAAATAAACCTCCTGAAATTACAGAAAGTTTGAGGTTAAGGTCTTGCAATTACACCTTTATCTCCTGTTGGTGTCAAGCGCTTTTCTCCCTATGTAGTTGATTGGTGTCTGCACTAGCTGATGCTAAGACTTATGTAACCGTTACAGAGTCCTCGATTTGTACATAAACGTATGTTATCCACTGTACACTTCTTTATTTTTTTTCAGGATTTCTGACCATGTGTGCTGTGAGTATAATAGGCTTGATGAGTTTCAAGCATTGGCACAATGATTTACTTTGTGTTTAACCTTGTTCTGATATTTAAGATGGATTTTTTCTTCTTTTGTGATTTACCTGGGGTGTGGTTGCGATACTTCTTATCCTCAAGTCAGATGGTTTTTTTGTATGCCTTACTATGGTCGCAGGGTAGCTGGAATGGTAACATGTACCTCAAATGAGGAAGGGAGTTGTTCTGGTTTCAAATAAGTCCTCGTTTAGATAGAGGAAATATGGAACCTTTGTTTGAGACTCAGAGGGAAAAATGGATTTTGATTTGACCTCACTGAACACGTTTTAAATTTCTTAGAAAACATGATCATTTGCCAACTGGATTGCTTTGCGATTGCTTGGCATATTGCAGGTTGAAAAAAAAAATGCACCCCTGAGAAGTTCAGCAACATTTCCACTATTGTTGCTGAATCTACGGGTTTGCCAACATTATTACAAAAACGTATCAAAATTGCTGTATCGAACTTTTGTACAGATGTTTCCATGAAGGGATGTGTCCGCAGCATTTTTGTTGGAGGCGCGGTGGCCCCAGAATCCATCTCTGCAATGAAAGGTAGACACGCGCCCAACGCTCATTGCGGCCTGAAGTTCAACACTGAAAGTTGGTTACCATCTAACCCACCTCTAAAACTAGAAGAACGTGGCCCACTAACTGTTCTGCCATGCTCATTATTCCCGTATCTGTGTTGGTTGGCCCATTAAGGACTTGCTTGTCCGAAAATGACACATCTTTTCGTAGTGGACCAACAATATGGGTCGGATGGAGTGCTAAAGATCACGATAATCCACCTGCTGTAGCATTCTGGATTGTGTAGTGCGTTTGAAAGTTGTGCAAGTTAAATTGCAGATTTCCACATGATCATTCATACCAGAAATGGAGGGGATTCAAATCGGTTAATGGGTTTTGAGCTGTGAACTAACCTGTCATAATCAGTTAGATGAGCTTCCAACTTGACATACAACTTGAACTCGGGTTACATCAAGTTGCAATATTGCCTGATTGAGTGGACCTATGGCCAGTTCAAGTAGTGACAGAACAGGACCACCTACTTGTCCAATTCCACTTAATCTAATGCTACTGAAAATGGTTTGTTCTTTTGGCAAAGAATTCAACTCGAACAGACAAGTTTGACCTTGCGCTTTGCAAATTTATGGACATGTTACATACATTACACGAGTTTAGAGGCCCTTGCGAGGCATGATTCACAAGTTCGAATTGCATGAATCAACCTCCCTAAAGAGAAACCCAGCGCCATTCCATTTCGAGTTACAAAATTCAGTCTCTCCTGAAAAGACGACGGTAAGATCGTCTCCCAACTGCTTTTTTTCAGACAACCTGATGGAGCCTTGTGGACACTAGTTACTCTATTTATATGTTAGACGAGTTTCTTTTGAGCTCTTGGCATGACCGAAAATGTTAAAAGAGTACCCGACACTTATACAACTACATGATTCCCTAACTAATAACCATACTCAAGTAATCCCCACTTGCTACGAACAAGGACCATAGAAGATTCAAGATAGACTCAACTTCTGAAAATATATGCACGAAGTTGTTGGTCTCAAAAAGTTTGACCGCTAGCCCCCTTCACCTTTGAAAGCGAACATTATGCTCTACCAACAGCCAATTGGAAGTGGAACCCAAAAAGCCTTATGGGTAGATTTTCTAGTTTGTACCATGTTTGAAGACGACAAAACCCAGAAAGGGAAAGAGGGAGGTAGGCTATAAGAATACCCCATACCATACCATGTCAGAGCAATATCTACCTCTGAATTATTATCCGTAAGAAGCAGAAGTGACATGCCTCCAAAAAAATCTGAATGGGTCCAAAAAATCAATGCGAATTTCGAACAGGTTGTGAGCAAATTAATTGCAGCAGCAGAGTAGGTTAGTAATCAACCAATTGGGTAAGCAATGACAAGCAAGAATATCTTCTTGCTTACATTATTGCTTACATCACATCTTACTTTACATCAATAATATTTGCCAGACTTTTCCTTATTTCAAAGTCTACTACGTACTACACACACCTTTATCACCACTTAGGAAGGTTTCCAGGAGATGGTACACATAATTGAATGTACTATTCCACCTATGATACATAATTCACCCATTCCTAAAGGAAGAACATTACTAAAAGTAAAGCACTGCTTTTACTTTATATTACATCACACAGTAAATAAATATACACCACACAAAAGAGACAGTTGGCATGAG
Organism: Rhododendron ovatum; assembly: GCA_019656835.1. Lineage (NCBI taxonomy): Eukaryota > Viridiplantae > Streptophyta > Magnoliopsida > Ericales > Ericaceae > Rhododendron > Rhododendron ovatum. The sequence goes on from CM033790.1 coordinate 35,338,845, forward strand.
CACATGGTTGTCACTCTGAATCATCTGAACCACTTTTTCCAGAATAGCCTTCAGTTCTGTCGGTCAAGTAATATTGATCCAAAGCTTGTTGGCAAAGAACCGCCAAGTTTGCCAATCAACCAAATGCAAGCAATGCCCTAAGCTTGCAAACTAGCACATTGACACAAGAGGCATAACAATTTACTTTCGATCCATTAGATATCATTTGATCCATCTAAGCCATGATATTCTCCAAACTTTTCTCTAATTAGAATTAGTCTTTTCAACCAATAAATAATACATGGCATTTGAACAACTAAGAAAAAGAATCATTTCAATCTAACCAAGCTTGCGTTGAGTTCCAATCCTCCTTTTTCTTAGCCGGTCGGCAATAATAAAAGCCAGCTCAAGAGATTGAGAAGCATTGAGCCTTGGATCGCAATGGGTATGATAGCGTGAGCTGAGATCGTCAAAAGTCACAGTTCGGGAGCCCCCAACGCATTCTGTCACATTCTGCCCTGTCATCTCAAGATGAATACCTCCGGGGTGGCTCCCTTCTTGCTCGTGCACATCAAAGAAGGCTCTAACCTCAGCCTGCCAATATAGGTAGTACACCGACGATGCTATAAAGATTTGAATTCATGCATGAAAGAGGACGAGAGACTCTTTAACTTCTACATCCTAACGGACCGCCAACTACACGAATGACTTTATCCAATCTTGGGATATAGTCTAATTTCTTTCTTGGTGATTCCATTTACATTCCAACAATAGTTGATCCCCTAACATTGGTATCATAAATGAAAAGTTTAGTTTCACATGGTTGCTGGATGAGTGAAAATTGCAACGAGGCAGGCTATTGTTAGGTTGAAGCAAATCAAGTTTGTTTATATATGAGTGAGTTAAACCATGGGTGACAGAATTGTACCAAGATTGCATTAAAAGGCCGTGTTTTGAGTCCACAAGGTGCCTTTATGGTGTTTCCATGCATTGGATCACAAACCCAAGTCACAATTTGTCCCGCACTACGAACAGCCCTAATCAGATGCGGCAGCTTGATTCTCATGTTCTCAGCACCCATTCTTGCAATTATAGTTATTCTTCCTGGCTTGTTAACGGGATTTAGGATGTCAATGAGATTAACTAGCTGATTGGGATCCATCTTATCGCTCACCTGCATCACAACATATACTTTAGCCACGACGTATCGGCCACTAGAGGTATAGGATACCACCCAATGCAATTGGCAGTTCTGCTTCCAGTGCCAGAAGAGTAGGGTGGGATCGATATAAGGGTAGTTTCAGAGTTCGAGATCTACTGGACATTAACTAGAAAGGAGAAAAAATGCATAAACTGTGATCACCACAACTTGGTGATTGGGACTATCCAGAATCTTAAACATTGTCCAAAACTCATACATGAATAGTTTGCCAATACCTTACACACTAATTTGAGCGGTTGCATATGTTGCTGCCTTAGTCAAGTTCTCCTATGAAGTCATAGATTGATTGAACAAAATATACTTAGTAGACAAGCCTATATCACTGATGGGTGATGCAAAAACTAAAAGATAGAGAGTGACTCATTGCACATACCTTGATGCCAAGGGGATTGGCAACTCCTCTTAGAAACTCGACATGGGCGCCATCCAACTGTCGGGTACGCTCCCCAACCCATATGAAGTGAGCAGAGCAATCATAGAAAAGGCCAGAGGTCGAATCCTGTCTGGTAAGTGCTTGTTCATAAGGTAAAAGCATGCACTCATGAGATGTCCAGAACTCCGTTGTGGTCATGATAGGATGCTCAACTGTGAGTCCTGCTGCAGCCATGAATCCTAAGGCCTCATCAACCCTATGAGCTAGTTCCTGATACCTGTTGAAGCATCAAAAATATTCCAACCATTACAGGTAAAAGAACAAACAATAATAAAAGAAATCAAAATGTGTTAGAATTGATAAAACCAAATCAAACAAGAAGAGTAGATTTTCCAAATAATCCAACAGAAAGAACGCCTAGGAAGTACTTGAACATGGGTAGGGAAATGCCTGAGTAAAATTTAGCTACATTGTCAAATTGAAATGTGGCCACATTATGAAAGCTCAGAAAAGGTATATACCTATCTCCTTGCTCGCTATTCTGTGCAAAGTCAAGATTCCAGTGGGTAACCCTCTGCATTGCAGCATACCCTCCGGTTGCAAAAGCTCTAAGAAGGTTCAGGGTCGCGGTAGATTGGCAATAAGCCCTTATCATCCTCTCTGGATCTGGAATTCTCGACTTCTCATTGAAAGCATGACCATTTATGATGTCCCCTTTGTAAATAGGCAACTTCACACCATTTATCTCCTCATATTGTGTAGATCTTGGTTTTGCAAATTGACCAGCTATTCTGCCCACCTACATTGCAAATTCCAGGATACCAAATCAATTAAATCAGTTCCAAAATATAATTATTCAGATTATTAACATATCACACCCGTAATCTTTGTTGGAAATGAGAGTTTGATTGCTAGGAATCCTATAGCTGGTACTCAAGTAGTACAGTCCTTACATAATCAAAGTCAACTATTTGCATAACTCTAAAATCATATGCAGGAAAACTGTCATACAATATCCATTTTTGAATGGATTGGATCAAGAATGTATGAGTGTCATGGATAGGGTGGTATTCAATTCCTCCATTACTCTCAAGATTCCTCCAGTTATGCAAAACGAGCAAATTTTATCATTATGGAATAAGAAATCACTTGAGGGACCTCTCCACTACTTGTTATCAATTGGTTTTGGCGGACATAAAGTTTTTAAAGTTCCACACATTATCAGAGTGGCGGGCTCATTCCATCCCAAATTAAAATTGAAAAAGCCTACGCTCCACAATGAAAAAAAATAAAAATAAAACATGTCAGACCATAATGTAGATGCACGTGACGGGCGTTAGAGAATTGTCCCACTATGCTTTGGGCATGGCAACGGGGCAGATCGGATGCGGATATTGACATATCTAAATCCGAATCCAAACCTTCCAACCGACCTTTGAATCCGCTCGATCGGATAGATTTTCGGTCCTCCATCCCCTCCCCGAACGGACAACGGAGATCCGATCGGAGGTTTGGATATCTGAATTTGAAAATAAAAAACCAGATTTTTTATCAGAAAGAGTATTTGAGGACAGATCGGGGTGGATCGGAGGCTGATTTTTGATAAAAATAAATAGATTTTCGGATATTCAGGGATGGAGATCAGATTCGGGGCGGGGACAGACTTACCTCCGAATCCGATCCGATCTCTGAATTTTTTTTGAAAAATAAATCCGAATCCGCCCCGATATCCGGAAAATCCGATCCGTTTGGAACGGATAACGGATCTGGTATAGACGGATCGGCCGAGATGGCCATCCCTAGGCTTTGGATATGAAATGGTAGATCAAGTTATAACATGAGGGACCTCTCCACTTATGTTCTATTAGTTTTGGGTTAGCTATAAAGTTTACGCATGCACATCATTCAAAATAATTGAATTGCACTACATAAAAAAAAAAACAAAAAACAAACCATCTATTCTATATTTTAAAGGGTGAGCAACTTTTGGTGTGTACAAAGAATTGAGGTTGGCTCACATTTTCACCTTCACAAATTGGACAAACTAAATTCTTAAATTCATGAACTCTATCACAGCCCATTAAATAACCGTATGTCTAATTTAGGTTTAAAAAAAAAAAAAACTAACTTTATAACTTCCACCCTCGTTCCCCTTCTTTGCTCTCTCTCTCTCTCTCTCTCTCTCTGGTCCCCCCTCTCTTCAAGTATGTACAAGTACTTTGTTTGAAAATACTCCTACTCATTTTCCATTTGGAGCTGATTCATGTTTTATTGTTTTATTTGATCACAAAATAAAGACATATTTTCCAGAATCCAGTGATGAGTGAATGTGATGAGAGAAAATTGAATAGCTTTGAAAAGTAGTTAAGTTGAAATTGTTCTTAGGTTTCCTACTCATCACTTGCACACGCATCGCGTCTGTCCAAAGGCTAGTAACTTAATAAGCACAATGAGACTTGAAGTTTGTCACCTTGATCACAGGCATTTGGCCACCAAACATGAGAACGACTCCCATCTGAAGCAAAACCCTGAAAGTATCCCTTATGTTATTAGCACTAAACTCCTTGAAACTCTCAGCGCAGTCACCTCCTTGCAAAAGAAAAGCTTTCCCCATTGCCGCCTCTGCTAGCCGCTCCTCCAACGTCCTCGCCTCTCCGGCGAACACAATAGGAGGAAACAACTCGATGGTTTTGAGCACCGTTTCAAGATCATCTTCATTTGGGTACTCTGGAAGTTGCAAGGCCTTCTTCGATTTCCAGCTGTCTGGGCTCCACCGCCCTGGTGCTGCCATGGACGGCGGAGATGGAATTGGAGTGGTGGCGACGAGGGTTTTGGATATTGATAGAGCCATTGTTGGTTGAGAGAGAGAGAGAGATGTGGAGGCAGGGTCTGGGTTTCTTTATATAAGCACAGAGAGAGAGAGAGAGAGAGAGAGAGTGTGTGTGTGTTTGGTACGGTCAATTGAAATGGTGGTTTGAGAGAGAGAGAAAGAGAGAGATTGGTACGGTCAACTGAAATGGTGGTTGGCGACTTGACGGGCGGTTCGGAAGACAGGGGGAGGGGCATTTGCATAAGTTGGATATGCAGCAGGGTTAGTTTGGGACCCATAAACATGCATTTTACGTTCTTTTTCCGTCTTACCTTCGGACCGCTACTGCCGGCGCTCGCGTCACCGTGTCTGGCACCTTCCATATGGTTGACGGTGGTGAGGTTGCAAATTGCTTTGCTGGCTTTCGGTTGGAGTTCAAATCTTTTTGTACACGATGACACGGTTTGGACCGCCCTCGATATTATGATCTGCAAGCAAGAGCTAAGATACGTGTTGGCGCCAATGAACAGTACTTGATACTTAAGTCAGTTGAATTGCAGGTATGAATTGTCGAAAGAACTCTAGCAGGGGTTTAGCAAGAGTCAGCTGGTACTTGTAAAGGCATTATGGAGTGTGTTTATACTGGCAAAAGATATAGAATCCCAGATTTATGCAGTGTGTTTATATAGACACAAGAGATATAATTCCATTATGATTAGGTCCGTGGGTTGTGTTGGCATTCAAAGTGCCCAATGACCTTATTGCTTTAGGGTTCCTAATTATCCACATAGGGATTTGAGGTGGTGCAAGAGAGTCCTCACATGCCTTAACTTTTTTGGGACGCTGGGCCGATCACCCGTTATGAATCCCTGCTCGGCCATGTATAGGTCCGAGCATGTACTTGTCTGAGTAGAGTGTACTTGTCTGTTGTCGATTCTTGACCTATCAGTATCAAAATTATCATTTGAAAAAATTGAGCGGCTTTATTTGGTTGGTAGTTTAGTTTAGTTTTGGTAATGGGTGGATAGAGAAATAAGGTAATGATTAGAGAGAGGGGTAATATTGGAGAGAGATAGAGAGAGAAATGAAATTAATAATTGGGGATATAGGATAATAATTGAAGAAAGATATAGGGTAATGATTGGAAACAAAACTAAAACTAAATTAGCAACCGAATACAGTGGTTGTACCTCACATTTGGACCACCTTACGTGCCCGACGCTCGTTGTGGCCTGAAGTTCAACACTGAAAGTTGGTTCCCATCTAAACCACCTCTAACACTAGCGCGGCCCACTAACTGTTCTGCATCGCAATTGGCTGCCATGCTCTCCAATAAATTTTTTCCTATGGCCATGAATGTCTCCCTCTTGTTCTTGACAGAGAAATGAGTAGTGATATTGGGAGCTTTTGCATGATTAGTTCACTGCAGTTTAGTGGAGTAATTTAGTGTTCCGAGTCTAACAAGGGAATGAGACTCGTGCTCATTATTCCCGTATCCCTACGTCGTCTGGCCCATTTAGAACCCGCTTCTCCAGAAATTACACGTCTTTTGCTAGTGGATCAACAATATTGGTCTGATAGAGTGCTAAAGATCACGATAACCCACCTGCAGTAGCATTCTGGATTGTGTTTTGCGTTCGAAAGTTGCACAAGTTGAATTGCAGATTTCACATGGTCATTCATGCCAGAAATGGAGGCGATTCAAATCGGTTAATGGGTTTTGAGCTGTGAAATAGTAACCAGTCATAATCAGTTAGATGAGCTTCCAACTTGACATACAAATTGAACTCGTATTATGTCAAGTTGCAATTCATATGAAGGTTCTACGGGTTCTTTCAAGCCAATCCTATTTTGTCACTGCCTACCCGTCCGAGCCTACCGCATGTCAAGCTCATCCCACATAAGCCCCTGTTTTAATTAAACTGTCGAAAATACCTCCTTCTCATCAACAATCTTGGTGTGAATTCTTGAGAGCGTAAATTCTGTGGGTATGAATTCTGCAAAGGGGTGTGAAACCTTGGGGGTGTGAATTCTGCAAAGGGGTGTATTGGAACCGAATTCACACCCCTAAGAATTCTACAAAAGAGCAAAATAGTAAAAGTATCTTTAAAAAAAAAGTTGCACGGAATAGGGTGACAAAAGAGAATTTGCACGGAACTCCAAACAAAAAATGGGACCGGCTAGGAATTTCCCGAAGGTTCCACCGTTATACGGAGTAACACATGCACGCCTGATTGAGTGGACCTATGCAATGGATTCACCATGTGACTGTTGTCTGTATCTGTCCACTTCAAGTAGTGAGAGAACAGGACCACCTGCTAGTCCAATTCCACTTAGGGTAATGCTACTGAAAATGGTTTGTTTTTTTCATTTTTGCGAAGAATTCAACTCGAATGGACAAGTTTGACCTTGAGCTTTGCAAATTTACGGACACGTTAGATTACACGAATTTAGAGGCGGTTGTGAGGCATGGTTTACAAGTTCGAGTCGCATGAATTAACCTGCGTACTCGATACTGAGAAAACCCGGCACCATTCCATTTCGAGTTTAAAAATTCAGTCTCTCTTCAAAAGACGACGGTAAGGTTTGTCTCCCAACTACTTTTTTTCAAACACAACTTGATGGAGCCTCGTGTGCACTAGTTACTGCATTTATATGTTAGACGAGTTTCTTTTGAGCTCTTGGCAAGGCCGAAAATTTTAAAGAGTACCTGACACTTATACGACTACACGATTCATGAACTAATTGTATCACCAATAACCATACTCAAGTAATCCCCACTCGCTACGAACATGGACCAGAAGAAGATTCAAGACTGACTTAACCTCTGAAAATATATGCACGAAGTGGTTGATTTCAAAAAGTTTGACCGTTGTCCCCCAACAACTTCGAAAGCGAACATTATGCTCTACCAACAACCAATTGGAAGTGGAACCCAACAAGCCTTATGGTAGATTTTCTATTTTTACCATGTTTGAAGACAACAAAACCAAGAAAGGGAAAGAGGGAGGTAGGCCATAAGGATACCCCATACCATACCATGTCAGAGCCTCTGAATTATTATCCCTAAGAAGCAGAAGTGACATCCCAAAAAAATCTGAATGGATCCACAAAATCAACGCGAATATTCCAACAGGTTCTGCAGCTTAATTTTATGACCTCATCAAGCTACAAATCCTACTTTTCTAGCTTAAGTTTTTGAGTTGGATATATAGTTTCTACAAAAACGGGGGAAAAATAATGAAAGACTCTGACATCCAATTGGAACAATTCACATCAACGTTTGAGAATGCCGTGTTGGTATTTGGTTCAAATATTGAAGCCAGGACTATCTTGAATGACATGCATACTTAGGTTCATAAATATTAACTTCCAATCCACAAAACCAATAGAACATTATTACAAGGCAATCCATATTGTCCAGCTTTTTGCAGCTTACAGTCATACACTACAATATTAAGGATTCAAATCATGGTAGGGCACATCCGCTCCATGCTCAAAAGATAACCTGAACACAAAAGAATAACTTACGATTAACAGCTTCACACGGCTTCAAAGTCGAAATTGGGGGTTTTCGCCAGAGTTTCCTTCGTCCAATAAAAAGCAATCCATATTCATGCAGTACCCTGGAACCTGGTACCCGCAAAGGAAGCTCTGGTGGATGGCTTGAATTTAAGGCACAAACTAGAGATATTGAAGGACTTGCGAATCCATCTAAAGACTCAAAGAAAGCTTGTGTTGAGTTCCAATCCTTCTTTTTCTTAGCCGCTCGGCAATAATAAAAGCCAGCTCAAGAGATTGAGAAGCATTGAGCCTTGGGTCGCAATGGGTATGATAGCGTGAGCTGAGATCGTCAAAAGTCACAGTTCGGGAGCCACCAATGCATTCTGTCACATTCTGCCCTGTCATCTCAAGATGAATACCTCCGGGGTGGCTCCCTTCTTGCTCGTGCACATCAAAGAAGGCTCTAACCTCAGCCTGCCAATATAGGTAGTACAGAGACGATGCTTTAAAGATTTGAACTCATGCATGAATGAGGACGAGAAACTCCTTAACTTCTACATCCAAATGGACCACCAACTACCCAAATGATGTACTCGTCTGATTTTGAACAGTTTCTTACTCACAGAGACCTTGATTTTTACTTTCAAACAAATTTCAGCCAATGTGAAATACATGCGCCATTTACCAGAACTATGCGAGCAGTGCACACGATTGAATTGGCATATCAAAGGCCAATGTCTGACCACTTATTCAATGATTCAACTTTTTACCCTCATCTGAAATGTCAATTTTTGGTCCTAACTAAGCTTGTTCCCCTGCCTAAACATGTTGGTTGGAGAATTCAGTCCAAATAAGTAAGAGATTTTGAACCAGATGAAAACAAACTTCACCCATTTTACCTATCAAAAAATAAATTAAAAAATCACCCATTTTGCCCAAGAAATAGTTTTCAACATCATTTCATTGCAATTCTCCGTCTTTTACCTATATGTGCATCACTTCAAAATTCAATTCGTGTTAAATATTAAGGACTTTATCCTACCTTGGGATATAATTTAATTTCTTTCTTAGTGATTCCATTTACCTTCCAACAATAGTTGATCCCATCACATATGTATCATAAATGAAAATTTTCGTTTCACATGGTTGCTGGATGAATAAAATTGCAACGAGGCAGGCTATTGTAAGGTTAAAGCAAATCAAGGAAGTTGATATATGAGTGAGTTAAAACATGGGTGACAGAATTGTACCAAGATTGCATCAAAAGGCCGTGTTTTGAGTCCACAAGGTGCCTTTATGGTGTTTCCATGCATTGGATCGCAAACCCAAGTCACAATATGTCCCGCACTACGAACAGCCCTAATCAGATGCGGCAGCTTGATTCTCATGTTCTCAGCACCCATTCTTGCAATTATAGTTATTCTTCCTGGCTTGTTAACGGGATTTAGGATGTCAATGAGATTAACTAGCTGATTGGGATCCATCTTATCGCTCACCTGCATCATAACATATACTTTAGCCACCACATACCAGCCACTAGAGGTATAAGATACCACCCAACATGCACTTAGCATAGTAAAGAGAAAAGCAAAATGTTTTGTAGATGAATTAAGTGCGATAAGTACTCAAAAGAAAGCAACTGCCATTAACAATAATCAACTCAAAGCTAGGATTAGCACATTCAGGGCTTGATCGTTTGGTATACCTTGCTTGTTTCGAAGCTACCGGAGTGCTTGTTGACGGTTAATGCAAGACAACAACTACAATAAGCAATTGGTAGCCATAACTTTTTGTTTATTCTGGAATTTTTGTCATCAGATATAGGCAGCAATAACCCATAAGCAAGTTACCTAAAGGGGCCCTTAGTGGAACACACAGGTAACAAGTACTGGACTATTTTCTAGTGAATGAGGGACTGACGTAGACGGGGTAACAAGTACTGGACAATTTTCTAGTGAATGAGGGACTGATGTAGACGGGGCACATGCGCAGGCACATGGAACGACCCAACCTGTTTTGTCTATTGGCAAAAAGAACAACCTTGCTTAATTCATCTGTTGACCTCTTACTACATTTGCAAAATGGAAACCAGTAAAACCTGATAAGATTTAAATAGAAAATATCTATTTTTTGATCTATTTTACCAATGAATATTTGTGAGGTTTCACAGGTCAGGAATATCACGAACAGTATGTGGCTTCTAAACAATTACTGGTAAAGATCTTTGGTCCAACCCATTCGCTATCACCTACACCTAATTGTGAGCATGAAACAGATATGACCGTCTTCCTGTCCTGTCTATCTCCTTTGGTTTAGGCATTTCTGCTTCCAGTGCCAGAGGAGTTTCAGAGTTCGAGGTTTATTGGACATTAACCAGAAAGGAGAAAAAATGCATGTACTGTCACCACATCTTGGTGATAGGGACAATCTAGAATCTTAAAGATTGTCCAAATCTCATACATGAACAGTTTGCCAATACTTTACACACTAATTTGAGCGGTTGCATATATTGCTTCCTTATCTACTAAAGTTCTCCTATGAAGTCATAGATTGATTGAACAAAATAAACCAAGTATACAAGCCTATATCACTGATGGGTGACGCAAAAACTAAAAGATACAGTGACTCATTGCACATACCTTGATGCCAAGGGGATTGGCAACTCCTCGTAGAAACTCGACATGGGCGCCATCCAACTGTCGGGTACGCTCCCCAACCCATATGAAGTGAGCAGAGCAATCATAGAAAAGGCCAGAGGTCGAATCCTGTCTGGTAAGTGCTTGTTCATAAGGCAAAAGCAAGCATTCATGAGATGTCCAGAACTCAGTTGTGGTCATGATAGGGTGCTCAACTGTGAGTCCTGCTGCAGCCATGAATCCTAAGGCCTCATCAACCCTGTGAGCTAGTTCCTGATACCTGTTAAACCATAAAAAAATCTAAGATTGGACGGAAAATGGGAAAAGACTTAAATTGAAGCTCCATCTAGCTTAATATGAGATTGAATGACCGCATAAGCCAACAAAAAAATATTCCAACCATTACAGCCTTTACAGGTAAAAGAACAAACAATAATCAAAGAAATCAAAATGGTTTAGAATTGAGACGAGTAAATATTCCAAATAATCCAACGGAAAGAACGCCTAGGAAGTTCTTGAACATGGGCAGGGAAATGCGAGAGTAAAATTTTGCTACATTGTCAAATTGAAATGTGGCCACATCATGAAAGCTCAGAAAAGGTATATACCTATCTCCTTGCTCGCTATTCTGCGCAAAGTCAAGATTCCAGTGGGTAACCCTCTGCATTGCAGCATACCCTCCAGTTGCAAAAGCTCTAAGAAGGTTGAGGGTCGCGGCAGATTGGCAATAAGCCCTTATCATCCTCTCTGGATCTGGAGTTCTCGACTTCTCATTGAAAGCATCCCCATTTATGTTGTCCCCTTTGTAACTTGCCAACTTCACACCATTTATCTCCTCATATGGTGTAGATCTTGGTTTTGCAAATTGACCAGCCATTCTGCCTACCTACATTGCAAATTCCAGGATACCAAATCAATTAAATCAGCTCCAAAATATAATTATTCAGATTATTAACATATCACGCCTGTAATCTTTGGTGTTAGATACATGTCAGACCTTAATGCAGATGCACGCGACAAGTGTTAGAGAATTGTTCCACAATGGTAGATCACATTATAACATGAGGGATCTCTCCACTTATTTCCTATAGATTTTGGATTAGATATAAAGTTTACACATGCACATCATCTGTTCTAATTTCTATTCTAATATATAAAGGGAAAACATTCTTTGGTGTCACCCAATTTTAAGTCTGTGTGGACTTTTGAATAATCCAATACTACCCTCACCAAAATCACTTAATTCCATTTATCGGTCCTCTGTTTGATTTGTGGATTGTCTTTGACAAGTTCGATAAAATGCTTTAGTGAGTATGTTGCGCGGCTTTTGGTTTGTTAATTTCATGACGGTGAGGCATAATAAATAAACTTAGTTTGAACGCCGGTGGCACATCTCGAAGTACCGTTACTACTAATGGACAACACTAGAGGTCGGGGCACACGCGATTCGTGCGCAAGTCAGATTTGGACAAAACTTGTGAAAAATAGATCAAACATTAAACGGGAAGCTATTGTGCAAATGTTGACAAAATCCGACTTGCACACGCGGCCTTGGCCTCTAGTTCAAAATAATTGAGTTGCACTACATAAACAAAACAACAATAACTTAATAAGCTCAATGAGACTTGAAGTTTATCACCTTGATCACAGGCACTTGGCCACCAAACATAAGAACAACCCCCATCTGAAGCAAAACCCTGAAAGTATCCCTTATGTTATTAGCACTAAACTCCTTGAAACTCTCAGCGCAATCACCTCCTTGCAAAAGAAAAGCTTTCCCCATCGCCGCCTCCGCCAGCCGCTCCTCCAACGTCCTCGCCTCTCCGGCGAACACAATGGGAGGAAACGACTCGATGGTTTTGAGCACCGTTTCAAGATCATCTTCATTTGGGTACTCTGGAAGTTGCAAGGCCTTCTTCGATTTCCAGCTGTCTGGGCTCCAACGCCCTGGCGCCGCCTTGGACGGCGGAGATGGAATTGGGGTGGTGGCGACGGGGGTTTTGGATGGCTGGGCGGCGTGGACTGCGGAGATGGGGTGGCGGGATTTTTTGGGGAGGAGAGAGAAAGTGGGGTGGTGAGTTTGGGAAGAAGGGAAGGGAGGTTGGGATTGTAGGAGGGGTTTGGGAGAGAGTGATGTGGTGTTTGATAGAGCCATTGTTGGTTTTGAGAGAGAGAGAGAGAGAGATGTGGAGGCAGGGTCTGGGTGAGGAGAAGAGTTATTAGATGGGTTTCTTTATATAGGCAAATTGGCCGGTAACGCAATTTCGAAACAGTGAAACACAACTTTGGACACAACTATAAACGGAATGGCTTGTTGTATGTGAGCTTTTGTGCATCTAACGGTTATGAACACAATTCTATTATTGTGGACGAGTAATGTGGTGTTTGATAGAGCCATTATTGGTTTTTTGTGTGCATGAAAGAGAGTGAGGGAGACAGGGGAGGAGAAGAGTTACTACTATCAAATGGGAACAATGATTGAGGAAAAAAGAACGTGCTTCATGCATAGAGAGAGAGAGACAGAGAGAGAGAGAGACAGAGAGTTGGATATTATGCCGCAGGGGTTAGTTTGGGACACACAAACGTGCATTTTCTTTTTCCGTCTTACCTACCAACCGTTACTGCTGGCGCTCGCGCCACCGTGTCTGGCACTTTCCATATGGTTGACGGTGGTGAGGTTGCAAATTGCTTTCCAAAAATTCACCCCTTTGTTCATCTTCGATGATGGTATACTTATTTCGTGTCTCACTTTTTATAATCGAAGCCGTTTAGTTTATCCAGATTCATTTTCTAAAAAATTCAGCTGAATCAAATATCGATAAGTGCTTCTTCATCTATGAATTTATTTCTTTTCTTTAAAATTCTTGACCGAAAAATTGAAATTTTAGATCAAATACTTACCAATCTCCTATTAAGATAAATTTTTGCCTAGTCTCTTAACAAATGAATTTAGACAATATGAACGGTTCTGATTATGGTAGTGAAACATGGAATGAGCATACTCTCACGGGACCTGGAGACCCTGCCAAGCAGAGGTGCCGAGCACATCTCGGCCGTCCAAAAGTGTTTTGGACGACCCAAATATAAAAGTATCGAACGGATTTTACAAAAAAAAAAAAAAAAAGGAAAAAAATGTTTCGATCCGGGCCGTTGATTCCGAGATGAACGGCCGGATTGACCGCTCGGCACCCCCTCGGCAGGGTAAACAAAATTGCTCTCGCTGGCTTTTGGTTGGAGTAATTATTTAATAATCTGAGAGTACTGCCACATGATACTCTGAACCACTTTACAACTGCACGTTTCTGTGGGATATATACATTTAATGGTAAACCCACAAGAATGTGTGGTTATAAAATAATCCAGAGTAACAAATGGCAGTTTTTCCGAACTATTGTATAATTTCACAAACTAAACAACCAACATATCACGTGGCAATTTTTTGGGAAACTTCATTTCATTGTTTTCCTTGTCATCTTTGGATATATTTGCCGCAATAAATGCACCTGCAATAATATCCTTTTAAACGAATCTCAGCAAAAAAAAAAAACAGTTACCGTGAGGGAGGTGGTTGTTTTATGCGGGCACAGAGGGTAGATACCGTTGATAAACAAGTTGAATGAGCCAGGCAATCGATTGTTGAAGTTTGGTTTAAAAATGTAAGGAGCTTCAAGAAAATATTCAAGATTAATTCGTTTACAAAAAATTCGATCTCAAACGAGCTCTAATTGAGCCAAACACAACCCCAATCTCGAGTTGTTTTAGTTTCTTTATACATTATAAGTTGAACTAGCCGAATAGTGATTCGTCCGAGCTTGATTGAAAAGGCAAACGAGTCTTAAGAAAATGTTAAAGGTTGATATGCTTGTGCAATGAGCCGAATCAACCAATCTTGAATGATATTTTGACGAACTAACATGTACTCAAACTCGAGTGCTTGGTTCGTTTATCAGCTCCACAAAATCGTGGGTTAATGCGGACAAAACTTGAACCTTTTCGAGGAAAAGGCTGGCTTCTACCACTGGGCCTGATGGCCTCCGGTAGCAGTGGAGCCCAAAGTACTCAACACAACCTTTAATGGGCCTCGGCGCATCCTAATGGTAAAGACTAACTTGCACAGGATATACCGTTGAAGTATCCCTTGGAAGTATCGTCGCTCTCTCTCTCTCCCCTAACTGCTCAGAACAAACCCAGTTGACCGTCCCTCTCCTGAGAAACAAAGAACCCTTAGAACCATGTCTTCAACACTGGGCATTCAAATCAAAACCCTAACGCACTGATTAAAACCACTTTCAATTTTCCAATTCGACAATGTCCCGCCTTTATTCCCACTTCATCTGTCTCAAATCCCCAAATTACCCCCTCTCATTACCCCCAAAACACTTCTCAAACCCTCTGCATTTCTGTGCCCTAAAACCCAAATCACCAAACCCTAGAAATTCCCTTTCTTGGAGTAATACCAGTAATACCCTCCATTGGCCTGTCAGAGCTTTCCAATCGGATATAACAGTACAGAAATCAGACGGTGCTGATAATGTTATAAATCTCGATTCTTTTCTCTCAATTGTTGAGATTCTATGCCTGGCTTCGTCGGCCGTGATTTCGGTTGGGTATGTTGTGGTTTCGAGCTCGAAAAAACTGGTTTTCGAGTGGTTAGGGAATAGGGTTTTAGTGTGGCAGTTTGTGCTGTTGGCGGGTGCGGTGGCGATTGGCGCGTCGATACGGAGGCGGCAGTGGAGGAGGGTGTGCGCGGGCGTGGCGAAGGTGGAAGGGGGTTCTGGTGTGGATTTTGTTGGGAGGATTGAGAAATTGGAGGAGGATCTTAGGAGTTCTGCTACTATCATTAGGGTTTTGTCGAGGCAGCTTGAGAAGTTGGGGATTCGGTTTAGGGTTACAAGGAGGGCTTTGAAAGACCCTATTGCTGAGGTATTGTTGTCTTTTCCATTGTTCAGTCATTCTATTGTTGTTTTTCTTTGCATTATGTTGTAAAAAGGAACAATAAGAGATGAAAAACATCAACATTGATTAAGAACTCTGAGTGTTGGGAAATTAATTCTGTATTTGGCTGCAGGGATTAGAAATTGCATTGGAACAGTAAAACTTTGGAAGTGTAATTCCTGGGATTGGATTATCATAAAATCAAAAAACTGTCCAGCTTCAGAATTCACGAGGGTTACGTGATGATTTCCCTCCCGAAAACCCTTTACTGTGATTAAGAACCATGCATACCAGAATGGGCCTCCAATGCCAGTCGCAAGCTTCTGAGCGGACTCTACATGTCCGTTTGGCGTTTGGCAACACATTCCAGTTATTCCACCCATTGGTAGTGGTAATTGAAGGCCACCTTAGTGGAAATTTGTCAAAAATGAGTTCTTGGGTCTTCGTGTTTGGGTTGTGTAATTCCTTGCTCAGTTGTTTGAGAAATTGGGAGCGCTAGCCTACGCTTGTTTGCATTCATCATCCATATGATGTCCTTGTCCTTGCCTGGTCTTCATACTGGTTAGGATTCTCTATCCTTCTCCTTGCCCTCATTGACTGCAATGAAGTTACAACCTCATTTCATAGATTTTCCGGGGATTATGAGATGGAATTTTCATGAGATTCATAATATTTTGCGACCCAATATGTTTGCAGTTTTGACTCGTACGTTTTGGAATTGATTGGTTTAGATTGTTCATAAGGGTTAGTGCCTTTGGTGTAATGCAGCTAATACCCCTAGGATTGTCTGGGTCTGAGGGGCTTGGGTTAAAATTGAGCCGGAACCAATCAAGAAAGCGAAATCGACTGTTACAATCTCAGGGTTTGAGCCAAAGGGTCATGAAGTCACCAACACATTGGTTCTAATGCACGTTGTTGACGCAATGCCCAAGGAAATAGACTAGAAAGTACATACGGGCGTTTTAGCGTATGGAGCCCAGCTCATTATGTGACCTTATTGGAATTAAGGTCACACTTTGGTATCACTAAGTTCAAGGTATGAAGCCCTGCGGGTGAGACCAGCACTCGTGACCGATTGAGATGACTGCAAGTGAGCTAGATGCCTACAGCTCGGGGAGGGGTGGTAATTGGTATTGTAAGTTGAACATGTTTCATCAAATGGCCTTCCCAGGATTATTAGCCCCCTCTCAACAAAAATAAGTATATGACTTACTTATGAACATAGTGGACTAAAAACAAAAATGAAAATAGGAAAAGATACACAACCATGTATATGGATTGACAATAACTTCCAAATGTTGGACATTCAGGCGTGAAGATAAACCATGTTCTAAGTTGGCTTATTGAATCTGGAAACCAAGAATTGAAGGAACAGTTCCTAAAGGCACGTTATATCTACTTGTCAAAAAAGAAAAAAAGGGACATTAGATATACTTGTCAAAAAAGAAAAAGAGACCTTAGATATTGCTCCATTAGGTGATCAAACAAGAATGATGAGTAAGAGGACCTATATGTTACATGGAAGACTTGGACTTGAGATGATGTGACTTGTGGGTTAAAGGTACTTGTTGGAAATGACATGAGTATGGTTAGACTGCATTGAAGCTTCCATCATAAAAGGAAATGGAACTTTTAGCAGGTCGAGAAAATGGAGTTGGATTCTCATTGCTTTTTACAGAACAATTGGGATCAGTCACTGTGCATGATTATTTAGGTGCGCTGACTTCGGGAAGAAGTTCTATTAGTTAGTACCTTATTTGCAAGTCTCTTGTTTTTTGTAGCTTCTAAGATTTTTCCCTTCTAAAGGCTGCAGCTTTGGCTCAAAAGAATTCAGAGGCCACTCGAGCATTAGCGGTGCAAGAAGACATTCTGGAAAAGGAGCTTTCTGAAATTCAAACGGTGCTGCTTGCAATGCAGGTAAATCTGACACCATGATTTTCGTTAGCTGTTCACTTCATTTCATTCGTTTTTTGCAGGAGCAAAATTATATTTTCTTAGCAGTTAGCACTGTTAAGTTGCAAAGAATTTCCTATTAGAGGTTCACGATAGAGGCACCAGTGTCGGACTAAGCTATGCCAACTCGCATTGCCAGAAATTATTGGAAGGTTTCAACAGTTTGGATTGAGCACTATGTCAGTCGCCAGAATATGAGTGGGCGTTTAATACACAGGAAGACATTTGTTTGAATTAAGAAAAGAAAGAGAAATAGATGCTTCTATTATGACCTGACTTCGTAGTTTGTAGTTTGTAATTGTATAGTTGGGACAAGGGAGAATGTTATCCCTCTCTTGATCAATTTTTGAATTGGTTTGAGCTTTTCATTTCAAATGGTGGTGAATAGGGCCCTTTTGTTTTGTGGCCTTTTTTTGTATATGGGCGGCATTCCCTTAATGGCTTCTTTCTAATATAATTATTTACTTAATCGGAAAAAAAAATGGACCTGACTTCAAATTTGTTTGTTCTCGAGTATTTTCTGTAGGAGCAGCAGCAAAAGCAGCTTGATCTGATTCTTGCAATTGCGAAGAGTGGAAATCTATTTGACAAAAAGCAGGTACCTGTTCAAAAGACGGAAGCAGTTGAAAAACGTCATTCAGCTGAGAAGGTGGTGAAACAGACGGGAACCCCCCAAATCCAAGCTTTGGCTTCACAAAAAGAAACCAACAAAGAAGCAGCATAGCCAGATCAAAAAATAGGGAAAAAGCATCAGCATATGATTTTGTTGTAGGGAATCCAAATGCTGTTTAATCATCTTCTTAGCTGCTGAAGGAGGAATAGTTGTTCTTGTTTCATCTGAGGCGTTTGCATCTCAGCCATATTGTTGGAATCATCACCCCAGACGGATCAATACTTCTTTTGAGTCTCTGAAGTTTTCCTTATTATTGGGGCGAGTGTAAGACAGCGAAACGAAAAGAAAGGGAAGAGAGAATTTCAAAAGCTTTTTGTCGTCTCTGGCTATTGCAGAGAATTGTACCAATAAGAATGCCATTGTTGTTTGTAATTGTCGGTTTGTGGTACTTCTACATTAGTTGTACTGCAGAGGATTTGGCCGTGGTGAATTTGATGCAATGAGAGTGAAAGTTTGTGCAGCATCTTTAGGACTACAAAGCAGGGAACTAATTGGAAGGTCAATGAGCCTTGCAGTGGCATCATGGACTAATACCCATCTTTTTTTTTTGGTACAAAAGGACTAATACCTGTCAATGATGAAGGGACAGAGCTGATCAAGCATTGAACCCGCAATCATGTGTCTAACTGCAAATCTAGCTTTTCTTCCCTCTCTATTAAGGGATGCGCTTCGAGGACTCTTAACTTTCAAATCGTGCTTGCATCATGGACACTTATTTTCAGAATTGTGATTGCATCACAGAGTCTGTAAGTTTCAACAGGTACGAATTCTTTGTGAGCCACTATAAAACAGCCCAACCTTGCGGGTAAGGCTATATACCTAACCATATTTCAGACTCTATGGGCATGTTTGATAGGAGGTTTGGGAGGGGGGATTGGATTAATAATCCTATGGGATTCCTAAAATCTTGTTTGGTACGGTTTTTGTGGGTAGGACTAGTTGTCCCATGGGATTGTTAATCCCCAAAATGGGGTATTAGCAATACCATAGGGGGTGTTACTATGAATCCCATCCCCATGGGTTGAGCAAAATCAGTGTAAAAACTCGCGTCAATCTCAATCACAATTCTTATCCTAACCAAAACAAACATGTTATTTACAATCCTACAATCGAATCATGTGCAAAACAAACATAAATAAATGATTCATCCCCTCATTAATAATCTCACCTCATTCTCAATTCCAATTCTAATCTCACGTCATTACGAATCCCCCCAAAACAAAATCTACAATCAAACACGCCCTATAATAGTAGGTGTTGCGTGCATTAGTGGTCTTTTACTTGATATGTGGTGTGGATGTGTTTGTATGCTTACAGTCTGTTTAGATTTTGATTTTCCTTAAATTGGTGCTAATCAATCAGTAGCCCGTAGGAGGTGACAAGGGGAAGTAAAAGCAGCAGGTGCGAAAGATCCTCTTTTCTTTTCCTTTCTTTTTTAATTGGAAAGATTAAACTTCACAGATAACTAGAACCCAGTACAATAATTCAAGAACCTTAAACACAAGTAAATAGAGCTACAGAATACACTATAAAAGTAAGCAAGAGGAACACCCCAACAATCAGACCCCTTTAAAGCATATAAATTATGTGTTTGTTCACTTGAATGCGTACTTATAATTTTTGTGTTTGTATATTATCGCAAGGCTCAGTTTGGACGACAACAATTGAGAATCAGGAATGAATATTCAATTCCGAGCGATGTGATTTCCAGTGATTCATGAGTAATATCATTCAAGCGCGTTTTCCTTGTACTTACGTTGCTTGAATATTTGTCGACGATGGCAGACCTTCAAGGAAATCCTGGCCCAGGGTCGGACTTGTATTTGAATGTCACTGCCTAATAAGCCCAAAAATCTTACGGGCTGGCCATTGGTTGATTGGACTGGGCCATCTCTCGCTCGCTCTGTCTCTCTCTCTCTCTCTCTCTCCGGTAAAACAGAGATGCATTAATAATCTCTCCCTCTCTCTCTGAAAGGTGTGCATCGAAGTGTTGTGGTAAAAATACTCTTGGGCATATACGTTCAACAAGCTGCGTAGAAATGGAAGGACTTAGAAAGCTTGAAGAAGTACAGAGGACTATACTACTGATGCAATCGGAAGGGTTTATGTCTTGTTCTAACAACAGCAGCAACGATCCCGACTCCGATCGCTTCCTCTCCAATTTCATCCTCCTTTTGGTAAGAATCACTGATCTTTCAACACAACTTAATGCTTTATCCGTTCAGTTTTTTTCAAATATGTGAAATGGGATTTTGAAAAACGTGTTTAAACAAGGCGACAAAAGCTTAGAGTAACTTTAATGAAGAATCGGGGAATTAGCTCTTTATCCGTTCTAGACTTCTAGTTAGGGTGGGTTTAGACGAAATTAATTGTTCTATCAACTATTTGGTATAATTGCTATTTAGTGGATTATTTCAGCTTTTTGTTAATTTTTTGGAAATAATTATTCGTCATTATGAAATTGAAAGAAAATAAAAATATAGAGCAAAGTTGTTGAAAGTTTTGAAAAACGGAAAAAACAAAGTTTTGAACTTTTTCCCTCTATTAATTTTTTTTCCTTTTGATCATAATTGTGTAAGTTTTAGACGAATGATTGATTCAAAATATTTGACGTGAATCTGAGTCCAACTAAAATTTAGAAGGACGACTGAAATGCACTGAGGCTCTTACCCATTTTGTATCTTTGTATGGGTGTTTTGGGAGTAAAATCTCTTCTATCTTGGAACTCCATTTCAGTTAGCCTAGCTGATTCTTTTTGTTTTGATATGAAATGTTGAAGATACAGCCATGTGGTGGACTTGATGTGGAGAAGAAGTGCCAATTGATATACGCGAACTTGCCCAAAGTAAGCATGACTTTTTTGTTTTGAAATTATTTCTCTAGGAATCAGATAAAGGAAAGTGTAGCTTATGTGGTTTGTTTGCTTGGCAGATATCGGCTGTGTTTGCTGAAGAAGCTATGCCCTGCCTTAATGAGGAAGGTAACTTTATGTTTATATTACAGCCCCTTTGGATTGAGTGATTAAAGGCATTGTTAAGGTAGCCATCATCATGTAATTCATCTTTTGGACATCTTGCTTCAGGTTGTCTGTGGTGAACTTTTATCAACCTATCCTTTTGCTTGTTGGTATTTATGCATGCAAGGGGCACTTTGTTGTGCTAAAAATAAAATAACACGATAGATACGCAGTCGCTGGAGATGCTCTTAAACCATTGAGCTACCCTGGCAAGTGAGAAGACGTTATTTCAAATACATTTCTCTACTCACTAATGTACACGTATCAACACTTTCTTTCAGGAAATTGTGAGAACAAATCGGATTTTGGTGCATTGCAGACTGATTATGAAGACATGGCTATGGTTGGGCTGGGAGCAATGCAAGATGCAAACTCTACACTAGAAGATTTCGTAAGCAATACTTCTCATTTACAGACAGATGTCACTATTTGATTGACTAGTGAACCTTAGAAGAAAGGGTAATACACTGATCATTACGTTTGTGGCCTAAAATATTGCCACACTCTTGCATTTTTTAGTGTTCCTTTGTGAATTACTGGGAAAATGACTTTATACTTGAAGAGTGATAGTTGGCGGTATTTATGTTCAGATAATCAGACAGGTTCACTTGTTATGGAATTTGTTCTAGTTGATATCATCAGTTAGCTAATGTACAGGCATTTGTTAGAGAAATCTCACGTGAAAGCAGTTCTTTGAATCTTTGATCAACTGAAACTTCTATAGGCATATCTGCCCCGTGTGAAATTGTGGTGATTAATCAAACATTCTTCCAAAGAAGTTTGTCATCATCATTTTCCAAACATCTAACTGCACTTGTCTTTGTTCCTTTATGCATTTCCAAAGCAACACCATTTAACCAAACCAAACAAAACCGAGCTTGTGTCCCAATCAAATGGGGTTGGCTACATGAATCCTATTTTTCTATTGAGCTCTTCACTTAGATCTTGTAACCCCGAGTCCTTCTGTATCACGGTATCCAAAGTTAGTTTAGGTCTCCCTCTTCCCCTTGCCTGACTATCCACTACTATCATGTCACTCTTCTTGACTACTGCGTCTGCAGGTCTACGGTAAATATGTCCAAACCACCTTAATCTAGTTTCTCTCAACTTATCATTTATAGGTACAACTCCTACCGTCTCACGAATAGTTTCGTATCTAATTTTATCACTCCTAGTCTTACCACACATCCACCTCAACATCGTCATTTCAGCTACACTCATCTTACTCACTTGTTCCTTCTTGATAGGCCAACATTATGTCCCGTATAGCATCGCTGGTCGGATAGCAATTCTGTAAAATTTCCCTTTTAATTTGTTAGGTATCCTTTGATCACATAATACACCAAAAGCGGCTCTCCACTTGAGCCACCCAACTTAGATCCTATGAGTTACATGTTCTGTAATCTCTCCATCCTTGCTAAAAATTGAACCTAAATACCTAAAATGCTCACTTTTTAGTATCTCCCGATCCTGAATCTTCCCTTGACTTCTATGATCGCTAAACTTATAGTGCATATACTCAGTTTTACTCCTACTTATCCTAAATCCTTTAGATTCCAATGCTTCTCTCTAACTTTTAGTGATTGTCAACAGTGCAGATCATATTTTATGTTCCACGACATGGATGTTAATAAACCACAATCAATCTTTAGATATTTACCAATGCTCTCATTCACAGAAAGCTACATTTATCAGGTGACAATCTCTTCAAGACTATCATTTTATGCTATCTTGTTCCTACCTTGATTGATTAAATTTTTTGAAGTCTGTTGGAGTCTCCAAATCAAAAACCTTGCAGGCTTTGGTTTGTCAATCGACGTTGCGGCATTCTATATCTGTACTTCCATATTTTAGGATGTGTTGCCTTTTACATAATGAAATTGTCATGGCCAGACTATATTTCTCCACCATTCTTTCTTTGCCAACCTCGAGTAGAAGAAGGATCCGTTCCTTGAGCAATCAAAAGAACTATGTAATCATGCTTCTGAGTCTATGCAATTGTGGTTTGAGTGTTGCAACTTTCAGGGAATATGATATCATGGACCATGTGGTGTTAGATCTATTTCTGGTTCCTAGCACTCAATATTCTGATGGTTTTGGTGATGCAGTTGGATCGGTTAAATGAGAAACTAGTCAAATTACCAACCGAAGGAGTTAAAGGTTTAGAACAAGGGTTTCATGTGGTAATACTGAAACTTCTGTGCACAAGTTCCAATGTGGTTCATCAACTCTTACTTGTCCCCCTGATTCGACTGGATGCAGGGAGCTAATCAGAGCCAGGTTATTAAGTTCATAGAACTGTTCAAAACCAACCCATTAAAACCTCTTATTCTTCTACTTGAGCATCATGGACTTTTCACTGAGCGGTATGAGATTTTAGCTTATGTTTGAAATTTTATATAAGGAATCTGGTGGTGGGTTATGCATCGGGGACGTCTTTTATATTTTGCTTTGTATGTTCAGGATAAGAGAAGAGTTTAGGTGCGGAGAAGAATACTGGAGACTAGAAAGAAAGCTCTGTGGTGCGTTAACAAGCAACAAGAAGGTATGAAAGTGATGCACTAATACATGTCTAATTTTCTCTTTAAGGGAAAGGGACATGTCTATGTTGTTCTAAATTATCATTGGAAAGAACTTGGGAGATGTCAGCAATGTTACATGGATCCTTGATTTTGGCTCAAGTACCCGTGTCGATGTGTCCGACACCCGTATCCTTTTGGACACTCGGATCCTCTAACTGTCAAGATACTTACAGAAAAGGACTATCAAATCAGCTAGAAAAGCGATATTTCGAGTATTTCACATAGACAAGAAATAGGGAAATAGCAAAAACATAATTTTGTTTAACCCTTTCTTGTTTAACTACATTTGTAAACATAGTTTACGGAACATAATCTGAGAAAATTATGCAATATATAATACAATAAAGAGTTCAGGACGTATCCTCGTACCCATACCCGAGTTGGGGACACATATCCACATATCCTAAGATTTAAGTTTAGGAAGGTCCGACTCTTGGACTTGCACCCGCACCAGATACTCGCACCCCAGTCCATGTAACATAGGATATCAGTAATAAATCTCCTCTTAGAGGTACAAATGTTAATGAGCTAAGAAATTAGCAAAGCAAAAGCATTCTTCCATGATTTCAAGTTCAACATCATTTTGTAGTTTAAACTTAAAGATCCGTATTGCTGTGGTACATAAATTTCCATAGAGAACCAGGGTCTGTATTGGAGTCTTTGACAGTTTTCAGATGATGTTAAATAAGATTCCAACTTATCAACGTGATTGAAATAAACAAATGCCCAGCACTTCTGGAACCCTTGGTTGACAATCGATAGGAATACTTCTCGGATCATATATTGGCACTGAGCATCATCTAACACTCTTGGAATTCAGATGAGACTCATTGAACTGTATGGACTTCGTAAACGGAGGAGAAACTTTACATGTAACTCTACTGCCACGATTCAAGCATGTCTTATAACATAGGAGAAGAGTAAAATGATGAATAAACAGTGTAATTAGTTGTCGGTAGTAGTTTGTGATGATGATGGAAAGTGGAAACTAAATTGTTGGGCTTAGTCATATCTTTACTTTGATATGAATATAAAACAAGAAAGATGGAGCTCAAAATGCAATATCGAGAGGCACAGAATCTACTTGTTGCCATTCTGTTGATTTACTGGCAGTTAAAAAGAACTTGGGGGACCAGAGAAGAATATCAGTTTTACGCTTCTGCCAGTAACAGTGGGATGAATCCATGCGGTGAGTGTGGCACATAGGGGCCCTTCCACTGGGCCAACACTGACATTCGATAGAGAATAGAGTTATGCTCAGAATCATGTAGAACTTGGAATGAGCTAGCAGAAATCTTCTCAAGGTTAAATCTGCATGCCCTTGTATTATTTTCTGAAGTTACAGTAAAGCTTGACTATGCAACTCAAGGGCATGTTGTATTCTTCAAAATCACTGTGATAGTTCTAATTTAGGGAAGGCATGAGCTAGTTGTTTTAAACCTGTCTTTTAGGAGTCTGGAGTCCTGTTCAGATTAAGATTCCTTTTCAGAACCATACGCATTGCACAAATGTGCTTTTGATATTGTGCTTTCCTGATTGTGGTGGAAGATGATATACAGATTGAAGTTGAAGATGTGATGAGGGCGGTTCATCTGAAATCATTTGATTATCGGGTGCTGAATCTTCTTTTGTACCAGTTACGAAGTGTAAAGGTATATTCCTCTGTCTACTTGGTTAATAGATTACATATGTTGTTTTTCATGTTGTGATCTCAGAGTTGTAGTTAAATCATCTTTCTTTTGGAGCTTTACTCAAAAGCATATTTGGTTGTTTTATGAATACTGATGGCATGAATCAACCATTAGTCAATTACAGATTTTCCTGCTGTTGAATGCTGTGGGTTCAACTCTTTCTAGCTACGGAAACATAAAGCAAAGGGTTAAATTTCTGTAATCCATTCCATTTGATAGCACAGTAGCATGCTGGAAACATGATTTTAACTTTTGCAGATATTCTTGTTTTAATTTGGTGTCAATCTTATGTTAATTTTTGGATTCTATTCGTCTAAGGAGTGTCAAATATCCATGCCATTTGGAAGTACTGTATTTCACGAGATTAATGTATCCTTTTGAAGCTGTTGCAAAGGTTGATGAAGTGCACATGGAATTCTTATCAGTCTCGGAGTTCCTTGTGGAGCTGTCTGATGATTTGTAAGTTTTTCACTTTCCAGCTTCCAGTTGGTTGTCTCTACTTTGGATTTCCTGTGGAGGAATATTAGTTTGCCCCGTAATAGTTCTCTTTTGCTACATTATGTGTGATCAAAGAAATGGATTAGAACTATATGCAAATGGTTTGCCTTGGTGCCTCTGTGCGTTTTTCTAGCATCCTATTTGTTGATATTTGTCTTGCTGGAGTACGTGCAGTATGTGCTCCAGCATGTCTTCATTCATGTTCATGTATTGTTGTCATGTACTGCTTTGGGGCATTATGTATTGGCCTCTTTTTTTTATATTGGTGTTTGACTTAATTCTCCTCTCTTTTTTTCATGATTTTAATGTGTGGAAGCGTATGACAGATGTACTCTGTAACGAGATGTTCTCTTAATGCTGTAGGTTTGATTATGAGGTGAGTTTTTTAATAGTGGGGTATTTTTCTCCGTTTGCATTCAGCTTACTTTTTCTTTGAAATAGTAATAGATAATATTTTAAACAATTGTCTCTTCTTCATGTAGGATGATGTTTTGGAGAATAATTTTAATGTTCTGCGAATGTTTGTTAGAATTCATGGAGCTTCAGAAGCGCCAACTATGCTGGTGGGTATTTGCGGACTCACTAATTGAACATTGTCATATACGCTCTCACCAGACCTTGCCTTAATATTGCATATGAATTTCTAGGGTTTTCCCACTTGAGGTCGTGATCATATCCTTGACTCTGTAAGGATTTTTGAAATTCTTTGTTGACTGGAAATTCCCAAGAACTTGCCTTTTAGCTAGATGTTCTTAGTTTGGTAGTCACCATTTTGATTGTTGTGCTCCGAAGTTGGTGTTATGAGTTATTCAAAAACTGTCATTATCTCCTAATTGTTCATACTGGTATACGGGGGTTGATATGACTAGATGGTAACTGTGGAGTTATCTATTATGACTGTTGTTTTGGCCGGTATATTTTACTGTCATTTTGTCTATAGGACTGCGTAAAGGGTATCCAACGAAAGTCATGAATCAGTTTCTAATCCATTTGCATAAACCAACATGCAACGTGGTGTTTCGATCATCAGAGGGCCTTGATTTGGATTTTATAATGGTATTGCAATAACTTTTTGCCTGTTATTGTTTATCTATTTTCTTCACAAGGCAAAATGCATTAGTGATGCTGAAAAGAAGTATGATCGGTTATTAAAAGCTCTGGATCCCAATCTCTCCTCAAATTATCAGAAAAGATGTGAAGAAGCCACTAAAGAAGGTAACTCTTTAGTCCGTTTCTTCCGAATCAGATTAGCTAAAACTTCTCGCTCGTTACTTGCGTTTTTTGACACAGATTTCTTTTTGCTTTGGGTCCGATTCTAATTTGGCTTCTTGTAGGAGGGAAGACGTCAGGACCTTCTCTTGGCGCATGGAGCATACCTCCAGTAATTGAAGACGAAGATTTCTATCGGTTGAAAATCCTAAATTCCAATTGACCAGGCTTACACTTACTACTCCCAGCAGTTCTGCAGCCAAATGGATGACAGCATTATGATAGCTGCTTTTTAAACCAGAACTGGAGTTCTTCATTTTCAAGTGTGCCATTTTTTTGGTCAAGTAGTTGAGAATTTGGTACTTCAGTTTGGAAGAGAGATTTATAAACTGGTCCGACTATGATCCTTAATTGTTTTGAGCCTTTGTTGGATTATGTTGAGCACATTGAATATCATAAAATAGCATTGGGGCTACCGGAGGATTGGCTTGGTCGTTAACTTCAAGTATCGGAAATAGTCGATATGTGCGCAAATTGACCAGGAGGTCTGGTTATTGAATAAAAAAAAGTGTACAAGTTATGATGAATGTGATTATCATACCTTTATAAGAGTGTCAACACATGCATACACGGACGTGCAAATTTTACATATGCTTGTGGAGAGAGAGAGAGAGTGAGAGTTTCGGGAGATGTTGAAGCATGCTGCCTCGACCAGGCTCCTAGCTTAGTTACTCATCTGCAAGATTTGAACCCAATTCGAACCCACATCTCCGTCGAGAGGAGGGTAGTGAACAATAAAGCAGCACACATTCTCATCTGATCTTCGAGAATTCCATTTTTGCTTTGAGCCAATGCTATTTTTCCTTCTCCTAATACTATTCCCATGATCAGAATTTTTAATGAAAAATATCAAAAAAGTATCAAAGATCTCAGAAGCTTCAAAACTCAGAGTAACTTTCTATTTTCTCTTCCCTTTTCGTCGTCACTGTAAAAAGACGTTACGATGGAAACGTCAGCGTCACTACTCTCTCTCTCTCTCTCTCTCTCTCTCTCTCATACATATCTGTGATCTGTATGCATATATTACTATCTCTATCTATCTACAGTATTTATGAATGACTGAGACTGTGAGGTTCTCTGCCATCTCTCACTGCCAAATTTCTGGCTGCTTGACCAAATTGCGTTCTGTTAAAAAAAAAACAGAGCAACGAATCACAAAACAAAACAGTAGAAAAAGTGGGAAATCATAAATAGCTAAACAAGGACGAGTTATCCTATGAGTGAATGCACGCCATTAGATTTGTTACCTACTAAAGTACTATTTTTAAACTGCTACTGTACTGTCCCACATAAACATGCTAGGGGATTTTCTAGGGCACTGAAATTTTCTAAAAATAGATTTTAATTTCTTACGTAAAAGTTATTGTGGGTGTTTGTCAAAAATATTTAGAGAATTGATATTCACATTCCTTTTTTTGTTAAAAGGACAAAAAATAGAGTGGAGAGCAAAAAAGAAGTGTAAATATCAATTTCTAAATAATTATCAATTACCTGTGTAATTCTAAAGGATTCTTAAAAGCCAACAAATAGTCTAAAATCTTATTGTAGAAAGCAGGTTAGGGAGCGTTGAGTAACCTTTTTGTTTTCAGTTTTTTATTTTTATTTTTACTTTTTTAAAAACTAATGAAGAAACCTTATTTGGTAACAAGTTTTTACTTTTTTTTTGTTTTTCATAAACTTTTTTAGAGTTTCTGTAAACTATAAAACTACAAAAAGGTGTTTTTTCCTCCCTTTTTTTTTTTGAGAAACACATATTACCAAACATGTTTTTTTGTTTTTATTTTTATGAAAATATAAATCTGTTTTTACTTCTAATTTCTTAAAAACAAAAAAAATTGAAAAGGTTACCAAAAGCATCCTAACTTGTTGCATGAATTTACCCTTCTGTACCCTTTGCAGTTTTGCTACCTCCATGGAGTTTTAACAAACAAAAATGTGAGAGTAATGATTCTCTACCACTGTTGACAAATTAATCCGGGAGTGTACGTGTTTCGCCCATTTTCTGGGTATCTACCCATAAAGAAAGTATAAACTGAAGAGCAAACTCACCGTTCACTTGCGGGAGTTTCAATTAAAGCAAGAGTTAAACTCTGTATAAACTGTCCTCAAAAGAGTTCACAGTATTTAAAAGATCGGTTTCAAATTCATGAGACCTTAGGAGAAAGCAAATTTTTAAATTTCAGGAATTGAAGACGCTCTGTTGAGCTGGCTTGAATGCGTGCAATGGTTCCTTACCATATTCATTGAATAATTCATCATTCCTTTGTCCTTTAATGAAGCCCCCCAAGGCCCAAGCTCATGATCATGTACGTACCTACGTTTTAAATTCAGGACGGGCCGGGGCTTTCAATACGGTTGGTGGCTCTAGTCTATCCAGACCAGAGTCGACGCATGCATACTGCCTGTCTTTTTGTTTTGTTTTTTTATCCGGCTTCTCTATAATTGAACGGCCAAGATTATCAGGTTGTAGAGAAGCTTTTTGCATTTGTGCTCGGTAATTTAAGGTTAAGAGTCGGGAAGTCTTTGACCCAACGGTATCAGGGGTGCACTTAAGTGCTATGAGAAAAAAGGTCAGGAGTTCAACTCATTCTTCAAAGTTTTAATCTAATTATTCCAACAATACTGACTTAATTTCACCGATAAAAAAAAGAAAGAAAAGGTTTAGGACATTTGGGATCATACGGACTGCTCTTCGCTGTTTCAACCTAACTTTTTTTCATCTATGGTGTCTATAGAGTTGTAAATGAACCGAGCAACTCGAGAGCTCAGCTTGTTAACGCTCGACTCGACTTGTTAAACGAGCCCAGCTCGAGTTTTCGGCTTGTTTAGTAAATGAGCCGGGTGGAGCTCAGCTCGTTCGACAAAAACTCTGCTCGTTAAGGGCTCGAGCCGAGCCGAGTTTCAGTTCAAGTTTTTGGCTCATTTAGTAAATGAGCCGAGCTCAAGCTCAACAAAAGCTCGGCTCGTTTACAACCCTAAATTGGTGTCCAAATTTACAAAGTAGTCAATCAATGCAGGATGCCAGGATGTGACTCGATAAGAGGGAGGTATGGGGTTCGTGTTTATGGAGTGACATTGAACACCTACTATTTGTTAACCCACCAATGTCTACAATATTGGCAGGGGAAAAATCGGGCAGGACAGTTTTCATATACATATCGATAATACAGTAGTCTGTTACAGCTGCGCGCTCTTCGTTCACCTCTTAAATGGGAATTTACTGTCTCACTTTTTCGTGGCTTGAAATTCTCTACGTGAGAATTCCACAACGGATATAAGAGTAGTGCTTGAAAACTACACTCTTCCAAAGTCAAAAAACTCAAGTATGAATATTAGGGGGTTTGGATGGGCTATTTTTACATTTTTCAATTCTAATTTTTGGATTTTGGGTGTTTGGCAAGAAGAAGGAAAATGGGTTTTGAGGAAAATGGGTTTTGGGTTTTGATGTTTCTAAAATAAAACCGAGAATGAGGGAAAAGGAGCTTTTTGCATTGTCATTTTCCCATTTTGGAATTCTAGCATGCCAAAAAGACCACCTTGTCCTCTCCCTTTTGGAATAATCTCCACTTTGCCCTTGAAAATATCAACTGTCCAATTTCGGAAATACATTTAAAAAAAATGTACTTTATACACCAGTCCAATTTCAGTTCATGCACCAGTCCAATTTCGGAAGTACATTTAAAAAAAATTAATTAAAACATTATTTATATACATTGTACACCATTATTAATAACCGGGAGCAACATAGTAAAAAATCAATTCATAATTCATTTTTATTCCATATCTTCCAAACAATACTCCTACTGCAAAATGCATTCTGCACATATCATCCAAACACTCTACCAAATGCAAAATACATTCTGATCATAATCTCAAAAGCTAAAAAGGCAAAAAGTGAAAAATGAAAAGCCAAAAAGTTACCTCCCAAACACCCCCTAAGTAAATTAAAGCTTGGTACTAGCTAGTATTTAAAAGGTTGGAATCATGATCTGATATGAATAAGTAAATTAAAGCTTGGTACTAGTACTATTTGCTCCTATTTCGGGCAATTAAAAGGACAAATCTGGTATTAGCATTTACTACTATTGACACAATTTATAGCTGGGTCTTCTTTTGAATGCTGCATTCCCAACTATCCCCATCACTGCGTAAGTTTCGGCAAATGGCTGGCAGTAAGTTACCAACGCCAAAAAAACTCAAGTATTTCACTTTCACAGTTTCACCATCACCATTCATCATAGCCATAGGTGACAGTTACTTCACAGAGAGAGAGAGAGAGAGAGAGAGAGAGAGAGAGGCAAAGGAAAAAAAGAGTAATTATTTTGCACTTATTTTTTTAATAAATTGAACAAAATGAACGAAGTAGATCACTTTTTAGACCCATAATGAAACTATATTTGGGTTAGAGTAGGGTCTGCTCAGCTTGAGGCACAACAAGCACAGCAGAACCTAATAACTCGTTTAGCAGCCGAAGGACGCGGGGGGGCTGCTGTCCCCGAGGGGACAGCAGCGTGCTGCTGCCCCAATTTTGGGGCCCACTCCGGTCTCGCTCCGATGATCTGAATTGTTCACTTTGTAAAGCTCGTCGAGTAGAACAACTATGCAAAAAATCAGCTTAATTGGATATCATTAAGTACCTGGTCGGAGCCCATAAAACTCTTAGTCCATGGGTTACAGTGGATTTAATCCAGTGTTTCGGATCCATTCTTTTTAAAATAAAAAGGTTCCGATCAAGTATTTAATGATATCCAATTAAGCTGATTTTTTGTATAGTTGTTATACTCGACGAGCTCTACGAAGTGAACGTTTCCGATCATCGAATCGAGACCGGAGTGGGCCCTGAATTCGGGGACAGCAGCCCGCTGCTGCCCCTAAGGGGACAGCAGCCCCCCTCCCTCCGCAGCCGAATGAGGTTTGGGGGACATATAAGAAATAAGGGTTGACAAGAAGTGGATGGGTTAGAGCATTAACAATGGTAATAATCAAAATCAATAACTAAAATGTGGCACGTCAACATTTGATTATCTATTTAGTCCATAATCAAATTTAACAACCTCTACATTCACATTGGTTATTTTTGCATTCCTAATCAAAAAAATCCCCACAATATACAATGCTCATTTATCCAATCGCAAATGTGTTTCAATCACGCACCCAACACCAAATTATTCATCTTGATGAGATGATTCCAATGTGAGGTGTTCTTGAGTTGTTAAGTTTTGGTTATTGGTAAAAATTGTTTAGTTTGGTTATGGAATGAGTGGAATTTGGTTATTTGCTAAAAGATTTGTAACTTTGTTTACTACAATATGAGGTGTTTTTTTAACATTGTTCTTAAATTTGCTTATCAACATTCATTTGCTTATTACAATAAAGATACGAAGAAATTAGTTAAGAATGAGTAATTAACTAGGAAACGGTTTGTGTGGTAGTTGAAATAGATAAATAAGAGTGAGTGAACGTAGAAATAATATGAAAGTTCACTTGTCCCAATAATACAAAAAGGATATCAAAAGGTTAGAAAGGCACTATGGTAATTACACCCACTCGGACAAAGTTATCTTGGTGGGGGGTATCGCTAATACATACCCCCAATGTATCAGCCGGATAAGCAATCCAGATGCAAAGGAAGAAACCAAACATGTGATAAGAGTGATCATGAACTTATCTTCCTAAGTCCTCTATCCCCCTCTTTTCACCGCCCGCCAAACGGGTTGTAAGTTGTTTATTTAGTTATGCTCTTTTCTTAAAAATATTCATGTGAAAATTACCCATGTGTCCTCGTACGTCTGGAAGTATAGGTAGGAATAATTTGATTAAATATAAATTAAAGATGTGAAAAAGGCAAATGATAAAAAAGAGTGCAAAAATTAAAGTCGAACACCTAATGTTATTTGTTATTTGATTGAATATAAATTAAAGCAGAGGTTGTGACGTTATTGTTATTTGTTGAGAATATTTTTTTTTTTTTGGTCAATCGTTAAACTTAATCCACTCTATCTTATGGGACTTGAAAAGGGGGATGAACACTTACAGAAATCGAATTCTATTTATGTGCAAGAGAATATGAGAAAGACACTAACAGCACTTGCATTGCAAGATTGAGAATGTTTAACGATGATGTTATTACAAATCACAAGAGTGTATAGTGCAAATCATAAGCTACTCGATCTTCTGATGGGGACCAAACCTATGAAATTGGGCCAAACCTATGAAATTCAGGAGTATAGTTCTAGCTGGGGAGGTTTAAATGCTTTGAATCCTGTCTGTAGACCAGATTTGACCATTTTTTTTGTAATTATTTTGTTTGTGTGATTGTCCTAAGTGAAAGCCTGCATAGTGCACGTGACTGGTTGGATCCAAGGATCCTGTAGGCACAACACTACTGGTAAAATACTAAAAAAAAATTATTAGTAAAAATGAGATGGTAAAATGCGTTAAATCTTTATTCCTTCTGTCCCTTTATTATAGACCAGTATTTTATTTTGAGCTGTCCCTTAATAAGTGTCCATTTGGTAAAGTCAGTGGGTAAAAGTTGGTACATTGTCTATTTTGTTTCTAAAAGTAGATTTCATTTTAAAAAATTAGTGAGTAAAAAGTGTAATGATGATGGATAAGCAAGAAAGTAGAGGAAAAATTGATGTGAAAGGTATGATGATGTTTTTTTAATAAGTTGGAGTTACGAAGTAGGACATTTAAAAAGGGACGAAAAGAGTAGTATTTTTTGTTAGTGGAAATGGGGTCTTATGCAGTCACGTGCATAAGGTCCCGTTTTTACTAACAAAAAGTTGTCAACAAATACTATTTTTGTTATAGTAATTCTACTCACAAACTATCAACAACTTATTCGTGATCGGAAACAATTTGACATGTATCAACAACTTATTCACTATCTAAACACCTAACAACTTTTCGACCAAAAATAAAAATCTACAGATTTTTCACTACCGAAAACACCCCCAATACTCATATGGTCACATATATATATTGCCACAAAGTGTGGGATATTGAATACACAAGAGTGTATCATTAATACATTTATGTGAATATACAGTGAGAGTTTTTATTCGGACATACACGGATGATGCGGTCGCATCGGGCTCTCAATTCTTGCTTTTAGGATCCCCTAGATATATATGCCCTTGTATTATGTATGTATATGGTTAAAAAAATAGTAGAAAAATATTAGCCCCAATTTTAATAGAAGTTGAATACAGAAGGCCCAAAAAATAATGGTAAAAAAAGAAAATTTTATAGTTTGTGGGCTTAGTTTTGTAAAATAAGAATAGTATTCTTGTCATAACATCTTTCAAGAATACAAATCCTAACCCTTTGTTTTTCTTTTTTACACTGTTTCCAAGGATCCAAGCCTTAGCCTTTGCCTCACCCTTAATTTGAATCGACAAACAATCGCAAGGCGTAAAAAAATTTGAAGTTGACTATACCAGTATCA
This sequence comes from Rhododendron ovatum, assembly GCA_019656835.1. Lineage (NCBI taxonomy): Eukaryota > Viridiplantae > Streptophyta > Magnoliopsida > Ericales > Ericaceae > Rhododendron > Rhododendron ovatum. Next base: position 35,373,438 of record CM033790.1, read on the forward strand.
ATTGCCACCGGAGAAAGAAGCTTTTCAAAGTTAATTGATCAAATATTAACTTCAGTTAGCTAGGTTGCAAGAAATGTTGAATAAATTAACTATAGTTTTCATTGAAAAAGATTTGGGGGGTAAATTTGATTATGAAAGCTTAATTACTACTTTGCCGCGAAAAATGCTAGAAAAGTGATGTTTAAGTACTGCATCCGTCCATTTTTAAGTGTTATGTATTCTATTTTGGGTTGTTCCTAAATAAGTGTCCTGTTGTAAAGTTAGTGGGTAAAAATTAATACATTTTCTATTTTATACCTAAAAGTTGATTCTCTTTTAAAAAGTTGATGAGTAAAAGTGTAATGATTAAGTCTCCATAAAGGATAAATATGAAAAGTAATATTTTGGAGGTACAATTATGCTAACTCCTAAAATTGCGTGAAAGTCAAGCATGGACACTAAAAATAGACGAAGGGAGTAATACATTTCAAACTAATAGAATAATTATCTAGCTTTTAGTTATTGGTTTTGAACACTTGTAGCGTTTTCTTTAAATTCTTTTAAAAAAAAATTATCTATAAGTTATATAAAGGATCTCATCTGAAAAAGTTTGCGTCGGGGCTGGAAAACGAGCCCCAGGAAATTCAGAGCGAGCCCTGTATTCAATACAATTATACACTAATCTCTTACGGAGTACTAAACTCCCTTTGACAAAAAATTTATAACTAAAATTACTGCGATTTGCCCAGACACAAGAGAGAGAGAGAGAGAGAGAGAGAGAGAGAGAACCTTTTGTGGAGCCATTTTTCATGCCTAGGAGAAATCAGAGGCAGACACGATGAAGATTAGACATGCAGTAGAAACAAACAATCTCACTCCCCGTCTTCCTCTGTTAAACTTAATTGAAACTTTCAATCAATCGCAGTCCAAGGCCATGTTCTGCTGCTGAAACCTGGAAACCAGAAAAATGTGGCTGTCTGCCTTAGAAAACGACATTTTCAATGTCATCCCTATCCTTCATCAATAAAAAAAAGTGGGTGTTAATCACGGAATGGGAGATGCTGATGCGATTAGTTCGATGTACAAGAACTCTATTAGTATCATGTTTTGTATGCCTTATACGGATCGGGTAATTTCAGATACATTTCTCTATCAGGATTTGTGCACGTATATTGGGTACTGATCAGACCATCTCTAATGTGTACAGGTGCCATGAAACAGCATGTGCTGGGAAATCACCTTTATTTTGTATGAAACTGCAAATTAAATAAGGGTGCTGCTAAATAGAACTGCGAATTTATTACATGTAGCTAATTCATAAATAAAAAGGTATCACCCTTTTATGAATTGGCTAGATACCCTTTTATGAATTGGCTACATGTAGTAAATTCGCAGTTCTATTTAACCGGACCCTTAAATAAACTGTGAAGAAAAATAAGTTTTTTGGGGTGCTTTTCCGCTATATTATTGAACTACAAGTTAATGACGATAATTAAGTTATTTTCGTTAAATGGTACTCCCTTCGTTTTAATTTGTTTATCCAAGTTGAAAAATACAATTTTTTTAGAGAACACAATCATTGCATCTATAAATGCTCAACTTTTCAAAAATTGTCCTCCTAACTTTTTGAAAAAGAGCACAGGGACAAACAAAATTTTTTTTTTTACCTTTTGGTCCCTTAGTTTTTCAAAGTGAACAAACAATTTGAGACAAGTAAAAGTCAAAAAGTAGACAAATAAATTGGGACACAAAGAGTATTTTGGTTGATGTATGTGAGGAGAATGACCTACATAGAAATTCATGAAAACACCATTTTACGTATCCACTTATTCTGTGCTCACTAGACATTCTCATAACATCATTTTACGTATCAAAATTCTCTTATGTAATGATTCCTAGTGTGACATAAAATGAGATCTAGGAGTAGTTCATTTTGTAGGTCTTAATATGTTTATCTTTCATGTTAAAAATTACTTGGATTGAATATTGGAAAATGTTTTGTTGAATCATGTTTGTTTAAAGAGAAATGAATGGTCAGAGTCAAACATACCATTTCTCTTGTGACAAATGTCCGATGTGTTTCATTCAAACGAAGAGCGATGTCTAGAGATGGCAATCGGACCCGCCCCACCCTGAACGGGGCGGATTAATTTTCCACCACCTTTTCGAGGATTGGGTCAAGGTAAAAATACTAAAACCCAGCTGGGTTCAAGGTGATAGTATCCCGCCCCTAAAACCTACCCCGATATTACCCGCCCCGATACTACCCGCCCCGAAATGTATTTATTTTATAAAATTATACTTTTATCCTAATATAATTATCATTAATACTTCAAATTTTATATTTTTATCATAATATTATTATCATTATACTAAAAAACTCTTATATTTTTACCCTTATATTTTCACAACTATACTAAACTAACACTTTATTTATACTTATTTTCTTTTTCTTTTTTGCTTTAAGATTACCAATTTTTTAATTTTTTTACGAAGCGGGGCGGGTAAACCCGTTTCCCGGTCGGGGCGGGAATGAGAGTACCCAAAAAATATCCGCCCGGGGTTGGGGTACACAAAAACCCGCCTCGCCCCATTGCCATTCCCACCGATGTCCGATCAACATACTTGTTTGCATGAATGATAAGCATATCAAGGTCTAAAATGAATAGCTAGCTTGAATTATCAAATGAGATCTTGATGAACCATATTTATGTTGAGATGATCTCGATTCATTTAAACCCCTAATTTTTTTTTTAGTGAATCAATGAAGGAGTGTTAGAGTAAGGATCCACCGCGTGAGACCAACACTAATGAAAGCAAGATGGAATGCATCAGATTGTGTGGAACGAATCTTGGATCCCATACAAATGATATGAACGTCATTTTGTTTAAAGGGTTTTGTTAATGTGTGCCTCTAAGGCACATGATATATCACTTGATAAGGTTCATTAAACCCCACTATTGTAGAAAGTAGTGACAGTAGTTAAAATATTGGATAAAGAGTAAAATTTATTTTGGAGACCAAACTACCCCTTAAATTTTTTTTACACTCCATTTCATTTGTTTTCTCCAAATTGTTGGGATTTGTCCCAGTCGGTTAATTTTCTCCTCCAAAACTAGTATATGAGCCTGGGAGGCCTCTCCACTCTTTGCCAATTAGTTTGGAGTTGGATGCTTTAACATAGTATCAGAGCTAGGCTTTCGGAGGCTTTTCCCATTTGTTTGTGCCATAGTTGCACTTTGTTTCATTGTGATCCATGTGTTCCGGATCCTTTGTTGACCTCTCCACGTGCGAATCAGGGGTCGCACGGGCGAGGATTGGGATTTGTCCCACATCGGTTAATTATCTCTTCCAAAACTAGTATATGAGCTTGGGGGGCCTCTCCACTCTTTGCCAATTAATTTGGAGTTGGATTCTGATCCTTCGACGTGCGAATCAGGGGTCGCAAGGGCGAGGATTGGGATTTGTCCCACATCGGTTAATTATCTCCTCCAAAACTAGTATATGAGCCTGGGAGACCTCTCCATTCTTTACTACTCCCTCCGTTCCATATTGATGGTCCAGTTCGGTCTCCAATGCGAAATTCAAATTGTTAATATCTTTTAATCTACAATGTTTTTAAAGATTTTAAAAACTTTGTATAATAGAACTAATTGAGATCTATCATATAGGATTCATATTGCACATAAAAATCATTGTAGATTGAAAGATATTAACAATTTAAATTTTGCATTGGAGACCGAACCGGACCTTTAATTTGAAACAGAGGGAGTAATTAATTTGGAATTGGATTCTTTAACACAAACTACCCATATAGTTTTATTGTTAAAATTAAAATTAACCTTCGTCAAATTTACTCCACTAGGGCCATACAAAATTGCCAGGAGAAGTTTTTCGGCATGGGGGGTGGGGGGGTTATATTTTATTTGGTGCTTGCTCATGCATTCAAACTGTCTAAAAATATTTTGGACGGTTCATATTTTAAAAAAATAATTTTCAAGAAAGAGTTTAACTTTTCTGGAGAATTTTTTTTTCAAAATTCAGACCATCCAAAACTATTTTGGACGATCTAGATGCGTCAAGCGAACACCAAATGGTGACTACCCAACACTAAAAAAATTCTCAATTGCCAGTGTATGGGACACAGTCCTCTCACTTTCTTTTTCTTTTTTTCTTTTGGGTACGTCGGAAATTCACAGTCCTCTCACTTTCGGCACAGCTACTACTAGCCAAAAGTCTTATAGGCCATTAGGGGTAGAAGAACCACTGTGACCCCTCAACGTTCGTTCCCCCTTCCCCCACCATCTGATTTCGAGAGCTGCTTTTCCCACCCCCTCTGACACAGCCCCCCTCCCGACCCCACCCCCTCCTTCCCGTTTTACCCCTCCCCCCCTTCCCCCCTCCTTCTTTTTCTTCTTCTTCTTTTTTTTTTTCCTTTCTAATTTTCAATTTTTCCTTTATTTGCTTCTTCTTCTTCTTCTTTTTTTTCTTTCTAATTTTCAATTTTTTCTAATTTTCAATTTTTCCTTTATTTGCTTCTTCTTCTTCTTCTTTTTTTTCTTTCTAATTTTCAATTTTTCCTTTTATTTGCTTTCTTTCCCATTTTTCCTTCTTTTTTTTTTGGTTAACTAAAATTCTATTTTCAATTAACCACTACAATACCATATTTAAGATTAACGCTCTGCGCCCAAGCTAATATATTTCTATGCTTTCAAAAATCTATATAAAAAAGCGAATATATATAAGTACAGCATTAACCAGTTCAACGAGTACCCTAAGACTCGTTATTTAGTTTAGAACTCTTAGAGTGCCCATTGAAAGGTCTTAGAGCTAAAAATTTATTAGAACCATTTAGGATGAAATGATTAAAAAAATAACATCTTTGCACTGATTCAAACGGATTAAAAATTAAAACACTTATTTTTTTAAACCGTTTATATATTAAAAAATATAGTTGAAAATTAATCTAACTATTTTTTTCATTTTTTTCCTATATATATATATATATATATTAAAAAATATAGTTAAAAAAATATTTTAATTTTTAATCCGTTTAAACCGGTGCAAAGATGTTATTTTTCTAAATATTTCATCCTAAATGGTCGTAGTAAATTTTAGAATACACTTATTTTTTTAACTATTTTTTAATATATAAACGGTGTAAAAAAATAAGTGTTTCAATTTTCAATCCGTTTGAATCGGTTCAAAAATGTTATTTTTCTGATCATTTCATCCTAAATGGTCGTAGTAAATTTTTGGCTCTAAGGCCATTCAACGAGCATCCTAGAATTCCTTATTTAGTTTAGAGCTCTTAGGATACCCATTGAAAGGCCTTAGAGCCAAAATTTTATTACGATCATTTAGGATGAAATAATAAGAAAAATAACATCTTTGAACCGATTCAAACGGATTGAAAATTGAAACACTTATTTTTTTACACCGTTTATATATTAAAAAAATAGTTAAAAAATAAGTGTAAAAAAATAAATGTTTCAATTTTCAATCCGTTTAAGCCGGTACAAAGATGTTATTTTTCTGATCATTTCATCTTAAATGGTCGTAGTAAATTTTTGGCTCTAAGGCCATTCAACGAGCATCCTAGAATTCCTTATTTAGTTAAAGCTCTTAGAATGCCCATTGAAAGGCCTTAGAGTCAAAATTTTATTACGACCATTTAGGATGAAATAATTAGAAAAATAACATCTTTGAACCGATTCAAACGGATTGAAAATTGAAACACTTATTTTTTTACACCGTTTATATATCAAAAAAATAGTTAAAAAAATAAGTGTAAAAAAATAAATGTTTCAATTTTCAATCTGTTTGAACCGGTATAAAGATGTTATTTTTCTGATCATTTCATCTTAAATGGTTGTAATAAATTTTTGGCCTCAAGACCTTTTAATGGACACCCTAAGAGAATTCTGAAACTAAATAATGAATCATAGGGTGTTCGTTGAAAGACCTTAGAGCAAAAAATTCATTATGACCATTTAGAATAAAATGATCAAAAAATACGATCTTCACCCCAATCAAATTAAATTGAAAATTGAAGCACTTAATTCTTGAATTATATTTTTTAATATAGAAATAGTGTATTTATAGAAATTAAATAAATAAGATAAAAGTAATTAAATAAAGAAAGAAATTAAAAACTGAGAGAGAGAGAGAGAGAGAGAGAGGGAGGGGGGGGGGGGGGGGGGGGGGTGCAGGGGTAGTTGCGGAAAATGGAGGTGGGGCCGGGAGGGGTGTGGTGTCAGGGGAGGGGGGAATAGCAATTTACTCTGATTTCCTTCCCAATAGTTTCATTTTTTTTTTGTTTTCTTCTCCCGACTGGTTCTTTTCACTCTCTCTCTCTCTCTCTCTCCAGTATTTCAAGCCAGACCCCCACCTCCTTCCTTTTATCCCACAAAATAGAAAGAACTGAAGACATTTTACATCCAACAGTGTTGTTAACTAGCTAGCTAGCTCATAGCCAATCAGCAAGCAAATGGGATTCGTTCCATCTTTGAATTTGTTAACGGCCTGTGAGAATATATAGGAGATGAGATGCTTCAATGGCCATGAATATTTCACCACTTCAATTGTCTCTCTTACGTACCACTAGTACCCTTATTATTACACTTTTTATCATCATCCATCTTCTCCCTCCAGTCACTTGCTTCACTTCTCCAATACAACCTCCTGCAGACACTTCTCGGGTAACTCTCTCTCTCTCTCTCTCTCTCTCTCTCTCTATATATATATATATATATATATATAGTACTGTATTATCACGTGTTTGTATTATCAGCACAATAAAAGTACATTCAAATGGATTTACTGGAGCTTTCACAAAAATATTGGTTGACACACAAAATCAGCATATATGGTGCTAGCTATCTCGTATTTTCCATACTCCTTTCGTTCTATATTCTTTTTTAACGCCATAAAAATAACAACGGTATTCATGTAATCTAGAACTGAAGAGGTATATGGACACGAGAGGAGTGAAACAGATCTAATCTTTGATAATATATGCACGGAATGTCATGTTCTGAAATTTTATCACTGAATTAGCAGTCCTTGTACCTTTGTTCTTTTTGTAAGATTATTCTTTAAAAATTTAAAAATAAAGGATGTTCATATAAATTTGTAATCGTTTTGTCCAATTTAAAGAATTTATTGAGATATTTACATTAGTACAAATTTTTAAAAAATACTCGCGAAAAATCTTACGGTAATTTTTATGTCGAAAGGTGCTGTCTCCGTTATGAATCTTGTCCCTCTTGAAGATTTTAACTGATTGAAGGGGCGAAAATATAATTTAATTACCTTTTATTTATTTATTTACCTTTGAAATGTTTCACTCTGTTATTTGAAAATGTAAAAGAATACTGTAGTCACTGATTTTTGTCATTGACTTTTCAAGAAGTACGTGTACACATCTTTTAAGAACAACAGAAAGCGGAAATATAAACCAATAAATGAAGGCTAATGAATATTTTTAACGGAGTATCATTTTGTTAAGGGTAGTGAATTCCACTCTCCAATTTTTCTTTTGACAAATGCTCTATTTTTTTAGTAAAAAAACAGACAAGCTTAGGGCATTTATCAAAAATGGGGAGTGAAATTAATTTTCCTGTTAAAAAAAAGAAACTACACGAGAGAGAGAGAGAGAGAGAGAGAGAGAGAGAGAGAGAGAGAGAGAGAGAGAGAGAGAGAGAGAGAGAGAGTCTTTTTTTTTTTTTGGGTAGTTAGTTTAAAAAAATTATAGTCCAGCGGGTATGGTCATAAAACTTGTGGAGTCACAAGATTATGTAGATTCTATAGACTTTATTGCGATACGATATTTTTGTGGATTGTAAAGGACCACTTGAAATTATTTTGGAGACATTAATTGCAAGTAGGAATGTTCAAATTATCTTATGCACGCCTTGCTACCGGTAGACAATTGAGTTGAGTTAATCGTGCTGGTTAATAACGTGTGCAGGGTTCGTTACTTGAAGGGAAGACCAGATTGGGTTCAACCCCGCCCAGTTGCCACAACAAGTGCAACCAGTGCCACCCTTGCTTTGCAGTTCAAGTACCAACCATGCCGAGTCACGACCGGTTCCAACCAGGCCTCACCCCCACGGAGTTCTCCGACGACTCATCTCCATCGTCTTCGTCTTTCACCAACAAGTACACCAATTACAAGCCTCTTGGCTGGAAATGCAGATGCCGCGACCACTTCTTCAACCCTTAATTCTACTTGAAAATCCCAATTTTCCAGCCTTAATTAAAATTCCTTAAGTAGTACTGCTTCTACTTAATGTACTACTATATATATATATATATGTGTGTGTGTGTGAGTTTGTTTGTTTGGAGACGATTTCTCTGTCGTGGGCTAATTAATCTACACCTGTACAGTCCGGCCGATCGGGATCCTCTACAAGGATTCTCTCCGTGAGGATGGTGGCTCCGACCGCATATTGGTGGTACTTATAGTCCGTTCTCTTCTTGAATAGGGCGTTGTTCGTTCCATCAGTGACTGATTATTTTTTTTCCCTAGAGACAAGACATAATGAATGGGGGGGTTGTGTGTACGTAAGCAATGAGTGTACATTGAGATGTCAAACAGATTTGTACAGAAGTTGTAACAGACTTTCCCAGTCTCGTTTTGGTTATGGTGCTGCTGCTGCTAATGCTTTTTCGTATTTGGTAATTTACTCGGTGTGCGCAGTGCACCACCCCAAAACTAAACTCCAGAAGCTAGTATTCGTATTTGTTTGGTTTTGGTCAGTTTCGTTATCCTCTCGGGATCCTCAAAAGTGCCATTTGAATTCAAGCCAAATTCAATAATAAACGGGAATTGAGCGAGGATTGATACCGAGAGTAGAAATTGAAAACAAGAGTAGAAATTGAGACCGAGAACGAAGACAATTGCAAAATTTTTACGTGACTGGTAGGAACTCATGGCGGGGGCAAGAATTTCAAAATTGGGGGTTTGAATGTTTAGAGCAATATTACTGTTTGTCTTTGTATTGGGCAATTTTTTACTATCAGTGCATGAGACTTAGATGTGTAAAATATTACTAGTAGTAATTAGTGAAAATTACATGTAATTTGAGAGATTTTCCTACTTAGTGGGGTCGCTTGACCTGACTTTTTAACACCTCCCCCCGCTCTTGGGAGCACTGGGGTGATTTTGACGTGGTTGAACTTGTAAAAAACGGATTGCAACACTTGACGGGAACTCAGGTAATTCCAGATTAATGTATTTTGCGATTTCTGACATGGTCTATATATGTACTCAATAAGAACAATTTGAATCATCAAAGTGAGTCCGGAAAAGACCCAAAATGATACTCCTACTAGCTAGGGTGTCCAATTCTTCTGGAACGGGGAAGAAGGATCCAAATCCTATGCTCTATCTAGCAATAATGGAGACAACAGTATACGATACGGCTTGAGGGCATGTTTGGTCTGGTTGATAGGCCTTGTCCCTTTCTAGCAGTAGGAGCTTTTGTCCTGAGATGGGATCGCCAAGTTCCAATATTGGTTATGTAGGGTAAGCAAAACTATGGTATCGCAACTCTTGCTTCATGTCTATGGCCGCTGGGCCTAGAGGGATCACCGGCCATGCTCATTAATCAACCTTCATATTCGATCTTGCTAACCTCCTCCACCTAAACAGAGGATAATATGTCAATAATTCCAAACAAATTCGGATGACTTTTTATAGGAAAAACAAAATAACCCAAAGTGATTAAACCCTAACCTAGTTAACAAAGTGTGATTAATTTTTTTAACTAAAAATTAAATAAACATTGACAAAAGAAAACAATTAAGCTATCACGACAAAGTAATGGAGATTACCTGTTGAGAAAAGCAACTAAGGTTTTGGAATCCATACCCACAAATATAAGATTTTTTGCTTTTATTTTTGCACAATGATTTAGAGGCTAATTAATCTTAACCACCATAGATAATATGTCGTTAAGGCCTTTTTATATAGGAAAATTCTAAAATCAGCCCAATAGACTGACAATAGTGAATGTGTGAATGTTTATTAAAGGGAATAAAAAATACACAAAAATACGTATTTTTCTTGTCTTCTATTGTGCTTATCGTCAGACAATAACAAGACCATTTTATATATAACAAAAAATGTTCCTCCTCTGCTTCAAGACTTAAGCCAATATTATTATAGTAAATATCTTATATTTAAATATTAACTTTGATAAACCAAGTCGATCATTCGATTCGACTAATAGGTTGATATCCAAATCAGGGAAAAAAACCCTCCACTTGTTATATACTATATATCTGCCCAGCTCATAAAGAAAACAAATCCCCTCTAGCTCTAAACTCTCCCTTTTGGTCATTAAAATCTATGAAGAGGTTGTCTTGCCTAATTGATTTGCTATATATCTAATACTACCATTCAAACTAAAATTCCTTTGTGCCCAATTGGCTTACAACTCTAGCCAATGGGGCCATGTGTCATCCGTAGCTCTAGACATGACCAGGACCATTCTCCACTCCAATGAATTCGATATTTTGCATTCGGTCTTGATTTTCCATGCTTTCTCGTAATGATGGGCTCACCACTTGAATTAATTTGATCACGGGCTTTGATCCGATACCGAGTAAAATTTGACTTCACGCTCTCTGAATCCAAAGGCCGAGATATAAGTTGTTTAGGCGCAGTTAGGAACTAACATGTTATATGGGACTTCAATGTATCAATAGTTTGCTCTCATCAATATCTCATGGATATTAATACACTTTTATAAGTATCAAATACATTTTTTTCGAATATTAATTCACCTTTTACCTATATATTATCCTACACACCTTTTGGGAGGATGTTAGAATAATCCTTACAGCAATCACTTTTAAGAATTTTTAAAAATTTAATACTTTGTTGGGAACACTTTTTAATTTTTTTTTTTAAAAAGTAGTAGGAGTAATAAGTGAAGAGAGATAGAAAGAGAAATGATTGGGAGTAAGAAGAATCGTTTGAAAAATGCTTTTAAAAAAAAGAAGCAAACACCTAATTCTGATGGAAAAGCAAAAGCTGCTACAAACACACTACACGACTTACGAGGAATCAAGATTGAGAACAACAATATCGATTCCTATGCGGATCAACGTGTTCTTTCCACACGCTGATCCGAATAGAAAAATACATAACAATCAGCAAAAAGGTCCACAAAACCCATTATGGGCCTCAATTGTTGGGTCAAAAATGTTTTAGGCCCATGGATGTGGGCTGGACAGTTCATAAGGTGCACTTCACTTGGGCTGGGCTAAAACATAACACCCCCCCCCCCCAACCGGTCAGACCAAAGCTAACGGCCGTTGAATTCCGTTACAACTTACAACCGAACAGACAACTTCTCCCACCACACAAACGATACCCGCCAGAACTCCCACACTTCATTCATGGCCTCCACTAGCACAACTCTCCTCGTCCCTCTCCCTCCCTCTCTCTCTCCTCGCTTCTCTCTCCTCACCTCCTCTCTCTCTCCTCTCCGAACCACCGCCACAAGAACCACCAGGATTAAACCACTGTCAGTGTCGGTTTCCTCGCGGTCACTGCAAGCTCTGATATTCGACTGCGACGGCGTGATACTGGAGTCTGAGCACTTGCATCGACAGGCTTACAACGACGCTTTCTCTCACTTCGACGTCCGTTGCCCCTCCTCCGCCGCGTCTCAGCCCCTCAATTGGGACTCCGACTTCTACGACGAGCTCCAGAATCGAATCGGCGGTGGAAAACCTAAGATGCGATGGTCTCTCTCTCTAGATTTCTCGAATTTCGCACATCTGCATGTTTCATATACAAGCGCGTTACGAAAAGAAAAACTGTTTTTTTTTTTTTTAAATATTTTTTTCGGCAAGTAAAACTGTCATTTTTAATGATAGTTATCTCTCGTCGATGCACGATTTAAAGACAAAGTTTGAATTGGAGGGAAAACAAATTGAGGGAGAGACCGAGAGAATGTTAGCGGCTGAGGTAGATAGATTTTTGTGGGATTTTTTTTTTTGGAAAAAGGAGAGCATGCCGTGTGCCATACACCGATACACGTGCTTACTGCTTAGTATATAGTACTTAGTCTGTTCCAAAATCTTGTTCGGCAAAACGATAACTTAAAAATAATACAAAATTTTCATGAAAAATTCAAACTTTTTTCAGTAATTTATTGGAGACCATTGGGTTCTTTTAATTTATGAAAAAAGTTTCAATTTTTTTCTTTTTGAAGAAAATGTATCATTTTAAAATTTTTGTTTTACGGGCTAGACAAACATTTTGGAATGGAGGTAGTAACATGATATTGAAAGTTAGATAGAAGTATAGATAGATAGGTAGGTTGGCAACAAATTACTATTGTGATTGGAATTTGAATGGTTTAGGTACTTTAAGGAGCACGGTTGGCCGTCTTCTTCTATATTTGAGAAACCTCCAGAGGATGATGCTGCCAGAGCGAAGTTAATTGATACTATTCAGGTAGGCCGGCTTGAAGTATATTTCTATGGGCAAAAAGATTGACACAGAAGATTCATTATTGCTGGACATGTGGGAATGACAAGTCGCACATTGGATAAACAGAATAATGGTCGCGTCTTAACATATGAATGAACTCAGATCACTTTAAAGGTTAAGCCGTGATTTTCATAACACGGCTGAGGGGCTTGGGCCCGGGACCCCCATTTTTCTGTTGTGCTGCTTGCAATACGTTATAATTGTAATTTGGGCTGAATCTGAGACCAATTGAGGACTTATTTGGCTTTGTGATAAGGTTTCATATGTTCTCATTTTTTAGTTTTTCTTCCCTTGTTTCGAAAGATTGATGAGGTTTTAAACTCGTACCATCTACTCTTTGGTTGTACTAATTATTTGAGGGTTATCTATAGGATTGGAAGACTGAAAGGTACAAAGAGATTATCAAATCTGGAACTGTAAGGAGAGACATGTATCTCAGTATTTTACGATCACATGGTAACTCGTCTCTGGGACAAAAAATGTTGTCCATGAACGATTGTGGAGAAAATGATTTCTTGTTGTTAATGAGCAGGTGGAGCCTAGACCTGGAGTTTTGAGACTGATGGATGAGGCAAAGGCTGCGGTAAGATTTACTACCTTTTAAATGCAATTACCCTTTTATCATTCTACCGTCCAACCTTTTTGCGTCTGTTAGCCAGAATGTATTTGGGTTAGGGAAGAATTTCTTGTATACATGATGGATTCTTTTTTGGTGTATGCTATAATCTTTCATCTCAATTTTGAATAAACGGTTGTGGTTATGGTTATAGGGTAAACGACTAGCAGTTTGCTCTGCTGCAACAAAAAGTTCTGTCATACTATGCCTAGAAAACCTTATTGGAATGGTAAGTCCAGAGTAAATTCTTAGACAACTAGACCTAGTTCCTTTGTTCTCTCCATTTATGTTTTATTGTTTTTCTTTTTTTATAGGACCGGTTCCAGAGTCTTGATTGCTTCCTTGCAGGTAAGTTCATATAAGCTTCGGAAGTGATTTTTTTGTACTTGTTCTCGCCTTGTGATCAAGTACTTGTTGAGGTCCTTGAGGATTTGCGTGCCTAAATTTCACGGTAGCAATTGATTCTTCTATGCCCAAATCAGTACCAATCGTATTTGGGGGTTGTGTGTGTGTGCACGCTTGGGTCCATTTCCTAACAACTTAATCTTTTGGAACCATTGGCGACCGAAGAATATAACATACCTTCAACAGTCATGGATATGATGACATAATGACACAACATGACTTCAGTTCGAGCTAAAGAGGATATAGCACATTATGTTTAATTCTGTTACTTACGTCTTTTAACACCATGGTATCTGTTGCTCCGTGATATAGTTTGGTACAGCTAAAAAATATGGGTTTGTGCTGGTAGCAATTCTGAAGATAATAGTGACAGTGGAAGTACTGGTCTTGGTATTTTTTTGACTTTTAAGAATGTAACCAATGTTTAGGTTACAAAATTTTTCCTTCATAATGAGTTCAATAATTCCCAAAGCAACCAATGTAATTGGAAATTACAGGAATCAAGCAGGAATGCGCATTCAGTCTCTAAAGATGCATTCTTACCTTGATTGACCAAACTTCTTGGAACATGATTCATTGACCATATAGTACTTTCACCCAGTGCATCAACTTAGTTGAAGGAGACCAAAATGGAAAACGACCTTGAATTTAAGCTACATTAGATAGACAATGAACTCGTTGCAAGTATCATTAATTATCTTTCCCTTTTGTTCTACTTTTTGGAGAAGTTTTATTTCCAGTTCTATTTTATTTTTGTAGGCGATGATGTGAAAGAAAAGAAGCCTGATCCTTCAATTTATTTGACAGCTGCAACGGTAAGCCGGTGTGTGGGATTTTGTGCATATATGTCTAAGATGATGATTTATTTGGTGTTTGTCATAATTATGATCTCTTACACCTTGCAGAAGCTGGGTGTTTCAGGGAAAGAATGTTTGGTGGTGGAGGATTCTGTTATTGGGCTACAGGTTAAGCTCATACTTTATGATGACGCTTAAATCTACGAGTTATTGTTTTCAAAACATAAATGCTTGTACATCAAGGAATGAAGTTGTGGGGTTACAAATTTGATTTATACGGCTTGGCTTCGCAATTGCTCCCCAGTTCCTCATGGTCGTTTAGTTTAGTATGGCCGCAAAGAATTACTATTGGCCACAAAGTTTTACTCGTGGTCGCAAAAGAATTACTACTGGCCGCGAAGAATTACTCTTGGCCGCGAAGAATTACACTTGGCCGCAAAGAATTGCTCTTGGCCACAAAAAATTACTTCTGACCGCAAAGAATTACTCCTGGACGCATCTCGGGGCTGGTGAACCAGCCCCCACGCAACCCATACCAAGATTTGTAACATGGTTTGGCCAAATGCCCGCTCCATGGAGAGACACACTATTTTTTACTCAATCGCAAATAATGGAGTACAAACATGAACTCTCTCTCTCAAGCACTCTGGTCTCTCTATGTCCTCTACCACTCTCTCTGTTTCACCCTACACATATATACACACACAGAGAAGGAAGAAGAACACAAAAGGCCATTGATGGCCGGCAATGCATGCAAGAAAAACACAGCGTCGAAGGGCGCACGAAAAGCAGCTGTCGGCAGCTGATCTGGTTCGGGGACCACTCCCTCCATGGCCTCTTTCTTGCAGGGGAACCAGTCAACAAAAACTTCTATCATTCTTCCATCATATGTTCTTGATTGGTCCGACTTTGCCCCAGAGGCCTCCTTCTTGTTCCAACTATCAGGAAATTGCTTCATGGTTATTGAACCCAGGATACTAATTTAGTTTAACCAATGCAGGCTGCCACAAGTGCTGGGATGTCATGTGTTATTACATATACTCCATCTACAGCTAATCAGGTGAGAGAGCCATAAGGTATTTAACTGGGATGGTGTTTGTTATATTTAAAATGTCTGTTGCAACCTAATGTCTTCAATTACTATAGGATTTTGAAGACGCAATAGGAATCTACCCTGACTTGAATAGTGTAAGGTATAGTACTTATTCAGTTTCTAAAGAAGGGTATTTTGTTCTGTGTGTTCACATCCTCTTCATATACTGTTGTTCATATGACCCCTGCAGATTGAAGGACTTAGAGTTGTTGCTTCAAGATGATGTTGCTGCGACTTAGGGAACTAACAGATTCCGTTGCTCATAGCTCGTCTGCTCTGGTTGTTACTTGCTTTTAACAGATTGCAGGTATCTTTGGTTTCTCATCATCACAACGCGGTTACCAACTTTTTCTTATTCCACAAAATAATATTTGGTAACCATAATTTTTGTTTTGATAAAGAAAAATCCTAAATTTGAATGGTTCTTTGTTTTGCATTCATTGACTGTTTCTATTTCAAGGTTTATATTTGTAAATATTCAACGATTACTACGCAATAAAGGCCTCTCTCTTTCTGTCTTGTGTGTTTGGTAACTATCAATATATCTTGCCAGAGTAATGCTGTACGAAGAAACAAATTTTAGAACATATTAATTTGAGGTGGCAGTTCAGCTGTTCTTATGGCGTTATTTTATATGGGGTTCATTTCAAATTCCAAAAACTTTATTAATGCAGTCTAATGACTATGAATTAGAGGAGTTAGTGAGATATCATGTAACAATTTCCATTTCAGAAGTCCGTCATCACTTCTTTCTATTGTTTGTCATGAGTCATGATGACTAGTTAGTACAACTGATATAAAATACTTGGTAGAATTGGTATAAAAATTATTGTAAGTAAAATATTACACACAAGTGTGTATTGAAGCAGGCTTTCATTGCAAAATAGGTAGTGCTGAGGTGTGGTGTCAATAAGCATTCAACAAGGGCTTCGAGCACTAAACTAGTAAACCTTCCTACTCCCTATGTAAGTGTTCGACAAGGGCTTCGAGCACTAAACCTGTAAACCTTCACTACTCACTATAATGAAGAGCTTCTTTGATGAACCTATCAAAGTTCTTGTAAGATGAACCTCCAACAGCTGTGGCCTCGTCTGCTTTCTTCTTCCATTCCAGAGCCTTTCTCCTCATTTGTTTCCCTTTGTTGCCTTCCAATCATTTCATTAACAAATTGTTCAATTTCTCCGCGCTTCACATCCTCATTAAGCTCCATTCCAACCCCCCACTCGGTGCAAATATACCGACAATTCGTCTGTTGCTCGGCAAAGAAAGGCCAGCACATCATGGGTACTCCTCCACATATGCTTTCCAATGTAGAGTTCCAGCCACAGTGTGTTAGAAAAACACCAATTGATGGGTGGGAAAGCACTTGTTCCTGTGGGCACCAACTTGCTACCATTCCTCGATCTTTAGTCTCCTCAAGAAAGCCTTGGGGCAATATTGCAGAATCACCCATTACGACATCTGGTCGAACAATCCACAGAAATAGCCGCTTGCTATTTGCAAGCCCCCATGCAAATTCCTTCAGATGCTGATCCGTCATTAGGTCAGGCATCCACAGTTTACGTACACAACTGACTTTGATTCTCTTTGATCCAGCCATTTGAGACATTCTTTGTCTTCCTTCCATAAACTTGAATTTAGCAACTTGGCTTTGTCACCGATCACATTCCCTTCTAACAAGGATACTGGCCCTGTAACGTGTAGGGAATGATATAGTTACCCAATATTTACAAAAAAAAATTATATGGACTTGTCAAATCATTTCGTATTGATCATCTATGAAGCACCAACTGTTGGATACACTCGGAAAATGGTGGGATACGTATGGAAGGTGCCATTTCCAATCAATTTTCTTGAATTTTACAAAGGGTGCAGCCCTGCAGGTATACGTTTTGTAAGTCGTAGTATTGAAGTTGTAAAAGTATGAATTACAAGTAATAGTAAAAGTTGTTTCTGCACATGGGTATTCATATGAAAAACAGCTAAAAGATGCAAGATATTTGTGCATATTCTGTCATGTCCCTAACCTTGCCATGTGTGTGTCCCTATTAACAAATAATTGTCACTTCCAGGACTAGAACTATCCACTCCTGCTCTCAATTCTCGGTCCACACTCCACCTCTCACGAGTTTTAGTAGTTTAGGATGTTTTTGAAATGTGATTTGACGCTCTCACTCCCGCTTTCGCTCACACTCACACATGTGTTTTATGTGACTTAAGTCCCTTATCAGCCTCAACGCTTCTTTGTTGATTATTCATAGAGTTTTTCTGTTTGTAATGGATTACCCAGAGTGTAAATGTGAGGGAACTTCGAAGAGATAGCTTGCAACACTTCATCCTCCAATGCGTCGAAAGTGTTGAAGACGACTGCAGATGATTTTAAGCAATTTTGCGCTTCCTCTTTTAAGTAATTGAGCAAGATGTATGGGATGTCCTTCAGTCGGATGTTTCTCATGCTTGGGATCCAATCTATTCGTGTATCAAGAGAGCCATCACTTGTGAAACTCTCATTTGGCAAAACATGAGGATATAAATTAGCTTAGATCACCTTATACATTCCAAAAAATTGAAGGGACAAATTAAGAATGCAATACATTATAAGTGAGCAAATGTTGAAATTTTATGGCATAATGTTTCGATTTTAGCTATGTTACACAGATCGATTCTGGTATGGGTCAGGTGCAGATATGTATCAAGGTATCAAATTCGTTTGTTGCTTACTATGACAGATACTGGAACACAGCTAGTTTCCAGCAAGACATGCCTCTTACATGTAACGTAATTCACAATTTAAAACAGTCCAGGTGACACGCTTAGGAGCGCTCGAAGGAATTATTAAGTACCTTTGAATGGGACAATTCCATTTTCGATAAGTTCAGGGTATTGAAGATACCCCATGAGTCCACAAGCTGAGGGAATCCAAAACTGAACCTCCGGAATCCCCAATTCTTCTGCAGCTTCTCACCCGAAGCCCATGACTCCATCAGAAACCACATACGAAACCTGAGGCGTTCCTGCTGATGAATTCAGCTCGGTCAATAAAGCCCGAAACGGCCCCAAACAATTTGTTCGGAGTGAAGCGCAGAGCGCCGGAGGGTCTTGAGTCACATCACGATCAGATGGTGGAAGCCCGTTTGGAATGGTCTTGAACTGGAAACCGACATAGCCCTTGACGTATATACTCTGGTCCTCTAGACCGGACCAAGCGTTTGTGGTTGAATTCTGTGTTGACATAGGTGATGAAGAAGCCTCTTGAGTGCAGAAGTTGGGCTAGTTCCATCATGGGGGTTACATGCCCTTGTGCCGGAAAAGGTACACAAACTGCATGGGGCCGGCTTTCTTTCTGATGTTTCGGTACTCATAGTTACAGTGACTAAAAGCCTCTGTTGAAGGAAAGCTAACCATATGTGGTTCTTAAATAACCAAAAAATCTCTTGAGTATGTCCTGTCCAATTCTGCCTCTGCTCTCCAGGTCCTTTTGGCCGGAAATATTGTAGGGAAAAGTAAGACCCAAGAACGTGGCTCAAGTGGGTTGCTTGAACGTGGCTTAAGTGGCCTCGTCAGGGTTGAGTAAACTACAATTAATTTGGTGGAAAACCATTTCAATAAGTCCACCGAAACCATCGGAAACATATATTATATACTCCGTACTGTACTAAAAAATTGTTGAGCCGAGAGAGTTCTAGGGGGAGAGAGAAAGTCTTGGGCAGGGGCTGTACTATAAAATAGTTGAGCCGAGAGAGTTCTAGGGGGAGAGAGAGTCTTGGGCAGGGGCGGAGCTAGCTGGTGGGGGTGTGCCACATGCCACCACTGGTTTCAGAAATATCCAAAAAAAATATAAAAATTACACGAAAACCGTTAAATTAAAATCGTATGTGAAGTGTACAACGAGTACTCTTGGTTAGGGTCTCCACCATAGATTTGATTCACTCCTTTCCATTTATATTGTTAACTATGGTTTAATTGCACAATGGTTAAACACGAGACAAGATGTAAAGCGATAGTAGCAACCAATAAGGAGATACGAATATTCAACCACTTTTTAGGTGGGTGAACAAAATCGCACTCAGCTTCATTGGTCAAACCATGAATGGAGAAGGGTTTTGTACTTTAAATTCTTTTCTTTGGCAGTTTTATGAAAACTCATGCACTCTAGTTATTTAAAATTACATCTTTCTTTCGATGCTGAGGATCACATTTGATTAGTGCCAAGTACCATTGATGCAAACCTAATAGCAAATCGGTACTTGGACCGCTTTGAGCGGGGAAAATAATTGAAGCGAGACCTGATATTTAATTTCTGGTCATAGTCTAATTAGTGCCTATTTAATTGGTCATAGTCTTTAAAGTCATTTCGTAAATCCAAGAGTCGTTGAGTCTATTTAATTGTTTGGTCATAGTCTTTGAAGTCATTTTGTAAATTAAAAAGTCATTGAGTTAATCAAAGAGTCATTTATCAAAAGGTTGATTCTAGGGTATTTATTGTGTCTTGGGAATATCAAGAGTTGAGTCTAGTCTAGTATTAATATGTACGCAAGTCTTATGCAAAGCAGTTGATTGAATATATTGAGTTTGAGAGAGAGAATCTCTTGTATCTTCCAAATTCTTTGGTATTCTGCGGAATCAACAAAGTATTTGATGCCTTTATTCTTGGGTATCCTAAAAATCAAAATGTTTAGAGAGGGATTTAAATTTCGGGTATTCGTGCGCGAATCAACGGATTTTAACTCGTGCTAATTTTGTGTTTCCTTACAATTGTGCTGCATCAACCATATACAACTCCCTTTACATAGACATATGGAGTAATAGTATGGAAAACTATGTTTCAAGATACTTAGCAGATTGAGAAATTGCCCACAAATCAGAATTAATGGATGGACTCATTGAATTTCGGGCAGTTATTGAGGGGAGCATTTTTCTTGGACTGCAGCAGTACTTCTCCAATTATTATCTGATTTACTCTTTATGTAGGAGAGCTTCCTTTATGAACCTATCAAAGTTATTGTAAGATGATCCCCCAACGTCTACAGCTTCTTCTGCTTTCTTCTTCCACTCCTTGGCTTTGCTTCTCATTTTCTTCCCCCCTTCCCCTTCCATCATTTCCCTAACAAGAGCTTCAACCTCGTCACGCTTCACATTGTAATTCACCTCCACTCCCATACCCCAAGTCGTGCATGCATATCGACAATTCGTTTGTTGATCTGCGAAGAAAGGCCAGCAAATCACCGGCTTGCCTCCGCACACTGCTTCTGTCATGGAATTCCACCCACAGTGCATCAGGAATGCCCCCACAGACGAGTGACCCAACACTGGTTCTTGAGCGCACCAACTCACCAGCAATCCTCTATCCTTGGTCTCCTCTAAGAAATCTCCAGGCAGTTTTGCCGAATCACCCATGACAACATCAGGCCTAACAACCCACAAAAATGGGTGGTTGCTGTTTGCAAGCCCCCATGCAAATTCCTTCAAGTGTTCCCCACTCATCACTGTGATACTTCCATAATTCACATACACAACTGAGTTAGGCTCCTTTTGGTCTAGCCATTCAATACATTTTGGGTCCTCTTTCCATAGACTTGAATTCAGTGAATTGACTTGGCCATCACTCACTTGCTTGCACAGCAAGCTAAGTGGTCCGACGGTGTAAATGTTGGGAAATCTTGAAGAGATTGCCTCCAACACTTCCTGTTCGAATTCGTCGAAGGTGTTGAAGATTATCGCCGGAGATTTCAAGCAATTTTGTGCTTCCTCTACCTGGAAATCAAACATGATATCATTGGGGTCGGTGGTTCTCAGAAAGCTCGGGAGGTCCTTGAGTTGGATGTTCCTCATGCCCGGTATCCAATCAATGGGAGTATCAAGAGTACCATCGCTCATGAAGTTCTCATCTGTAAACGTCGAAGTTGAATTTGAGTTCTTACGAAAATCTTGATGTCAATAAAATTGAGAGCAAAGAGAGCATTGTTAAAATAAAACATGTGTGGATGCTGATTTTGACGCTCCACTTTTGTATGTAGGCGCTCTACTTTTAACATGAAGTGACTGGTAATTTCATGTACAAAATAGAGCGTCTGCGTACAAAAATGGAATACGAAAATCAATTTCCAACATGAATAACACTTTGTTAATTTGGTTCCCATCTTAGAAATATTCTCTTCAAAATTTTTGATTGTTTCACCATTCGCGTTTTTTCGTTTTTAGTGATTTTTTAATAAAATTTTCTACTTATTTTTCTACTTTTTTTGATTTATATACTACTCCATTTAGCATACTGTTATTCAAAAAGTCAAAAAGTTCATTAAAATGTTAAAAAATTTGGCTAAAGATGTAAAAAATACTCAAACCTATAAGCATTTTTATCTCAAAAATATATCTCAAAATTAAATGGACACACAGACAAAAAAAACTTAAAAGTTATACCTTTCTTTTTTACTTTATCCGCATTCTAGTGAGCATTTTTAGTTTTTGTTAATATTTTTGGGGCTTCTGTCATTGAATGAATAGAAACGATATAGGAGTAGAATTTTAATCTATTTTTTGTTTTTTATTAAGATTCTTTTCTATGAGACAAGTCTAAAAGAGTACATGTACAATAAACTAAAAAAAAAAAAAAAAAACTGTTTTCACTCACGTATTTCTTTTCTACTAAGACTTTGTCAAAACTTTTTACTTTTTGAATTCTTTTCATCTTCTGTATAAATAAAGAATTGGAACTAAAGTTTAGAAAAAAAGGCATGAATAAGCTGTTTAATTGCATTTAGAAAATACAAACACATAATTACTGATAAATAATTGGAACCAAAACACATATATGTACCTTTCAATGGGAAAATGCCTCTTTTAATGAGCTCTCGAAAATGGAGGTACCCCATGAACGAACAAGCCGAAGCAGTCCAGAACTGAACCTCTGGAACTCCAACCTCCTTGGCTGCTTCAATACCAAAGCTCATAATCCCATCGGAAACCACGCACGTAACCGGAGGCACCCCCGGCGTTGAATTCAGCCTGTGCAACAGCTCCACAAACGGAACAAGACAGTTCTTCCGGGTCGAGTCGCACAGCGGCGGCACTTCCTGTGTCGCGTCCCTGTCGGACGGCGGGAGCCCGTCCGGGATGGTTTCGAAGCGGAAGTCGGTCAGTCCCTTGACCGACTCCGGTCCTCTAGACCTGATCAGACGTCTGTGGTTGAACTCGGTGTTGACGAAGGTGACGTGGAAGCCTCTGGAGTGGAGGAGCTTGGATAGTTGCATCATGGGGGAGACATGGCCTTGCGCTGGAAATGGGACAATAACTACGTGAGGTTTTGGTGTTTCAGAGCCCATTTTCTGGCTAGCAAGTTGATCTTGATCTCTGAGCAACACGGCCGGGTTGTATATAGTATTAGAATTCAGGAAACTGGAGAAAAGGAGGCCTTATTCTTTGTCGTTGTATATGGTGGGTATGGATGTACAGTTATTTATTATTGGAGAGAGCATGTAAGAGTGACCTATGCTTTATTTTAGAGCAGGGCATATCAGTTTGTCTAAGGCCCCGTTCTGGAAAGGAAAATAAGTTTTTATTTTTTTAAGAAAATAATTTCAAACTCAAAAATCATGTACTTACGCAAATTATTTTTCTATTAATATGGATATTGTTTGATAGATCTCATTGAGATCCTCAATATAGTGTAAAAAAAATTTGAAAATTTATTTTTCATTTACATTATTTTTTAGTTTGAAAATATGAAATAAGTACTTATTTTTTAAGAAGGTATTCCGGAACGGAGCCTAATTCTGGAAAAAATTTTGGGTGCCGAGCACGCAGTACTCCGATCGGAGTGCAATAGTATATGTGACTTGGATCTAAAAATTAATACAGAACTAGCACACTCAGAAAATCTACGGGCACTCTCTTCAAGATTGTCTCGTTAATTAACTTGTTTCATGATTTGTCATTAATTTTCTCCAGTGTGTTCTTATGAATTTAACTTAAATTTAATTTAAATATGAAAATTTTGTTCTTATTTGTTAGTTTTACACAAAACTTTTGTCGGCTATTGATTCGTCTCAACGAAACGAATCAGAAAAGTAAAAAAAAATTCACTTTTACTCAAGTATTTTGAGAAATAATCATTTTTAGCGCAAAAATTGACATTAGTGACATTTTGAGCTAAATTAAAAATGGTTATTTTTCAAAATACTTGGGTAAAAGTGAAATTTTTTTACTTTTCCGATTTCTTTCTTTGAGACGAATCAATAACCGACAAAACTTTTGTGCAAAACTAACAAATGCGAAAAAAATTCAAAGAAGGACAAAATTTTCAAATTTAAATTAAGTTCATGAGAACGCAACAAGACAATATGCAACGTTGGTCATCTCTTGGACTGATTATTAAGTAAATGCCAAATGAGACAATATATAGGCCATCAAACTGGGCCTAGGTGGAATATTTTTTAAAGAAGATCGTTGTCATTGATATAAAAGAAGATCTAAGGATCGAAATACAAAGATACAATATGGTGAAAAATACAAAGGGACTTGTACCCGACTCAACCTAATAGCCTTGTAAACAATTCTGAAAAGACTACTAAAGCACACTTGACAACTACAGAAGCAATTGCCTAGATGGAATCATTGAAATGGTCTTTTTCAAACAGGGCCAGAAACCTCCAATCGTTGCTTCATTGTCTAGACTAGATGACAAGTCAATATAGTGTGCGGAGCAAATTCGTCGACTCCATAAACATGAGGAGCTTCTATATGCACACCAATTTTTTTCTAATCTTCAGACAACCCTCCAATGTCCATTTTTTAAATATGCTTTGTGTAGCAGGCCGAGCCAACGGCTCAGCCTGTTTCGGGCAAGACGCCAAACCGTTGGCTGGCGGTTCACCTGAGTCCAAGCCTTTACTTTGTTCCGGTTCGGCAAACCGACGATTTCGCAGTAGAAGTTCCGCTAGAATCAATCGAAGCAATCAGTTTCCCTCTGATGGTATGGTGCCACGTTCGGCCTTGAACGAACGTGGGGGCCACTACCCCAGCTCACCCACATGGGAACAACAACCGCGGCCATGATGACGATTGTGACGTCATCCGAAAGGTTATCAGGATAAGGACGGGAACACGTGACGATGCCAACTCATCCTACAAACGGTTACAAAACCCTAGTGTGACGCAACGGAGACGTCAGTTGACGCGTGACAAGCACATGTGCAGTCTTGGAGGCCAAGCAAAGGGATTCTCTATAAATACGCCATTATGCCTACCCTAAAGAGGTACATTCTCTAGCACTCTGAAATCCTAGTTCTTGACTTTCATCTCTCCTTGCAACTGTATTGATCCTTGCACCGGAGGGCCATTTCGGAGAACCTCCGGTGTGGTCTTTAGTCGTACTTCTCTATGCAGGCTAGTTGAAGATCAAGAGCCATTCTCTAACCACGGTAAAGAAGGAGTGAACCAAACTCATCGGAGCCCCACACTTTGTTTTTAAGAACATAACTTTTGAAAGTCAGAATAAGAAATATTCTCTCCACATTGACGGTCCCATCCCGTTGGCTATCGTGGCTGGCCGGTGCTTCTACCGTCTTCGGTCCTCCACTGCCACTGTTACCTCTGCCATCGTCCCTTGTAATATACTTCGACTCCCCAATATTCGCACAACTCTAAACGTCGGAAGGTATGTGTTGAGTAAAGATGTTGTGCATTTAGAATCTCCCGATAACATGAACTTTGCTTCCAAACCTTATCCTTGAAAGGGGGGACCACAGGCATTGAAACTTTTCCATTGATTTTAGAAGAATACTAAGTGATCGGCTCGTGCCAGCACGAGGAGTTTTGTGCCTGGTTTTCTAAATTTAAGCTATTTATAGTAGAATATGATTTGGAGGTAGTCTGCATGTATTTGCATGTACTTATAAGTCGTAGTTGATTTAGTTGCATAAGGAGAGAGTGCAGGAGTTTAAAAGCAAATCATGCAAACCCAAAAAATTTGTTTTCAAAGTTCTAGGATGGTGATTCTAACAATAGACACGGTCGCAAATCATATAAACTAAAATAAGTTTGTAAAGACCAAGCTGACCTTCACTTTATATATATTGACTGAAATTTCATCAAAATAAGCAAGAGATGCATGCTACGCACAAGTTAAAGCTTTCTCTACTGCCTTTTTAGTATCGTCACCTGTGTCAAACGCAAAACAGCATTACCAAACGTTCATAACCATTCAAATATTCTTTCATTATCTTCTACTGCATCAAAACACCACAACCCTAACTTCATGGTTTGTCAGCATTGCAACAAAGATAAAATCTGTCCATTCGAGCCGTAAGGCTTCAATAACCTCACCAAAGATAGGATAGTTGAGAGACATATATTATTATAACGAATGGTCCAGGTTCAGTTGTCCATTCTGATTGAAATCTCATCCAAGCTTAAATTATCAAGAACCGGAGATAGTTTTCGAACAAATTCCTGCACAATAATGAATGGTAGCTTAAATTAGAAATTAATTATAACATAAATAATTTATTAGTGTCTAATATTCAAGTAACAAAACACATTAACAAATTCTATTAACTCAGACCTTGGCATTAAAGATTTCTGATCGAAATTTTGACCGCCAAGAAACCCCTAATAGCTCTGGAACCATCTACGCTTTAAGAGACAAAGAGAAAAACCAAAGATCTAAATGCGTGCACGATATCAGCACATTATAACCAGAAAGACGAAATTACCCCGAATGGCATAACCAAAGGCTCTCCAATTAATTGAGGGGCATAATTGAAAAGATCGGAAAGATTGGCAAGCCACCAATTTCAGCTTCAACGTTCTTAGTTTTAAAGGTTTAGAAATGGCTCTTACTGTATAATATTGAAGCGCTAGATTCTTTACTACATATCCTTTTCAGTTTTCAGTTACGGCAATTTTACCACCAAAAGAATATCTTTTTCCGCTAGCATGAGGAGTTTCATGCCTGATGTTGCCTTATTTACATAATTGAATTTGTAAATTTAAGCAGTTTATAGTACAATATGATATTGAAAATTCTCTCCAAGTATGCCTGTGAAACGTACCATATAGGATTCTTTCTAAATGACGCTTCAAAATTTCAACGCACAGAGAAGGAAGAAAAACACAAAAGGCCATTGATGGCCGGCAACGCATGCAAGAAAAACACAGCATCGAAGGGCGCAGGAAAAGCAGCTGTCGGCAGCTGATCTGGCTTGGGGACCACTCTCTCCATGGCCTCTCATTTGCGGGGGAACCGGTCAACAAAAAATTGCACTTGGCCACAAAGTTTTACTATTGGCCACAAAATTTTACTCGTGGTTGCAAAGATTTACTCCTGGCCGCGAAGAATTAAACCTGACCACAAAGAATTATTTCTGACCGCAAAGAATTACTCCTGGCTGCATTTCGGGGCTGGTGAACTAGCCCCCATGCAACCCATACCAAGATTTGTAACGTGGTTTGGCCAAATGCCCGCCCCATGGAGAGACACACTTTTTTTTTTTACTCAATCGCAAATAATGGAGTACAAACATGAACTCTCTCTCTCAAGCACTCTGGTCTCTCTGTGTCCTTTACCACTCTCTCTGTTTCACCCTACACAAAAATACACACACAGAGAAGGAAGGAGAACACGAAAGGCCATTGATGGCCGACAACGCATTCAAGAAAAACACAGCGTCGAAGGGCGCACGAAAAGCAGCTGTCGACGGCTGATCTGGTTTGGGGACCACTCCCTCCATGGCCTCTCTCTTGCGGGGGAACCAGTCAACAAAAACTTCTGTCATTCTTCCGTCATATGTCCTTGATTGGTCCGACTTTGCCCCAGAGGCCTCCTTCTTGTTCCAACTATCAGGAAATTGCTTCATGGTTATTGAACCCAAGATACTAATTTAGTTTAAACAATGGAGGCTGCCACAAGTGCTGGGATGTATAGTGTAAGGAATAGTACCTATTCAGTTTCTAAAGACGGGTATTTTGTTTTGTGTGTTCACATCCTCTTCATATAATGTCGTTCATATGACCCCTGCAGATTGAAGAACTTAGAGTTGTTGCTTCAGGATGCTGTTGCTGCGACTTAGGGAACTAACAGATTCCGTTGCTCATAGCTCGTCTGCTCGGGTTGTTACTTGCTTTTAACAGATTGCAGGTATCTTTGGTTTCTCATCATCACAATGCGGTTACCAACTTTTTCTTATTCCACAAAATAATATTTGGTAACCATAATTCTTGTTTTGACAAAGAAAAATCCTAAATTTGAATCGTTCTTTGTTTTGCATTCATTGACTGTTTCTATTTCAAGGTTTATAGTTGTAAATATTCAACGATTACTACGCAATAAAGGCCTCTCTCTCTCTGTCCTGTGTGTTTTGTAACTATCAATATATCTTGCTAGAGTAATGCTGTACGAAGAAACAAATTTTAGAACATATTAATTTGAGGCGGCAGTTCAGCTGTTCTTATGGCGTTATTTTATATGGGGTTCATTTCAAATTCCAAAACTTTATTAATGCAGTCTAATGACTATGAATTAGAGGAGTTAGTGAGATATCATGTAACAATTTCCATTTCAGAAGTCCGTCATCACTTCTTTCTATTGTTTGTCATGAGTCATGATGACTAGTTAGTACAACTGATATAAAATACTTGGTAGAACCGGTATAAAAATTATAGTAAGTAAAATATTACACACAAGTGTGTATTGAAGCAGGCTTTCATTGCAAAATAGGTAGTGCTGAGGTGTGGTGTCAATAAGCATTCGACAAGGCTTCGAGCACTAAACTAGTAAACCTTCCTACTCCTTATGTAAGTGTTCGACAAGGGCTTCGAGCACTAAACCTGTAAACCTTCACTACTCACTATAATGAAGAGCTTCTTTGATGAACCTATCAAAGTTCTTGTAAGATGAACCTCCAACAGCTGTGGCCTCGTCTGCTTTCTTCTTCCATTCCAGAGCCTTTCTCCTCATTTGTTTCCCTTTGTTGCCTTCCATCATTTCATTAACAAATTCTTCAATTTCTCCGCGCTTCACATCCTCATTAAACTCCATTCCAACCCCCCACTCGGTGCAAATATACCGACAATTCGTCTGTTGCTCGGCAAAGAAAGGCCAGCACATCATGGGTACTCCTCCACATAAGCTTTCCAATGTAGAGTTCCAGCCACAGTGTGTTAGAAAAACACCAATTGATGGGTGGGAAAGCACTTGTTCCTGTGGGCACCAACTTGCTACCATTCCTCGATCTTTAGTCTCCTCAAGAAAGCCTTGGGGCAATATTGCAGAATCACCCATTACAACATCTGGTCGAACAATCCACAGAAATGGCCGCTTGCTATTTGCAAGCCCCCATGCAAATTCCTTCAGATGCTGATCCGTCATTACAGTCAAGCATCCATAGTTTACATACACAACTGACTTTGATTCTCTTTGATCCAGCCATTTGAGACATTCTGTGTCTTCCTTCCATAAACTTGAATTTAGCAACTTGGCTTTGTCACCCATGACATTCCATGCTAACAAGGATACTGGCCCTGTAACGTGTAAGGAATGATATAGTTACCCAATATTTACAAAAAAAAAAATTATATGGACTTGTCAAATCATTTCGTACTGATCATCTATGAAGCACCAACTGTCAGACACACCCGGAAAATGGTGGGATACGTATGGAAGGTGCCATTTCCAATTAATTAACTTTCTTGAATTTTACAAAGGGTCCAGCCCTGCAGGTATACGTTTTCTAAGTCGTAGTATTGAAGTTGTAAAAGTATGAATTACAAGTAATAGTAAAAGTTGTTTCTGCACATGGGTATTCATATGAAAAACAGCTAAAAAGATGCAAGATATTTGTGCATATTCTGTCATGTCCCTAACCTTGCCATGCGTGTGTCCCTATTAACAAGGAATTGTCACTTCCTGGACTAGAACTATCCACTCCTGCTCTCAATTCTTGGTCCACACTCCACCTCTCATGAGTTTTAGTAGTTCAGGATGTTTTTGAAATGCGATTTGACGCTCTCGCTCCCGCTTTCGCTCACACTCACACACGTGTTTTATGTGACTTAAGTCCCTTATCAGCCTCAACGCTTCTTTGTTGATTATTCATAGAGTTTTTCTGTTTGTAATGGATTACCCAGAGTGTAAATGTGAGGGAACTTCGAAGAGATAGCTTGCAACACTTCATCCTCCAATGCGTCGAAAGTGTTGAAGATGATTGCAGACGATTTTAAGCAATTTTGCGCTTCCTCTTTTAAGTAATTGAGCAAGATGTCTTCAGGATCTGTGGTTCTGATGAAGGATGGGATGTCCTTCAGTCGGATGTTTCTCATGCCTGGGATCCAATCTATTCGTGTATCAAGGGAGCCATCACTTGTGAAACTCTCATCTGGCAAAACATGGAGGATATAAATCAGCTTAGATCACCTTATACGTTCCAAAAAATTGAAGGGACAAATTAAGAATGCAGTACATTATAAGTGAGCAAATGTTGAAATTTTATGGCATAATGTTTCGATTTTAGCTATGTTACACAGATTCTGGTATGGGTCAGGTGCAGATATGTATCAAGGTATCAAATTCGTTTGTTGCTTACTATGACAGATACTGGAACACAGCTAGTTTCCAGCAAGACATGCCTCTTACATATAAGGTACTTCACAATTTTAAACAGTCCAGGTGCACGCTTAGGAGCGCTCAAGGGAATTATTAAGTACCTTTGAATGGGACAATTCCTTTTTCGATAAGTTCAGGGTATTGAAGATACCCCATGAGTCCACAAGCTGAGGCAGTCCAAAACTGAGCCTCCGGAATACCCAATTCTTCTGCAGCTTCTCTCCCGAAGCCCATGACTCCATCAGAAACCACATATGAAACCTGAGGCGTTCCTGCAGATGAATTGAGCTCAGTCAATAAAGCCCGAAACGGCCCCAAACAATTTGTTCGGAGTGAAGCGCAGAGCGCCACAGGGTCTTGAGTCGCATCACGATCGGATGGCGGAAGCCCGTCTGGAATTGTCTTGAACTGGAAACCGACATAGCCCTCGACGTACTCTGGTCCTCTAGACCGGACCAAGCGTTTGTGGTTGAATTCTGTGTTGACATAGGTGATGAAGAAGCCTATTGAGTGCAGAAGTTGGGCTAGTTTCATCATGGGGGTTACATGCCCTTGTGCCGGAAAAGGTACACAAACTGCATGGGGCTTTCTTTCTGATGTTTCGGTACTCATAGTTACAGTGACTAAAAGCCTCTGTTGAAGGAAAGCTAACCATATGTGGTTCTTAAATAACCAAAAATCTCTCGAGCATGTCCTGTCCAATTGTGCCTCTGTTCTCCGGGTCCAACTCCCATCTTTTCAGATTAGTTTTGGCCGGAGATATTTTTTGTCGGGAAAAGTAAGAACCAAGAACGTGGCTTAAGTGGGTTGCTTGATCAAGTAAGACAAAAGTGGCCTCGTCAGGGTTGAGTAAACTACAATTTATTTGGTGGAAAACCATTTCAATAAAGTCCACCGAAACCATCGGAAACCTATATTATACTCCGTACTGTACTAAATAATTGTTGAGCCGAGAGAGTTCTAGGGGGAGAGAGAAAGTCTTGGGCAGGTGTGGAGCTAGCTGGTGTGGGTGTGCCACATGCCACCACTTGTTTCAGAAATACCCAAATAAAAAATAAAAAAATTACACGAAAACCGTTAAATCAAAATCGTAGGTGAAGTGTACAAAGAGTACTCTTGGTTAGGGTCTCCACCATAGATTTGATTCACTCCTATCCTTTTATATTGTTAACTATGGTTTAATTGCACAATGGTTAAAGACGAGACAAGATGTAAGGCGATAGTAGCGACCAATAAGAAGATACGAATGTTCAATCACTTTTTAGGTGGGTGAACAAAATCGTATTTGGCTTTATTGGTCAAACCATGAATGGAGAAGGGTTTTGTACTTCAAATTCTTTTCTTTGGTAGTTTTACGAAAACTCATGTACTCCAGTTATTTAAAATCACATCTTTTTTTCGATGACAAGGATCGCATTTGATTAGTACCAAGTACCATTGATGCAAACCTAATGGCAAATCGGTACTTGGACCGCTTTGAGCGGGGAAAATAATGGAAGCGCAACCTGATATTTAATTTCTGGTCATAGTCTAATTAGTGCCTATTTAATTGATCATAGTCTTTAAAGTTATTTCGCAAATCCAAGAGTCGTTGAATCTATTTAATTGTTTGGTCATATTCTTCGAAGTCATTTTGTAAATTAAAGAGTCATTGAGTTAATCAAAGAGTCATTTACCAAAAGGTTGATTCTAGCGTATTTATTGTGTCTTGGGAATATCAAGAGTTGAGTCTAGTCTAGTATTAATATGTATGCAAGTCTTATGCAAAGCAGTTGATTGAATCTATTGAGTTTGAGAGAGAGAATCTCTTGTATCTTCCAAATTTTTAGTATTCTGCGGAATCAACAAAGTATTTGATGCCTTTATTCTTAAGTATTCTAAGAATCAAAAGGTTTAGAGAGGGATTTAAATTTCGGATATTCGTGCGCGAATCAACGGATT
Organism: Rhododendron ovatum; assembly: GCA_019656835.1. NCBI lineage: Eukaryota > Viridiplantae > Streptophyta > Magnoliopsida > Ericales > Ericaceae > Rhododendron > Rhododendron ovatum. Next base: position 35,405,383 of record CM033790.1, read on the forward strand.
TTAACTCGTGCTAATTTTGTGTTTCCGTACAATTGTGCTGCATCAACCATATACAACTCCTTTTACATAGACATATGGAGTAATAGTATGGAAAGCTCTATGGTTCAAGATAATTAAACAGATCGAGAAAAATGCCCAGAAATCACAATTAAGGGATGGACTCATTGAATTTCGGGCAGTTATTGAGGGGATCATTTTTTCCTGGACTGCAGCAATACTTCTCCAATTATTATCTGATTTACTCTTTATGTAGAAGAGCTTCCTTTATGAACCTATCAAAGTTATTGTAAGATGATCCCCCAACGTCTACAGCTTCTTCTGCTTTCTTCTTCCACTCCTTGGCTTTGCTTCTCATTTTCTTCCCCCCTTCCCCTTCCATCATTTCCCTAACAAGAGCTTCAACCTCGTCGCGCTTCACATCGTAATTCACCTCTACTCCCATGCCCCAGTGCGTGCATGCATATCGACAATTCGTTTGTTGATCTGCGAAGAAAGGCCAGCAAATCACCGGCACGCCTCCGCACACTGCTTCTGTCATGGAATTCCACCCACAGTGCATCAGGAATGCCCCGACAGATGGGTGACCCAGCACTTGTTCTTGAGCGCACCAACTCACTAGCAATCCTCTATCCTTGGTCTTTTCTAAGAAATCTTCAGGCAGTTTTGCTGACTCACCCATGACAACATCAGGCCTAACAACCCACAAAAACGGGTGGTTGCTA